>QXTE01000149.1:1630877-2251069 GCA_003942145.1 Platysternon megacephalum | reverse complement strand
TACCCCACCCACCCCCCCAGCCCTCATCCCTGCTCCCCTCCTCCCCCCCAGGTCTGGGGTCCCAGCTGCCAGCCCCATGCCTTTTAAAAGATCAGCATTTTAATTTAATTTTAAATGAAGCTTCTTAAACATTTTGAAAACCTTGTTTACTTTACATACAACAATAGTTTAGTTATATAATATAGACTTATAGCGAGAGACCGTCTAAAAACATTAAAATGTATTACCGGCACGCGAAACCTTAAATTAAAGTGAATAAATGAAGACTCGGCACACCACTTCTGAAAGGTTGCCTACCCCTGAGGTAGACTGTAAAGAAATAAGAAGTGATGGGATGGATAAGACCGAGTCTGTCTGGGCAAAAATCACATTGGGGAAGAAAGCTACTAGAGCCTCCCCTGAGATAGTGCTTGGGGTGTGCTATAGACCACCGGGATCTGATTTGGATATGGATAGAGACCTTTTTAATGTTTTTAATGAAGTAAATAGTAATGGGAATTGTGTGATCATGGGAGACTTTAACTTCCCAGATATAAACTGGAGGACAAGTGCTAGTAATAATAGGGCTCAGATTTTCCTAGATGCGATAGCTGATGGATTCCTTCACCAAGTAGTTGCTGAACCAACAAGAGGGGGTGCCATTTTAGATTTAGTTTTGGTGAGTAGTGAGGACCTCATAGAAGAAATGGTTGTAGGGGACAACCTTGGTTCAAGTGATCATGAGCTAATTCAGTTTAAAATAAATGGAAGGATAAACAAAAATAGATCTGACTAGGGTTTTTGATTTCAAAAGGGCTAACTTAAAAAAATTAAGGAAATTAGTTAGGGAAGTGGATTGAACTGAAGAACTTGGGGATCTAAAGGTGGAGGAGGCCTGGAATTACTTCAAGTCAAAGTTGCAGAAACGATCAGAAGCCTGCATCCCAAGAAAGGGGAAAAAATTCATAGGCAGGAATTGTAGACCAAGCTGGATGAGCAAGCATTTCAGAGAGGTGATTTAAGAAAAAGCAGAAAGCCTACAAGGAGTGGTAGATGGGAGTGATCAGCAAGGAAAGCTACCTTATTGAGGTCAGAACATGTAGGGATAAAGTGAGACAGGCCAAAAGCCATGTAGAGTTGGACCTTGCAAAGGGAATTAAAACCAATAGTAAAAGGTTCTATAGCCATATAAATAAGAAGAAAACAAAGAAAGAAGTGGGACCTCCAGGATGGAGTGGAGGTTAAGGATAATCTAGGCATGGCCCAATATCTAAACAAATACTTTGCCTCAGTCTTTAATGAGGAGCTTAGGGATAATGGTAGGATGACAAATGGGGATGAGGATATGGAGGTAGATATTACCACATCCGAGATAGAAGCCAAACTCGAACAGCTTAATGGGACTAAATCGGAGGGCCCAGATAATCTTCATCCAAGAATATTAAAGGAGCTGCCACATGAAATTGCAAGCCCATTAGCAAGAATTTTTAATGAATCTGTAAACTCAGGGGTTGTACTGTATGACTGGAGAATTGCTAACATAGTTCCTATCTTTAAGAAAGGGGCGGGGGACGTGATCCGGGCAACTACAGGCCCGTTAGTTTGACGTCTGTAGTATGCAAGGTCTTGGAAAAATTTTTGAAGGAGAAAGTAGTTAAGGACATTGAGGTCGATGGTAATTGGGACAAATTACAACATGGTTTTACAAAAGGTAGATCATGCCAAACCAACCTGATCACCACCTTTGAGAAGGTAACAGATTCTTTAGACAAAGGAAACGGTGGATCTAATTTACCTCTATTTCAGTAAGGCATTTGATACGGTTCCACATGGGGAATTATTAGCTAAATTGGAAAAGATGGGGATCAATATGAAAATTTAAAGGTGGATAAGGAACTAGTTAAAGGGGAGACTACAACGGGTCGTACTGAAAGGTGAACTGTCAGGCTGGAGGGAGGTTACTAGTGGAGTTCCTCAGGGATCAGTCTTATTTAAACTTATTACTGACCTTGGCATAAAAAGTGGGAATGTGCTAATAAAGTTTGTGAATGACACAAAGCTGGGAGGTATTGCCAATATAGAGAAGAACCGGGATATCATACAGGTAGATCTGGATGACCTTGTAAAGTGGAGTAATAGTAATAGGATGAATTTAATAGTGAAAAGTGCAAGGTTCTGCATTTAGGGATTAATAACACGAATTATTGATATAAGCTGGGGACGCATCAGTTGGAAGTAACAGAGGAGGAGAAGGACCTCGGAGTATTGGTTGATCACAGGATGACTGAGCCGCCAATGTGATATGGCCGTGAAAAAAGCTAATGCGTACTTGGGATGCATCAGGCGAGGTATTTCCAGTAGAGGTAAGGAGGTGTTAGTACCGTTATACAAGGCACTGGTGAGACCTCATCTGGAATACTGTGTGCAGTTCTGGTCTCCCATGTTTAAGAAGGATGAATTCAAACTGGAACAGGTTCAGAGAAGGGCTACTAGGATGATCCGAGGAATGGAAAACCTGTCATATGAAAGGAGACTCAAAGAGCTTGGCTTGTTTAGCCTAAGCAACAGAAGGCTGAGGGGAGATATGATTGCTCTCTACTAATATATCAGAGGAATAAATACCAGGGAGGGAGAGGAATTATTTAAGCTCAGTACTAATGTGGACAGAAGAACAAATGGATATAAACTGGCCATCAGGAAATTTAGACTTGAAATTAGACTACGGTTTCTAACCATCAGAGGAGTGAAGTTCTGGAACAGCCTTCCAAGGGGAGTAGTGGGGGCAAAAGACACATCTGGCTTCAAGACTAAGCTTGATAAGTTTATGGAGGGGATGGTATAATGGGATAGCCTAATTTTGGCAATTAATTGGTCTTTGACTATTAGCGGTAAATATGCCCAATGGCTTGTGATAGATCCCACCCCATCTAACATCCTAAGTTACTACAGAGAATTCTTTCCTGGGTGTCTGGCTGGTGAGTCTTGCCCACATGCTCAGGGTTTAGCTGATCGCCATATTTGGGGTCGTGAATAAATTTTCCTCCAGGGCAGATTGGCAGAGGCCCTGGGTTTTTTTTGCCTTCCTCTGCAGCATGGGGCACGGGTCACTTGCTGGAAGATTTTCTGCATCTTGAAGTCTTTAAACCATGATTTGAGGACTTCAATGGCTCAAGTTTGATACAGGAGTGTGGGTGGGTGAGATTCTGTGGCCTGCGTTGTGCAGGTCAGACTAGATGATCATAATGGTCCCTTCTGACCTTAAAGTCTATGATTCTATGACTAAGCCATTCCGTAAGTCCATGCACCATTCGTCATGGTGGCAGACAGGATGAAGGGCCTTCCTGTGGCCACCCAGAGAGTTTCATCATGGATCACCACCTGTATATTAATTTTTGCTATGAACAGGTGAAAGTGCCACTGCTGGCAATTGTGATCACCCATTCAACCAGGGCATAAGCCTCAGCAGCAGCCTTCCTGGGCCAGGTGCTGATCCAAAATATCTGCAGGGTCGCTACCTGGTTGTCTATCCACACGTTCACATCCCATTACGTGCTTACCCAGCAGGCCTGGGACGATGCTGGCTTTGGTAGAGCAGTGTTGCAAGCCACACAACCGTGAACTCCAAGCCCACCTCCAGGGGTACTGCTTGAGTCACCTAGAATGGAATTGACCTGAGCAAGCATTTGAAGAAAAATCTGTTACCTGCCTTTCATAACTGTTCTTTGAGATGTGTTGCTTATGTCCATTCCACTACCCGCCTGCCTACCCCTCTGTCAGAGTTGCCCGGCAAGAAGGAACTGAGAAGGCGCAGGGCCAGCAGCACCTGATATACTGCCGCATGAGCGCGGCACTCCAGAGGGCACCACAGCTGACCCTGCGGATACCATTAAGGCAAAAAATTGACAACTATGCACGTGGGTGCACACACACCTAGAATGGAATGGACATGAGCAACACATCTCGAAGAACAACAGTTATGAAAGGTAGGTAACTTTTTTTTTTTTCCAGAATCATATTCTTCCCTCTTTTTAATGGATTTCTAGGCCTTTCCTGACAATTGGGGAGTGTCATGATCAGTCTGTTTCATCACCTGGAGAGCTTGCCCACACTATGTGCTAGGCCCCTAGAAGTTAGTATGTTGGGTTTCTAAATTGCCCAGCTTTCCTCCGCTGCTGTCACCTCTCCTCTCTGCTAGGAACAACAGAATCCTCCTGTAGAGACTCTGAAAGGAGCAGCTAGCCTGGCGAATCTCCCCTCCACAGCCCTTGGAGCTGAGATTACCAGCCACAGCTGCTTTGGAAGGCACTTTAACCTTGAGTTCCACAGTAACAGGGACTTCTGACCATTATCTGAAAGGCAGGGGATAAGCTACTAAACCAAATACCTTCTTGTTGGCCACTTGGTCCTCACGAGGTGCATTGAGGACTTGGCAGGTCTCTGTTCTAAAGCTAGACTGCCTGAGCCATCGAAATTAAGGGGTGTCAAGAACCTCTGACCCAGATAGTGTCTCCCCTGCCACTGTACAGAAAAGCCTTGCCTGTTAGCAGGAATACTTCAATACTACTGCATACTACAGCGATGAGGAGTAGAACATAGAGGATAGCATTTGAGTATTAGGGTAGACCTGGCACCAATGAGGAAACAGTGGGCAAACTACACTTGGTGTCAATCTCCCCAAGAAGTAGACGTCCTTCTGACCTTCCTGCAGAATCTGCTTCCCCGATATTCTAAACTGATTAGGTTAATTCAGATCATGATCCTTTTGTGACCCATCTTAGTGACTTACCTGCTGTTTTCATGGGTCCTACTAAAACCCCGTTGCTGTACTGTCCTTGACCTCTGCGCCTTTCAAGAACTTTGATATCCTAGAACACTCTTCCATATGTGGCCTTGCAACAGTCATCCTTTCCCCCGCCTCACTCATTACGTGTTTGCACATGTGATATTTCTTGAATGCTACAGTTGTCTCTGAGCTTCTTGAGTGTTGAATAGAACTGCAGCCAGCCTATATAACTTGGACCATTCTCTCTCCTTTGCTCTAGGCCCCTGATATGAGCAGTTCTGAAGATTTCCCCAGCTTTGGGGCTCAAGTGGCCCCCAAGACTCTTCCCTGGGGCCCCAAACGATAATGACCTGGAAGCAGAAACATCTCCTCCAGCTAGCTGACCTGACACTAACCTGCCACAAATACTTCCTGTTTGAATTCTGACCCAGCGGCTGGACCACAAGTAAATTGCCCTGCGAGGTCTCCTAATGCTGTGTGGAGTGCTAGAACCCATTCCACTTGTCTGTTGTTACTGGGTTTAGGACCTACTATAAATGGATGGTTCTCTTCTTCTCCCTTCCCCCCCCCCCCCCCCCCCCCCCCCAAGCTTTCCACTCTGATTCAGACACAGCTTTTTGTTTGAAACGTCATAAGTGACTTTCATCTGCTAAGCTTCACAACTGCCGAAGTGGTGAGAGTGATCAGATACCTTGAGCATGTCTTGCTAGGCACTCCAGCCTTCATTAGGAGACCTCCTTTGCTGTGGCTAGGAATCAACTTCCTGTCTCATGACCTCAGGAAATAAATTTCCTTGACTTTCTAAAAGCCAAAACGTTTGCCCTTTTTCCTTTGTGTTTATCCCGGACCGTACCTTACTATTGTAGAGTGCAATCAGCTTTTCCTTTGAACTGCCAAAAATCCATCTAACAGTGATCGTGGATGTGGGGAGTGAGCTAAAAGTCTAAAGATTAGAAACTGCTTTTAAAGGAACAATACAATAATCTGTAGAAGCAACGACACTGGAAGGGACCAGCAGTGACACAAGGGATCCCTGGGTCAAGTAGAAAAGCCTTTGAGTGATACGTGGCACTGAGCGTGTCCATGTGTAGCACTGAGAGCCTAGATTCTCACATGCACACTTGATGAGTCTTCCAACATGTGAGAGTAAAAATACAGCTACTTCCCAGTGTTCCCCTTTCTCCCCTTGTTTGTTCTTCCCAAAAGCAGCAGAGCTGGTCAGAGCCAGAACATGACAGTATTATGGGGTGCAACAGAATTTGGGTCAGCCCAGGTTGCTATGGTAACATGGTCCAGGAGCTACTTGATGGGAACTGCAATGCTGAAGCTACATAATTTCCCCCTCCCGCTGACAGCATTTGGACACAAGGGGTAGGGAATTCGTCACTATTTGCTATTGCCTTCTTTCTACCTCAAAAACCAGTCTGGGGGTGGCCTCCTAGTCTAGAGCATCAGCACTGATGCTAACCTGCTCATCTCACTGTGGGGGCCAGAGCTGAATTCTCTGCACCAGGTACAGGGAGAGCTGAAGAGCATCAATCAGCATATGTAGCTGTTGGAAACACACATGCATGCGTGCGAAACTAAGAGCAAGGTTACAGTGTAACATACTCCCACCCCTTAGAGCTGTAGGACTCTGAGCCAGAAGGTGGGCTTGGTTTTGGGTGAGGGAAGAGAGGCAGGTTGCATGTCAGCTCTGAGCTATAGAAAGTCGAGCTGCTCTGAAGTACACAGAGGCAAAGAGTGCAGGGAGAACTAAGGCCCAGGGCTTGCCACTGTATGTGGTGAATCCCATGCTCAGTACCGTAGCATCTTGGCCCCCGAGTTGCTGAACCCTAAGCACTGACACAGCTTGCTCGAAGGAGGCTTCTCCAGTGAGCTGCTCACTCAGCCAGAGAGAAATTGTGTTGGTGTGGTGAGAGAGTGGGGTCTCCTCCTTTCCTACCTCCATTTCCCTACTGCTTCAGCACCTGTGCAAGCAAGTCCTCAGTCTCTCCCCAATAATGCTGACTGGGGCAAGGGTCATTATGTTGAAAGGCTGGCCCCAGTTCTCTTGCTGTTCCCAGTACTGCACCTGTGTTAAAAGTGAGGCTTAGATTTGCTGACATTTCTTCTTTTCCCCAACCCCCTCTGCTCTAGCCCTCTTCGGAAGAGGACCCTAGCCCAGAAGTCAGACACCAAAATGTCCTGATGCTTACAGTGAAGTGGAGAATTGCGGTCAACTGAACAAGCCAGGTCCCAGAGCTATGCAAAGGCAGTGGTGACTAACTTGACCACACTTCAGCCCCATGGTAGATGTCTAAAGGGGGTGGCTGACCAAATGAGGGTAGTGCCCTAATTCCCTCCTTTTCAGCTAAAGGGGCTTTGAAAAGGGCTAGACAACCCGGAAGGGGTACATCTTGAGGTTATTAAGCCTGCCCTCCTCTTTGCCCTCCTCTCCCTCCCCCCCCCCCAAAAAAACCCACCCCATCAGTTGCCCCGCTTGGCTTGAATTAAATTCAGGGTCCCCTACATGCTAAAGGTCATGAAGTGATTGTACCTAGTACTGTCTCCTGCTGCCCCTCAGTCTGTAGCAGACGCTCTGGTATGTGCTCCATTTCCTTTATTTTCAACGTCTTCCATAGTGTATGTTTCCATGGCAATGATCCCTTGGCCTTAACTTTGGAATTTGGAGACTATATGCAAACATGTAAAAAGGCTCATGAGTATGGATGACACTGGAATTTTATAAATTCTAAAATAAAAACCTGAAACAGCTTAGAGTGTTGTATTTCTCTGCCCATGGTTTGTGAAGAGATTGCTTCTCCATCTTCATAGGTTCTTTCAGACTTAAGCTGTCATCTTAAAGTGTCAGTTGTTCCCTGTCTGGATTTACTACCTACTAACCAGGCTCAGTGGTCCTACCAGAGTGCAGGCCCCAGCGAGGAAGAGGTATTAAGGCCAGCACTAGTGAAGTGGGTTCCCTCAGAGCCCCCTCTCCATGCCTACCAGTGTAAAGAACCTCAGTTAGTGCCCAGGCTCTCCCCTGCTATCCCCCTCTCTCCTCTGTAAGGGAACAGAGTGCATAACTCCAAGTTTCCTCTCTCTGGTAACAGGAAGGGGGGAGGAAGTTAGGCTTGCTCCTGTCTGACAACATGCTGTGGTTTGGACTTCCCTTGGGCCCCTGCTGCAGCTGTGTAAGAGCCAAGTCTGTTGAATTGCTGCTTCCCACCTCACTGGAGCAGTGGGACTTGCTTCATTTCAGCCTGAAGCACTGCTTCTCCCACATACCATCCTCTTGCCAGCTGAGGGCCATACAGCCCACCTGTCCGCGACCATAGCTCAGCAAGAAGGAATTTCTTCAGAGGACATTCCATGAATTTCTTCTTCCAACCCAAAAGTCAGCCAGCTCCAGGCTTTGCTAGGTGTCTAACTTTAGTTTAACCTGCAGGCCTGTCACTGTACTATTAATTGGCATGCTTTATTAATCCATTCCTCTGCAAGGTTTCTTATATACAACAGCCACCCAGCTCAGGGTCAGAGCCAAGTTGAGTTCATCTCTTCCAAAAGAGACTGCGAGAAATCACATGCTCCATGGCTGAACTCAGTTTCATTCACACCCACATAGAAGCAGTCACCATTTATTGTGTTTTAAAACTGAGTCAACAGCAATTCATGGGGATTCTGCTTCAGGCTCAAACTGCTGCTGAGGATGAGCTTCCAGACTAGCAGCTAATGTGTGTGTAGACGTCGTCGTCCGCAGTTGGGTAGGCTCCTGGTTTTCATGCATCCCAACTAGCTCCCAGTCTTTGGGTGCTGTTTGCATAGTGCTGGAGGTGGCTCTGACTTCCTTTCTCTCAAAGAGGGCCTACCTCAGCAATGGATCAAAAGAAGAAAGGACAATTAGTATCCACAGCATTAGAGAGTTTGGTCACTGTCTGTAGGATAGCTTTCTAACTGCTTTGGCATCAGCTATGTTTAAGGGAGGAAGGCATGAGTTCCTGGCTTCATCAGGTATGTAATTTTAAGACTTAGGGGGCAGAACTGACAGAATCAGACAAGCCTGTCCAGAAACTACAGCCCGAAGAAAACTTGGGGAGCAACAGAAATGAGTGAAGAGATTATTAATGACCATGGAGAAAGGGGTTATGAACAGGGAGCCCCCCAGCTGCTAATGAAACATCTGAAGACCAAAAGGCATGGGGTGTTACTTTAGTGCATTTCATCTTGACATCTTCCAGGGGTGGGCAGTGGGATGCCCACAGGAAAGCAGACTCCAGAGTAAATAAGATTTGAGGGTCTGTTCAAAATCATCTGGCAGTCCAGATGTGGCCCACAGACCACCTACTGACTACCCCAATGTAGAATAAAGACCACTGGCCCAGAGATTTACCTTGTTCTCAGCCAGTGCCTGCTTGGCCAGATAACGTTCACGCTTCACCTTGATCTGCAGTGACTCAGGAATGTCAGGCACCATCAGGTCTATCACACGAGCAATAAAGAAAACCACATGCTGGAAACAAGAGGAAAAGAGCAATGTGTCCAATCAGACAGCTGATTCTTTTCAAAGCAAGACCAGATGAGTAAGGAACAGCATGGAAGTGCCTGACTGCAGGGAATGGGACAGGCACTGAAAGGACTTGAACCAAGCAGTATCCCCCAGAGAGCACACTCTCTTCAACTCCACAGGGGCAACGTCTATGCCTGGCCGGAAATAGGCAGTGCTGGACAGTACATGCCCTGGGGACAGGTGTAGGAAAAAAAAAAAAAAAACTTAGAATGAGGAATGAGACAGCAAAGGAACAAAACCTTGGCAGGGGGAACTGATTGAGGAAAACAAGAGGGAGGTACCTCAAACACTATAATAAAGCCCAGGCGGATTGCTAGTAGGTTCCAATAGGTTAGCGAGTATCTGCCGCTCTCATCCCTGTATGCACGGTACCTGGGGAAGAGAAGATAACATTGCACCTAGATGCGTCACAGCTGGGAAAGAGGAGCCCTTGCATGTCAACATCCTCAGGGCAACCACTGGTAATCTCACTCCCACAACTTTGCCTTCTATGACTTCATCCACATATGTAATCACTCTTAAGGATTAATAACTGATGGCATTTATCTGGCCCATGAACTGTCTGGGTGTAAGGCATGGCTAATGCCAGCTCTCCAGGAGGGAGTATGTGCCCATTCCTCCAGGACTGGCAAGCAGCAGCAAGGTAAATCAGTCAGAGTAGAAGTAGCTCAGTTAAAAAACACATTCAAGTTCCTTCAAGACTGATTTACAGCAAGAGCACAAAGAGATGAGCCCCTGCATACATGAAGGAGGACCCAAGTGGCACTCCCCTAGGGAAGCTAATGCTGCACTGCTTAACTCAGGTGTAAATTGGATGCGTCTATGGAATGGTGTATCTTTTGTCCCCTAATAAACTGAACTAGCCTTTGGGTCTCCCTTCCCTCTCCCACCCCCTGCTGTATGGGGCAGCATTCTCAATAATCGGTGGGAAGTAATCCTGTGTGAGACCTGTGCTAAAGTAAGTGGAAACAAAGCATGTGCCTTTCTGAGCCCATCTTTCACTCACAAACATGGCTGGGGCCCCACAGAGGAGAGAACCGTCCTGAATCAAAAACAAACACTAGGAAAAATCAGAGGTTGCAATTCAAATGGAGAATGGGAAGGAGCTTTGTCCTGAGGCCCGCCAAGCAGCCGAGCTGGGACTCCTACCTGCACGTGACGTTGTGCTGTGAGGCAAAGTGCTTTGGAGCATACGCCAGGGTGAAGTTAACATAGCCCTGCAGGTCACTGGCACGGGTGTACTGATAATACAGCCGGGGCAAGAAGTCTGAAGTGAAGGCAATCAGGAAGGCCTGAAATGAGGAAAACACTAGTGCTACAGCCAGGTTCCTACCACATTACAGATGTCCACGCACCTTTTCAGCATACCTGCTTGAGCCTCAGGCTAAGTGTTGTTACTCTGAAGCTTTGTGTGACTCTTGTGTTTGGCTGGACCGCCTCTCCCAGACACCAACCCCCCACCCAAACTCTGACCCTGCACTTCCTACTGAGGCAAGTCCCCAGTGAAAGTTTGGATTGAGGCTTGCCAGCCCTGCAGGGTTACAGCTCACTAGCAAGTATAGCAGCAAGCATTTATTCTTCAAATGCAGACACCCTTCAATACTGCACAGCTCTCTCTGGTCATTGAAAACCAGTCCCGTTGTGCTTGGGAATTAACCTACAGAGATGAGGAACCCATCAGAGCAGGCTGTGTCAGGTAACACTGCTCCAATAGTAGAGTACCCTTTTAAGGAGTTACTGAGCCAGAGGCCTGAGCTGCAGCAGCCCTCAAATCTGAGCGTGGTTCTGTCACACAATGACAGCTCTGCATACGCTCCAGTTACTATATCGTGTCTACAGATGTGTATCTGCCAAGTGGGATTTCAGTAACATTCTCTTTAGTTCTGGTTTTCAGTCCCCTGTCCCCGATACCGGCCTGCTCAGTGGCTGCCTTCAAACTCCACGATGCTACATGATTATATTAACCATCAGCAACATGGCTGGCTGCGTCTGAATGCTGGGAGCTGGCTTCTCCCTCCCTCGCTGCCCAGCGCTACTCACATTACTGATGACAGCCAAGTGGGTGATGACCTCCAGGATATAAAACCAGATGCCAATGCCCTGGGCCCGCTCAGCCACAGGACGACGGTACTCGCAGACAAACTTCTGTGCATCCAGGCGGATCTCCACCCAGTTGTTGAGCAAGGCGAAAAGGGGCGCCAGAGGACAAGCTGCCACAAAGATAGTGATGAATCCAAATTGCAGGACTGTTGTGCAGAAGGAAAGAATCATCAGAGCTCACATTCACAGTGGGCAAGCGGAGCAGAGGATGGCTTGTGTGAGCTGTGTTCAGCAGTGATCGTGGCCTCTCTGGTCCCCCTTCCCCTCCCCATCGTCTCTGGTTTCCAAAGGATGAGAACAGGGAGTCCCCGGGAAATATGTTGCAATCCAAAGATCTCTGTGGGCCACTGTTTGGTTTGTTCCTGGAGATGTACTGGCCTCTGCTTTCCATCTGTAATAGGCTGCCAGCATCACCTGACAGACCCTGGTAAGGAGGAGGAGCTCCCTCAGGCCATGAGGTGCGCTTTACTAGTATAGGAATGCCTGTATGGTGTACCAGCCAGGCACTCCTGGCATGAATGCAGCTAGACCTGGGGGTACCAGGATAGTGAAACCTCTGCCCATGAGCCAAACAAGCTAGACTGGTAAAAGCACAGCTGTGCTGGTATAACTGCATCTACATGGCCTTCTGCTGGCACAGCTCTGTCAGCCATCACCCCTAGGCACCCGACTGAAATACCTGGGCCGGCAGCATCCATAGTGCGGCCATGGCCGAGCAAAGGGTTTGGAGAGCTAGCACTGACTCACTGCTGTGATTGGCTCCATAAGGAAGCTGAGAGCAGGGAGGTGGGAGGAGCCTTCAGGCAGAGGAAGCTGCGATGTGGAAAAGATTGGTGGGCTGGAGCCCTGGGTAACTCCAAGCCTGAGATGGAGGCTTCCTGTGGGATATTCTGTATATCAAGCCAGACCCAGCAGGGCTGTTTGGCAGGGTGAGATGGGGCCTGAGAATAGAACCTGTTACATAATCCAATTTTTGCTGGGGAAAGAGGAGACATTCTCTGCCTGGGCTACAATTTCCCCTCCAGGAGGCAGAGTTGTGTCTCTGGGGTCAGTTTCACAAGGCTACCACCTCTAATGGAGGGTTTCCTTAGACCTTTGCCTGCAATCCCAGAGCTCAGAATATTCAACACCAAGGCTAGGCAGTTGAGTTCACTTTCTCTCAAGGGCTTCACTCAAGTGAACGTGCTAGAGAAAGTGCTGCTTCCCAAATCATCACCACTAGCGGGCACCAGAGAGCATGTCAGCAGGATAAGTGATTGATGCACATGCCATCAACACTATCGACTGCAAAAGCTTCCTCCCTTGAGGAAGTCTCTGACCTCCAGCCTCTTCTCCTGGTGCTGTCAGTGATCAGGTGACCCCGCCTGGGCAGGACACTTTGCTAGTAGTCTCCCAAGGTGGCAGATTCGGCCTTTGGTTCCTACCCATTTCCAGGTACTCATCAAACAGCCCCTCACAGACCAGGAGCTCGTAGTTGCTCTCCCAGGGCACCTGCTGTGCCAAACCCGATTGGGCCTCCTTGCTTTTCCTCTTTTTGGATCGAAGCTTGTACTTCTGCCACCAGCCTTTCAGCTTTCTGGGGGAGCAGAGAAAGGAGCGGTCACGGGAAGGGTGGTGCCCCAGCAGACACTGCAGCGGCCAGTCTCACTCTTACTGGCCTGATAGGCTCTGCTGGCTCTCCAAGTTGCCCTGCCATTTTCAGGCAGCTAGCATCAGAGGGACCTTCGGCAGTGCTGCCAACACAGCCTGACCCAGCCCTAGTGCCAGCCAGGAATCCGGGGTGGGAGAAAGGGTCTTTGCTTCTCTATTATGAACAGGGCCAGACTCTCTAGACAGGCTGGGCTGAGCTTGGCACCAGAGTTGGGTGGGAGCAAAGGTGGTTTTAAGTCCCCTTTCTGTGTCGAATTGTGGGGTGAGGCCCCAGTGAAACGCTGCTCTAATGCATGCCCAGCAGCCCATGGTCCGGCAGCTAGGGATCATTGGCAGAGTTGCCTTTGCCCTGGGAATGACAGAGGACAAACGTGGAGAGTCTCAGCTGAGCTGAGCTTGGACATTACTCCAGAAAAGGGCCATGAAAAGTCCCTCCCAGCCTGGTTCGCTTCCCCCAATGCCTCCTCTGGCAGGAGGCGGGGCAGTGGTAGTGGGAAGCCAGAGGCTCCATAATGCACATGGCTAACTTGCCATGAGACCTTTTGCAAAACAACTTTGTTCTGCTTTGACTGGTCCACGTGGGCTGTGGATCCCCCACCCTCACTGTCAATCTGTCACAGCAACGCCCACCAGCGGTCACAACCTGCGACTTTCCCCTCTTCCTTCACTAGTGGGAGGAGAGGGCTGTGGTCACAGGCCCTGGCACATCTGGGCACTGGCCCTGTCTTAGCTGGGGCCCATAGGTCAAACCACAGCCTTCAGACCACTTGGGGCAGGTGCTGCAGCCACCTGCCAAGCACAAGACAAGCAGATGGGGCTGCACACACAGATGTCTTCACCCTGACTGAGCCCCCCTCTTCCCCCCCCCCCCGTTCCAAATCTACTACAGTGCCCCTGCAAGGAGACATCCCCACCTGCTGCCCCATAGATCCCTGTTATAGAGCTTGGCAGCAGCTCCCTTTGGTGCAATGGTCTGCCAGAAGTCAAACCAACTCCCCCTAGTCCCTGTGGAGCTGGGCTCTGGCCCTCCACCACCCCCTGCCCCGATAGTGCACTCGGTACTTACGGGATGACGATTTCCTGCACGTTGTTAATGACTTGTTTTCCCACCATTATGACCAGCAGCTCTTGGGCGAGTTCAATGAGACAGCCGCCAGCCCCGCACTGGGTGGGTAGGACAGAGGCACATCAGCTCCGCTGCACGTTCCCCTCAAGTTCAGAAGAATCGGGCGGGGGTGGGGGGCCCTTACCAGGTTCCACCTCCCACAGGAAAGGCTACTCCTGAGCCACACACGCTGCCCTAACACGGCATAGCAGGCTGGTGCACTGCGGCCCCCAGCACCATCGCCACGTCCTGGCGTCAGTGGTGTCCCAGCAGCCAGAGGAGCATGGGGAGGAGGCAGCCTGCAGCACCAAGCCCCCGGCAGCCATTCCCAACCCTCAGGGTAGCCCCAGGGGCCGACTGCTGGGCGGGGTGGGCCAGGAACGAGGGGCCCCAGCTGCTGCCACTAGTCTTTGGGCAGATGAGCAGCAGGGGGCTCTTGAGGTGGCTGGGGCAGGAGTGGAGTCTGACCACCCCCACTTCTCTTTGGTCCTGGGGGGATTAGCAGCCAGAGAGGAGGATTCCCCAGGCATGCCCCTGCTCCTCTCTGCGCTATGCCCACATCCTGCCTGGGCCCTCCTCACTCCCAGAGGAGCCTGTGTGTGAGTCCTGTCAGAGGCCTTGGAGGCAGCGCGCAAGCTCGGGCCAGGGGCAGGCCGGGAGCCCACTACACTGGCACTGAAGCTGGCCATGGCCTCCCTCCTCCTCTGGCCAGGGCTGCCCTGAGAGCTGTGGAGTCTTTCCCCATGCACAGAGCTGGGCAGCAACTGGGGTGTTTCTTCCACACCACCAAAGGGTCCCCATTCTGTTTGGCAGGTTACCTCACACTGTCCCTCACCCGAGACGCCAACCTCCTTTTAACCCCGTGCTCTGGTGTCTCTAAACCTCCGATTGCCAGACACTGCTACTGGACGATGGACACTCGCTAATTGCCCTGTTCTGTTCATTCCCTCTGAAGTACCTGGCACTGGCCAGTGTCAGGACCCTAGGCCAGAGGGACCATTGATCTGACCCAGCATGGCCCTTCTTATGTTCTCAACCTTTATCAGATGATACTTACATCCTCGTTGCGGATCCCAAGCAAGGTCTTGTAGTGCCCTGGGTAGCCTACAAACCTGGGAAATCCAGGATGGCAAGACAGAGCAATAAATCCACAGCTGAACCCCTTGCTCCCCCCCCATCATCAATCTCTTATTCCTCCTGAGGCTACTCGGGATGTGGTGCTGTCATGCACCGTGCCCTGCTCCCACATCCCAGCCACCCTTGTCCATTGGGAGGCTGAGGACACCACTCCGCCAGTCCTGCTGGATTGAATGGGACAAGGTCAGACCTGCTTCATCATCTTCTCCCTCAGCCCACATCTGAAGCCAGCACTGACGATTCCCTGTGGATGTGCATGGAGGCCAGCCCTGCCTCCCAGGAACATCCCGTGATGGAAGCATGTGTGTCAGGAATTTCTCACTCACCCTGTGCCCTGTTCTTCCCAACAGAGGGGAAAGGAGGGACACAGAGCAACGGTGCCTGTCTGAAAGGAGATCATCAAAGGGCACCCCCGGATTTGCCCCTCACGTCCCTTCCATGTGTGAGAGGCATTTGAAGCAAAACTTCAGCCCACTACATACAATGATGCTGGCTGCAATTACCCCCAGCACTCCACTGCTTACCCCTCTGCTTCAGATCCCGTTTCCATCAGTTCTGGGGAGCAGCATGGTCCTGGATCAGGCCTGGGCTGGGACTCCAGCCCTGCGTGCCATCCCCAGATCTGTCACTGCCCTGCTGGGAGACCTGGGCAGGTCACATCACTCGCCTGTGCCTGTTTCCTCACCCACTGTTTCAATTGTATGCTCCTCGGGGCTGGGTCTCACTGCATGTGCAGCACCCAGCAACACAACGGGGCCCTGATCTTAGCAGGGGTCTCTATATAAAATAATGGCGGTTGGGGCCTTGCAACAGGGTCCGCCAGTTGCTGATACAGCAGACCTTCCCCGTGCAACACAGCGACAGTCTGACTTCCCTTCAGAATCCCAGCTCTGCACACAACAAGCACCCTCATCACCACCAGGGAGCAGAAGCTCCAAGTTGCCCAAGGAGTCTCAGCTCTGAGCTTTGGAGGGGCTTCCCCATGGGCATGTGCTTCCCAAACTCAGCTTCCCACACAGAGACCCCTCTGATACAGGACCCCCAGCCCAACAGTCTGAACAACTGGCTGTGTGTGCCATGGGATCATACACTGAAAAGGCCATATAGCTCTCCGACATGCTCACTGCATGCCTGGACAGATACAGGGCTGCTTTAGAGCTACACAGGCACAAGGGTGGTTTCTAGTTGCTCCTTCCCACATTAGAATTGTGCTGGGAACCCTCACATTCCATCGCATGCCACTCATTGCCTCTAGATGGCAGCAGTGCTGCTACTTCCCTGTTTCTCTTGCAGTGGTTCTCAAACTTTTTTTCCCCGTGGACCACTTGAAAATTGCTGAGGGTCTCGGCAGACCACTTAATGATCTTTCCAAATGTTGTTTGTACCATTAGCTAACTATTGTAAAGCGCTTTGGATAAAAGCGCTATAATAAAAAAAAAAAACTTTTTTTGTTCTACAAATAAAAGCACACACCTCATATTTCAATATCAGTAGTCTTACCTTTCTAATGCAATGGATGTGCCCTCTCTCCCCAGCTGTGGCAGCCCCTGAGCTGGGGCTGGGAATGGGGGTGGGGTGTCTCTGCCCCGCCCAGAGCTGAGGCTGGGAAGAAGGGCCGTCTCTCCCCGGCAGCCGCAGCCCTGGAGCTGGGGAAAGTCGCCTCTCTGGACACCGCAGCCCTGCACGTCCCAAATTCCCCCACCACCTCTTCTCAGCCCACTTCCCCCTCCCAACTACCCCCTATTCCCCCCAAGGCCACCACCTCACCTTACATGTGCATCTTCTCCAGGGTTCATGCACCTAATTAGTGGAGCCACACCTACGCAGCTCCACTAATTAGGTGGGTGGCCCTTCATTCTCTCGTGTGTGGCCGCGCACCTTAGAGGGAACTATCCGCGGACCACCTGAATGGAGCTGGCAGATCACTCACGGTCCACGGACCACAGTTTGAGAACCACTGCTCTAGGGCTATCCACTGGAACTGCACATCACCAGGTCCCAAAGCCGCTTACCTCTGGGCCAGCCGCAGGAACTCCAGCCACCAGCTAAGATGGGATTATGTTTGGAGGAGGGGGCCATGCCCCAGAGCTGGGGGATGGGTGGGGGAGGCAAGAGCTGCCCTCCCCTGGAGATGTCTTACCTGCCCTTGAAGAATGCGATGTAGATGGGAGAAGAGTAGAAATTGACAAACTGGAAGACAAACACTTTGAAGGTGAAAGCATCTTCGTACTTCGTCTGAGTCTGGTGCATCTCTGTGGCAGAGCAACACACACAGACAGCATCAGCTCTGCCCTGCGGCAACATTCAAGGAGACTAGCAGCACTTACTCCTGTCACCCAGTAACCATGGCAACAGTATTCCTAACAGAAGAACCTGGATGACTGTGTGTTGTTTAGGAGGCTTTTTTGTTTGATCTTTAAGATGTCTGTATTTTTAAAACTCCCAACAAATGCATGGTCACCTAGGATTTCACGGGTGTTATGTTATATGGTGTGGCCATGCAGAACGTCATAGCGACAGCCAGGATAGAACCCAGTCCCTCTTGTGCACAAGCCCACGGCCCTGCTTCTTGAGCCTATGGAGAATCTCAATTAGCAGTCAGCAATAAAGGGCCTAGGACACACACATGTACAGTTCTGATTCTGTCCAGCAGAGGGCAATAATGTTGTACTGTACCTATAAACTAGCTACTAGCAAATTCATTAGAATTATTTTTCTTTTTAAAAAGGCTAATAAAGATCGTATCCTTTAATATTATTTCCAGAGCTGGTCAAAAAAATTGCTGTATTATTCTGCAAAAAAAACAACAAAAACATTTTCATTTCCTATAAGTTCGAAATTTTTGGCAGAAAATATCCAACAACTGTCACTAAATTTCAGTTTATTGATTAAATGAAAACCAAAGCTTCTTTTCCCCCCCCCGCCAAAAAAAGAAATTTTCAATCAAAATGAAAATATTAATCAAAAAGATTGTTAAAAAAATTCAGCCTTCTCTAATTATTTCCAACATCCCTCTGCACACACAATGCTTTTCCCAGGCATCCGCCAGCATTAGCCCTGGACCGCAGAAAGCCATTCGACACCTGACTACAGGACTCCTGCATTGCAACTTTTGATGTTTTGCCCTATGAGACAAATTCCTTCCTTGTGTCACACTATCTAGCTTGCAGGACCTAAGACAGCACCCATGAAAATTGGGAAAGGTGGCAACCTTGTGACCCTACACCAAACACCTGCACTCATTCCCTGCCTTGGTACCTCTCTACTTTGATCTGAGCCCTTCCACCTTTCTCAGTTCCTGACCTGTCTGTATCCTCGTCTTTCTGCCTTTTCCCTTCTGCACCTAAATCCAATTTCTTTTAGCAGCCCCTGCTTAATGGCATAAGAATCCAGCTGAAGACAATGGACCAGATTCTCCCCTCCTGTGTGAGTGGGTGTGACTCCCTCTCAGATCAGATGGCAGTGTTTCACACTCGCTTTGTGCAGGTGGATGTGATTGCAATGCAAAAGTTGCAAAGGAGTGGGGAGCCAGGCTTGTCAGGAACTGTCCCAGGGAACCACAGTTGAAGTCTGTGCAATTTCCCTTCCACCACTTACCCCACTTGGTAAGGAAATGGGCCAGTGCAATGTAAATTTTAGAGAGGATGAGGATGAAGATTAGATTCACCACTGACCCCGTGAGGCTGGCAATACGAGACGCCTAGAAAAGAGGAGAGCAGAGGGAATGAACCAGAAAATCCCCCGGGGCTTGCTCAAGCCCATTAAACCCCAGGGCAGAGCTGGCTGCATCTACCTCTTACCGATGCCACAAAGAGGAAGTTCCCGGATCTTGACACAAGGATGCTGACGATCGCCCGGTACAGGATAATGGAGATCAGAAACATCACAACCACAGCAATCTGCAAACACAACCATCAACTTGCCATCAGGAACTACAGTGTGTTTGGGGGAGCTGGGCTTGCTCTGATCTCTGGGGGCATTGGCAGCTATGGGAGAGCCATGCAGGCAGTAAGAGGCAAACAGCATGCAGAGGAGAGGCAGTCATGCCAGGAGCTGCAGACTCCATGAAAGACCTTCAGAGCCAGGCACAGGGCAGTGTCCTGCAGTGCCCTTACCATCATGATGATGATCATCGATCCAGCCATGACCCGTTTTACACGATTCTGCTTGGGAAAATATGGCTCCTCTGCTCCAGTAATTGGGTTCTCCATCGTCATGGGAGCCATGGCAGTGAACTGGGGTCGCGGCCGCTCCTAGGACAGTGGGAAAAGGCATCACCTTGATTTGGCTTTGTACAGCCTTGGGAATTCAGCTGTGTGACGGAGGGCCAGGCCTGTACCTCAATGTCCTCGAAGTCGGAACAGTCCCAGCGGTGTGCCAGGGTGGCGTTCATCCGCTTCCAGTACTCCAGGAATGTCACTGCCCACAGGGACATGAAAATGCTGAAGAAGATGGTCCCACCGTGGTCGAAGAGGCGACCTGCCTATGGAGCAAAGCAAGGCGAGTGAAAGGAACGCTCAGGGGACCTGCAGGAGGAAAGGGATGCTAGGGTGGATCCTGAGAGCAGCAGAGTGCTAACTTTCTGGGTGTGTGAAGAGGGGTGAGGGCAGGAGAGAGAGAATGAGTTTCCCTCTGGGACAGACCGGGAGGTTTCCCAGGGGAAGCATTGGGGTTTCGGTAAGAGACAAAGCAGCACTGGAACTGATCATCTACAAGAATCAGAGTGCTGGATCAGTCTGAGTCCTTGGAACCAGGCTGGAGCGCTCCAGAGGCAGCAAGGAGATCAGTGGCAGCACAGTGCACAGCTGATTTGCCCACCTGTTGCCAGCACCAGACCCATGCTGCTCCCAAACACAAGTCGTGGCATGCCAGGAACGGAGGCATGGGGACAGGGTAGACAACGATTGGGATTCCTGTGTGTCTGATCAACCAGAGCTGCCTGTGCTGTGCTGAGGTGGTGACGGTAGGATATGGCTTTGGGGTGTGCAGGGAGCAGTTCACAGCTTGGGGCCCCGTACAGACTTCATCCCCAGGCTCAGAGCAGGACCCCTCCCACTCTGAGCATTCATCTCTCCCTGCACAGGGAGGGGGCCTCAGCTTCAGACAGGCAGAAAGGGGGAGAGTCTTTCCTTATTCTCTCTGGATTTGCTTGAATCTCCCTGGGAAGAGGTTGGAGCCACATGGAGAGGTCACCCTCACTGTCTGAGGAACCTTACCTCAGCGCTATCAAACGCTCCTGCTGGCGAAAGAAAGAGTGTTGGGCCAGATCCCCAGCTGATGTAAATCAGCCCTAGCTCCACTGGAGCCAATGGGCCAAATCCCCACCTGGTGTAAGTCTGGACCAAAACTGAAGTCAATGAAGCCATGCCAATTTACATCAGCTGGGACGACTGGTCCATTATGTAGTTTACAGAGGGAGATTAGCCCGACAACCATAATCCCTTAAGTGTAGAATCTTGCGACTACCCAGCACAGCAGAGGCTTGCTGTGCAGAGCAGATCTCCATCCTGAGGCAAGAAACGTCCATGTGGCAGTGTGAATCTGCATAGCCAGTTCAAGCTGCAGAAAGCCTCTTCTGTGCTCTGCAGTGCTTTCCACACACACTGGAACAGCACCTGAGAAGGAGCTGTCCCTGAGATCCATCTCTGCTGCTCCACTCCATGTGCAAGCAGCAAAGTGAAACGGACCCCTTCTCATCTTTGCAGCATGACCTGCTCCAGCACCAGAAAGGAGAGACCTTGTACACACAGGGAGAGGAGAGGTGGAGGGAATCAGACAGGGAATGCAGGAGAGGGAACAAGGAGGGATAGCAGGGGGAAGCCAAGGAAGAGGCAGCGGACCTAGGGAGGAACAGACTAGGGAGGGGATGCAAGGGAGAAGAGAAGGTGAAGTGGGGAAGAGGAGCTGGAGAGGGATGGTTTGGGGAGGTGGGATGCCAGCGAATGTGCACGGCTGGGAGGAGGGAGAGTAGAAAGAGGGGAAAGGGTCCAATGCTGCTGATGGGAGGGGATGAAGAAAGGTCCTGGGGGAGGTGAGTCCTGGTGCTCTCTCCTCTCACACAGGAGCATGTCCCCTGAGATGTCTCCTCTAGTGTCATTAAGATGAAAAGGCAGAGAGCAAATCCCAGCGCATTGTGCTTGTGCAAACAGCCTGGTTTTATCGCTCCTCCCAGTGCATCAACACAGCACCTCCCAGCCCAGCCAGGCCATGGCGCAGGGGCAAGACAGCTGGGCACTCTAGCAAGCACCATCTACAGGGGAGACTGCAGGATATTCTCTCTTCCTGGCCCTCCCCTCTGGAAATTAACCACTCAGAGCCACAAACCTTACCTTGAACATGCTGCAGATGCTGGAGAGCTGCCACTGTGGGCACTCCTTACACAGCGGGCACATCTGGTACTGATCCTCGCTCTCACAGATCTCCTGCCTGGGGCAGGGGGGAGGCAGACAAGGAAAGAAATCAGGACCATGGTACATTCTCTGCTCTATGCCACCCTTTTTCACCTCTTGAGGCCTCATTCTTTCCAGTGATGCAAGACTAGCCAGGACCCCACGGGAGCCCATTAACACTGATCCTTAAATCAGCCAGAGGGTCCTGGGGAGCAAAGCTGCTGAGCACATTCCTCTTGCAGGTCCCCAGGTGAGAGCACGGCACTCGGGATCAAAGCTGGGATGCTCACGTGGCAGCACAGAGCACTGGCCCTTTGCTGCCCGTCCTTGCCTTGGACAGAAACACCTCATGGAGCTTCCCCCCAACAGTTTCTTCTGGTTAGAGTCTAGCCATTGCCCCGCCATGTTGGAACCTGCGGCCAGACAGCAGAGCCACGGTGCTGGGAGGAGTGGGCGGCGACATGCTGTGAAGACCTGGGTGACATTTCCCTGCAGGGTGTTTAGGGGACTTTGACCCCCTCACCAGGAGTTTTGCTCGGAAGCCTGTGAGAAGCCAGGTTTGCTCGACAGTGAGCGTGCGTTTTGGGGGCGCTGTGGCCTAGTGGACTGACCTCAGGGGAGGTAGCCAGGAATTGCTGACTTCCGGCCTCCCCTGGGGCTTCCCCCACATCCTCCAGGCTGGAGACAGCCAGTGGGAGAGGGAAGGCAGGGACAGAAGGGGAGAGAGGTTGGCACTTACGCAGGTATGTCGCTCAGCATCAGAAATATGCCTGCGATGAAAACCAGTGTCCCCACAACTGCCGCAGGCAAGAGCCACCCAGTGTAGAAACCTGAAGAGAGGGAAGAGAGAAGGTCAGTCCCTCAGAGTGGGAGTCTCATTGCAAACACAGGACCTGTAGCCAACCTGCACCCTCATCTCAGCAGCAGAGCCCACATTCCTAGTGAAACCAATTGCGGAGCGAGGCACTGCATCCCAGCAGCTGAAGGAGAGTCCCCTGCTAGCCATGTAAAGGAGAATTCCCACCATGTTCTGCACCACGTTCTCAGAGGTCACTTAGGGAGCGGGGGCTTCCTCCCATCTACATGCGGGTAAAATGGGAGGTTAAGGGTTATCCCGCCCTGGCATTGACTTCAAGAGCCTCCTGCTGGCTGTGTCGTCACCCTGAGACGTGGCCTCCAGAGAGAGGCTGGGTTTGGTAATGGCCGTAGGACAGGACTTTCCAAACCATTCAGTGCTGGCTCAGTTCTGCTCCTACGGAGCAGAGCTTGCCCAGTGCCGAATGGCAGTGGGAACCCCACCTTCGTGTCCAATGCACAGGGACAACGATCCAAGTTAATCAAGTCTGGAGGCAGGGCAGAGTTTGTTACGCTTGTCAGCATGCCAACGATTATGTTCTTTGGCCATAAATCAACTTTTTGTTTCTTCCCCTTCCAGACCTATTTTTAATTAATTTTGTCCATTTCTCTCTCCTTTTTCTTCTATTCCTTCCCTCCCTTCCTATTGCACCTTCTCCCTCCTCTCCTCGACAGGCAGTGGGAATGGATGGTGTTCCTGGGGGAAGCCTCAGAGAAAGGGGGGGGGCTTGCATGTAGATCTAGGCTCCAGCTACGATCTCCTCTGATCAGGAGTGCCATAGCTGGGGTCCCATCATGGAGAACATCTGTCCCAGCTTGTCTTGATGGGCTGTGGCGAAGGGATGAGCGTCCTGGTCTACGGAGGGTTTTGTAGATTAGGACTAGGATTTGAAACTCAGCCCCACCACAGACAGGGACCAGCAAAGCATCCATTGCTCCTGCTTGGTCAGCCACATTCATTTCAAACGCATCCCACAGCTTGGACACGAGAGGAAGGGCTTCTGGCCATGGGAGCTTTCCGGATGCTGCTCTGTGCAAGAGGGACAAGCTTTCCTTGCCTGGGACATGGCAGACAATCCCAGTACAAGATAAACAAACGCACCCTAATCTAGCTTCTCTTAACAAGCCATAGCAGGAAAGGGGCAAGAAGGATGATTAGTGAAAAATGGCAACCTGAGAAGGATCCTCCCTGCTCCTCTGGCAATGACACCCATGCACCCGATGTAAAGGGTGCCCCTTTACTATAGTACAGCCAGTCCTTGGTCTGCACTAGGGAAGCAAAGCGCTCTGCTTACACAAGCGATTGTTATTCTCTGTGCTGATCCCAGCATTCCCTGCAGCAGAACACAAGGAGGCCAACGCTCCAGTGGAGCATTAGCTCTTTCTGGAGAAGGTATCAGGTTAGGGCAAAGCTGGGTGCCACAAGAGGTGGTCGAGGGAGCAGTAAGGAGCAGGGCAGAACAATGCACACTGGTGCTGGTGGTGCCCTTCCACTGCTGGCTAGAACCCATCCCTTTGTGCCACATGGCTGCAGAAGGCATTATTCTTCACCAAGCCTGATTTCTATGAGACTGGACAGTCTGATCTCCTGATCAGCGAGGCTCCAGTTCCTTTTCCAGTGGGCATGAGGAACACACGGCTATCGCAGCTCAGGAATTGGTTGGAGACAGAGGTGCAGGCTAGAGGCTAAAGAGAATGGGGCAGGAGATCCAGGGCAGCGTATTGACACATCTGGCTGGGGCCAGGGATGAAGGCAGGTTGTAAAGAGGGCTCCAAAGAGCATTGTACTCACCCAGCCAGGCAAAGTAGAGTGCGATCTTCTCTCCAAAGTACCTGCGGATGTGATCCAGTGGCTGGTATCTGTTCCATTTCCGCCACCTCGCCCAGTACTGGAAGAGGACCTGGCGCTCGGTCAGGCTCTCAGAGGCCAGCCTGTCAGCAGGTACTGCAAAGGGACCCTGCAGGGGAGAAGCAGGGAGGTTCCAACTGAAGCTGGTGAAAGCATTTCAGCTGCCCATGCAGAGCAGAGCAGCTGGCTGGGCTGGGGAGAGGGGTTTGACAGCAGCCCCCTGCCTCTCCAGCTCCCCACAGCCATGCTCCCCCAACCCCAGTTACCTCTGCGTTCTTTTGGAAAGGCTGAATAAGGAGCTTTTTGAACAGCCCCGCCCCCTCCTGGGCAGAGGCCACTAAGTGCTCTGTCTTGGCCAGGGCTCCCTGCTGCCCCTGAGCTGTAGATCGGGGCATGACCAAAGTCCAGTCTGGCTGAGGTAGCAGGGAACCGGTGCTAGAAAGAGACTGTCTCCTGACTTACCTCATGCAGGGGGAATGCAGCTGCAAAGACATTCTCGCTCAGCAGCCGATCCACCCCAACCTCCCCCTGCTTCAGGTGCCCATATGACGTCGTGGCCAGGATCTCGTACAGCTGGGGGAAGCAAAGAGATGGTAACTAACTGCTGTCACACTGACAAAAGATACAATGAGAGCCCCATGATCTCTCGCTAAGCACTGACACCATGCTCCGCACTGCGCTATGGAGACCCGTGCCTCAAAGGTTCTCAGCAACCACCTTTCCAGAGGGAAATGGAGAATTTGGGTGGAAAGAGACTAAACAAGTTCAAATGAATTCAGGTACAAGAAGTTGGTTTTTGCCACCAATTCCAAGCCTGACTCTCACAGGCATTGTAACATTCCCTTCCCCAGACATTGAAAACAGAGAGAAGGGTTCGTTTTTAGTCAGCCTCTTTAAACTTTGCGTGTGTTAAAATCTATTTAACTCCAATTGCCAATGAAGACTTAGGAGAAAAGTTGTTTTTGTTAAAATTCAAACCCCACACTGCCCGTGAATGAGCAAACTCCTCACACTACACCTCCTTCAGACTCCACAAAAAGCCTAAACCAGAGAAGACCAGACTTAACATCCCTGATATTTCTATTGTTAACAAACAAGAAAAACAACTTTGTTTGAAACACATCTTTCAGGCCTTTATATATCATAAAGCAACACAAATGGGTGAGAGCTATTTTTTTTTTTTAATCTTTGCAGGATTCCTTTAAGCCTAAAGTCACACAAATGAGGAGGAGAATGCAGACAGGAAAGAGAAAACAAATGGCTGTTTTCTTACTTCACCATTTTCTTCTTTAAAATAAGTGGCCTATTTTCTCTGTGTTCTATAGCTGCTTTTCCATTAGCAAGGCAGTATCACACCAGCCCAGTCAATATGGTCAGGAACAAACTCACAGCACGTATGTCTTGGTGCCCTCACAAATACACTGGTAATTTGCTAGCAGCTATGTTTGTATCAGTTCTGACCTATATTTTGCAAGGTGCACTTTTGACAGGCTCTAGTCCATGGGCAGACACTGCCCCAGTGGGAGAAATTCATTACCTCTGGGGTTTTGACTTTCCTCATTGGAAGTCAAGTTTTTGGCACCAGGCTGCATGGCTGCTTGGCTTACTGCACAAAGAGATGGAGCAGGAAGGAAGACCCTCCTATCTTGAGGTTTATAAACAGCAGGATATTGTTGATTAGTGGGCTTGGGAGAATTTGATTTTTATCTTTTTATAATTAATGGATAATATTGATGTTTATTTTAAGCAGTTTTTTATCTATTTAAACTTTCAGAGTTACACAAAATTATGGGTTTTAAGCATTTTTAACATTTTTATTAATTTAAATTTTCATAGTGGCAGGAAATAATGGGGGGGTCAGACAATTATTTAACCATAGCAGATGATGTGATTCACAAAGTTAAAGTTCTATAACCGTTAAAACAAAATTGACAGCATCACATCAAAATATACAAAGTAAATATCCTTGAATCACACTCTAATACAAGCAGCATTTTTCTTACTTTACTTATCTGTGAGTTTCGCTTATTGATGGAAATATTTTTTCGTCAGTTTGCATTGTACAGTAAAATTGACGTTTCTTGATAAAAATCTAATCCTTCCATCTAACCGTTAGTTATTGCCTCACACCCTGGCAGGACATGACCAGTATGCTCAGTGACTGAGCTGACAGAGGCAGGATGGTCCAGTAATTAGGGCAGTAGTCTAGGACTTGTGAGACCTGGTCCTGCTCCGCCACAGACTGTGTGTGTGAACTTGGGCAAGTCACCTAGCCTCTCTGTGCCTCAGTTCCCCACCTGTAAATGGGGATAATAGCTCTGCCCTGCCTCATAAGCTTTAAAGACTGTGAGGTGCTCAGATACAATGAAGAGGGGGGCCCTGTAAGTCCCTAAAATAGATAGCTGATTCCCCACTACCTTGCGCACTGCAGCCATTCACACCTGGGCAGCAGAGCAGAGACGTGTGATTTGGTAACATTTCACACCCACTTTGCACAGGAGTAAGTGACCCTCTTTAGGCTGATCAGGATCGGGGATGTACCTAGCACCCAAACAGCCAGGGTCACAAGCCCACTCGTTACTCAAGCTACCCACTAAACTGAACCTTCCCTCTGCTTAAATGTCAACCTCCCTAGAGGCCACCATACCTGTCCCCAACCTAAGCCCATGCCTCCCTGGAAGCCCCGCACCCTCCAGATTCAAGTGGGGCCTTCTCCACAACACCCGTCTCTCCTCCTAGCCCAAACCCAAGCCTCGCCAGGGTCCCAAACTTGCTGCACCCAAAGCCTTCCCCCTGTGTGGCCCTTTCTGCCCAGGCCAGAACACTCAAGCCCTTCCCAGCTGGGCTGACACAAAAGCAATGAATTAGGATGATAAGGAATTGAACCAGAAGCCACGAAGGAAGGGCCCATCTCAGCCCCAGGCCCTGTGGGACCTCTCCCTCCCCAGGAGACCCCTGGGCTGGCTACTCACTATCCTGTGCCGCTGTGTGCTGCTGAAGAAGGTGTCTTGCTCATTGCTCCCTAGGAACCTGCAATCACACACACCAGAACCATGATGGGAACGTGCCCCCCAAAGTGCAACCCACAGGACAAGCCATCCTGCTTCCTTTCCCCGAGCCCACAGCCATCCACTTCCCCACCCCATTTTGCCACAGGTACAGCCCTGCACCTCACCCATCCAGCCGAGGATGGCATCTCCCTGCCCTTGCCAGTCCAGCTGCAAAGAGAAGGCACTTGCAGAGACAGTTCCAACCGGCAGGTCACCTCCTTGGCTTCACCCATCAGCTCAGAGGGGCGGCCTATAGAGTCACTCTCCCAGGGTAGTCTTCTCACAGCAGCCTTGCTCTACTGATCATCAACCCACCCACCCCATCCCTGCCTTTTGTGCACACATGGCTCCTCCTCCCTATAGGTACCTTGTGCCCCGCCAAGTGGTGGTATTTAATTCTTATCCCTTTATTGCTCGGATAGCTTCGGCAGTGCGCTGGGGTCTCAGGGACACTGACATCAACGTGCTCCCTGCCCTGAAGAGTTTACGATCTAGGCCAGAGGTGGGCAAACTACGGCTCGTGGGCCATATACGGCCCGCGGTACCATCCTGCCCGGCCCCTGAGCTCCTGGCCGGGGAGGCTACCCCCAGCCCCTCCCCTGCTGTTCCCCCTCCCCCGTAGCCACGCCACCGCACAGGCAGCGCTCTGGGTGGCAGGGCTGAGCGCTCCTGCAGGGCAGCGCGGCAGCGTGTCTGGCTCCAGGCGGAAAGTGGGAGGGGGTCGGATAGGGGCGGGGGCCAGGCTGTTTGGGGAGGCTGCCCTACCCGGCTGTTTGGGGAGCCTGCCCTACCCGGCCCTCCATACAGTTTTGCAACCTCGATGTGGCCCTTGGGCCAAAAAGTTTGCCCACCCCTGATCTAGGCAGATAACGTGCACAGGCAGAAAGGGGAAGGCAGACAACAGGCTGCCTGGATGAGCACTCCAGCAGGTGGCATAACAGGCTTCCCTATGGGTGTCCTGCAGGCCTGTTGGACAGGGAGAAGAGGTCTCCTCTCAGAGCCGCTTGGATAACTGCCTGTCCCATAGCCCTTGCCCTCAGGGAGACAGCAGGAAGCTCATTCCAGACAAGAGGAAAGGTGATCAGCACAAGGAAGCAGGAGTGAATGCGTTCCACAGGCTCCCAGGGCTCTTACCATGCTAACTTGTTCACCTTGAAGTGACAAGTGTAGTAGTCCAGGGGCAGATTGGGAACCTCCTCATGCAGCAGGCTGCGGACACCCAGCTTCTTTGCCACTCTGTCAGACCAGTTTGAAGCCTGATTCGGCAAGGCCTGGGCACAAGCAAGAGAAAAATGCTCAGGAGGAGGACAACAGCAGCAGCATGGTGCCGAGTCAGCATCCGGGGGCAGAGGAGGGTGGGGGAAAGAGATGAGTGCCCCAGCTGCATGCACAACAGCGCGAGAGGCTGGGAGCACTGGCATGTGAAAGAGGGCGAGTGGGGAAGCACTGAAGGGATAAGGAAGCTCCTCTGGGGCCTGCACAGGAGCCCATCTGCTGACATCCAGGACAGTTTTGCTGAGCAAAGCCCACAGGATTGAGGCCTCTGAAAACAGGAGAGCGAGTGAGTACATGCCCCCACTTCCCTTCTTCAGTTTGGTCTCCCTGTAACCTCCATCTGGCTCCGTGCCATGTCACTGCTCAGCCCAGCGTGTGCAACAAATCAGCCAGCGTGGAGTCATCCCCCCCTCACAACTCTCCCCCTTGTGGCACATGGGAGCAGTGGGATGGCTTCACCCTGGCGACTGGGAGTTCCTCAGCTCCTGCAGGGGTGAACTGGGCCCTAGAGGGAAGAGGACGAGTCTCAGAAAGACCTTCACCTGCAGGGGGAGCCTCAGCCGGAGATCCTCAGCGTAATAACACAGCACACTCCAGGGGGCATTCAGCAGCACATAGTGCACCACCTTCTTCTCATCCTGGACCATGTGCTGGGAAAGAAGAGGGAAAGATGGCATTAGCCACCTGTTGTACTCAGGCCTGGCATTATAGGCTGGATCCTCAGCTGGGGTGAATCAACAAGGCTCCCTTGAAATTGAGGCTACTATGTCGATTCATAGCAGCAAGGGGCCAGCCATGCAGAGCTCACCCTGGCTGTGCCGTTACTAAGCCTCTAGCTAGGGGGATGTCTACACTGCAAAGAAAAACCCACGGCAGAGCTCAGGCTCACACGATGGGGCTAAAAATATCAGTGTAGATGTTCCTGCTCAGGCTGGAGCCCAGGGCCCCGAACTGCGTGTCTCAGAGCCTGGGGCTCCAGCCAGAGTCGGAACATCTACACTGCTATTTTTAGCCCTGTAGAGTGAGCCCGAATCAGTTGATCTGGGCTTGGAGACTCACTGCCAGGGGTTTTCTTTTGCAGTGTAGACGTGTCCTAGGAACCCTGCAGAGCTCGGGAACTGCGCAGCAGAGGAGCACCCGCCATATGCAGCTCCCAGATCACACAGAGCAAGCCATGCTCCTGTTGGCAGCCACCTCCCCTCACTCATCTCCAAGACAGTGCATCTCCCAGCAGGCCAGGCAGCGTGAGACCGAAGAGCTCCCCTCCTGGGCCTGCCAGGAGAATCACTAGACGACAGGAGTAGGTTAGACACACTCACCATGTGGCACAAGGTCAATATTATTCTAATGAAAGATCAGCAGGTGATTCCCTAGCCACCCACCGCAGCCCTGCCTCATTCCCAGCAGGCTGAAATGCCCACTGCTGCCCTGGCCCATTCACTGGGGAGGGGGCCATTTTGGAACAGGGTAAAGTTCTGGCCCCAGGCTCCATCCATTCTGTGGTACTCCGGCGGTGGAAAGGGGAGGGAGAGTTTCCTGAAGAGGCATCATCTGTTATCCCTAATGACAGATAAATGGTGTGGCAGGTGCGGGCAGGCTAGGCTATGCTGGGGGTTCTATGGGCCCCTGACCAAGTTCAGGATAAGGGAAGCGGGAAGGTGATTTACAGACCTTAGTCATTTGTGTCACTTAATGCTCTGCTGGAAGGTGCGCAGATACTATGGTGATGGTATCTAACATGACACAATAGAAAGGCACCTTTGCCCTCCTCCTGTGCCAAGCACAACTCAGCTGGCCCAGGGGACCACGCCCATAATTTAGCTCTAACATGCTGCATCATACACAGGGTCTTGTTTATACATGAACCAGGTTTCCTCTGCTGGGTGAGCGATGCAGAGTGGACCAACCATGTGTCCTGGCTCCAGGGGGGGGAAGAAGGCTCGATTTATCACCACATGCTGGCAGGCTGCCTGTATTGCTGACAGATGGCTGCATTTCCAGCCTCCTCCTCAGACTGCCCAGCCAGCTGGCCCTTTGCTTTCCTTTCCCCACCGAGAGAAGCCAGGACCAAGCCAAGGTGGACAATGAGCTCCCCCCTTTCTGGAGAGGGTGCCCCCTACACCGTCTGGATGGGGATTACTAAGCAGAGGGGGGAAGACCAGGATCCAATGAACAAAGCAACTCTTCCCCCCAGGACAGGGTGGCCCTGCAGAGACAGGCTAGTGCGCTGATACACAGGGAAGAAGCCTGCCTGGGCACCAGAAAGGATCCAGCTACCTTTTCTATACAGATCCCAGCAGCCTGGAGCTTGTTCAGAAACTTCTTCCGCCAAGTCTTGCGGCCATCGACAGCTCTTCTCCACCGGGGCACCTCGCTCTCAGCACTGGTTTCTTCATTCTGTCCCTCCTGCTCCTGGGGGTCTGCTTCCCACACCAGGACGAAGTCTGGGACAAGAAGAGACAGCTTGTGTCCACATCACAGACAGATGGACACTGCAAGGCACATGGGGGCAAAGCTCTTGGAAACCACCCAGCTCATGCTTCATATGCTTCTCCATCCGCTCCTCCCCAGTGCCCAGCTGATACTTGTCACAGGGCCAAGTCTTGGTGGAGTAAGATGAGCAGCCTGCAGAAAGGGGCACGTGCAGGGAGGAGCAGGCTGGGGATTATAAACCTAAGACCCCTGCCCTTTATGGAATGAGTTTACCACATGTGGCTGCAGGAAGATGTACTGTCTTCCTGCAGCCACAAGGACCAGGGGTCCCGAGACAAACCGGGACAGTCAAGCTAGACAGGAGCCTAGTGGACTCCAGATATGCCCAACAGAACTACTGCAACCAGCAGAACCCATTCAGTTCTGCCCTGTCCACGGGGACAGGCAGGCACATCCCAACCCAAGTGTGTACACGGTGTTGAGAGCAGCGCTGGGGACTTCACCCCTTATTTACAGGTTTCCTTCTTTAAAATAAATAAATACAAAGGCCACCAACCTCAAAACCACCCCCCCAAAGATCAGCACTTCTCCCTGCGCTGTGCCCTCACCTATCCTGGTGCGTCCATCGCTGAAGACGTTTGCAGTGCTCTGCGTGACATGGGTCGCTTGACTTGGTTTGCTCAGCTAGAAAAAAGCATTAACTCATAAGGGGCTTGGAGTTGCATCCGCAACTCCCCTGCCGAATGCTGACAGGAACTAGCAAAAGGAAGTGAAGGTGCTGCTGGCGTCATGCAGTCCCCACCAGGATTCCAGCAGCGAGTGTGACCCCACTGGGCTGCTAGCTAGGACTTATCTAAGGTCTCATCTGAGAGAAGGCCTTGGGCTACAGGGCTGCCCTCCTACAGTGAGCATATGCCACTGCCACAGTAATATGAAATAAATCATGTACATACAGTGGGAACTGCGGTTTGCAAACCAGTCTCAGTGCATTTAGTGACTGCCAGGAGACAGGGCCCACGAACGATGGCCAGCCAGCCTCACCCAGTTTGAAAGTGGGTGGCTCTGTATGCAAGCTTGTCCATCGTTTGGAGCAGCTGATCTCCCTGAACACCCTCTCCTTCATCTTACCTTTGGATGCAGGCATCCCTGGTATTGTCCGCCCCCCCCCCCCTTCAACAGGAACAGGAGCTGTGCTCCCCAGAAAGCCCCCTAGTCATCCCCCATGTGGCAGGAGGTGATGGGCGCAGATTAACCCACCCTTCCCCCTCACAGCTCTAAATATCCGTCAACAGTAGATTTTATATGCCTACCTCCGAGATTTCAATAGGATCCTGGCTCAGACTACCATAATAAGGCCCTTTGGCATTTTGGTCTTCACCCATCAGGTTGGCATGATCATCTGCTTTGATCTTTTTCCGCTGCATCTTGATCCTTCATTCCACCAGCACCTTCTGCTGTTTAGAAACAAATCAGCAAGATGTGAGTGCAGCGTGGATGGGCCAAAGCTCCCTCCCACAGGAGGCAGCAGACCAGGCCTCACAATGTGTGGGGCCCCATGCCAGGAGATATCGAGACACGGGTTGCCTCGCTTTCTGGTCCTGATGGTAGAGGTACAGTAGAGTGCTGTAGTGGTGAGCTGCTTCCTTCCCCTCCCGTTCTGCTGTGGTACATTATAAATGTATTTTGCTACCTTGCTAGACAGTTATTCACTATGTATAACACTTACCTAATGCATTTTGTTTTAAATAAATGTAGGAGTTTTATTAAAAGATATCAAGGGAAATCTATAAGAGCAGCATTGCTAGCAGCGAGAACTTAGGTTGAGACACTGGACAAAGGAATTGTTACCTTTTGTATCAGAGTGGTTTAAGTGAACACATGCATGCATTACAAGGATGTGTGAGCTTTCTTCAATTGGTTATCAAGAAACCAGTCAGGAGAGGCTGGGAAAGATTTTAGGAAGAAGCTCTGCAGTGAAGCAGGAAGAGAGATGGAGTAGCTTTAGGGACAATTAAGTGCCTCGTTCCATGTCTGGGTGGGGTGGTCATTCTGTAACACTTTCCATGGCATGTGACAATGGTAGTCATATTATAGTTTGGCTCAGAGGTCATCGTCAGAGATATTTAATAAGTTAGGGGATGTATATTTGATCTTAAGTTTAAGATTTTTTGTAAAGTGTTAAATCATTTATTATAAAATGTATTTATTAGTGCTTTTAAAGCACCTGATATAGAATTTACGTTTTAGAAGATGTAACTTTGTTAAGAAAGTGAGATTAGCATCCCAAAACTAAATATTATCCCTATTTTACACAAGGGAAACTGAGGCACAGAGCAATGGCGTGACTTACTCACAGTAAGTCTGTGGCAGAACTGGGAATAGAACCAAGGTCTTCTGACACCAGTTCAATGCCTAAGCCACAACACGCGGAGTGCTGCTTTGGGACCCCACATCACAGGATGATACAAATCTATCTTTCTTGGTCATATCAACTTCACAAAGAAACTTGCCCAGAGATAATGCAAAGGGGCTTGTTTTTCATTGCACATTAAACGAACTGTGCAGTAAGTGCAAGGAGTCCCAAACTCAGAAGGTAATTAGAGGTGGGAGATCTGGGAATCTCTTGTATGAAGTGGGCATTGCAGGCTGGGCATGACACAGACAGGACATAAGCAGCTTCAGCTGTGTCTCAGGAGCATCACTTTAGCCCCAGGGCTCTGAATCCTGTTGTAACCACTGGTGCCTTCTATAGTAGGTTATTAGGTGTTACAAATGATTGGTTCAAATGCCTTGAGTTTGCAATGCCTCATGCCCCCACACAGCAGCTGGTAGATGAAGGCTGAGATCAGATACACACTGGTAACTCTCCAGCAGGAAAGCTTCCTTTTAATTAAAAGAACCTGGTGGAAGGATCTTGGGAAGAGTGATTGGAGTCTGCAAATAAGGACAAGTTCCAATCACAAGCAGAAGCTGGACAAAAAGCAAACAAAATCTGAGAAGTGCTGATTTAAGGCTTAGCTTGGCAAAGCGTCCTCAGGAAAGCGCATGCCTGGTTCCATTCCAGTGCCCAAATTCCCTAGGCACCTTTGAACATGCTAGCCTAAGTCTCCAAACCATGGGCCAAATTCAGCCCTGGCTTACACCCCTCGCAGCTCTCAGAAGGCAAATGGGGCTGTCGGTGCAGAATATGGACCCAATATGAGTACTGCTATATTTTAATCAGCATTGAAGGTTTTTGATTGGGGAAGAGGGGAAATCAGCAAGGGTGTAAAATCCTAACAGTAAAGAAGATGGAGCCTTGGTAAAATATATGAAGATTTTTAGGAAAGATTTTTCCCTGGAAGTTTGCAACTCTGTACAGTTCAGGGGCAAAATGTTCCCTTGGAAGTTCCTACTTGCATTCAGCTCTACATTCAGCCAGTCCTCAACCACTCTGGCTTAGGGTGACCAGACAGCAAATGTGAAAAATCGGGACGGGGGTGGGGGGGTAATAGGAGTCTATGTAAGAAAAAGACCCCAAAAATCGGGACTGTCCCTATAAAATCGGGACATCTGGTCCCCCTACTCTGGCTGTGTGTGGAGCCAAGGTGTACGTGTGTCTTTTATGAGTTGATTAAATTAGTAGTAGTGGAACGACACGTTCCTAGTATAGTTCGCTATGCTATACAGCTATTTCAGAGCAGTCTCACAGTAACCCCTGCCCAAGTAGTAAAACTACCAGCTAATCCCCACAACTGTGAGGTATTAACCCCATGTTAGAGCTGGGGAGCCTAAGAGAGAGTTGCAGGGATTGGCCACACAGCAAACCAGTGACAGAGCCAAATCAGCACTCCCAAGTAAGTTCCTAGTGCCCAGCACCATGCACATTCTTTTAGCCTCTCTGTTGCAGCATACACTGCTCCCTCCAAGAAGCAGGATTCCTGCCCCAGCCTTACAGAGAGACACGGCCAGCCTCTGTGCTTTCTTGAAGTCCCGTCCTTCTACTGTACCTGATACTGGGGGTTATTCCAGCTGGACAGCCCTCCTAGCCAGTGTTCAGACTCCAGACGTTAGCTCCATGCTGACAGTTTGCACTCAAGTAATCCTGCTGTGTTCCAAGTGCAAGCAAAACCGTAAAGAGTCCTTCTAGGTTACTGTCCAAAGCTCCGCTCTCCCTCTGCCTCCCCTGGAATTTCTAGAGACAGGGAAATGGTCTCACTTCATCTCCACTTGTTTGCTTTTAAACATCAGTTTATGGCTGCTTCCTGTCTTGGGAAACGCCAGCCAGTGAGTGTGCGTAAAACCAAGAAATGGAGATAAAGCAGTGGAGGCAGCAGGTTTATAATCACTTTCCTGCTTATTGCCTCTAGCAGGCCCTGCCTTTGTTTGAGATGGGGGTGTGGATTTGCATGTCCCTGCACAAATTAGCATAGTCACATTTTAATAAAGCTTTGATGATAAAAATTTAAAGAGCCAATACCAGAAGGGAATGCGGAACAATCCTGGTATTTCTGCCCTCAAGCTGATCTGGCTGTGTGTGTCTTGGCCAGGTTAAAGATTTCAAGTCACGTTGTGCTTCTCTAGCATGTAGGTGGGTCGAGAGCATCACTGTGCAGCACCACAGTGGGGCTTAGCCTCAGGGTGCCGCCACAATACACGTAATGATAAAAATAGTGGGAAAGGGCTATATTAGGAAGACACTATTTATTCATTATTATTAATTCTAATTTGGGAGAGGATAGGACAACAAAAAAGCTGATATCATCCCAAATCAATTTCTCCTCAGGTCTTTGCTGAAATGTGACAACTACGATAAAAGCAGCCAGCATGGAAGCACTGAGAAAGACCCAAGTTTGCAGCTGTGGGAGTTACTAGACAGCTGAGATTCCCAGTTGCCAAAGAATAGAGCATAGGAGGCAAACCCTCTGAAATGCAAGAATCCAGGAGCAGCCCAGCTGAGTGCTGGATTCCCCCATTCACACTGAGACAACTTCCATTGGCAAGAACAGAGATCAGCACCCCAAGAAGGGAGTTAGACATGAAGGGTTTAGGCCAGTTCTACATACATACACGGCCCCCCTAATCAGTGTACTATCAGCACCTCAATACACCCCTGTGAGGCAGGGCAGTGCTATTATCCCCATTTTACAGATAGGGACTGAGTCACAGAGAGACTAAGTGGCTTGTCCAGACTCAAACAGTAAATCTGGCAGAGCTGGGATTAAACTCAACTCGAGTCCCAGTCCAGTGTCTTAACCACAAGCCCAGCCTTCCACCCTGCTCAGTGCAATCAGAACCTTACCTCCTCCTGCTGTCCTACTGTCAAGTTCTGATGTTGTCATCTGTGATATCATAATGCAGGGGGAAATGAAACATGCCATTAGGGGAACTGACACTGAAACCATCAAAGCACAATTTGAACTCGTCTCTCACAAATCAGAGTGGGGGAGCTTTTGCAAATCCAAGGCTGCTCTTGGTATAAAATCAACTGGTGTCACCAGATCGAGCAGTATTAGGTCCATAGATCCAGATTGCCTTCTTCTGCAGAAAAGGAACACAGGAGGGGGCCAAGAAAACTTGAGGAACTTGATTTTGGAGCATTTTCACCAGATCACTTTACTAGGGAAGCAGGATTTGCCTCTGACTAGGAAACGAGCAGGGGATGCACTTTCCAGAACGTCCAGTTCCCCAGAGATCTGCGTGGAACTTGGGGGGGGGCGGGGCGGAGAGGTTAAAGCCATCCATGCAAGGCCCGTTACAAGTTCTGGCTGTCCCTTACTGACTCTCTGGCAGCATGGCACAGACAGTATCACATCCTCAGGGATTCCTTGGTCTGCTGTTGCCATTGGTGCACCCCACTACCACCCCAGAATGAATTCCCACTGCATTAAGGGGCTCTGTTAAAAGTTAAAATGGCCTTCGAACTGAACACAGCAAGTCTAGATACAGTGTATGACAGAGGAATAGTCTTTAGGCAATCATAGAATCATCATATCCATTCATGGCTATGCCAACAGATCTCATGACTTGTCAAGGATATTACCTTGTCTGTTTTCAGACTGTGAAATACCACAAGCTTCAGCATTTTATTCAGATTTATGCAGTACCACAGGTGGGTATAGAGACTTACAGATGAGTAAAAAAGCCAGGTCCCCACCCCCCCACCTTCACTGGACACAGCCCAAAGAGCAGGGGAACAGGTGGCTTATGGGAAGGGATGAGGGTGATAATGGTAAAATCAAGATATGCTTTTTGGTGTCTACATGGCTTGTTAGTGCCTCTTATAATTTGTAATACAAGCTAGTATAATTTGAGGTAAGAGTGGAGGGTTAGTTCCAGAAGGCTACATGGAAGGAGTGAGTCTTGAAGAGGGGAATTATCTCCATTTGTTGATATCCTCAGGTGGATGGTACTGGATGAGTGGGACATATGCTTGCTGTGAGTTCTTGACAAGGACAGAGACAATGCATGTTGACTGGGGGGGAGCAGTGCAGACTGATATAATGGGACATCTAGCTGCTGGGAATTGGAGTTGTCATCTTAATTCTGTTCACACATGAAAATGAACCTAGTACTCTCACCCTTGTCCTCATGTAGGCACATCATAAAGCTGCCCTGCAGTTTCTGGCCTGACTTAGGACTGGACAATGGTGGGCAAACCTCAAGTCCTGTCCTCTCCTGCAATAGACCACAGCTGTATCTGTGGACAGTTTGCATAGCACTGCAATACTACAAGCCCCTCATCAATTAAAAATCCCAAATCTCCAAGAGGAGTTTAAAGCTTATCTTGAAGTGATGTTAGGGCTCAAGAATGCTAAGTTGCCAGCACCAAATCTCGTTCCGCTCAAAGCAGACAGGGCACAAACAGGAGCTTCCTCATGTTGCTCCACCACTGTATTTCACCACTCATCCTGGAAAAGGGTGCTCAGTCTCCATAGCCATTCACAGCTGGCCACTGAGACCATTAGAAGGTGCCAATGAATACCACTTACAATCATGGAATTGGATGGCTATGCGGGCCTGCTAAAGGGACAGAGCCATGCATCTCATTTCATGGGTTCAAATCCTCTTCAGGTTAGTATTAGCCAGATATTACTGTAAATGTTAAACAAATACAATGTTACATTTTCATACAGGCAACTTCACACTTTCTCTCCTCACTTTTTCAAACAAGCCCTTTCCTGTGGCCCCTTGTACATGGGAAGAGCTTCCCATAAACCCCTGCAAAGTTACCTCATTATTCCCCTTTCATATCCCTCCTTAAAACTCTCCTCTGTTGTGATGCCTACAAAAAACTGATAACCGTGTGCTGTGACCAGCATTGTCTCACTGTCCACTTGTGTCCCTCAGCTTTCTGTCGTCACCTGTTGCCCCTTGGCTTAGATCATAAGCTGTATGAGGCAAGCACTTTTTTGTTCTGTTTGTACAGCCCAGTGGGGCTCTGGACTGTGACTGGGGGTGCTACTGCAATACAAATAATAGTTGTTCAGTTGCCTTTGGGACGGGAGCTAGTGGTCTCAGCCCATTTCTCAATGGGTTCTGTTAAAGAGAGCCGCCACCACCACAATCAGCATCCTTGTTTGCAGCCTCAGTAGAGGAAAATCACAGGAGTGACTGTGCACAATGAGTTATCTCCCCTTCTGGGCTTAGAACAATTGGGGCTTTGATATTAAATAGTTACCATTCTTACTGGTTTTATCAATGCTTGTGTGTATGGAGCCCACAAAAGAAATGCATTACAAACAGTGAAGGGATTGGTTAGATAGAAGCATTGTTAAAGATACACCCACACAGTCAGAATTCAGTCACAAGTATATTGGAAAACAGGTCATTCCCATGTATAGTGTATTTCTCACAGCCCATGCCTTGCACCGATTAGCACAAATTCAATTTCCACACTGACCTGCCTCAGGCTGTGTCTACTTCACTGAATTTTACTGGCGAGAGATAAGTTATATAAGTATTTTTTACATGTATTGCACAATACATTAATATATGGTAACTAACCCGTTTCACAGTAAGACTCGAAGAAGTTACATTTACCAGATCAGATGTCCAATACACTAGGGTAAACATAGGCGTATGTGAATGACAAAGCCACGTCTCTGTATTTAATAGGAACCAGGATGTGATTCATGATGCTTTCTGAGTGAAAATATTGACAGGTGCAGAATGTCACCAAATTCTTACCTTGCTGATCAAGAAACTGAAAGCAGCTTGGAGCAAGTAGTACAGAGCTCACTGTCTGGCTCACATATTCAGTTAACTCTTCACTCACCTGGGGTCTGACTGTCCTCCTGCTTTGGATTTTTAACTCACAGGCCCTGTTTAAAAATAAACCCCACCCCAACCAGAAAATCCAGTTTCTGACTAAGTGAAAACCAGTTTGGGCCAAATTGTGCCCCCGGTACACTCATGCAGCCCTATTGCCTTCAGTGACCATTTAAAAGCTTATGAATAAGTTCAGTGGGGTTGCAGAGTTGCAAATGAGGTACAAGTCGGCTCTGGTTTGATAAGTTCTCACTATGGTGACAACTACCCGTGAATTAAGAGACTGAAAACATCAAACACTTCTCTGGATGGGGTAAAGGAACCTGTGATGAAATACATGGTTGTTTGCGAGATGCTCAGATACCGTGATGGTGAGAGACAGTAATAAATAATACCTATCTCTTCTATAACTCTTTCCTTCCGCAGATCTCCAATGCTTTACAAAGGTCAGATCATTATCCAGCTGGAGAAGCAGAACAGAGAGGCAAAAGCAACAAGGAATCCAGTGGCACCTTAAAGACTAACAGATTTATTTGGGCATAAGCTTTCGTGGGTAAAAACCCCCACTTCTTCAGATGCATGGAGTGAAAATTACAGATACAGGCATAAATATACTGGCACATGAAGAGGAGGGAGTTACCTTACAAGTGGAGAACCAGTGTTGACAAGGCCATAGAGAGGCAAGAAGCTTGCGTGAAGACTTGCAGGCCAGCTGCAGAGGCATGATTATTTTTTAGATTATACAAATAGATTACAACAATGCAGTCAGAACCAAGGCCGTTGCGTGGGGTACTGTACAAACACAGTAAGAGACAGTCCCTGCCCCAACAAACTAATTTATCTAGATTGGTGGTTCTCAACATTGTCCATCCTGAGGCCTCCCCCACCTACTTGGGACCTAGCCAGAACCCCCTCCTATTCAGCAGTTGGGAAGAGTGTGGTGGTCATAACCTCTACCCTGTTTGTGACCCCTAGATTGAGAAACCCCATTCTAGTTAGATTTCACATTTTAAAAGTAAGAGGAACTAACAGTGTGTGTGTTACAATTAGATACTTCATGATCTTCACCATGGTAACCCTCATCCTTTGTTTACTGGCGACCCCTGTTGTGTCATGTCGAATCAACTGTAAGTCTCTTGGGGCAAGAATCTGTCTCATCTACAGAACACCACCAGCACTCCTGCCAGTGCATGTCCATCATCATTATGAGCAAGCCATATGGCACCAGGGCAGGATTCCTTTGTGTATGGCTTCCACAAAAGGGAGCTCCTGTGCACAGTCTATGACAAGCTTGCTCAACTTTGCTAATGAAAAGATTGTGTGGCAGCTAATAGAAGGTTCACTGAGGGTCAGAGCAGAACAGCGCTGTGTTCCTTGAAATCCTGGTGAGTGATGGCTGCTCTGTATTTGGCCCCATAATTTTTTTAACTAGTAGGATTTACCATCCAGTTTCCAAACAAACAATTTTGTGTTTCCTGGGTTCTAAAGTAATCAGAAAGTAGACACTTTTAAAGGAACAATGTCACCTACTTTTCAGGGCCACGTGGCCAAACCATAAATATTATTCATGTGATGGCTCTAAGCAATGGCATTGAGCAACAGCTCAAACAATAGTTTGCAGAGAAAGTGACCATGAGATGGTCGAGTTCAGGATCCTGACACAAGGAAGAAAGGAGAGCAGCAAAATGCGGACCCTGGACTTCAGAAAAGCAGACTTTGACTCCCTTAGGGAACTGATGGGCAGGATCCCTTGGGAAGCTAATATGAGGGGGCAAGGAGTCCAGGAGAACTGGCTGTATTTTAAAGAAGCCTTATTGATGGCGCAGGGACAAACCATCCCGAAGTTCAGAAAGAATAGCAAATATGGCAGGCGACCAGCTTGGCTTAACAGTGAAATCTTTGGTGAGCTTAAACTCAAAAAGGAAGCTTACAAGAAGTGGAAATTTGGACAGATCACTACGGAGGAGTATAAAAATATTACTAGAGCATGCAGGGGTGTAATCAGGAAGACCAAGGCACAACTGGAGTTGCAGAAGGCAAGGGATGTGAAGGGTAACAAGGAGGGGTTCTACAGGTATGTTAGCAACAAGAAGGTGGTCAGAGAAAGTGTGGGACCCTTACTGAATGGGGGAGGCAACATAGTGACAGATGTGGAAAAAGCTGAAGTACTCAATGCTTTTTTTGCCTCCATCTTCAGACAAGGTCAGCTCCCAGACTGCTGAACTGGGCAACACAGTATGGGGAGGAGGTGAGCAGCCCTCAGAAAGAACAGGTTAAGGACTATTTGGAAAAGCTGGACGTGCACAAGTCCATGGGTCCAGATCTAATGCATCCAAGGGTGCTGAGGGAGTTGGCCGATGTGAATGCAGAGCCATTGGCCATTATCTTTGAAAACTCGTGGCGATCGGGGGAGGTCCCGGACGATTGGAAAAAGGCAAATATAGTGGCCATATTTTAAAAAGTGAAGAAAGAGAACTACAGACCGGTCAGCCTCACTTCAGTCCCCAGCAAAATAATGGAGCAGGTCCTCAAGGAATCCATTTTGAAGCACCTGGAGGAGAGGAAGGTGATCAGGAACAGTCAACATGCCTGACCAACCTGATTGCCTTCTATGATGAGATAACAGTCTCTGTGGATATGGGGAAAGCAATGGATGTGATATATCTTGACTTTAGCAAAGCTTTTGATACAGTCTCCCACAGTATTCTTGCCAGCAAGTTAAAAAAGTATAGATTGGATGAATGGATTATAAGGTGGATAGAAAACTGGCTAGATTGTCAGGCTCAACAGGTAGAGATCAACAGCTCGATGTCTAGTTGGCAAGCGGGTCGGTCCTGGGGCTGGTTTTGTTCAACATCTTTATTAATGATCTGGATGATGGGATGAATTGCACCCTCAGCAAGTTTGCAGATGACACTAAGCTGGGGGGAGAGGTAGATACGCTGGAGGGTAGGGATAGGGTCCAGAGTGACCTAGACAAATTGGAGGATTGGGCCAAAAGAAATCTGATGAGGTTCAACAAGGACAAGTGCAGAGACCTACACTTAGGAAGGAAGAATCCCATGCACCGCTACAGGCTGGGGACCGACTGGCTAAGCAGCAGTTCTGCAGAAAAGGACCTGAGGATTACAGTGGACGAGAAGCTGGATATGAGTGAGCAGTGTGCCCTTGTTGCTAAGAAGGCCAACGGCATATTGGGCTGTATTAGTAGGAGCATTGCCAGCAGATCAAGGGAAGTGATTATTCCCCTCTATTAGACACTGGTGAAGCCACACCTGGAGTATTGCGTCCAGTTTTGGTCCCCCCACTACAGAAGGGATGTGGACAAATTGGAGAGAGTTCAGCGGAGGGCAACGAAAATGATTAGGAGGCTGGGGCACATGACTTACGAGGAGAGGCTGAGGAAACTGGTGTTATTTAGTCTGCAGAAGAGAAGAGTGAGGGGGGATTTGATAGCAGCCTTCAATTACCTGAACGGGGGTTCCCACAGAATATGGAGCTCGGCTGTTCTCAGTGGTGACAGATGACAGAACAAGAAGTAATGGTCTCAAGTTGCAGTGGGGGAGGTCTAGGTTGGATATTAGGAAACACTATTTCACTAGGAGGGTGGTGAAGCACTGGAACGGGTTACCTAGGGAGGTGGTGGAATCTCCATCCTTAGAGGTTTTTAAGGCCCGGCTTGACAAAGCCTTGGCTGGGATGATTTAGTTGGTGTTGGTGCTAGGGGATTGGATTAGATGACCTCCTGAGGTCTCTTCCAACCCTAATATTCTATGATTCTATGACAGAGGCAGACTATAGAAATAAAGCTCTCAGAGGTGGTACCCTCCTGTGGAAAAAAGTTTTGAAAATACCTGCTTATCTGAAGTATCTTTAGGCACAAGGGAGAAGAGACCTCTCTGGCAGTAATGGTTCAGCAATATCCAAAGAGTGGGGTGAACTCTACCCGAGGTAGTGAAATCCCCTATCCCCCTTTGCAGGGCGGGAGGGATAGCTCAGTGGTTTGAGCATTGGCCTGCTAAACCCAGGGTTGTGAGTTCAATCCTTGGGGGGGCCACTTAGGGATCAGGGGCAAAATCAGTACTTGGTCCTGCTAGTGAAGGCAGGGGGCTGGACTCAATAACCTTCCAGCTCTAGGAGATAAATAATAATATATGCAGATATACCTATTATTATTATACAGTCCAATACTGGGTATGATTCACTTATGGAGAGCACCTTCTTATTCTAGACTCTTCTTTGAAGTTTCCTTCAGCTGAGTATTGTGTCCAATTCTGGGTGCCACACTTTGGGAAAGAAGTGGACAAACTGGAGTGTGTCCAGGGAGCAGCACAAACAATAAAAGGTTTAGTAAATCTGGCCTATCAGAAAAAGTTTTTAAAAATAGGCAATGTTGAGTTTTGAGAAAAAAAGACTGGAGGGGCGGGAGGGCTGATAGTCTTCAAATTTATAAAGGGCTGTTATAAAGAGGACAGGGATCAATTGTTCTCCAGGTCCACTGAAGGTAGGACAAGAAGTAACAGGATTAATCTGCAGCAATGGAGATTTAGGTTAGATACTGCGAAAACCTTTCCAACTCTCAGGGTAGTTAAGCTCTGGAACAGGCTTCCAAGGGAGGTTGTGGAATCCCTGTCACTGGAGGTTTTTAAGAACAGGTTTAACAAACACCTGTCAGGGATGGTCTAGGTATATGTGGTCCTGCCTCAGCACACGGGGTTGGACTTGATGACTTCTAAGTCCCTTTCAGCCCCACATTTCTATGATTACATCAGCCTCTGTCACCTTCAGCATTTTGTAGCAGCCTGGCAGAAATACCCAGACTGAAGAATAGGTGTTAAGAATCCTTCTGAAGTCCTGAATGTCATAGAGGAGGAAGGCTATACCCACACCTTTGAGACTGACTCAGGAAGTCACCCAGGAATCAGCACCAGTTGAACTGAAATCCTTTGCTCCAGAGCTTCTCTCTTATTCATACAAATATGGATGACATTTCTGCTATGGAAAGGAAGGTGGAAGCAGTAGGAAACTGCCAGATTTGGGAGTTATATCTCCATGTGATTTGGAGGGTTCTGCATTAGGGTATGACGCTACATTCACCCAAATTAACAAGGACAGTGCAGTTCTGTGCCACAGAGTAGACTACCTCAAAACCAAAGGAGAGGAGGAAATATTTTTGCTTGGCTGGCATACTGGAGAACATGGCATCAGGAACTTTGTTCTTGCTGGATGTTTCACAACTTTGCTTGAAGCAATGGGTCCACTGGTTCCCATTATTTGGTGTCACCTAGAAGACTTCCTGATGGTAACTGTGCTGCCAAGACTTCTTCTAGGATTGGTTACGTGTGAAGTTTAGAACATGAGGATTTACATTCTGAGTGTGCTAAGGAGAATACAGAATCTGGAGAACATATTTTCTTATTGTATAAGTGCATTATTCAAACAATGGAAAAGTTTAATGGTAAAATCCCAACTGCATTAGATAGTGAGGTACCAGGCCAAACAAAAACAGAATACAGAATGGTATGTACACAATACAGAACAGAATACAGTGCCCTCTGAATTCCACTCCTCATCCTAGCTTTAGCAAATGATGGGCTCCAATACCACAACAGTGGATATGGTATAAAAATCAAAGTAGGGTGAATGTTGAAGATGCCTTTACTTTAAAGACGACTACCCTTCTCACGGATCTCCGAATGCCTCTGCCTCAGCATAGCAGGGAGTTGCTACATTCACTGTAAGCTATATTTTGTTATGGCTAATTCTGGGGAAGTCATGAGGCAAATTAAGTCACAAATGTGGGGGAAATAATGTAAGGCACAGATTTAAGCCTCCTTAGATTCAAAAGTCAAATTCATAGTCCCTCCCACCCTAGTCCAGACACAAGCCTCTAGCTCCTTCCCCAATCACCTACTCACAGTGCCAGCATGTAACAGTTATCACTTCCCATCCCATAGCAGTGTGTGGACTGGCAGTTCATCCATCTGCTCGCGCACACACATCCTACTTAGCTCAGTCTTTTGTTTTATATTGAGAAGTTTTTTAAACGCAGGTTTTTAAGCAATATTCCAACCGATGAGTGCTTATTTCAAAAAGAATCAGAAAAGATGGAAACTCTGAACAAGGGTAGGAGTGTTAACATAGTTCAGTGCCTGTAAAGGACTGTCACCCCCATCTCCCCCACTACAAAAACTGAAGCTCTATTCACGGGGTTGTTACTGACTTGAAGACTTTTCACTCCTGTTTACCAACATGGTTACTTGATTCTGAGACACAAGAGACTGAACACAGAAGCTTGCTGACAAAATGCCCAATACAAATAAACACTCGTACAACCAGGAAATATCATGTGTTAAGATTTAATAATAATAATAATCATAATAATATTTCAAAAACAATGAGAGAGAGTGCATTATACACAAGATCTGGTACTCAGTGCTTTTTATTGGCCGTTTTCTCTGTGCCAGTGTATTTGGGTAGCGGTAAGTGGATAAAAAACCCAGCTGGGACATTTCTCCAAGGAGGGAAGGAGAGAGGGTAGGCAGGAGGTTCAGAATCGGACAAACGTGGCATCAATCTGCCGGACAGAAGGAAGAGCCAGCATGATTTTGCGCCGGTACTGAGGATCCTTCTGCAGGGGATTTCTCTCCAGATATACAGTTTCCAAATTCTTGGCTCCCTTCAGCTCATCCAGGTCACTCCAACTCTCAATGAGATTATCATTCATCTGTGAAGCACACACACGAACACTCCCAGCAAAGCTTCATTAGAACATAACCCAGACAGACACCGCTCATGAGGAGTCACCCATTACCGAGAACCAGGGGGCAGTTAGGCTGTGCGGTTACCAGCGTGGTAGAATCTGCTTGGTCCTGCTTTGAGCAGGGGATTGGACTAGATGACCTCCTGAGGTCTCTTCCAACCCTAATATTCTATAATTCTATGAATCTAGCTAAAAAGAATGACACCATATGAGCTTCCTCAATGTGAAGCCTTGCTGAGCCTTCTCTGTTCCCTACTCCAAGCACAGTTATTCTTCAGCAATATCTACCACAACACCCGCCCCCTGGTAATGTGTAACCAGAATTCAACTCGACAGGTTTTAACATACCATGGAAATGCCACTTATTAGCTCTCTCTTGTCTACAGAGCATCACAGGAATGTCTTACTCACTGCAAACTCCACTCCCTCGTGACTTGTCCCTTCAGCACATTGCTGCAGTTTTGGCCTCAAGGATAGCTTCACGGGTTCCCCTTAAATATTGTTCCCCTAAAGCCAGTCCCTGCCTGACAAGGCAAAGCTTGAGCTCTCCAGTCTAAGGGCACCAACCTCTCCTAGGCAGGACATAGGGGTGGAAATGCTGTGAGCCTCGCTTCAGCAGGTTTCCTCTCATGTCTCCATTGGGAGGCAGTCTGACTCCCACAGAAGAGGCTGCATGGTTCAAGCTATAAACCTAAGGCCTGCTCAGATCTCAATGCCATCTACAACAGAGGCCTCATACTCATACCACCCCCCCCCCCCACTGCAACCAAACCCCCACAGGGCTAACTGTGGTCTCTTGACAGCTCGGCTCCTTCGAACGCTGCTGCCCAAAATACACCCACTGGAAGGCAGGATGGCTTCCATAGCACAGAGACTCCATGAATGTCACTGTAGACAGTATGCAGCAGCTGGCAGTACTTTGAACCACAGTTGGCAAGGGGGAGGGATGCAAACACACCATTCGGTGTTATTACCATTCTGTCCCACATTTGGATCCTGGCACAATTCCAGTGGGGGTGTCAGAGGAAGGGAGGAGCATACTATGCAGCCACAATTCCCCTATCCCAGATGTGAAAGCTTCAGCTCTCCTTTGCTCCTACAAGCAGAGCTTGGAGGTTCAGAAGAAGTTACAGCAGCAGCAATATCTTTACTCTCAAAATAAGGGACCAGACCTCCTTCAGCGCACTGCTCCCCACTCACATCATGCAACCAAGGCGAGCAGCACTGAACTCTTAACTTCCCCAAAATTGCAGTTGTGAAGTGGAAAAGTAGTGTTTTTCCTTGAAGTGCCTACTTCCCACCACCCCAGGGAAAGACAGCTGCTCTAACAGGGGCCATGTGTCACCAAAAGATGGTCGTGGGATTAAGACACCACACTGGGCCTCTGGAAATCACTTCTCAGCTCTGCCACAGAGTCTCTGTGTGACCTCAGATAAGTCAATCTGTTGGTGCCTCAATCGCCCCTGCCCCCATCCATAACATGGGAGTCATTTTTCCCTACTCAGAAGGGTGATAGAGAGGCATTCATATACTATTGTGCCAGGAGCCATATAAATACCTAGTTAGAGTAGGACAAACTATCTGCAACATTCCTGGACTTAACAAGTGATACTTGCCCAGTTCTCTCCATCAGGAGGGATATAGGGCCAAGTTAAAAGAGTATTAAACGGGAAAGCTGGAGGCTCAGATGGGGAAGGGAGTTAGAGATCATGAGCAGACCTTTACCAATGCACTGCTCTCCGTTTCAGTAGTGGCCTCTTCATAAAGTCAAAGTCCTATAGAATTAGGTTGCTCCCTTTCCTTCCTGAGGAAGAAACACCAGCAGCTGGAGCAACTTTTTCTTCTGGGAGCAAAACGCTTTGTAAAATTTCTCCATTTGGTTCAAAGGGGAGAGTCTAGTAATTTGAAAAGAATCGCATCACATTCTGCACACACAAGCTAATCTGTACTGTCTCACTTTGAGGACTGTAGTAGGCCACACTTCATAGGATGCCTGAGGTCCTTGGTGTATAAAGACAGTTCATTCTGGCATGAGTAGGCCCAGATGGGAACCACAAAACTGACTAATACGGCCTCTGAAAGGTTATATTCAAGGGTTGGAAAAGCACCGTCCAAGAAGCCTCTATACTGGATTCTAGCTTGATTTCATGTCCAGCTACTTCCCAGTCTGCAGCCAAAGCCTCCATCCAAGGGCTCAGATAAGGAAAAGTTCCAAATGATGAAAATGTGAAACAGAAAAATTTGGCTTCTATGGCTTCTATTTATTAAGCACTAGAAGAGCAAGTGCTGACACACCCTAACTGAACATAGCAAGAAACATTGTACACTATGGGGGCTGGAGCACTGAGATTGCAGGTGGATATCTACTCCTCTGTTCAAACTTTGTTCCCTTCCTGACAGAAACGGCAGAAACAAAATGCAGGCCTTAGCCATCCAGGATGCCACCAACCAGAGCCAGCTCAGTATTATGATCTGGCTAGCAGGAGTGGAAACACCCAGAGGACAGCTGAATTTTTCCCGAATGGTTACAAGGAACTGACCAGACTGACTCTGCTCTAAAACTGCTTTTAAACACTTTGGCTCACCTCTGCACCAAAATGCATTATATCTACTTCTATTACACAGCCATACTGTAACTTACAGAAAAGCTAGCAGTGCAAAAATGGGGGAAGGCAGAGCTCTATACTTCAAAGCCATCATGATTAGGGCTATAGCCCAAGCACAGTGGCAAGATCAGTATTCTGAGGAAATAGGCACCTGACATAATTAAGGGCCTGCTATCACTAAAAACCTGTAAAATGAATTAACTGTGATGACTTTTCTCATAATCCCTTCCCCCATGCGGACAGGTAAGGAGAAGAAGGGCTTACAACCTTGTCACCAGAACAAAGGGAACACTTGAAAAAAAACTCAGTCCACATCAGCTCTAATGAGCACTGGAGCTGGAATCTAAGAGATGTACAACTCACGATTTTAAACCCTCCCCACCACACCCAGTCAAGGAGAAGGATTTCTTTCAGTATGTATCTATTTCAGCAAGGCCTGCACTTACCCAGAATTCCTGCAGCTCTGTTAGATGGCTGACATTTTCTATCTTTTTGATCCTATTGGATGCAATGTCCAGCATTGTAAGTTTGTTCTGAAACAAGCAAATGACAACTTTAGCTTGGATTTCCTCATCTCCTCCTCTACCCCACTCTGAGTCCCAGAGCTGAAAATTCTGAGAAGCACTAGTAACACCACTGCCAGCTGGCTATATTGTTAGCTAGCAAAAATACAATTGGCTAATTAGGCACTAATTAGTATTGTCCTATACTCCTCCCCAGTATTATAAAACTTCTGAATATGAGAAAAATACATTCAGTGCAAGGAGAACTCTCACTGCTTAACTACAGCAGAGAAGATAGTTTTTAAATCAAGACAGCATGCCAACCTCCCTGAAACAACTGAAAACAATTACTAGCTGACCAGTAGTTGCTGACGAACCAATTGCTCCTGAGCAGTGAGCTTTCCTTGTAATATTTTAAGATTAGTAATCAGACATTCCAACAAGAAGTTTTGGAATCTACAAAAAATCTGATTAAAAGAACTCTCTAAGGTGGCAGGTTTAAAGACAGGAATTCTATGCATTAGGAAGCCCAAGAGTTTTAGAAAATGTATCCCTGCATATGCAGGAGATCAGCTAAAATACTCTGATTCCTCTGATCTCCAGGGGTGCCTCACAATGCCACCTATTGGTAAAAGGGCATTGAAACATCACAGGCTTCTCCGTAAGGGCAATCCAAGGCAGAAATACAGAAAGTTGGACTGATTTAAAAGAGAAAGATGGCATGGTTTGCCTCTTCTGAACCATGACAACTCACTTAGTCATTTCTGGTGCCTGTGTAAGAGAAACTCATGGCTACCTATTACAGATCCAATTCATCTTTCAACTCAGGAGTTTAGCAGCAGAGATAACCAGCAGAAGTACTGTTAGGCCTCCCTGTGCTAGTTAGCAGTCAAATTGTTACATTAACTGCTTCAAGACTCCATCTACCTGGTACAGTTTGACAGTCCACTCCAGACTGACTAGAAACATGCATGTTCCCAGCAGAAGAGGAGGCGGCTCATGTTTTGTTGTTTTAGGTATAATAGATAAAGAATGTATATGGTTTTCCGAGAAGTTCAACTTTCTTTGGGTAACTTAAGGAAAACAGGAATTTTGCAGCAACACCAATGTAAGACGAACCCAGCCATCCTGGGAAGTATTGTGAGGCCAGCCCTGACAACTTCTTAAAGAAAGCCAATGAAATGCTCACATTGTTCTCCAGTCCCTCGATGACTTCTATGCCGTTGTGGCTAAGGTACAGCTCACGCAGATTCACCAGATTCTGCAGACCCTCGATCTTGGTCAGCCGGTTGCTCTGAAATTGTACAGGAGGGAGTGAAAGTCCAGCCCAAATGAATGAACCCAGAGTGAACTCTTACACAAGAAAGAATTTCAAGAACATTTCTACAGAGCACAGATCATTTAGATAGAAATAAAGTGCATGGGAAGGAAGGACTTTGCATGTTACAGAGGAAGGAACTGCACAACACTGTACTTTATGGATCTGGGACATTCAGTTACTTTGAAACTTTTGTAACCAACTCACAAGCAAGTTCCAGGTGAGCCAGAGTCCCTTCAAACCTGGCAGGATCTCAGATTCTCCCCCTACTTATGACAGCTGCAACCCTGAAGGCCTTTTCTGTTTAGTCTCTTTAGAAGACCAGGCAAGGACTTCAACAGCACTCATTTTATATTGCTCTTTTATGAGCTGGGGAAGAGGATGATGTAGCAATTATAAACAGACTCCCAAATACATCTGTTATGCGCTTACTGTGTCTGTCATACATGCAAAGTTTTTATTGGCAGTGAAACAGTGTGTGTGTACTAATGTCTGATTGTTATACCCCCTGCTGGAACTTGCCAGGCGACTATACTGGTGTGCAGGGGAAAAGAGATTGTTTCTCTGATCCAGACTGAGGTGTCATTAGAGGAGATTTTGGAACAATTGATAAATTAAACAGTAATAAGTCACCAGGACCAGATGGTATTCACCCAACAGTTCTGGAAGGAACTCAAGTGTGAAATTGCAGAACTACTAACTGTGATATGTAACTTATCATTTGAATCAGCTTCTGTACCAGATGATTGGAGGATAGCTAATGTGACACCAATTTTTTAAAAAGGTTCCAGACGCAATCCAAGCAATTACAGGCCAGTAAGCCTAACTTCCGTGCCGGGCAAACTGGTTGAAACGAAAGTAAACAGAATTATCAGACACATAGATGAACGTGATTTGTTGGGGAAGAGTCAACATGGTTTTTGTAAAGGGAAATCCTGCCTCACCAATCTACTAGAATTCTTTGAGGGGGTCAACAAGCATGTGGACAAGGGGGAAACCAGTAGATATAGTGTACTTAGATTTTCAGAAAGCCTTTGACAAGGTCCCTCACCAAAGGCTCTTAAACAAAGTAAGCTGTCATGGGATAAGAGGGATGGCCCTCATAGATAACTGGTTAAAAGATAGGAAACAAAAGGTAGGAATAAATGGTCAGTTTTCAGAATGGGGAGAGGCAAATAGTGGTGTCCCCCAGGGGTCTGTACTGGGACCAGAATTGTTCAATATATTCATAAACAAGGCTAAGTTTTTGTCATGGATATTTTTAGTAAAAGTCATGGACAGGTCACGGGACATAAACAAAAATTCACCGAAGCCCGCAACCTGTCCCTGGCTTTCCTTGACAAAAGGGGTAAGTGGGTTCAGCACCCACTGCTGCTGGGGGTCCCCGGTGCCCCTCCCCCGCCGTGGCTGGGCAGCTGCAGGATCCCCCCACCTGGGTGGGGGCTGGGAGCTGCGGGAGTAGGGCTGGCTGGGAGCTCCAGCCCCCGGGCCGAAAATGTCACGGAGGTCAACAGAAGTCACCTTCCATGACAAAATCATAGCCTTATTCATAAATTATCTGGAAAAAGGGGTAAACAGTGAGGTGGCAAAATTTGCATATGATACAAAACTACTCAAGATAGTTAAGCCCTAAGCGGACTGTAAAGAGTCACAAAGGGATGGGTGACTGAGCAACAAAATGGCAGATGAAATTCAATGTTGATAAATGCAAAGTAATGCAAATTGGAAAACAATCTCAACTTTATATACAAAATGATGGGGTCTATATTAGCTGTTACCACTCAAGAAAGAGATCTTGGAGTCATTGTGGACAGTTCTCTGAAAACATCCACTCAATGTGCAGCGACAGTCAAAAAAGCAAACAATGTAGGGAATCATTAGGAAAGGGATAGATAATAAGACAGAAAATATCATATTGCCTCTATATAAATCCAAGGTACGCCCACATCTTGAATACTGCGCGCAGATGTGGTTGCCCCATCTCAAAAAAGATATAGTGGAATTGGAAAAGGTTCAGAAAAGGACAACAAAAATGATTAGGGGTATGGAACGGCTGCCGTATGAGCAGAGATTAATAAGATTGAGACTTTTCATCTTGGAAGAGAGACGACTAAGGGGGGATATGATTGAGGTCTATAAAATCATGACTGGTGTGGAGAAAGTAAATAAGGAAGTGTTATTTACTCCTCCTCCTAACACAAGAACTAGGGGTCACAAATGAAATTAATAGGCAGCAGGTTTAAAACAAACAAAAGGAAGTAATTCTTCACACAATGCACAGTCAGTCTTGTGAAACTCTTTGCCAGAGGATATTGTGAAGGTGAAGACATTAACAGGGTTCAAAAAAGAATTAGATAAGTTCATGGAGGATAGGTCCATCAATGGCTATGAGCCAGGATGGTGTCCCTAACCTCTGTTTGCCAGGAGCTGGAAATGGGCGACAGAGGATGAATCACTCGATGATTACCTGTTCTGTTCATTCCCTCTGGGGCACCTGGGCAGTGCCCACTGTCAGAAGACAGGATACTGGGCTAGATGGACCATTGGTCTGACCCAGTATGGCCGTTCTTATAGTCAAATGTGTTTTACTACTTTTATTAGCTCTGCATGTTAAAAGTGAAACACTTGGTATCAGGGCAAAAAGGATAAATCCCCTCATTTAGCACAGCCTTGGGGAGATTTCTTCTTTTCCACTGCTGCAGCATGAGGAAAGCATCCTCTGGGGACTGCTGCTATAGGGTCAACCCCAGTGCTTAATCTGTGCTAGGGCTTGCCAAGGCTGAGCCTATAGGCTTGGCAGTTGGTAGCCCTGGCACCTCTGGGATTCCCATGTCAGTTATGAAAGTAAAAAAAAAAATGGCTTGAGCCCTGGCATCTCTTGCATTACAATTACTAGAAGAAGTTAGTAAACGTATTTCAGTCAAGGATGCAGAAGTATTTCTTTCTTCCTCCCCTCAACCAATGTAGAACTAGACACCCATTTGATGCACTTATAAAGTGCTTGCAGTTCCATTTTCAAAGGGCATGAAACAAAATACTGAGCACAGAGAATGTCAGTCTTTAAAAAAACTTTAGCTGAAGAAAGAGTGCAGATCTGCTGATTCAGGCTGAGTCATGCTTTAAATTGGGCTGTGGTTTACATGTTCCCTTGTCAAGGTGGAATGAGGAGCCCAAGGAAGATTAATACCTGTATACTGAGCACTGTCAAGTTTGTCAGTGCATCCAAGTTCTGGAGCTTGGTGATTTTGTTCTTTCCCAGGAATAGACTGTCCAGGTTAGTCAGTGTGTCAGTATTCTCAATTGCCTGTAAAATTACCAAAGGAGGCAGTGTTACTGCTCTGGGCACTACTCCCAGCCTTAGGTGCCACCACCAGACTCGTTTAAAGAGAGTGTTCAGATGGTGGGAGCACAGCAAGCAAACCTAGATCTCCTGATCAAATTAAGCATTCTGTCCTTCTGGATCTATGGAGTCCTAAAATGACTATTCATATTCAGATTAGAATTTATGCCATACCATCCAGATGTTTTTCCACCTGGAGTTTTGAAAGCAAGCAATCTTAGATGTTGTAGATGTTCCCACAGCGGTTCTCAAACTTCATTGCACCACGACCCCCCTCTGATACCAAAATTACTACATGACCCCTCCGGGGAGGAGGTGGGGGGGAGGGAGGAAGGAGATGGCCAGAGCCCGGGGGTGGAGCTTGGGCTTCAGCTTCAGCCCTGGGTCCCAGCAAGTCTAATGCTAGGCTTGGTGACACCATTAAAATGGGATCGCAACCCACTTTGGGGCCCGGACACACAATTTGAGAACTGCTGTGTTAGTGAATCTGGCATCCCTAACTAGGGGAAAAGGAAAGGGAAGACAGTCTATGGAAAGATCCAATTCTTCTGGTGGAGTTCACATTACTCTTTATAATCCTCAAAGAAATTTAATAGTCTGATGAGCAATTCCTTAGAAGGCAGAAGCCATTACCCCACGTCACCCAGAACAAATAGTGAGCTGAATCCATTTAGAAAACTCCCTCTTAACATAATAAATAACTTCAGAAGACAAACACATTACAGTCAACCCAATTGAATGAGAATGGAAGTTACTGTCCTTGGCAGATACATTGGACTTGTTTTAAAAAGGTTTCTGAGGATGGCAGCATTTTCAATATTACAAACACCATGTTCCATTGAGATTAACTATTGCATTCATCCACAGCTGTGCTGCTGAGAATCACAACCCCGAATGATTCTGCAACACCTAGTTCACATGAGCTGGGGTCTGCCTTGGGGGGGGCAGGAGCAGCACAAATGCCAGCATGCTTTCATGGAATGAATCCAGGAGTGGGAGCTAGGAACTCATGAGTCTTAATCCTGACTCTGCCATTGTTGTGATGTGTGGCCTGAGGCAAGTCATTCAGCCTCTGTGTCTCAGTTTCCCTATAATAAAATAAGGATAATAATGCTTTTTAGTTTCACAGGGGTGTTTAGTTCATAATGAGACAGTGCTTTGAAGATGGAAATGCTATACATGTGCCAAATATTACTATTAGTACAACATGTGCCATTCTAGTTTAAGTACCGAACTGCTTGGAGTGAAGGGGGGTGGGGGGAAGAATGAGGCGATTTCCCTCTGGATGATCAAAAGAACTGTATTCTTTGTTTCCAAAAAGAGATGTGTCCAGCCCTCCTCACCAGAGAAAGTACCAGAGGGCAGTGTGAAAGGGGGGATCCCAGAGACTCCCACGAAGAAAAGGAAACACAGGCAAGCTTTAAAAAAATAAATAAATAGGGAACTTCAGCACATAAATAATTGAAGAAATTTTCTTTTCCTTCTCACGGAGCCTCAAAGGCATATGATATTGATCAGACAAGCCATATACGACAACTTATAATGGACTCTAAAGTAGCTCAGAAAAATATTCGAACAACGAGAGTGTAGTAATTGAAAAGGCTTTTCGATGTCTGCCATGTAGCCATCAACAGATAAATACATGCTGGTAACAGCTCAAATGGGGACTCTATTACATGTCACAGCCTGAGTCCCTGCCAATGATTGTGTTCTGTCAGGTCTCTGAGCAGTCTGTTCCCCGAGTTCAGCTCAGCAGTGGGAGAAACTTGCAGCTAATACCACCTCTGATACAACCAGCTGATACCCCCTCACTGGAAACTCCTGCAGTGATAATGGGGAAGAAAATGCTTAGAGTTCTGGGGANGGGGGGGGGGGGGGGGGGGGGGGGGGGGGGGGGGGGGGGGGGGGGGGGGAGAGGGGAGAGGAGGGATCTCTCTCCTTAAAGCAATGAGAGTCAACGAGATGCTTATTTTAGTGAGAATATTATAGAACAAGTGCAGATGGGAGACATAAGAGGTAGGTCATCAGTTAACCATCTGTTTGATAATTGGCTTAGTCCAGCCTTGCAACAAAAAATCAGCAAGAAAATTTACCAGAGCAGGCACAAAATAAATTTACTTGCCCATGCTTACCATGACACCACCAATCAGAGAATTAGCAGCATTTTACCTACCCATCACAAAGAAGAATTACTTGACATCAAGTGAGAGAATTTTGCAAGGCAACTGACCCTTGGCTGCAAATTCCAGTGCTCTTGCCATTCATTCTAATGCACCCTCTGTCAGCAAGCCAGAAAAGTCCCGAGCATCAAAATATTGATATGACCTTGTTAAAGATTGAAATTTCAAAGGTCCTTTCTTATGTCTTCACCCTACAGATTTAGCTCCAGGAATTTGTCCAGCTGTAAAGCACAAGGCACAAATTAGACTGCAGAAGAGAGCTACAGCTATCAAAGGTTTTTATTGCCCACAAACCCAACAGGGACAGGCACTATTTCCTTGTGTCTGCCTGGAAGTGCACTCCTCTCATCATTGCGCTGCAGCAGCCAGCCACTTAGGATAGGGCCACTGTGAGAAGTCAGAATACGATCAGTCTACAACGATAGATACCATGTTTCTAATTTTTTTTTTCATTAAAATAAGCTTTAGAGGTTACATAATCTGATGTGGCCTATCTCCACATACCTTTCAGTCCTTTACCATGGAGGACAATGCACCTACATTTGTACTTATTTATTTTTAAGCTGTTGGGAGAGATTGTCTGGGTAGACCCTATCTGCAGCAATACAGTATAAGAACATAACTGGATCCTCTCTGTCTCTCTCTACCTGGGAATGATTCAAATTGCCTCATGTACCCACAGATGTGGGATAGAAGCTAGTCCACTGAATTCAGTTTGCTGGATTCCTGCCTGTCTCTCCAGGCCACCTATGGAGATCCCATTGCCCTGTTTGTGCAAAGTCCAAGATTCCCAATCATTTAACTGGCTGCAGCCCCAAAACTGCAGTGTTATTCCCCACAGTAATTTCATTTCACAAGTAATACTTCCCTCTGTTGGGGAGAAATGGACGGGGCTCTCTTTTAGCTGTGAAGGGAAATCTATGGACTCTATAATGCAAGCAAAGCACTCCTCCTCTTCAGCCTAAAAAGAAAGGCCGACCACAGGGAAGGGGAAGGAATTGCACCCTGGGTCCATGAAGAGAAACATGCTCCCAGGTGGTTATGATAAAAAGAAGAAAACTTCAAGAACTCTCTCCTCACCTCAGATGCTTTCCTTCTTTTCTTGTTATCGCCCTCAGCACAACAGCTGGTTTACCAAAGAAGCTGGGTTAAAGGGATACCGTCAACTTAGAAATCACCGCTCAGACTGACATTTTTCTACCTACTATTGTTACAAGCATTCCCTAAGATTCCTATCCTGAAAGAGATTAGGGAAGTATTTCTCTCTATTTCACATTATTTATCTTGAGCATTTGACAGCACTTTATGTATAGTCAGCTTCAGTATTTCCCTTGTTCCCTTTTTTGTGTGGATCTCACACCCAGCAACAGCAAGAGAACACACAATTGACAGGGGTATGTAGTATCTGAAACCACTCATTCATCTTCTTGAAGTTGACCATGTCCCTAAGGTCAGGAGAACCACATGGGTGAAGACAAATGATAGAAAGGAAAAGTCAGTTGTAGGATAGGAGATGTACAGGCATTTTAGGCTATAAGTGAAGTAAAATAACAATTCTTACTACAGGTTAGCAACACCTGCATGAAGCAGCATAAACCAGAAGTGAAAAAACAGATCTAAGCTTAACAGATTTCAATACTCAAACACGTATACCTGAACACAGTGCCTTGCTCCAAAAAGATGAAAGGAAACTGAAGACACATTGGACATCTGAGTCCCTCTCCACAACCAACACAAGACTTGGGTGGGAGGCTGGCTTCCCCTGCTGTATTCCTGTGAGACAGCTTTGATTCTTGTATCAAAAGTGTTACTGCCTAAGTTATTGGCAAGCTCATGGCACTATTCCAGTATGATTACATTGTCACAAGAACCTGAGTATTTTCAAGACAGAAATCAGCTTTTCTCTTATGATGCCCATGATCTTCTTTTCCTAGGGTGCACTGTCCCTTTATGGAACAAAGGGAGTCACTGCAAGTAACATTTTCAGAAGTGCACAGCGCATCTAAATCCTAATATAAAAAGTCATTGACGCACTAAGTCAACAGAATGTAGGCTCCTAAGTGACATCTGAAAATAGAACTCTGGGTAAAATTTTCAAAAGCACACAAGAAATAAAATGGACCATTTCAGTTGTGCCTAATCAGTTCTATATAAGAGCTAAAGTAATCACAGAGTAAAAAGTCCCAATCAAAGGAAAGCAGCATGGCTGGATTGTCTCAGATAGTTCAACTAGAACAGAGCTTTCCAGTCTCCAAGATGTATGCAGAACAAGACAGAAGAGAGGAGAGGAGCAGCTGCTCCCTTTCTAGGCTGGTTTCTGACCTCATCTCTAGAGACGGGACTGGTCAGCATCCAAATGAGTGAGTGTGCAAGAAAGAGGACTTGGAAAAGCCTAAGCCATTCCCTACCACTCCAGATCTTGCATAGCAGATATTACAGGTACTCCCTTTTTCTCCAAAAATATGTGCATTCCTTCTATCTGCCCCTTCCACAATTCTATGCGACACGACTGGGTTGTCTCAGTTGTATCTAGCCAGCTATTACTGGATCCCCATCTACTTTCACCACATAGAGTAGATGTTAATTTTGCTACTACTATACATTTTGCAGTCGTGCCTACCCGGATTCGATTGGATCCCAGCTCTAACATCTGTAATTGCTGTAAGTTGCTCAAGTTCTCAATTTTGCTGATTTTATTGTTGACCAGGAAGAGTTTTTTAAGCTGGGTGAGCCGGTCTAGTCCTTCAATGTGTCGCAGCAAGTTAAAAGAGATGTCCAGGATCCTGCCATAAGCAAAGCAAACAAAGACCTCGTCAATCCAAGGCAAAAGCAAAGGGACCATGGAAAGGGCACTTGCATACAAGGGGGGTGGGAGGGGAAGGATCTAAAGCAAATTTCCTATCACCTATGGAGCTCAAGCAATTTGTTAGCACATTGAGCTATAGGGAGTCAGAAATGGCATTTGTTTACCATACAGGAAATTAAATACATGCTTAAAACAGGGTCTGAAGAAACAAACAAAGAGTTGGCACTACTTTCACATCACCACCTGAACCCAACCCAACAGTGGCACTTCGGCCTCCAATTTTAAAAATGCTATTACAACATCCCTTTCCCAACCCAGCATGTCCCTATGGAAATTCCCTCTGAAAAGCACCAGATCAAAACCTCCCTTAAGCTCTAGACAGTTACTACTAGTGGAGGCGTTTGTGTACTCAGTCTAAACTAAGCTGAATTTCAGTATCCCCAACAATTTATCATCTCTTGCAAGGCCTCATGTCCTCTAGCCAGGAGGACGGTACAGAATTCAGCTGCTTGGAGGAGGAAGGATGAGTTTGTGGTTAGGACACTGGACTGGGATTCAGTTCCCTGCTACAGACTTCCACTGTGACCTTGAGCGAGTCACTGTATAATGGGGATAACAATGCTCTCTTTCTGCTACCTTTTGTCTGCCTTGCTTAGTTAGACTGGAAGCTCTTCAGGGCAGGAACTGTGTTTGTACAGTGCTCTGCACAAGGGGCTCTGATCTCACTCATGGCCAGTAGCTGCTTCTATAATGCAAATCCTAGTTACAGTGGTCACCACAGAACAATGGGAGGCTACACTCCTCTTCTCTGGGGTAGAAGTCCATTGCCACTATGCAGCACTCCAGCCACACATCTACAGTACGTTTCATTTTTGGTTTTAACAAAAAATTGTCCCTAATTGCCTCCAGAGTATTTAAACCAGTTTACAGCAAGACCTAAATCCCAATGAAGAACACAAGACATTGTGTATGTAGCACCCATGTAGATCTCCACAAGAAAAGTCTACAAGCAGAGAGTGCCGCTTGCGTAATTAAGGTTTTGGGTTTGTTTTTTTAAAATGCCTAATGATACATTTTGCTTGACGACCACTTTATAGAAAGCCTGCAGACTGGCAGCCTCATTTACTACATCACCACGCAGTCCTGGTCATTCCCTCCTCGCCGGATACTCACTCAAGGTCTGTCAGGGCCTCTAACTTCTCAATCTTCCGAATCTGATTGTCATAGAGATCCAGCTCTCTGAGAGTCTGCAGCTGTTCCAGGTTCTCGATGCACTTAACCAAATTCTGACGCAGACACAGAGTCTGAGTATTGGGGATAAGTTAAAAAAAGCCACAACAAAGTGAGAAAAACCTCATGAGAAAAAAAAAATGCATCTGAAAAAGACAATATGCACCCCTTCTTTGGAGTTACCATCAGACTCCATTTTATAGTTCACCCCCATTACCATGAGAAGAAGGAAATGTTGATCCAGTTTCTTTAAGGACAAGAAAAGCACAGCCATGCCAGGTATAGGGTGAGGAAGGAGTGCATGGAACTGATGCTGTGGCTAGCCCATTAACTAAAGGCCCAATTCAAGTCAATAGGAATTTAGTCATGGACTTCAAGGATTGCAGGCTTCAGCCCAAAGGGAGTCATGTTCTAGAAGCAGGGAGGGACTTCGCTCCCATTTTCTTGTTGAAAGGATTCTGCTATGCCACAGACTTGCAAAGTAAGGACAGGCCATTCTAGCTGAAAGGATGGACCATCACACAGGAAGAATCCTTGCAATGCTGAAAAAATGCAATACAGTCAATACATTTTTCTACAGAATTTTGCTTCTCTAGTTTTGTTAATAGCAGTCCTGCTGGAGCTAGTTACACTTCAAATTAGGGTTCAGCATCACAGTTTGCTGGTCCAAAGACCAAAGAACTTACTTTCAACTGACTAGTCTCTCAACAAAGGCATATTTTATGTTTCAGCCTATCATACAGTGTACTATAGTCTCAAAATGCACAACAGTGATTTTCAGAAAGCCCTCAAAAGTTATTGTTATGGCAGATGTCACCAGGTCACACTGTTAAAAATCTTCCAAGCTTGATAGCGTGCAAGCAAATTTTTGGTGTTGGAAGAAATGCTTGCAGTGGTGTTAGGTTTTGGTTGTGCAAGTTTCTGTGTAGAGGCAGCTTTGGAAAGAGAGGGAGTTGTGGAAGCAGCAGGAGAGATTGCTCTCTGCCTCGGTTTCAAATCTTGAAGCAGAGTTTGTGTTGACCTGAGATTCCTGAAAGAAAGGAGTTGCCTGCACCTCTGTTCCAGGACTGGTGTGTAGGTGTAAATAAACCAAGTTACACTTTGAATAAACCTAGATTCCATGTCATTGATTTCTCCTCCACTGGGAAGCAGACTTACAAGGCCCTGACATCTGCTACTGCTTGGCAGAGGGGCAGTTACATTCTTCACAGCCACACATCTTAAAAGGTTATTACTCATTAGAATCTCTGCTGGTTCCCAGCTAGAGAAAGACTCATACTGGTTGACTTACAGAGAAATGACATAAGATTCACAGCTCCTAGAGTTGCTTGTACCTTGATGCTCACCATTCCTTCTGAGTCTCACCTTCACTTTCTTGAGCACTTCAAATCCTTCGATCTTTCCAATTCGGAAATGATTCAGGTCAACATCCTGAAAGAGAAAAGAGAGAAGACTCTGACTCATCCACTGGCTGTTTAGGGTTGAAGGTTTGTTTCATGATAGTGTCTTCCAAGTCCAGAGTGCAAATGCTGCTTGTGCCTTGCCTTGAAAGGGAGACTGTAGGTTCGAATATAGGCCTCAATAAGACCCCTTCTTCTTAAAAAGCTTGCAAAACTCTGGTCTTGCAGGCAGCTGTGCGCCATTAAGTATGAGGGGGAGCTTGGGTTTGTTGCCCAAGATGGCATGTCTGCCTACAGCTGAAAAAGTCTGAACTAGAGAATATTTTAGTGGTTATAGCAACCTGCATGTGTTTGGTTCATTTAACAGAAGGGAAGTTTTTTGGATGAGTTTTGCTCTTATGAAGATAAAGTGCTAATTCTATTGGCTAGAGCTAGGTACTGCACAGGATTCCCATACATACCTTTCTAGTGTTACCTCAATCCTAATTAGAGCATCCTTTGCTATTCCAGTCCTGGGCCTCTGCTGGCAGAGATTGCCAATTGTGTCTAATTATTTGGTGGTTTTGTGACTACAGGTGTGAATAGGTGAACAGCTAATACATTTACCATCTGTACTGCCTAGCCCCCTGCTCTTCAGTTTTTGCCAGAGAAACATACAAACAAAATGTAAATACAACACCTGCCAAAGTTCAGCAAATTTCTCTGTAAACAGTCTCTCACAATTCATTTATCTGACAGGCTGAGTGGATAACTTCCTATGTGTGCTGACAGAATAAAGTTTTGCAACAGCAAGGAGATCTTTAAAGACAGTCTAACAAATGCTTACAACCTGTTGCTTGATGTTTATACTGTCTCTGCTTTAAAATGACTCCACGCTTGTCCTAATATCCCAAGTTGTTACAAAAAAATCCCAGCTATTGATTTAAAAAGTACATCTTTGCTTCTGATTGTAAAACTCAGATTCAATTTTGTGGAGATCTGGACAGCCAACACTTCCGGAAGAATTATTCCTCTTGTCCAAGGTTCAGATACTTTCTCACAGAACTAGTCATCCTTTGCCTACCTTTCCTTCTTTAAATAAGTCCGATATGAATGCAACCAGCATTACCTCAGCTTCCGGGTCCAGGTTAATTGTCTCCATATCAACTGGTGTCTCTGCTTCTCCTGCAGCAGAATGAGAACATACAGTATAAACTCACGTTATACATCAACTGATGGAAAGGCTGCAGTGCTTCTCCACTGGGCGGGGAGCTGCGGGAGTGAATGCTCTTTAGGCAATCTAGGAAGGTGAGAAATATACTGCTTTGAGTCTTTGCTGCACTCGACAGTAGCTGCAGCTACATGAATGTCAACACTGTCCATCTAGTTGAGAATGCAAACGTCACTAACAACAGAATTTCGTACTTTGATGGATAGCGCAGAAAATAATTATAATTCTCCAGCCTAGCTCTAGTGAAGCTGGTAAATGCTGCTGGCTCAACATCCAGGTATGATGGGGGTCTCTGGTTGAAGTAGTGACTAATACTGGGATGCCAGGTTTTAGCAGGACTGTTGATTTTTCAGCTACCCTGACATTTAGCTGATTTACTCCTGCACATTCTCCATCTTCCCTTGTGAACAGTCACAGTTGCTGAAATAACTGCTCTCCTCAGATAACCCAGTACAATGTTCCCAGGGGAAAAACTAGCACACACAGGTTGTCTGGCCGAAACACATTGACCTGCATGTTGAACTACCTGAAGAATTCCACCCTTATTGGAATACTGAAAGCATATGTTACTGGTTTGCATACCTTCTTGAATGGTTTTTCCTTTTTGTTTAAATGAGCACACCAATATTTTAGAATGCAGCATTTGTTATGCTGGGTATGTTGTTCTGGGAAATGCTTTTACATCTCTGGAACACAGCCCAGTATTTTCATGCACTTCTAGCACAACATTAGAGGGTATTTAGCGGAGAGATTCATGTTGAATAATTCATGTGTGTTTCCCATTTGGTGAAGAGGGTGGGCTGGGTGTATCAATTTCAGTATAAGATTTCAAAAGACAGATATACAACATACAAACAGGTTACATTTCAAACCTATGGTCCCCTTATGCTGAAGGAAACCTACAGGAATTAACTACTGCTGAGTACACAGATTTTGGATTAATCCTTGTATCGCTTTATGCAATCTCACTCCATTAGCCCCTTCAGTAATACCTGATCCTATTTGTATTTTGGTTCAATCAAGCATCCATTCAAATGACTAATATCCAACTACACTGGACAAGTGCATTTCTTAGACGTACCTGACACACACTCTAGCACTGAAGGGATTCATGGTACAGAATTAAAACTCAATAGAGTCTAGCAGACAGATTTGCTAATATTCACAAATTCTGTAATATACGTTGCCTGCTTTACTTCTACTATTGCCCCCATTTCATCAATTCAGAATGGGAGGACTGATTGACTCAGGGGAATTGGTGAGTGATATGGAGCCTTTGACCTCTATCTTTCTAATTTTAATACAGTATAAATCAGCAGTGACCACAACTTGTAGCCATCTGATGTGAAACAAGCTTGTGGTTTGGGAGCCATTTTGAGTAGCATCACAAAAAACTCGGCCACAACTGACACCAATCAGTATGCTGGTTGGCAGCCCCAGCAGATGCCAAAGGATGATTTATCCTGTGATCCTTCCAGGCAATCCCTTCTTGTTTGGGTTGAAACACCTTGGTAGAGCTGTGTGGAGAAGCGTGCTCTGCAACTGCCAAAGCTGTACATGTTCTATAGATGACTAGAGTAAAAAAGGCTGCCAAACTGCCAACAGCCTCAGCCCAAACAAATTACACTGCAACGAACAGCCCAACTGAATTTACAGCCAGCCAACTACAGAACTGCAGGGCAAGACTGGAACAACAATTATTTGAGATCTCACTTGAAACTAACACGTTCTCCTTGTATTAAGAAGTATAAAGAGCCTGTTACAGTGGAGTGGCCTCCTGTACCTTATGCCCTGCATCTCCACAATTCTCCAATGACAATGTTGCCAAAGCGATACAGCTGGTAGATCATTGTGATTAACAAACACTAGTATTATTCAAAACCTTACTGTGCTTTGTTCCATGACAAGCTCCCTCAGGATCACCTCGGTACTGACCATTCACATGTGCTTTCTTTGGTGGCAATGATTTAATACAATGCTACTTTAACTGGCGAGCCGTGATTGGAAGGCTCAACGTAAGTGCACTAAACAGACATTAATAAAAAACCCAAAAAATCCCTGTACTGTCACCATTTGACATTGGGTAAAATAAGTCACAGACAGGTTAGATGGTTTATCCAAGGTCACATGCAAATTCTGTGGCAGAGCCAGGAACAGAAACCACACCTGACTCCCAGTCTTGTGCTTAAATCAATAAAGTAATAGAACCTCTTAATGACAAAGGCTGCCCTTCCCAGAACACTCTACATACTTGTATATGCTATGCTAACCCCATGAGTATAAATAAAGATTTCATTGGGAAGAACATGACTGCCCACCTGATTTCGCTACTCATACATAATTCATGTTATCCCAAACAAGTGCCAATAAAACTTGTCACCACACTAGCATTTATTTTATGGCAGGGGTTCTCAACCTTTTTCTTGCTGAGGCCCCCCTCAACATGCTAATAAAACATCAGGGCCTGGCGGTGGTGAGGGGGGAGAAGCGCGGGTCTCCGAGCCAGGGTGTGTGGGGGAACCCTTGGGCATAGGCATAGTTTTACTTCTATGAGGGGGGGAGGGGGCAAGAGCTGGGGTGGGGCTCAAGCCAGGTCTGCAAAGCGGGTCCAGGGAGGGAGCGCTACCTCCACCCCGACTCACTCAGGAGGCCACTCAGCCTGTCTGGGCTGTGGGGGGATGCAATCAAAAAAATATCACTCAAAGGGGGGACTCAGTTCAAAAAGTTTGAAAATCGCTCAGGATGCAGGGAGGGGGTAGCTGAGGCTGTGTGCAGGCAGGGAAGTAGCTTAGGGTGCAGGCAGGAGGTAGCTAGGGGCTGTGTACAGGTGGGGAAGGCTCCCAGTGCTGTTCCTGGCGTGGGGGCTTGAAGGCGGGGGTGCTGGCATCAGCCCTGTGCCCAGCTTGAGCGGGGGGGGGGGGGGGGGGGGGGAAGAGAAGACGACGACACGACACTGGACCATTGGCTTCTGCCCCGCACCACTCCTGGCTTGAGGGGGGTGGTGGGGGGATGCCAGCTTCAGCCCCGCAACGCTCCCAGCTTGGGGGGGCGGAGGGGGAAGGGGGGCGCCAGCTTCAGCCCCGCGATGCTCCAGGTTTCAGCACTGGGGATTGGGGCACTGGGTTTCAGCCATGGGGCTCCACGGCCCCCCTGAAAGGGCTCACGGACCACTAGGGGGTCACGGACCCCCGGTTGAGAACTGCTGGTTTATGGCACGTTAGAGACAATCTTTAGAATTCCTAAATCTTACTTAGGTTTGGGATTAACACGTCATATTAAACACGTTAAACATATTCCTGTATGTTCTGTATCTATCTGCTTGCAAAGCTGGGTTGCCTTAGTTACTTTAAGTCATGCTATTTAAAGCAATCCAGCTTTAGAGCCAGAGCAAGAGTTATCAATACATAAATAAGCCAGCTAAAATGTTTCAAGAGTAGTTTTTTAAAGGAGACAGCAAGAAACTCTCTCATTCCCTCCTCCTTCTACTCTCCTCGCCCACACGCATTCATCCCCATTGTAGTTACAGCAAAGAAGCTGTACATGACCTACTTTCCCATGGGTTTAGAGAGACAGAGTGGGCTGGAAGAACCACTGTACCACTGGAGAAGTTGGGGGACTTTTTAGCTGCCACAAATAGAAAAGGGAAATTATAAATAAAGACAGATTGGGGATTTATTTATTTATCTGACACTCTTCTAACAGGGTTGGTATTTTTTAAATAGTCCAGGCAGACAGCACATGAGAAGGCCTAAGGTGCCAAATAAATATAAATAGTGATGATGACAACTATGAAATACACATGTGTGAATATATATCAAGTGTAACAACCTACAGACATGCAATTTAAAACCAAATATACAAAAGTCAGGAAATGTAAAATAGTTAAGATTTACATAGCAATGCTGACTCCCCCCAACATTCTATATCCTACATATTAAGATGGATTACACATTTAATAGTCTTATTCAGGGGTAGGCAACCTGCGGCACGCGAACTGATTTTCAGTGGCACTCACTGCCTGGGTCCTGGCCACCGGTCCGGGGGTCTCTGCATTTTAATTTAATTTTAAATTAAGCTTCTTAAACATTTTTAAAACATTATTTACTTTACATACAACAATAGTTTAGTTATATATTATAGACTTATAGAAAGAGACCTTTTAAAAATGTTAAAATGTATTACTGGCACGCGAAACCTTAAATTAGAGTGAATAAATGAAGACTCGGCACACCACTTCTGAAAGGTTGCCGACCCCTGGTCTAATCAGACATATCTATATATGTGCAACACAGGTAACATAACATTGCTATAGGAAACTTAAAATGTATTTCAACTTTGCAAAGTAAGTAATAAAAACAGTACTAACAGATCTACTTCCTATTGGTTGTCTGTAATCTTCTTATTTCTCTAACAAAAATAAGTTTTTACTGCTCTTTACTCCTGTTAGCACTTTATATCCAAAACTGGCTCCTGCATCATCACCAGAACTATTATGTTCTGATTGCAGAATCTTCGAATATCTGTGGTGGTACTGGAGCCAAAAAGAACCCTGCTTGATTTTCAGAATCAATGCACTAGATACAAGTAAAAACCTGTTATTTTTCTAAGTTGAGCAAAAGTGATATAGCATCACTAACAGGCATCAAACACATAACCCTATACTGGTATTTTTACAGTCATTGCTAGGAGTAGAACTGCACTTTAACTCACGTATATTAAAATATGCTAATATTGGTTTAGCACAATTTTTTTTTTATATTTAACTGTGTTTTCTGAAGAAAAAATAAAAAAACCTCCAACTCTGTAGAATTGCACAACTGAGTTTTTGTGCAACTTCACTGATTGCAAGGTACAAAACTCTACAGAGTCCATATGTAGTTTTTTTCTGTAAGATTGAGTTCCTCATTACAAAACTACTGGTTTATGTAAGTCCATAGTACCACAGGCACTTGTAATTACAAGCATAACTGCACTTTTCTTTAACTGCAAATGCATGAAAAAATATTAGATTACTTATAACTATGTTATTTAAAAAACACATATGCTATTCCTTCAAGAACTGATTGCATGTGAAATTTGAAATCTCAGCTGTTTGAGCTATCCATGTTTAAGTTTACCTTTCAGTTGTGTAACTCAAACTGGTTGGCTGGATTTAACTACAAATATTTCAACCAAGGCAGAGAACAGGTATTTTTATTTTTTAACTGATAGCTTTGGATGGAAAAATGAAATCTAGATGGAAACATTAAATAAGCTCCCAATTTATACTGTCCATCCAATCTAAACTTTGTCTCCTTGTTTTGTTCTGTAATGGAAATATGCTGTTTGATATATACTGTTTATTAACTGTGTAATAAAGATGTCCAAAGAAACAAACACATAAAATCTAATCCCAGGGTACAATTAAGCTATGTCAGTTCTATATACAATCATAATGTACTGTGTTGGTAGAGAAGAATGTTATGAAAGATTGATCTGTTTGGCATTATCAAATATGTTGATTATAAAAGTAGGGCTTCTGATTTATGGTTTTAACCAATAAATACTGATAAACCACTCCCGATACTACAAAAAAAATCAGTGTTTATCCAATTAAAACCAGAAATACACTGGAAATGGTTACTTATATCTACAGGTTTGTCTACATGTGGACTATGGGGGTGTGATTTTTAACAAGCACTAAAGTGTTGCAAGTATTACAACAGGGATAGTCAATTATTTTTTATCAAGGTCCAAATTTCATGGTCAAGGTTCAGACTGCCACCTAGCTCCTCTCCCCTAACCCTCTGATGGCCCCCTCACCAAGCTCCTTGATTGCTTGCTCTCCAATAGGAGAGTACGGTGACCTTATTTCCCTAAACTGAAAACAGGAAGCAAGGGCCTGCCATTGCCACACACACACAGACACACGTTCCTCTGTGCCCCGAATTGAGCCAAGTAGCAGAGATGGGGCAGAGGGTAAGAGGAATGGGTATGGACATGGACTGGGATCTGGGCAGCAAAGCAGTGTGTGACTGTGCGTGAGTACTTTTGAGCTTGGAGCCAGGAGGTGAAGCTGTTGGACTATGATCTAGCTTGCGGTGCAATGCCTTTTTGGGGGCTGGGATAGCAGAGAGGCAGGAAGGAGGCTCTGGGTAGTGGGAGTAGGGTGACCAGATGTCCCAATTTTATAGGGACAGTCCTGATATTCGGGGCTTTTACTTATATAGGTACCTATTACCCCCCACCCACTGTCCCGATTTTTCACACTTTCAGCTATTGTGGCCTGCATCATGCGGGAGGTCAGACTAGATGATCATAATGGTCCCTTCTGATCTTAAGTTCTATGATTCTATCTGGTCACCCTAAGTGGGAGGGCCCAAGGAGACTCCAGATAGCAGCCCTGGTGAGATGGGGAGAAGCTGGGATGTGGTGGAAGCAGGTGACTGGAGGCGGACTGGGGAGGGAAAGAGACCGGTTGGGTGGGGGACTCAGAGTGGAGGAGGAGCTGGAGAGGGCTCCGGGGACTGGGGAGAACATAAGGCCATGGTGGAGGCTCCAGAGACCACTCAGGGTCAGGGGGCAAAAGGCTAGGGTGGGGACTCCAGGAACCGCTTGGGAGCAGGGGGCACGAGACGGGGGGCCTCCAGGGACTATTTGGAGCACAAGTATGGCTCCGCTTGGCTCCAGCTCAGCTTCAGATTTCACACAGAGGCAACGTGTAGCTGTGGCTAGTGGAGGGGGGCACAAATGAAAGGTTCTGGGGGGTCACGTACCCCCCCTCCCCCATTTCTCAAGACACCCAAAAGCGAGGAGGCAGTACTTCCCTGGCAGCAGGACTCTCCATGTGTGTTCGTGCAGTGCAGGGAGGGAGCATGGCAGCTGGCTGAGCTCCCACCCATTGGGCTGCATTGCCTCTCACCTGCAGATGGTCTGCAAAGCAGGCAGCAGTGCTGAAACTCCAGCAGCAGGCAAGGCGAAACAGCCCCATGTGGGTGGGGAGGGAGGAGCTCAGCCAGCTCCCCTGCTCCCTGCCTGCACTGCACCGACACAGGGAGAGTGCAGCTGCCAGGGGGAGTGCTGTCTCCTCGCTTCTGGGCATACCCTCCAGGGGCATCTGGAACAATCTGGAGGGGGGGTACGTGACCCCGCTAGCCCCACCCAATGCGTTGCCTCTGCCCCCATGGTCCACTGTAAAGCATCTGGCTGCCTGGATTTGGACTGTGGTCTGCCTATTGCCTACCCCTGCATTACAGTATGTCCTACTGTAATTAATAATGTATAATATATGTAACATTACAGATATACAAAGAAAAAGCCCCCAAACCCTCCAATTTTTTGGACATACATAAAACTCAAAGATTGCTAAAAATAACCTGCAAATTAATTAATAAACCCCTAAAAACAAAAGCCCTAATTATAAGGTGCTGAAGGTTTATGTAAATTGTACAGCAGTTCCCATATGTACTTTTTACAGTGAGTAATGCAGAGTTATAGTATATTGGAATGGATCCTTTGAATGGGACTTTAAACTTTCCTAGTAATTTGCTATTTTGACCTGAGTATACCTTTGCAAATTTTAAGGGGTAATATTAAGATTGGGTGGTCTCTATAACTAGTGATGTGTTAGTCAGAGAGATTATATGGCAATGGAGAACTGGCTGGAACCCCTAATTTTAAAAAAAGCGTGTGTAGAATTTCTACCAAAAAAAAAGTGTAACTGTGTTTCTGAGTATTATCTGGACCTCGCTGAAACACTTCAGACTGTAACTTTTTCTTGACAAAGTTTTTATTGGAGAATTTCCCTCCTTTTTTTTTTTAAAAAAGGTAAGTCCCAAAAGTTTAAATGATGTTGGCATATGAGAGCTGCATAAAGGGATCTGCTCTGACCGATCTTAAATGGACTGCTAAAGAAGACCTACTCTCCTGCAGGCCCATCAGGACAACTAAAGCCTCTAAGCACTATTACAAACAATAATAAATAATAATGGTGCTAGTTTTGAGCTAAGAGGATTCAAGAGCGGAGCAAAAATAGGACTTTAAAATGAACAATGCCTGCAACCTCTCCACAGTAAAAAGTAATAATGAAGTACATCAGAAAAATCCTATTCTCTTTGATACTGTAAACTCTGAAGATTTCTTTTAAAGTCAAATATGTTTGCAAATAAATAAAAACAAAGATACTACAAAGGACCAGAATTAAAGTGAATCTCAAAATATAGATCCATAGGGCAGATGTAATTAATTAACTAAAATATAATACATGATCAGAGTAACTGCAAAATTGGGAATGGTACAAACATTTTATTACACATGTCATTAAGAAGTCCATCCTTAAAATGACGATTAGGCTCGATTAGGTACCTGTTAAGTTCTCCCCATTCTGCTCATCTCTCAGGCTCTGCTGACTGAGGTCTGTTACTATGCAACCTGCTTGCTTCTTCCCTTCATCATCTCCTGACTCTTCTGACTCTACCCGCCTGTCAACTGTGCAAGATACATAACAGCAGGGTTAGGCTACTTTCAGAAAACAGCAGCAATAAACAGGTATTACCAAGAGTCATATAAACCACTATGAGGTTAGTAGAGAGCCTAAATTTACTAAATTAAAGGTTTAGTCTTAAATAAAAGTCCTCTTACCCCTTGTTTTTACTTTGATTTTTGAAGCACTTTTTCCTCCCTTCACATCTTCCTAAACCAACAATCTGGGAAGAAGACTGGAGGAAAAAGGAAATTTCTTAGATCAATGGAGTGCAAATCCAAAGATTGAGGTGATGGAATTAGAACTGTGACATTTAAAGATCATTTACAATGCTGATATTTTACAGACCAATATCACTGATGCCAGGTGTCTATAGTGGTAAAGGTTTCAAAAATGCCTGCAGACCAACCATTCCCTGTTGCAACCCACAAGGCCACCTCATCTCCCCAGCAACAACTCATGAGATCAGTTCATAATTTCATTACATGCCTTCTTCAATTCAGTGTAGAGCAAAGGCCTCTTGAGCACTGAGATTCATCTTGCTCAAAGGTTTGAACAGAACTTTGTGTGACTGTGAATGACCTTAAATATGACATTATCCCGAGGTGGGGGGAGAGAGTAGGGGAAAGATGATTCAATCATGGTTACAAATAAGCTGTATTTCTATAGCAACTTTCATTTGATGATCAAAAGACACTGTACAGTGATTAATTAGCCTCACAACACTCCCCATTTTACTAATAGCTTAGGTGATTTACAAAAAGGTCAAGCAACTTCACCAACACCACCCAGCTCCAGAGGTGGAATAGGACCCCGTCCCCTTGCAAATCCCATATTTTAACCACTACACTATGCTCATCTCCAGTCTGCAAGTCCAGGATCCCAAAATCCTTAACAAGTTTAGCCCTAACTACTCCCAGTAGGAAACTAACACAAAGTACTTATTCAAACCCCATCCCTCAATACTGCTTCGGAATCGCTCTCCCCTTCGACACCCCAGCCGTTCCCTTCTTGCCAGTCCAAAGCTCGGCCTGGCCCCACCTGCCCCCCGCTGCCAGCACCCCGGCAACAAGCCTTCCGCTCTCCGGGCACCATCACCCCCGGAAGACCCTGCCCCTCCAGCCAGCCGTCCCCGCAGGCCCAACCCTGCTACCCCCCTCCCTGCCCAGCCCACTCCGCTTCGGACCCGGGACTCCGGCCCAGCCCGACCGCACCCGGCAGGGAAGCTGGCCTGATGTCTCGAGCATCGCCCCAGACCCCGGTTCCCCGCGCCATTCCCAGCCTGAGCTGTCACCTCAGGCACGGTCGTGCCGCTGCCTAGGGCCGGCCCGAGCCCCCCGCCATTAGCTCCCTCCTTCCCGCCCGGCCCCGCTCGCCCCACGGGCTTCCCCCAATCGGCCCCCGGCCCTCGCCCCCCTTCGCCGGCTGCCCCGGGGGCCCAGCCCCGTCTCGCCCCCGACTGCTGCGAGCAAGCGAACGGGCGAGACCTCGGGCTGGAGCTAGGGCTCAGCACCCCCAGACACGGCCGGTATCTCACCCTCCATCATCTCCTGCAGCGGCCCTTCTCCTCTCTCCGCCGCCATGTCGCTTTTCCTGCCCCCCACCCACTCCCCGTCGCAGCAACTGGCACAACCAATCAGCGGTCTGAGCGGGGCAAGGATTTCCGCCAATCAGCTCAGCTGCTGTTTCGCAGAGGCCTCGTAGGACCCCAGGCGCATGCGTGTAGTCTCCGCAGCCTCATGGGAGATGTAGTTCTCCGCTGGCTAGATTAGGGAGGCCCTGACAAGCGTGCTGAGAGGTGGGGATGGTACCCACCCACGCTGCTTCATTGGCAGCAGCAGCCGCCTCAGCGCTAGCACTGCTGCAGGGTTCCGGCGGCTGCTGCTTCTGCCATTTGGCATATTAAAAAGAGATCAAAAGAATTTGACAAGAAAATTTTTGAGGCCAAAGGGTGCATCAATTTACATCTTGTGCAGCTCTCTACTTTTCACGTTGATCAGTGGTGCTTTGCCTGAGGGCAAATGGTTTGCTTTTCTCTTTTTCTTTGACCTAGTGGGCTAATTGATCTCTATTTCTGATTTTAATGTTTTGTTTTATTTTACTCTATGGTGCATATCTGATGGTTGTTAGGCAACAGGTAAATGTATGTAAATCTTGATGCTGCTTTACTACACGTCTATAAGATCCATCATTTCCTCTGCACCTGCATGGCTCTTATTTGTCAACAGAGTGATTAGGAGCCATAGTCATGGACCAGTGCCCTGTTGTACTGGTCTCTGTACAAACACAGAACAAAAGACAGTCCCTGCCCCGAAGAACTTACATGGGTAAACGTCATCATCTTGAATTTCAACTACAGCAACCTTCTCTCTGGCTTTAATAGATGCTATATTGTCCCACTTACATCCATTCACAATGCTACTGCAAATATCATTTCCCCACATGCCATCTTACACCCCCCCCCCCTTGCATCCCTCCACTGGCTCCCATTTCTCCATCATGTTAAACATACACTACTTGTCTTCACTTTTAAGGCCCTTCATAGCCTATCTCCACCCTACCTACCATCTCTTACATGCTATTGGAATGTCAACCCTTGCCTCTCCTCATGATGCCAATGATGCCAAATTTCATTGCTCATTTGTCACAATCTTGCCGCACCTCAGTTTCCTCATTTTAAATGGAGTTTTTAATATTTACTCAGTGTACTGGAGTGATATGAGACTGACTTGGAAGGAAGTCATAAGTGTGAAGATTTGCTTATTGTGAAAATCTCCTTATACTGGCTGATTTTCTATCTATACAATTTTATATCACCCAAATTTTAATAATTCCACAAGTGCACTTCTACATGTATGCCACTGTGGTAACAGCATGTGAAAATTATGCAAATCTGAATTTATTCTATGTAGAGAGGGGGGATGGAGACCAAATACAATGTGAAACAGATTGTTAAACACAAGGGTAGGATACATGTAGGATACTGCTTAGCACTAAGTGGGCAATTAATACCTCTGCAGTTCTAGGGCAATTGAGAGATAGTGGGCAGCAGGGTGTGTTACAAATTGTTGTAATGAGCTTTAAAATCATTGTCTCTGTTAAGTCCATGGTTTTTAATGTCTAGCAGTTATGAATTCAAGTTCCCAGGCTCAACTTTTTGTGCAGCTTTCTTTTGAGGACACGGACTGAGAAGTCAGCTATGGAGTGATCACTTTGTGAAAAGTGTTCGCCCACGAGTGATAGGGTGATTTTGTCTTTTATAAGTTTTATGTGTGAGTCTGAGAGCCTAATGATTGTCTGATTTCATCCTCATAGTTGTTGTGGGGACAGTCGATGCCCTGGATGAGGTATACCACATGTTGTGATAGGCAGGGGTAGGACCAAACACTGTTAACAACAGTGAAAGACAGCTAATATGACACATTCATAAAAGCCTAAACTCTGCTGAAGACGCAATAGCCCTGAGGGTTCTGCTGGGTGCCTGCTCCTCCATTGAGGTCACTACCATAATATGAGGCTCAATGGCTAGGGAGATTGTAATAGTCAGGTTGAAAAATGGATGCTGAAACCTCTGAGTTCTGCCTCCTTAAAGAGTGGATGGCCATGGAGAGGAGAGTGTAAATGCAGCCTGGAGATCCATCCCTGTGATAGATAATTCCAACAGGAATTCCCAGAGGGCTGGGAGGGAGCTCTGCCCTCCCACAAGTGTGACACTGGGATGGGGTAGCTCTGCCCTCCCCTAAGTGTGACATAGGAATGGGTAGCTCTGCCCCCCGCCCCCGAGTATGACACTGGGATGGGGTAGCTCTGCCCTCCCCTAAGTGTGACACTGGGATGGGTAGCTCTGCCCCCCCGCCCCCGAGTGTGACACTGGGATGAGGTAGCTGCCCCCCGAGTGTGACACTGGGATGGAGTACCTCTGCCCCCGAGTGTGACATAGGGATGGGGTAGCTGCCCCCCCCCCTGAGTGTGACACTGGGATGGGGTAGCTCTGCCCCCCCCCCCCCGAATGTGACACTGGGATGGGGTAGATCTGCCCCCTCCGAGTGTGACACTGGGATGGGGTAGCTCTGTCTCCCCACCCCGAGTGTGACACTGGGATGGGGTAGCTCTGCCTCCCCACCCCGAGTGTGACACTGGAATGGGGTAGCTCTGCCTCCCCACCCCGAGTGTGACACTGGGATGGGGTAGCTCCATCCCCCTGTAACGATGCTGCTGCTGGCAGGACACAACTGAGAGTATCAATTCAGGACAAGTTTCTTAGAGCAGGGCAGTTACAGCTCAAAGCTGGGGTTCCTTTACTATTAAGGCACCAAACCAGCCAAACAGAGAAGACTTCGGTTTTACCCCACTGGCTATCCAGAAGTCATACAAGCAATTCCCTTAGACACTCCAGTTTCCCAGTACCACCACCAGTGCCACTCGTTATGTGGACGAATGGTTATGAAAACCAATACCCCAGTAAAAGAAAAAAAGGTTCTCCCAATCCCAGAGGACCCAGACCCAGGTCAATATACAAGTCAGATCTTACCCACAAATCACACTGTCGCCAAATCTTTAGAATCTAAAATCTAAATTTTATTTATGAAAAGAAAGAAATATAGATGAGAGTTAGAATTGGTTAAATGGAATCAATTACATACAGTAATGGCAAAGTTCTTGGTTCAGGCTTGTAGCAGTGACAGAATAAACTGCAGGCTCAAATCAAGTCTCTGGAGTACATCCACAGCTTGGATGGGTCATTCAGTCCTTTGTGCAGAACTTCAGTGTAGCAAAGTTCCTCCAGAGGTTAGAAGCAGGATTGAAGACAAAATGGAGATGATGATGCTGCCTTTTATAATCCTTTTGCTATGTGGCTTGTGCTTTCTTTGTTCCAACCACAAGCCACCCAGCACATGGCATGGAAAAACCTTAGAGTTCTGTCCATAGGCATGTCCCTGCATGCCTTGACAAGTCACAAGTTGTATCTGCCTTCTCTCAATGTATCAATTGTATAGCTGATGGTCCTTAATTGGCCATCAAGCAGGCTAAGCAGTGCTGACACCACATTGTTTGTGTTGTAGGAGCACCAGTGATCTGTATGCTATGTATAATCTGTATGCTCAAAAGGTCTGTTACACTTCCCCACCACCCCTTTTGTCTCCTCTCCCTGTCTGAATACCTGTGAAGTGGCTTTCCCCCTCCCTCTCCCTCCTGGAATGCTTGTGGAATGAATGAGCTGCTTGAACAGCTGGAAGATCAGAAGAGCTCCCAGGTAGACAAGGTGTCTGGGACTCTAATTAGGCAGCACTCACACACCCAATGCATGGACACTGCATTGTTACTGCCCGAGGTGGAGTGTGACCAACCAGACGTGGCCAAGTCATCTCTAGTCGCAGGCCATGAGGAGCAGGTCTTTAAAAGGGGAAGGGGCCATGTACTCAGCAGTGCACTCACAAGATTGCTTATTTCGGGAAAGGGAAGTAGGGACAGAAAAGGAAGCAAAATAAGTAAGAAGGAAGATCAGAAGACTGTGAGAGTCTCTGTTAACTAAGAATCCCCTGAGCTGAGTCTATCCCAGTTTCAGTGAACTGCAGAGGGGTGTGGCCCAGCAGAAGAAAGCAGGAAAATGCCTACTAGTGAGACAGCCACCAAGCTCGAATTGGCTAGGTTGGAAGCAACAGAGAGAGAGAATGAACATAAGAGACGGGTAGAGCTAAGACAATTAGAAATTAATGCTGTGGAGGCAGAAAAAGTGAGGGAAGAGGCTGCCCACAAGAGAGCTATGGAGATGGAGGCAGCAAGGGAAGAGGCTGCCCACAAGAGAGCTATGGAGGCACAGAGGGAGGCCCAGAAACATGAACTGGCTGTTCTGGGGTTGAAGAGACAAAATCCTTCACCTGCTGGCTCCACTTCCCCAAAAATCCACAAATGGGAGCGACTGTGCCCACAGTATGATGAGTCCAGCGATATTGCCGAGTATTTCATCACCTTTGAGAGACTGTGCACCCTCCATGCCATCCCTGAAGATCAGAAACTGACCACATTAATAGCAAAATTGACTGGCAGAGCTCTGGACATATTCAATAAGATGCCTATTGATGATGCTTCAGACTATGGTAAATTTAAGGAACTGGTTTTGAAACAGTTTCAGGTTACACCTGAAACCTATAGGGTTAAATTCAGGAGTCTTAAGAGGGGATCTGGATTAAGTAATCTGGCTTATGCCAATGAAATGAGAGATTTGGTAGATAAGTGGGTGCGGGGGAAAGGTGTTACAAGCTTCGAAGGGATGTGTGATCTGGTTACTCAGGAACAATTCCTGAATATGTGCAGTGATGATGTGAAACAGTATGTGTGGGACAAAAAGGTAAATGCACTGGGTGAATTAGCTGGGTATGCAGACTCTTATGAGCAAGCACAAGCTGCAATCAAACATAAACCACAGGCAGAGGGGTATAAGGGTGGGGGAAAGCAGAATCACCGTTTTATCCCTGGGTCTGGGAAAAAAGAGGCTGGGCGGTCACCTCCCCATTCCCCTGGTACTCGTCCCAAATTTCCTGTGCAAGCAGAGGAGCCCAGGAGGTGCTATCATTGTAAGTCCACTGAGCACCTGAGGAATAAGTGTCCCTTGCTGAGTGAAAACAGGCAGCAAGTTACACAGGAAGCTGCAGCTTCTCAGAGCCAGGCTGTGGCCTCTTTCCACACAGGATTTGTAAAGCTTGCTTCCACACAACCAAGCAATAAGCATATGCATGCTGTCGAAATTAATGGAGAGGTGGTTATGGGATTAAGGGACACGGGTGCAGAAATTTCTGTGATCAGGAGGGACCTGATTCAGGAGAAGGATTTGTTGCCAGGTAAAATGGCAGAATTAGAGCTGGTTGGGGGTTACAAAGTCCTTGCACCTTTAGCTAAAGTTCACATGCAAACTCGGGATTTGCAGGCTGAACTGACAGTTGCAACGGTGGCACACAATTTTGCACCGTTTCTACTGGGAAATGATTTCTTTAATGTGGCAGAATCTGTCCCAGGGTTGGTTAGCAGGGAGAAGGAATCTTGTGCTAAAAGCCCCGGAGGGGAGGGTGAAGTCACATGGACTGCTGGGGGAATAGGAGAGTGTCTCTTAGATTCCTCTGCAGCAGTACAGGGAGCAGCTGCGGGGGCAGGGATGGTTGTAGCCAGTTCCTGTGGCCCCAGGGCTCAAGGGAAGTTCCAGAGGGAGGGGCTGGACGAAGCCAGCTCCTGTCCCGTAATCATCTCCCTGGGGGAGGGGGATGTACCACCTGGTAACAGGGGGGTCACCCCAGCTGCTGACTGCCAGGAAGTTGCAGGTCAACAGGGGGCAGGGCCCGCCCTGGGGTGCACAGAGACGTGTGTCCCGAAGGTGGAAGTTGGGGTCTTGGTAACTGCTGCGGTGGGAACAGACCCCAAAGACTCTGTAGCTGGGTGCCAGCCCAACCCGAGTGAAAGGGGGGGGATTTTGCTGGCCAGTGAAAGGTCTGTCATGGCTGGTAGCTGTGAGCCCACAGCTGGAGCAGGGTCACCTTCCCTTTTGGGGGACACAGGAGTGTCTGACCCAGAGGGGAGCCCAGAGAGGGAAGCCCAGATGGAAGGTGAGGGGGGGCCAGAGAGTCTGCCCACCTTTTGTAGGGAGGGACTTTCCCAAGAGGAGGGTGAAAAGCCTGCATTTAAAATGCCAGCTCCCTCTCTTGTAGATCAGGTTTTAAGGGAAACCTGGGGGTCAAGTCTCCCGGAGGGGGGGGCCCATCCAGCTGACCTGTTGGAAACAGAAAGTGAGGTGCCCAAAGGGGTACAGAGCACCCCATTGAAAAAGGCTGTTCTTACCCCACTTGTAAGAGATGAAACTCTCTCTCCTAGACAGGGGGGGGGAAATCTCTGCATGAGTGAAACTCTACCAGGGGGCGGGGACCAGCCCAGAGAAATTCCGGAGGGAGGGGCCGAGGGCAGGCAGGGTTGTAGTACACCCTTTCCTGGCCAAAGACCCAAACACATGCCTGAATTAGCAGCTTTCCCCACAGAGGCTGAAGATTCTGAATCAGAGTGTCTTCCAGAAGGCACAGAGAACTGGGAAAATGCAATAGATGCTAAACAGGTCAAATTGAGTGAACAAAACCTGTCCACCGTAGATTTGCTGTTAACCTTGTGTCTTTTGCTGATTCACCTCTGGGATAAAACAAAAGAATTCATACTAGTGGTAAACCCTCTAAAAACATGGAACATACCTGATTTATGGAGAAAACTGTTGTACATGCTAGGGATGGTAACAAGACAGCCCCACAAGCATGTTGCTTTGCAGCCTATACCTGTAAATAGACTGGAAGCTTGGCACAGCAGCAAAAGCATAACAGGCCCATGCTGCTGTGTAGAAGGGGAAACTGAGGCACACCGCCTCATGGCCTTGGTGGTTAAAGGTCAAGACACCTCCACTTTAACAGGTATTGCTGTCTGCATTCTGTTAATGCTACACCCCAACCTGTTTTCAGGCATCTGGGGATCAGGAACCTCAAAATGGGCTAAAACCCCTAGAACTGACATATGGTTTCAAGGTACTGAAAAGAAGTGTGATCAAAGACAAACAGGAATTTTACGGGTACTGCCTCCGCCATGGACAGTGTCCAAGTCTCTGGCAGTAAGTTCAGGGGGAGGGTGTGACGGTACCTCCCATAAGGCTTTGTGGGAATATGACATAACTGGAATATGTTTTGTGCTGCCTGTGCCAGGTACATATCTATGTAAAGGTTATGATCTACTAGTTATGTTCACCCTAGTTGTATGCAGGCACCATTTGTGTGTTCAAAGTTATGAACATTGGCTGTGTAATTGCTTGATTCCTAAGGGGCCTCAGTTAGAACATTTGATGACTTCTTGGGAAAGGAATGTGCAAATTAGGTGTTCAGTCAGGGGGCACTTAACAGACAAAAGAGCTTGGAAGATTCCAATCCACATCAGAAGTCTACCTGAGGACGTTCAAGGCAGCATGTGGGTAATGGCTGCTACCTGCAGTCCTGAGTCATGCATGGGCATGTGACCTGCCCATGTGATTTTCGAATCTCCATTCTGTGACAGGATTCTACAGAGGGAGAGGAGGGGGTCTCCACCCACAAGAGACAGTCTATTTAAACCTGTGGGAGACCCCTCCATTTTGTCTTCAGCTGGCTAAAGAAGGAGCCTCTCCACCCCCACAGGACACTTGAAGGAAACTGAAAACTACAGGGGGTGTGAGTGATTGCTGGACCCAGGCTAAAAGAAGATTAGCCTGTAAAAGAGAACATTTTGGAACTGGTGAGGATCTTATCTGTATTTAGTGCAATTAGACATAGATTTGCGTATTTTATTTTATTTTGCTTGGTAACTTCTTTTGTTCTGTCTGTTACTACTTGAAATCACTTAAATCCTACTATCTGTATTTAATAAAATCACTTTCTACTTATTAATTAACTCAGAGTATGTATTAATACCTGGGGGAGCAAACAGCTGTGCATATCTCTCTATCAGTGTTATAGAGGGCGAACAATTTATGAGTTTACCCTGTATAAAGCTTATACAGGGTAAAACGGATTTATTTGGGTTTAGACCCCATTGGGAATTGGGCATCTGAGTGCTAAGGGCAAGCAGACTTCTGTGAGCTGTTCTCAGGTAAACCCTGCAGCTTTGAGACAGGTTATTCAGACTCGGGGTCTGTGCTGGAGCAGATGGGTGTGTCTGGCTTCAGCAAGACAGAGTGCTGAAACCAGTGAGCTAGCAGGGGAGAATAGAAACAGAGGTAGCCTTTGCACATCAGCTGGCAGCTCCCAAGTGGGTTTCTGTGATCATTTGTTAGTCTCTAAGGTGCCACAAGTACTCCTGTTCTTTTTGCTGATACAGACTAACACGGCTGCTACTCTGAAACCTCACAAGATTGTACCTCCTGTGAAGGCCCTTCGCCCGGATCGCCTGGCCAGTGGTTCGTTGCGTTCCATCATGCCTCGGGAAGACTTACCTTCATCGCACCGTCCATCGCTGTGCTGTGGGACACTTACCTGGAAGAATCCTGACATCTCCAGTGCCGTGCCTGTCCTGGGAGCGTGAGTATGCAAGTGTGAGTGTGACACCCCCCCACCCCATTCTTTTGAGCTTAGCTATCAGTATAATAAAAGTGTTGCTTTCTGCCAAACTCTGGTGGGTCATTAGTCCTCCCTAAGCTTACTAGCTGGCCCAATTTCAGGTAACATTAATGGTGGAGAATGCAGGCAGCTTAGTGGACGATTTGACCCAAGAGTAGGGGTGCCCCCCGGTGGTCTCTTGAGTGGGTCCGGCTCGAGCCTGCATGAAAAGGTGGTAGGCTAGCAACCCATTGCAGGGAGAAAAGGACGCCACTGTTGAGGGCCGGTGTAGGGCAAGAGATAGAATTAGATGTAAATCCCCTGGTGCCCCCTAATAGCTTCTTGAGCAGGTCTGGCTCGAGCCTGTGTAGAAGGTGGTAGGCTAGCAACCCACTGCAGGGAGAAAAGGACGCTGCTGCTAAGTATGCTACCGTGGGGCAAGGGGAAGGAAAAGGCGAAGCAGCCTGAGTGAGAAGACACCACCCCCTTGGGGAGCGGCGCCACCGTCCAGGGTGTTCATAGAATCATAGAATCATAGAATCTCAGGGTTGGAAGGGACCTCAGGAGGTCATCTAGTCCACCCCCCTGCTCAAAGCAGGACCAAACCCAACTAAATCAGCCCAGCCAGGGCTTTGTTAGAATGGCGCCAAAAGAAAGGGGCAGACCCCTGGATGCCAGGGGTGGTTCCACCTGGGAGTACAATTCATGAGTTGGAGAAGGAATGGGATATGTGGAAGGCGCAGGTTCTGACTGCGGAAGTAGAGAATGCCGCTCTGAGCCAGGCAGTTAGCTGCCTGAAGGATCTGGTCCTGGAGGGTTCCACCTGGGAGAACAGGGTCTGGGAGGCTTATTCAGCCCGGGTCGCCGCCGTTGGGGTGAAAGCCCAGGGGGGTGCGGGACCATATGTTGATTGGGACGGGGATATCTGGTATCCCCCGGATCCGGACCCTGGATGGCCAGACCCCAGACACCGTGTTGCAGTGGTCCGGAGGGTGGTCCGAAGCTATGGGTCTGCACCCGCAGGGGGCGGGGCAGCCCCAAATACCAGACACACTGTGGCAGAGACCGAGTTGACTCCCATGCAAGCAACAGAGTTAGCAAAAACCCTGTGTGGCATAGGTAATACCCTGGAGGGAAAATGGGTACCCTGCGGACAACTCAAAGGAGCATCCAAAATGGGACATCAGGAGAGCTGGTACCAGCTGAAGAGTTATAAAAATACCATGGTTATAGTGTCGCAACAAAGTGTGTGTTCAGTGTTCTGTGTTCCATGTTCTTTGTCTGTCTCTGGTGGGTGTCCTGTGCTAGCATTGGGTCCAGAGAGAGAGAGAGGATACTACACTAGACAGGGTAAATGTCTTTTCCTCTCTCTACTTCCCCCATCTCCAATCAATCACATCCACCTCTGTCGAAAAGACTTTGGTCCCCAATGCATCAGGTTTATTTTTTGTTATGTTCTCTAATAATCAATTTGTTGTTGAGTTTTGTTATTAATACATTTGTATTATTAGTTACATTTTCTTGTATTGTTAATTCCACTTTCCTCTATGCAACCTGGTTCTACTTCCCCAAACCCTGAAGGGTAGCTCATGGGCCCCCATAATCTGTACAACTAAATGTTAGTTTAAGTATCAGCAATTTCACCAAGTTCTCTGTTACTATGTATTTTCCAAATCAGTTTAACCTTGCATGACAACTGCGGTACTCCTACAAATCTTATTTGTTGTGAGTACTTAAGGGTTAGGGTTGACTTTTATTGTTTGATGGCTATTGCAGCATCAAACTTGGGCCTCATTTTGTTTGTCAATGTACCCAATTATTGTAATGGTGATGGTTTTATTGTATTCCCAATTATTATGATTATGATTGTTTGCATTTGTGTTTATATTATATCTGGTGTTTAGTCAACTGTAATGGTTTTAGTTATGTTCACCTGGTTATGATTGTTTGGTTTGTTTGCAACAGATCACCTGTGCCCTACAACGACAACAACTACTGTAATGATCATAGATCAAGGGGCGGAGTGTTGTAGGAGCACCAGTGATCTGTATGCTCTGTATAAACTGTATGCTCAAAAGGTCTGTTACACTTTCCTCCCCACCTTTTGTCTCCTCTCCCTCTCTGAATACCTGTGAAGTGGCTTTCCCCCTCCCCATCCCTCCTGGAATGCTTCTGGAATGAATGGGCTGCTTGAACAGCTGGAAGATCAGAAGAGCTCCCAGGTAGACAAGGTGTCTGGTGGGACTCTAATTAGGCAGCGCTCACACACCCAATGCATGGACACTGCATGGACACTGCCCGAGGTGGAGTGTGACCAACCAGACGTGGCCATGTCATCTCTAGTCGCAGGCCATGAGGAGCAGGTCCTTAAAAGGGGAAGGGGCCATGTACTCAGCAGTGCACTCACAAGATTGTACCTTCCGTAAAGGCCCTTCGCCCGGACCGCCTGGCCAGTGGTTCATTGCGTTGCATTCCATTCCATCGTGCCTCGGGAAGACTTACCTTCATCGCACCGTCCATTGCTGCGCTGTGGGACACTTATCTTGAAGGATCCTGACATCTCCAGTGCCATGCCTGTCCTGGGAGCGTGAGTATGCAAGTGTGAGTGTGACCTCCCCCGCTTCTTTTGAGCTTAGCTATCAGTATAATAAAAGTGTTGCTTTCTGCCAAACTCTGGTGTGTCATTAGTCCTCCCTAAGCTTACTAGCTGGCCCAATTTCGGGTAACAGTTTGGGGTGTCACCCAGAAACATAGCACAAGTTTGAAATACAGACAGTATAGAGCCAATACTTATAACTTTAAATACAAAAATGGTACATGCATACAGATAGCATAATCATAACCAGCAAACCATAACCTTGTCATAGGTGCACAGACAATCCAGGAAGTTTTTGGAAAGTGTAGGGGACAATTCCCTGTTGCAAGTGCTGGAGGAACCAACGAGGGGCAGAGCTCTTCTAGATCTGCTGGTCACAAACCGGGAAGGATTAGTAGGGGAAGCAAAAGTGGATGGGAACCTGGGAGGCAGTGACCATGAGATGGTAGAGTTCAGGATCCTGACACAAGGAAGAAAGGAGAGCAGCAGAATACGGACCCTGGACTTCAGAAAAGCAAACTTTGACTCCGTCAGGGAACTGATGGGCAGGATCCCCTGGGAGAACAACATGAGTGGGAAAGGAGTCCAGGAGAGCTGGCTGTATTTTAAAGAATCGTTATTGAGGTTGCAGGAAAAAACCATCCCGATGTGTAGAAAAAATAGTAAATATGGCAGGCGACCAGCTTGGCTAAACAGTGAAATCCTTGCTGATCTTAAACACAAAAAAGAAGCTTACAAGAAGTGGAAGATTGGACAAATGACCAGGGAGGAGTATAAACATACTGATCAGGCATGCAGGAGTGAAATCAGGAAGGCCAAATCACACTTGGAGTTGCAGCTAGCAAGAGATGTTAAGAGTAACAAGAAGGGTTTCTTCAGGTATGTTAGCAACAAGAAGAAAGTCAAGGAAAGTGTGGGCCCCTTACTGAATGAGGGAGGCAACCTAGTGACCGAGGATGTGGAAAAAGCTAATGTACTCAATGATTTTTTTGCCTCTGTCTTCACAAACAAGGTCAGCTCCCAGACTGCTGCACTGGGCAGCACAGTATAGGGAGAAGGTGACCAGCCCCCTGTGGAGAAAGAAGTGGTTCGGGACTATTTAGAAAAACTGGACGAGCACAAGGCCATGGGGCCGGATGCGCTGCATCCGAGGGTGCTAAAGGAGTTGTCGGATGTGATTGCAGAGCCATTGGCCATTATCTTTGAAAACTCATGGCGATCGGGGGAGGTCCAAGATGACTGGAAAAAGGCTAATGTAGTGCCTATCTTTAAAAAAGGGAAGAAGGAGGATCCGGGGAACTACAGGCCAGTCAGCCTCACCTCAGTCCCTGGAAAAATCATGGAGCAGGTCCTCAAGGAATCAATTCTGAAGCACTTAGAGGAGAGGAAAATGATTAGGAATAGTCAGCATGGATTCACCAAGGGCAAGTCATGCCTGACTAACCTAATTGCCTTCTATGAGGAGATAACTGGGTCTGTGGATGAGGGGAAAGCAGTGGATGTGTTATTCCTTGACTTTAGCAAAGCTTTTGATACGGTCTCCCACAGTATTCTTGCTGGCAAGTTAAAGAAGTATGGGCTGGATGAATGGACTATAAGGTGGATAGAAAGCTGGCTAGATCGTCGGGCTCAACAGGTAGTGATCAACGGCTCCATGTCTAGTTGGCAGCCGGTTTCAAGCGGAGTGCCCCAAGGGTCGGTTCTGGGGCCGGTTTTGTTCAATATCTTCATTAATGATCTGGAGGATGGCGTGGACTGCCCTCTCAGCAAATTTGCAGATGACACTAAACTGGGAGGAGTGGTAGATACGCTGGAGGGTAGGGATAGGATACAGAGGGACCTAGACAAATTAGAGGATTGGGCCAAAAGAAACCTGATGAGGGTCAACAAGGACAAGTGCAGAGCCCTGCACTTAGGACGGAAGAATCCCATTCACTGTTACAGACTAGGGACCGAGTGGCTAGGCAGCAGTTCTGCAGAAAAGGACCTAGGGGTTACGGTGGACGAGAAGCTGGATATGAGTCGACAGTGTGCCCTTGTTGCCAAGAAGGCGAACGGCATTTTGGGCTGTATAAGTAGGGGCATTGCCAGCAGATCGAGGGACGTGATCGTTTCCCCTCTATTCGACATTGGTGAGGCCTCATCTGGAGTACTGTTTCCAGTTTTGGGCCCCACAGTACAAGAAGGATGTGGAAAAATTGGAAAGAGTCCAGCGGAGGGCAACAAAAATTATTAGGGGGCTGGAGCACATGAGTTATGAGGAGAGGCTGAGGGAACTGGGATTGTTTAGTCTGCAGAAGCGAAGAATGACGGGGGATTTGATAGCTGCTTTCAACTACCTGAAAGGGGGTACCAAAGAGGATGGATCTAGACTGTTCTCAGTGGTCCCAGATGACAGAACAAGGAGTAATGGTCTCAAGTTGCAGTGGGGGAGGTCTAGGTTGGATATTAGGAAACACTTTTTCACTAGGAGGGTGGTGAAGCACTGGAATGGGTTATCTAGGGGGGTGGTGGAATCTCCTTCCTTAGAGGTCGTTAAGGTCAGGCTTGACAAAGCCCTGGCTGGGATGCTTTAGTTGGGATTAGGTCCTGCTTTGAGCAGGGGGTTGGACTAGATGACCTCCGGAAGTCTCTTCCAACCCTGAACTTCTATGATTCTATAGACGCCTCACACGACAACCTTTGTACAATATTTGCTGCAAATATATAACAATGGTTACAACAATTATCTATACGGTCACAGTTTATGTCAATAATGTCACATCCTCCCCCCGAGTGTGACACTGGGGTGGGGTAGCTCTGCCCCCCCCCCTCAAGTGTGACACTGGGATGGGGTAGCTCTGCCCTCCCCCTCGAGTGTGACACTGGGATGGGGTAGCTCTGCCCCCGAGTGTGTGGGGTAGCTGGTATGGGGTAGCTGCCCCCCCTCCCCGAGTGTGACACTGGGATGGGGTAGCTCTGCCCGCCCCTGAGCGTGACACTGGGATGGGGTAGCTCTGCCCCCCCCCCCCGAGTGTAACACTGGGATGGGGTAACTCTACCCCGGGGCAGTGTTTAGATTTTTAAGGTGGTTTAACCTCAGCAGTGCTGCGCATAAGGTTGCCAATTCTCCAGGATTGTCCTGGAGTCTCTATGAATTAAATATTAATATTCAATTAAATATTATGTCGGGATGCAACCTCATAAGAACATAACATAAGAACATAAGAATGGCCCTACTGGGTCAGACCCAGGGCCGGATTAACTTTTTGTGGGCCTGGGGCCAAACATATCTGTGGGCCCCCATGAGGCAAGGTGCAGGAGGGCAGGATCGTCAGTCTCCAGAGTGAAGGGTGGGCTGGGGGCAATGAGGCACAGCACGGTAGGAGCAGCTGCCAGACGCACACTGGCCTGCCCAGCCATGTGCTACCAGCATGCCCTTTCCCCTTGAGGGCGGGCCCAAACCACACTGCCCCCCTGCCCAGTGCCCCACCCTTATGCCCAGCGCTCCCTCGCCCAGAGACCTCCACCACAGATCTCTATGCCCAGCCCACACCCCTCACAGAGACCTCTCCCGCTGGCCTCCCACCACAACTGCACAGCACCCTGCACACCACAGCGCTCGCCCAGCGCCCCCCACCCATAGACCTCCCCACTGCCCACCACCTTCCTCAGAGTCCCACCATCACAGCTGCACAGCACCCCATATTCCTGAGGGGATTCTAAAAATTCTGTGCACAATATTTTAAAATTCTGCAAATTTTATTTGTCAATAAATAAATGTGGAAGCTCCAACATGGTAGTGGGGAGCACAGGCCACTGATTGCATGGAGGTGGGACTGGGAGACTACCCTGCAGCCTCCCTCACCCCACCCTGGGACAGGGACTCGGCAGTGAGGCTGCACCTGACCCTGACACGTGCAAGGGCCAGGCCTGCCCCAGAAACACCCGGGGGCCTTGCCTCCCTGTGCCAGGCGCACCAGATGTGGGTGAGCAGGCTCAGCCCGGCAGCAGGATCTAAGTGCAGAGGGACTAGTGTGGGGGGATCCAGGTGGGGGTAAGAGAGCTCTCTGTGGGACAATCTGGGTGTGGGTGGCTCAGTGGGAGATCTGGATGCACAGAAGCTCATTGGGGGGTTCCAGGTGCAGGGGCAATGGGACTCTGCAGGGGATCCAGGTGAAGGTGTTTGGAGCTCAGCAGCGGGGGTCTAGGTGCATGGGAGGTGGGGTTCATTTGGGTGGGGGTTCAGGTGCAGGTGGTTGGGGCTCAGTGGGGAGGGTGTCTGGGGGGGGGGCTCCTCAGGGTGGTACAGATGCAGGGGAGGTGGGGCTTGTCAGGGTGAGGGTTCAATGGCCTGCTTAACAGGGGAGCCCCAGCTTCTGCCAAGGGGATGCCACATGCTGGGCTCTAGCTTCCCTCCTGTCCCCACTTCCCCTATCCCCTTCTCTTCCCCATCCCATGCCCCTTCCCCACCGCTCAATCTCCTCCCCATCCCACCCCCTTCGTCCCCACTGCCTCTTTCCCCCCCGCCTCCACTGCCCCTGCCCCTTCTCTTCCCCATCCCGTGCCCCTTCCCCACTGCTCCATCTCCTCCCCAGGCTTGGGGGGCAGGGGGGAAACCGCCCCCCAGCACGAGCCTGTGGAGCGGAGTGGGTTAGGGCTGGGTCACTCCACTTCCTGCCGCCCGGTGATTGCAGGGCGGGCCCGATCCCACACTCACGGGGCGGTGGGAAGTGGAGTGACCCGGCCCCAGCCTGCTCTGCTCGGCTCCCCTGGCTCCCAGACTTTGGGGGAGGGGAGAACTGCCCCGCAGCACACACCGGCGCCTGGTGAGTGCAGGGTGAGCCTGACCCCTCCTGCAGTCCCCCAGGACACGTAGCTTGGGGGAGAGGGTTTGGAGGGGAAGGGGCGGAGTGGGGGCAGGGCTGTGGTGGAGCAGGGGTGGGGGCAGCTTTCCTTCTGACTCTGGGCCCGGCGCCATAGTAAACCCGGTACTGGTCAGACCAAAGTATCCTGCCCAGTATCCTGTCTTCCGACAATGGACAATGCCAGGTGCCCCAGAGGGAATGAACAGAACAGGTAATCATCTAGTGATCCATCCCCTGTCACTCATTCACAGCTTCTGGCAAACAGAGACTAGGGACACCATTCCTGCCCATCCTGGCTAATAGCCATTGGTGAACCTATCCTCCATGAATTTATCTAGCTCTTTTTTGAACCCTGTCATGGTCTTGGCCTTCACAACATCCTCTGGCAAGGAGTTCCACAGGTTGACTGTGCGTTGTGTGAAGAAATACTTTCTTTTATTTGTTTTAAACCTGTGCCTATTAATTTCATTTGGTGACCCCTAGTTCTTGTGTTATGAGAAGTAGTAAACAACACTTCCTGATCTACTTTCTCTACACCAGTCATGATTTTATAGACCTCCATCATATCTCCCCTTAGCCATCTCTTTTCCAATCTGAAAAATCCCAGTTTTATTAATCTCTCCTCATACAGAAGCTGTTCCATACCCCTAATCATTTTTGTTGCCCTTTTCTGAACCTTTTCCAATTCCAATATATCTTTTTGGAGATGGGGCGACCACATCTGCACACAGTATTCAAGTTGTGGGCATGCCATGGATTTATATAGAGGCAATATGATATTTTCTGTCCTATTATCTAAACCTTTCTTAATTATTCCCAGCATTCTGTTTGCTTTTTTGACTGCTGCTGCACATTGTGTGGAAGTTTTCAGAGAACTATCCACAATGACTCCAAGATCTCTTTCTTGAGTGGTAACAGCTAATGTAGACCCCATAATTTTATATGTACAGTTGGGATTATGCTTTCCAATGTGCATTACTTTGCACCGGACCGGCTTACTTTCACCTCTGACTAAATCAAGTATTGCCTCTCCTCTTGAGGGTTCCAGGACCAGCTGCTCCAAGAAGCAGTCATTTAATGTGTCAAGAAACTTTATCTCTGCATCCCCTCCTCCGGTGACATGTACCCAGTCAAAATGGAATACATCCAACCAGAATTGCAACCCTGGCTGCACAGCAGTGTCTCGTGGCGCGGGGAGCGCGATCGGAGATGCTTAATTAATTTTGCCCCCTCTGACATTCCGTGGGCCAGGACCAAGGAGGCCCTAGCAACCATTTACGCCGGGTTTTTGCCGTTCAGCGGCCGGGTGGGTACCGCCTCGGGAGCTGATTGGCTCATCTGGCTGTCAATCTGTACCGTCCCCGTTTCTCACCATCTTGATTGGCCTTTGTTGGGACGGTGCTTTTCCCTCCTTCCCTTCGCGCTAACACGCGCCACCAGATCCCAGTGACCGGCGTCTCGCGGTGGGGTGGGGGCAGGGCAGGGAGCGGGCCGCGTTGGGCCCGAGGTAGTTATGGCCCCCGGGGGACATTGAAGCGAAGGACGGTCCCCATGGTGGTAAGTCCGGGACCTTGTAGGGAGGAGATTGGCCACGGGGAAGGGGCGGGGCTCCTGGGGGGAAGAGTGTGGGTCGCCCGGCGGGGGTGAGCAGGGCGGGGAGTGAAAGATGTTCCCTGGGATTGGGGGTGTTGCGAGGGGCAGGACAGGGTCTCTGCTGGTTTGGCCTCAGGTTCCCTTGGTGTGGGTGTTACTGGGGGCAGGTTCCTGTGGCGCCTATTGTAGCCATAGTTTCTGAACTGGGGCGGAATACGGTTTGCCCTCGGGGTACGGCTTTGCGGCGTGCTGGTTCGCGGGGCTCGGGCTAGGGGGCGCTGTTTAATTATGCTCAGGCTGCAGCCCGAGCTCTGGTCCCCTCCCACCTCGCTCTGCCGCGGCACCTGTTCTTGACCCCGTTGACAGTGTGTGTGCTTTTCTTGGCATAGACAAAACTCATGGCCCTGGAAAAGTAGTGAAAGGATGAAATGGGAGGTAATAAGAGAGCACAAGCTGAGCAGGTGAGATGGGGAGTTTGTTTTGTTGTGTGTGTTAATGCCTAGTTAACTTCAGTGGCTAATATTTTGGAGAAAGCTTCAGCACCCTAACTCCTTCAGTTAAGGTGTGAGGGCTAACAATGTACGTCTGAAACATCAAACCAGCCCTCTAGGGTGGGGAATTTTTTTTTTAAAGCAGAAAAAATCCTTCCAGTCTTTGTTTCTTAATGGTGTATAAAGAAACAAGGGCATTTGGAGGGCAACTATAAAAATACCACATTAGCAAATAGATAATGCATAAGCAATATATTTTTAATAGGGCTGTCAAGCGATTAAAAAAATTAATCGTGATTAATCGCGCTGTTAAAAAATAATAATACCATTTATTTAAATCTTTTTGGATGTGTTCTACATTTTCAAATATATTGATTTCAATTCCAACACAGAATACAAAGTGTATTACAAAGCTCACTTTATATTTTTATTACAAATATTTTCACAGTAAACAACAAATAGTATTTTTCAATTAATCTACACAGGGGTTCTCAAACTTTTGTACTTGTGACCCCTTTCACATAGCAAGCCACTGAGTGTGACCCCCCTTATAAATTAAAAACACTTTTTTATATATTTAACACTATTATAAATGTTGGAGGAAAAGCGGGGTTTGGGATGGAGGCTGACAGCTTGCGACCCCCACATAATAACCTCGTGACCCCATCAGGGGTCCCGACCCCCAGTTTGAGAACCCCTGATCTACTATAAGTACTGTAGTGCAATCTCTTTATCATGAAAGTTGAACTTACAAATGTAGAATTATGTAAAAAAAACAAACTGCATTCAAAAATAAAACAATGTAAAACTTTAGAGCCTACAAGTCCACTCAGTCCTACTTCAGCCAATGGCTCAGACAAACAAGTTTGGTTACAACTTGCAGGAGATAATGCTGCCCACTTCTTGTTTACAATGTCACCTGAAAGTGAGAAGAGGTGTTCGCATGACACTGTTGTAGCCGGTGTTACAAGATATTTACGTGCCAATGCGCTAAAGATTCATATGTCCCTTCATGCTTCAGCCACCATTCCAGAGGACATGCGTCCATGCTGATGACGGGTTTTGCTCGATAACGATCCAAAGCAGAGCGGACCAACGTATGTTCATTTTCATCATCTGAGTCAGATGCCACCAGCAGTTTGATTTTCTTTTTTTTGGTGGTTCAGGTTCTGTAGTTTCCGCATTGGAGTGCTGCTCTTTTAAGACTTCTGAAAGCATGCTCCACACCCCGTCCCAGTCAGATTTTGGAAGGCACTTCAGATTCTTAAACCTTGGGTTGAGTGCTGTAGCTATTTTTAGAAATCTCACACTTCTTTGCGTTTTGTCAAATCTGCTGTGAAAGTGTTCTTAAAATGTACAACATGTGCTGGGTCATCATCCGAGACTGCTATAACATGAAATATATGGCAGAATGCGGGTAAAACAGAACAGGAGACATACAATTCTCCCCGAAGGAGTTGAGTCACAAATTTAATTAACGCACTATTTTTTTTAATGAGCATTGAAGCATGTCTTTTGGAATGGTGGCCGACGCATACAGGGGTATACGAATGTTTAGCATATTGGCACGTAAATACCTTGCAACGCCGGCTTCAAAAGTGCCATGCGAACGCCTGTTCTCACTTTCAGGTGATGTAAATAAGAATTAGGCAGCAGTATCTCCCATCAATGTAAACAAACTTGTTTGTCTTAGTGGTTGGCTGAACAAGAAGTAGGACTGAGTGAACTTGTAGGCTCTAAAGTTTTACATTGTTTTGTTTTTGAGTGCAGGTATGTAACAAAAAAAATCCACATTTGTAAATTACACTTTCACATTAAGGAGATTGCACTACAGTACTTGTATGAGGTGAATTGAAAAATACTACTTATTTTGTTTAACATTTTTACAATGCAAATATTTGTAATAAAAAATAATAGAAAGTGAGCACTGTACACTTTGTATTCTGTGTTGTAATAGAAATCAATATATTTGAAAATGTAGAAAAATATCCAAAAATATTTAAAACATTTCAATTGGTATTCTATTGATTAGTCGCAATTAAATCTTTTGAGTTAATCGCGTGAGTTAACTGCGACTGATCGACAGCCCTAATTTTTAACTATATGTAACTGCCAGATTTAATTCTCTTTTGCATATATATATATATACATATGTGTGTGTGTGTGTTAAGATTAAGCACATGAATTCTGTGGGGACATGTGTACCTCTTTTGTGTCTCCAGTTGTTAGTCTGATAGCTTCATCAATCTAACAGTGATGTGGCTGGATTGTACTCTCTATGGATAGTTACAAAACCTCTAAGACTTGTCTGAAGCCCTAAGACTTTTACTGTTTAAAGAAAGTGATATTAGTAGAGGAGAGACACTTAATGTAGAGTGTAGCATTTACTTTGTCTCTTCCATTGTGAATTTGGAAACTACTAAATAGCTAGTTATACATAATAAAGATTGCTGAGAAATTAATCTTTCAGGGAAAGGTGGGTCTCCTTAAGGAAGACTAATACTGGAACAACAGTAAAAGTATTGTGTGAGCAGCGGAGAGCCACACCAAAGGCTCATCTCTCCATGGAAAGTCTTGTCCTCACCTCACCCCGTCTTTATTTTTCGTGGTGCAAATTGGGGAACATTGATGGCTGTCAGTATGCCGTGGAGTGTTCTCTCAATCATTGATCTCCTTGGTCTCTTCTATATTTCCATTATAGATGGATTCCTAGCTGTGGTGTTCCAGCCAGGGTCTGAATATGGCAACCAAGGATTGTGTCTCCTCTGAAGAGGGCGCCTCATTAGGATTACCCCTTCCAGGACCGAGTGACTCTGATGAGCTGAGCAAATCCTACCCTTGGACCAATAAGAGTAGAAAAAGTGGGCTTTCCAGACTCTGCCGGAGTAAAGCTTCTTTGTCTGGTGATTATCGTGTAGCACTCTGAATTTGGCAGTGTGAACTTATGAATCAAGATATGTGTTCTTTCCAATGCCTTAAGACTTTCCCAATAAATTAGAAATGACACAGTTAAAGAAGTAATTGGAAAAAAAAATAAAAAAAATAACGTGTTCAGGAAGTTGTACCAAAGGGGTGAGGAGGAGGAGGTGGTTGAATCTAGAACAGATAGGGATGTGGAAGGAATTTGACTACTTCTGAACCCAGAGCATATACATGGGTTGGATGAAGGTCTTACTACATGGTGACTATTACCAGCATAATGGTTTACGTACCCTTATGTTGCCTTGTTTTAGACCAGAGGTTCTCAAACTGTGGTCCAAGTTCCATTCAGGTGGTCCGCAGATAGTTCCCTCTAAGGTGCGAACCTGGGGGCGGCTGCACACGAGAGAATGAACAGCCACCCACCTAATTAGTGGAGCTGCACAGGCATGGCTCCACTAATTAGGTGCCTGAACCCTGGAGAAGATGCACATGTAAGGTGAGGAGGTGGTCTTGGGGGGAATAGCGTGTAGTTGGGAGGGGGCAGTGGGGTGAGAAGAGGGGGTGAGAGGAATTTGGGATGTGCAGAGTTGCAGTGGCCAGAGAAAGAGGTGACTTTCCCCAGCTCCAGGGCTGTGGCTGCCAGGGAGAGATGGCCCTTCTTCCCAGCCTCAGCTCTGTGGCTGGAGGGAGACCCCACTCCTTCCCAGCCCCAGCTGATATTAAAATGAGTTGCGTGCTTTTATTTGTAGAACAAAAAAACTTTTATTATTAAGGGTTTTTTTTATATATAATGCTTTTATCCAAAGCGCTTTACAATAGTTAGCTAACAGTACAAACAACATTTGGAAAGATCATTAAGTGGTCCGCCGAGACCCTCAGCAAGTTTCAAGTGGTCCGTGGGGAAAAAAAAGTTTGAGAACCACTGTTTTAGACACCTTCTCCAGTACTGCCTACCCCTGAAAGCTGCTTGTTCTTTTGGGAGTGAAATGACTTTATAGGTGACACTGTGATATTTCCTGAAGTACCTCTCTTTCGATGTAGGAGTTCTGAGAATTTCAGCACAATCACTTGGCAAGATGTGCCCTACAGATTTTTGTTTGTTTGTTAGTAGTCAAAAGTATAGGTGGGTGAACAGCGCTTCCTCACCAGTTCCGCTGTAGTTATAAGCAGCTAATTAACTAGTTTCTGACTAAACAAATATTTAATGGGACAGTGTCTATGTAAAAATCATTAATAACAGCTTAGATTATTAAAACTGAGAGAATTTTTAAAATCATCATTTGCTCTTTTCTCAGCTTGGCCAAAAGAAAATAGACTAGTGAAATAGTGCATGGGAACCAGTAACATCGCATTTTTCCAGCCTTTGAGTCATAGGTACTGGAATACTTAAATCTGATCCAAACAACTGTTCTTATTAACATTAAAAATATTGAAAACATTTCTATTTAATACTAGGCTTTTGTATTTAAAGAAAGATTTTCAAAACCTTAAATTTTTAGACTAAACTACTTGACAGTTGCTTCAGTGGGTGATTGATCTTTCCCTGAAAATTGTCTCCCCACTAAATGTTCTTTTATATCAGACTTCTTTAGCTACAGAGATATTCATCTTTTTTCCTTTTTTTCTAGAGGATGGATGGACTTCCTATTGCTTATCTTCACTGGCTGCTCACAACATTTGTTCTGGCAATCTTGGTAACCCTTGGGCTCATTTGGAACTTGCCTCCTTATCCTGTTCAGTCGATAGCACCTCTTCTTGTTCCTTCTTGAATGTCCTGAGTGTAGAGGAATCCCTCCAGTCGCTCCCAGCTGTTGTGTGCAACCCAAATAAAGCCATCTTCACTGTGGACGTCAGGACAACAGAGGTACAGGGAGTCCTTGACTTTATGACGTTCGCCTTACGATGAATGGCACTTAGACATTTCTGAATTGACACCCTGATTTGACTTACGACAATTGGTTTCGACTTTATGACGCTCCGTTCCGCAATGGAGTGGATTGCGGTTCCGAGTTATGACGTTTCGACTTAGGACGCAATTTTCAGGACCAATTGTGTCTTATGTCCGAGGACTGCCTGTACCAGCCTTTTACCATGGCTGTAGCAGGACCACCCACTAAAAATGAGCTTTGTATAGTTCTGTTATAAACCACATAGCTTTATGTAGATTCAGACTTGTGTAATTTTTACTTGTATATGTAACGGAACTCGTAGTCATTATCATGTCTTAAAAATATGTGAGATTTATGTATCCCAAGTATAGTTTATAATTGGCAAAATGCACAAGACAAGATCAGACAGAACACTGATCTCTTGAGCCCTTTTCAAGCAGAGTAGGGGGAAATAAAACTTTAGGGCAAACTTTAATACAAATTATAAAATTTAAATATACTTGGAGTTCTCTGTACTTAGTGCTATGTTCGTTTAAGCTTATGGCCAGTGTAAAGTTTAGGCTTTTCTCATGCAGACATAGGTCCTACACTGAGTATGTAAAATGCTCTTTGTGGTACAAAATCGCTTTAAGAACTGTAGACACTGTGTGGTTAATGCACCTTTTGAAGGTCTGGAGCGGGTCACTTTATTTAAAATAAAAAAGACTGGTCAGCTGCAAGCAGTACTTGCAGCCGCAGTAAGCTGGAGACAGAACTGTGGCTTGATGTAGCTTGTAAAGAAGGACCCTTTCACTGTGCTAACTGGATTATTTTACTGTAATCAATTTAAAGGAATTGTAATTAAGTTAAGAGCAAGGGTTGGCTAATTGGATTTTGGATACTAGTCTGCAGGTTGCTGATCAATTGTTTCTGCTGTTAGATATATCTAAAACTATAGTCCTATTTAGGATTTACTTGTAAATATAACATAATTTTCTTACACTAGATAGTCTTGTTTTCACAAGCCAAACAGCTGGAGGGTGCCGAGTAGTATACAAGAAAGGGGGAAAGATAAAAGGAAAGCTGTGTCTCTGTTTCATTTACCAGATACGTGACTATGGCTTTGTCTATGCTACACGGCTTTTAGCGACACGGCCGTGTTGCTAAAAGTCGGGCAGTGTAAACGCTGTTTGTCAGCACTTTTGCCAGCAAAATACTTCCACCCCCTACGAGTGAGGTTCTCGTTGTCGACAGGAGAGCGCTCCTGCTGACAATGAGCCATTTACACTGCCACTTGCCATGGCAAAACTTTTGTCTTTCGGTGGGCTTTTTTAAGCACCTGTGAATGACAAAAGTTTTGTCATTCAATTTGCAGTTTAGACAAAGCCTGAAGCAGCAGATTATCATAAAATTGAAACAGACATGGGAATACTACTAAGTATGAAGTGAAATACGTAGCAGGTTTCAGAATAAAAGTAGGACCTATCATTTCCAACTTCCATTGAGAGAAGATGTGACGTAATGAAATATTAGACCAGCCACCCGGTAGGAAAACTAGAAATAAAATTCTTACTGCATTCTTTTTCCTCTCTTCTAGATTCTCGTTGCCAATGACAAAGCCTGCAAGCTCCTTGGGTATAGTAGTCACGAGCTGATTGGCCAGAAGCTGTCCCAGTTGATATCAAAATCTACTCAGGGTATAGTGGAGGCCCTAGGGGAGGAACATGTGGAGGCTGATGGATATGCAGCTGTGGTTTCTGGAACAGTGGTGTGTGAGATGTTCAAGCAAATAATCCCTTACAGAAGTACCCTTGTGCGATTATTTCAATTTAACTCTTCAGTGTCCTCCAGTACATGTCCCTGGGTTAGAGGTAACCTTTTGTCACTGTTTGACAGTGGAGGCATTTCTTTTTGAAAAGAAGCTTATAAACATCTTTTGCCTTTTTAATTCTGGCTTATGAAGTCCATTTGGGAGGCACGCGTAAGATTCTTCCTTGTGTCAACTTGTATAGTCAGGATGACTTTTGCTCAAATGAATTCATAATAGACACTAGAGAGAGAACCAATGTTAATGGCTCAACATAGAGCAGTTTAATACTAACGCAAGATTCCCAAGGGCTGTCTCAACGTAATTAAAAAAAATTAAACTCTTAAATTGCATTCCATTAATTATAATAGTTATCAAAGCAGTCAAATGCCATGAAATATCTGAGGATATATATGGCAAAACACTTAACTGAAAATGAAAGAACAATTGATATCTTGCCTTCAAGGGAATATAATAAGCCATAAAGTATGTGGAACTCTCTGAGAGAAATGTCTAAAAAAAAAACTTTTTTTTGCTGCTATTGTCCACAGTTACTGCGTGTGCAAATATTCTGGAGGGAAAACAAGCTCATATCCTGTCAGCGGGTCTTCTCTTTTAAAAGAGATTTACAGCACTTCAGAACTACAGCTTTCTCAGTCCTAAAACAAGTTTGGGGAGAAAAGTGAAGGTTTGGTTGGCTGAGGCCCCAGAATAAACATTTGCATTTCTGGCAGCTGTTCAACTCAAAATTTGTGCTATTAAATGTATTTTAGAGACTTTTTGTGGTGTAGTATAAATGCATAAACCCTTTCTATCACAAAGCTAGTAAGGCCTGATATGAACAGGGCAGGGGGAAAAAGTGAGTAAACCTCATATGAAAGAATCCTCTTATTTGAGAGGAATCTATTCCAACAAGAAATGAAACTGGCATTTTTGCAGTTGAAATTAATAAAGCTACCGTTGAAGTTGAGTCTGCTGGTTTATTTCCGCAGTAACGCCACCAATAACTCTTCTTGCAAGGATCCAGCTGCTGTTTTGGTTATTGTAACTTACTGAGATTCCCATAAGGAATGCATCTTTGAATGTATGGTGTTAGAGTATCATTTTTAAAAAGGCATGCAAAAGTTGGGAAACACCTTGATCATTTTTCTGAGGTTGAAGAGAACAACATTGTGTGTGATCAGTGAGCTGTTTCCAAACCTTCGGCCCTTTATATTAAAGCCATATTTCTTCTAACAAAGCAAATGCACTGGATCTTACTGATGACTCCATGTTGATTGTGCATGTCAGGTGTGAGGTTTAAAAACAAAGCTGTTATCCAAGCACAAAGAAGTTTTAATGTTGCATGCTCTTTCAATGGCTGAGTAACTTAAACAACTTTATTTGTAACAGCATTTCAGCAAAGCCGCAATATTGGAGATACAAATGTATAAATATGCAGCTTGCATATTGATATTATGCATGCACTGAATGTGCTGTGGTCTCGTTTTTAGTGTCTGTTTGCATGCTTATACACTGAAAGGGAAGATAGGAAATAGTTCAGGACATAAAGGCATTAGGTTGGATCTTTGGCTGCAGCCAAAGAGCACCAAGTGCAGCGTAGGAACAGTGCGTAGAAAGGAGTTGCTTTTGTCTCCTGTAATCCTTTGCTGGTCCAGGCTCTTGTTGTAACTTAGAACAGACTCAAAGATGTTCTAAATTATTCCAGTTGTCAGTGCCCCCAAGAAGGGTAGAGTAACATTGGCCAGAGAGTGCCTCATTGTGTGGTGCCAACTGCTTTCTTCTGTTTTTAGTTTACACAAAAAGAGGAAACTTGATTTAACTCAGAGGTTCTCAAACTGGGGGTTGGAACCCCTCAGGGGGTTGCGAGGTTATTATATGGGGGGGTCGCAAGCTGTCAGCCTCCAACCCAAACCCCGCTTTGCATCCGGCATTTATAATGGTGTTAAATATATAAAAAAGTGTGTTTAATTTATAAGGGGGGTTGCATTGAGAGGCTTGCTATGTGAAAGGGGTCACCAGTACAAAAGTTTGAGAACCACTGATTTAACTGTTCCTTCATGTGTTAGTGCCTTATAAGTATAGTGGGATTGCCCCAAGATTACCACTTTGTCTCACTTGTAGTTCATCTCAGATATGACAGCTCAGCTTTGCTTTGCAATCCTATAGTCCTGCCCAGAACTGTTTGTCAAACCCCCTATAGTACAAATGGAGGTTCCCATTTAGCTGAATGTTTTGGAGAATGCAAGAGGAATTGGCACCATTAAGGAAGACTTTTTCACTTTGCCCTGTTCGAAAAATTAATAGAAAGATCTCTTATCTTGCATTTCTAACAGCAAGAGAGACACCTCTCAGATTGAAATCTTATTCAGTTCTCATTGCCCTGAAGCTGTTGGTAGGTAAAAAGAGACATGTTGGTATACTGTATTTAATGCTGATTTCTGTTAACAGGTGGATGTTATAGGACATAGCAATGAGAAGATCCCTGTCTCAGTCTGGATGAGGAGAATGAGAAGCAAGGACAACCGATGCTGTGTGGTTGTGCTAGAACCAGTGGAAAGACTCTCTGCCTCTGTTTCCTTCAGAAGTGATGTGAGTGTTCTGTTCTATTAGTCACAAAATGTCAGAGCAATTTGACATAAAAGAGCTTTTGTGCAAGTGAGGGGGTCTTAAAAGCCTTAACAGACAATTTAGTACTCATGACTATGAAAGATGTATGTAGTACTGGTTGGAGCCAGGTGTAGTGTGGGCAGACTCTGCAAGTTTCTCCCACGCAGCTGTGCCAGTTCATCTCAGTCTTGACTTGCACTTTCTAACATGATTAGCTGAGTGGTCTCTCCTCAAGGGACACTTTGCAGTGGAATAGATGAAATACTGCAGGTGAATTAACAGACATGATTGTAAATCTTTGTGTACAAGCACTTTTTGTTGGGGAAAATCTCTGATTCTGTTTTTCCACTTGCCTCACGTGGATTTTAGCTACATGTAGTTTCCGTGCATAAAAATAGTGTCAGAGTGGCACTTACTGAATCAGTGGTTGTTATTGGTATTGACTCTCTTCATGGGCACTTCCAGCCATATTGTTTGATATTAGCATAAACTGCTGTTTGGGAATGGTGTGGCCTGTGGTTAAAACATTACAATTATGAGGGTCATGTGAACTCTTTTTAAGGGAGAGATTACATCGTGTGACCTTCTTTTTGCACATCTCCATGGTTACACATCATTGGAAGAAGTAGTTGGGCACTACATAACAGACCTGATTCCTTCGCTGCAGATCCCTCCTCCTGGGAAGAAAATTCCGAAGGTACTGTGTGGTCTATCAACTAAGCTGTTCCTTGCTCTTCTCACTTGTGATATAAATACTGTACAGTCTTCATATTTCATATGCATTGGCTTTCTCTAGTTGGGTAACAAATAGAGCCTCTGGTGGCAGATTTAGCACCTAAGTCTCCTGATAATGGCTATGGAGTTGTTGGTTGCTGTTCAGGTGTTTCCTAGCTAGGTAATGAGCTAGAGCTTTCACTGCAGAATCTCTCCTAGTGAAATAACACATTCTCCCCTCTACCCCCCCACCACCCGGAAAGCTTTCCTGTGCATAACTTGATGTGCATGCTGTAATGTAAACATTGTTTCTCTTTTTAGAATCTCAAGATCCAGAGATCTGTAGGTCGAGCCAGGGAGGGCACAACATTTCCTCTCAGTTTAAAGCTGAGGGCTAGCCTTCCTGATGAGGACCAAGTCCCAGTGGTTGAGGATGGACTCCTACAGGAGTGCAAGACAGGATCTTCCACAGACTATTCTTACTCTGCCACTGTCTGGGTTTTCACTGCCATCAGTGGGCTTATCACACTCCAACAAGATGGGACCATCTATGGCATCAACAACAGTTTTGCATTAATGCTGTTTGGCTATGAGAAAAAGGAGCTGCTGGGAAAGGTGAGGCCTGAATTCTCGCCCCTCCTCCCCCCAAAAATGATTTGTGTATCTTAATGATCTCAAGTCTGCCAGCAAAAGAATCTATTCCACTTGCTCAGTTAGAACTGCTGTTTTCAACAAATAAGTGTGGGGTGGTCGTTGGTGCATAAGTTAACTTCTGAACAAAGGATTGCCAAAGGATTAGAACAAATTTTAAGTATGCGGGAGCAGACTATGCAATCTCTTGTCTTCCATCACTGTTGTGGATCATGTTTGTCTGACTTCCCACAAGGATCAGATTGGATTGCTTTCTTCACCAGCACAGGTTATTGGCATCTGTCACCAACCAGTGAGGAGTCAGTCTGGTTCATACTGTTGCACTCTGTATTTTAGAACATCACCTTCCTGATTCCTGGTTTCTGTAACCACATGGATAGAATTGATGAATCCTCCTTGCCATTTCCCCCTCTTGATGATTGCATGGAGACAGAAAATGGACGAACCTCTGGAGATATTAAAAGAGCCCAGCAGGGAGACTGTTGTATAGCAGATAGTAGTGAAGGTAAAACGACCTGAAAGGGGAGAAGCATGTCACTGAAAATGGTTATGTGTGCTATGAAATCATTGGATTTCTGTATAGTTGAAACCACATGTTTGAAATAATCAGTTACATTGCATGGATGGAAACTTGATTTTACTTATTATATATGGAGATATACCTATCTCATAGAGCTGGAAGGGACCCTGAAAGGTCATTGAGTCCAGCCCCCTGCCTTCACTAGCAGGATCAATTTTTGCCCCAGATCCCTAAGTGGCCCCCTCAAGGATTGAACTCACAACCCTGGGTTTAGCAGGCCAATGCTCAAATCATTGAGCTATCCCTCCCCCCACTTCTACTGCCCTCTGCATTTCTAATGGCAAGAAACCAAAGAACATGCCAGTTCAGAAATAATTATAACAAGAATAAATAAAAAAATAAATTATTTATTATTCTTATATTATTTATTATTATTATAAATAATACTTTGCATATATAGCACCCTTTTTTCTCAAAGCACTTTAAAATGTTTGAAATGTAACTGGCTTGACAGAGGTGTCGGTATGCAGAAGTCTACTGTATTAGCATTTTAAAGGAGAACCTTAATATTGGTTAGCCAATATTTGGAGCTTTGCTGGTTTGTTTCTGTTAAGAGGAGAAAGTGCTGATGAGTCAGGTATATTATTTGGTGCAATCCTGTCTATTTACAAAGAATGGACACACATTACTGTTCCCCTGAACACAGTAGGAACAAAGAGGAGACAGTTTCTTTCTTTGCTCACAGTTTCCAAGTGTACCTTTCCAGCCAGGGCCCTGTCTACAAGAAGCTCTTTCTCTCTAGGCTTCCTTGCTATCACTGCTTCTCTGGCTTTCTCATGGCTTTTCTTGCTCTGACACACAGTGACATTCCGAACAATGCTCCAGCCCCTGCATTTGAAATCTGTTCCCAGGGATATTCTTCTTCTCCCTGAGTTAGTTCGTGTTCAGGCCTTCCATGTGGCTTGTGCTTTGGATGGTGGCTTCTATTGTTTCAGCTACCTTACTCCATAAATGAGTTTAATTGCTTCTTCCATTCAGTCAGAATAAAGGGCAGCTGGCATGCCCTTCAGCAGTATGTGATTGTCTATGGATCAAATACACACTTGTTGTCAGCTAGCAACATCCTCCAACATAAGTCAACTACAAAAGAACAGTAAAAGTATTTTAAATATGACAAGAATTCTCAATCAAGTAGAGTTGCCATGTTGGAGAATGCTTGTGAGCTGAATACCTGGGGTGGGGAAAGCAAGAAATTTATCAAGTTGCTGTAAGGTATGTTCAGTCCGTTTGTCGTTGTAGTTAAAATTCTAGTTCAACAAAAGAGCTCTTGTTGGTGTTTTGGTTAGTTAATTTTACTACTTAATGGAGCTGTTAAAATAATAGACCTGGTGTTACAGCGTCTTGCTAAATTCCTTGCTTTTTCATGCATTGAAATCAGAGCTGTATTTCCAAAGTCATAGTCTACATCTTCCAAAATGAGCTCCTTCTGAGAAATAGCTATGCAATGGCAGCTACCACTGTGATCACTCTCAGCTGGAAACAGTGGTGAGTATTTATAAAAATTATCCTGGAAATTCACTTTTAATATGCTGAAATACTTTTATCTAACAAATGTGCAATTACTGTAATCTAAGGCATTCTTGCTAATCACACTATTTTTCTTATAGCAAATTCTTAAGGTGTGTGGCTTTATTTTGCATGCTTCTTTTTGAAGAAGAAGAAAAGGAGAGGGGAATGATTTTGGTTACTGTGTTCAGCAAACTTCTAGCTGTCACTGATACACACAACCATTCTATAAGATTCCTTATATTTAAAAGTACCTCCGGCTGCTTACTCTGATCACATTTCAGCAGTATGTCTTCCCACCCACTCTGTTTTGTCTCTATTCTTTTCCTTTCATTCTGTTCTTTTCCCTTTCCCTCTGTAGCAGCTGCTCTCTGGCACCAAATATGTATGTATTGATGAGGATCAGTGGCTTTTCAAAAATGCTATTGTCATCTGTTAATGAAATAACTTAGAGCTTTCCTTTTGAAAGCAAACCCATGACCTCCAATGCACGCTTTTATTAGTGCAGTGGACTTGACTCATAGAATTATTTCCAAATCCTGGTGGTTTGCCTGCTCTGGATAGCATTTGCTTCTGTGAAGATTCTGGATAAAGTAATGTCGAAGTTTCCATTACAACCGCTAAGGTGTGTCCCCCCCCCCCATTGTCACCTGGGTCAGTTCAACTCTTTAAACTATTAGGTACTAGATACAGAGCAGGGCCATTCCCAGGCTTAATAAATATAAATAAATAATATATGGAGATATACCTATCTCCTACAGCTGGAAGGGACCCCGAAGGGTCATCGAGTCCAGCCCCCTGCCTTCACTAGCAGGATCAATTTTTTTGCCCCAGATCCCTAAGTGGCCCCCTCAAGGATTGAACTCACAACCCTGGGTTTAGCAGGCCAATGCTCAAACCACTGAGCTATCCCTCCCTTCTTAAGCTATGAATGCTGACATATCTGCAATAAAGACTAAATCTGAAGAATTGTCTCATCTTGTTTGGTACAGGTGCCAGCCTCTTGCTTGCTGGAGATGCAGTCCTCCTGTTACACGAGAAGCAGAAACTAGCAAGGAGCCAGGCAGAAGAGATATTCACTAGTGCAGAGACCTGGCTGAACAGTGGGAGCAGTTTGCCATCTACTCTCTCATCACCTGCAGTGACATCCACACATTTAAATGGGTAGGTCTTATATGTGCACTGTCACAGCTTCTGTAAACCAAGCCAGTTAGCAACAACTGCAAGAAATATTGTTCCATTATTTGTAAAACTGAACTAGGAGGGGTCAGGAGAGTGTTAGCCTCCTGTACTTGGTTTTCTGCAGCTGAGTGGCTATCTGCAAGGCAGGTAAAGCATCTTGCCCATCTCTGCTGCTTCTTTAGTCCTACCCATACTCAGCCTGTTAGATTACCCACTACCACCACTCTGACCTGTAAGGATCACTTTCTCCCCAGCTAGAAGTGATACCTAGCTTCTGTCTGTGCTAGGTCAGGAACAGATTTAAAGAAGTGTTTAAACACAATTCCAGCTAAACCAATTTCTAACATTGCTTGGCCCCATTTATGCTATCCAGCAAAAGTGTTCTAGGAACTAGTCTAGCCGGAACTACGTTTTAAACAGTGTTCCGTCCTTCTCAGAGTCACTGTATGCTATGTAAAAGTCTTGGTTCATTTAGTACTTAGTCTTCCCATAGAACTTTGCACTCTATTAGTACGACAGCCCAACTGTCTCTACTGCATCTCTTTAGGTCAGTCCTCTCTCTTTTCTTTTCACTACAAGAATGATAATTCTACATAAACAGAACTGTATTTGTCATCAATTGTTTAAGTACAGACTCTAAAAACTTTTATATCTGCACTATCCCTCGTTTAATGTTTAACTTGAGTTAGAATTGTTACTGCCTTTGTAAATATACAATAATCTAAAGAACATTTTGTATTATCATAGATAAAACTGTATATAAAATTATATCTGGGAACCCAATACAGATCTTTCATTAACATATGTCCTGCCATATGCTGTAGGTTGTTTTCATTTCATTGTGGCAAATTCACTCCTGTTCTAGATCTATTTCTTAGATAATCTATTGGAACAATGTTTAGCAGCCTGTTCCATATGCTAACTTTAGCCATTCCCAGTTCATGGAAAATCCAGTCTTAATGCAAAGGAAGTCTGCACCAAGGGTTTCCTACTGAATCTTATAAAAAAGACAACTGTAAGTTGTGTATTGATGAATTCTTTCTCATTCTTTTCTGGCCCTGACATGAATGATAAATTTGAATCCCTATAGTGTGGACTGCATTGCTACTGGTGGCCTGCCAGCCACAGATGAACAGCCATTGCCTGAGAGCCAGCATGATGGAGTCTTCACGGTGATGGAAACTGTAGAAACTAATAACTCACCCCAGAGCCTCTCTGCAGCAGACTCTCGCAAACAATCTGATTCAAAACAATCAGTTTTCGGTCAGGATACACAAGTCCGAATGAGACACTGTGATGGTTCAGTACCATCTGAGACTCAGCAGGTGAACGTTGATGTGACCGGTAGCTTTTCTGACCTGCTGCAGGAAGAACATCAAGTCCTTGTGGATTTAGATAGCCAACTGAGCTCTAGGTTACCATATGAAACCATGAAGTGTCAATCTTCCTCTGAACCTCAGGGAAAGGCTACTTTACTACTGGACCCTCAGATGCCTGTTCCCTGCAGATTAGAAGAAACTGAGACCAGTGATTTGAATAGATCTTTGTGTGATGCTACCTGTCTCTCATTTGGGACACCAACACTAGATGAACCGTGGCTTGGGGCAACATCTTACTGCAGACAAGATGTGCAAGCCGATGTGAGTACAGAGCAGTTTGCAAATACAAAGTTGATGAGTGGGACAAGAAACTTCAGCTTTGAGCAGATGACAATAGAAAACTCCAAACTGACTGACTGTTCATCCTTCCTTCCTGTTGGAAGGAGTAATATCCAAGATGTTTGTTCAGGAAGTCTACTAGCTTGTGATGCCTCTGCTTTGGGGGCTGCCATTAATTTCAAAGAAATCCAAGAACCAGGCACTAAGGTAAATTGCATTTGCGAAGGCCTTAAGGAACTGGACCTGAACATTGGCGCAGAGCTGACTTCAGCCAATTGTTCAGATGCTACTTCATATCTTCTAAGGACACACTTGCCTGATGTGGTGGATTGTGACTTAGATATGGACAGCCTCCTGGCCCAGAAGACTAATTCCTCTACAATTGAACAGGAAGAGCTCCTGTTGAATAGCACTTCCCCAAAGGGTGGCCAGGGGTGGTTGAACTTCATCAGACATTTGGAAAATATTCAAGAGGATTCCTCCAGAACATCTCCTTCAGTGCCTAAAAGTGCTGCAGAGAACATGGGGGATCATCTGAACGGAAGCCCTCTGAACAATGATGTGAATCCCCAAGAAGACTTTCTGCTGTTCAAGCATCAGAACTTGAAAATGCAAGTAATATCCACCCCTGTGAAACCAGAAGCTACATTATCTCCGTCAGTTCCTTTGCTTGTCTCCGAGATCCTGGAAGGCAGCTACGCTGGGAACTGCTATCACAGAGATGGTTCACGACTAAGTACGTTTAAACCAATGACCATTTCTGACCCTCTGAAGCTTTTGATTAGACACACTTCTTTTCCTTTCTGAAAGAATGCAAATGATTCTGGGATAGAGGATGGGAGGAGGCTTTGGAGTTGCAGGAGGAAAAAGGTTAATCTGTGGGCAGTCTGTTTTCATTGTCCAAATGGAGTGAAATGCAAAGTAAGTAGCATAAATGATGAAGAGTAAATTTCTCTTAAAATTCATTGATTTAGTAATCTCAGGTGGTGGTCAAAACACAATTAAGGAATCTTGGGGTTTTTTTTGCCAGATATTTTATGTGACAATACCCTTTAATCGGAAAGCTGCTAGCATTTAATATAGCACTTGAGTTGTGTGCTCGGAGACCTTTCATCCACTCCTACAGTTTGATCCAACAGCTTCTGATGTACAGCTCCCATTTATGTGTCACCTAAAGGCTGCATCCATAGCTCCGCCTTTGACAGGCATTTTCTTTAACCTGCCACTTCTAAGGGTGCAGTCACTGCTCTTCTGTGGGTGGTTATTCGAAGAGTCTCTAGAACACTTGCACTATTGTCTGCCACCTTCTAATGGCCAAACCCTTAGTTAGACTTCACTTAATTCTTACTTGGGCAAACTCCCACTGGAGTCAATGGGAGTTCTCTGAGTAGGGGCCTCATGATTTGGCCCTAAAATAGAGCATCTCAAGCCATCATTTCAAATCTTCTAAACTTAGGAGTGCGAGTTATAAAGCTGGTCTCAATGCTTTCTCTGCATTGGTAACTTTTTTCTTTACCCATGTTCACTGTTTAAATGGGTCTGAATATCTTTCTGCTGGGATTTGTTTCTGAAGGTATACTTTTTGAAGTGAAGCGTGTAGAATTGCAGGACCCTGCAGCTCTATTCTGTGTCTGGGTGGTGAGAGACCTCCTTCAGAGCCAGAAAGAAGCAGCAGCAAGGACTCAGCTTCTGCTCTCCAGTCTAGCCAGTTCTTCCCAGTCTATAGCGGATCTCTCCACACTCAGCCTGGGAGAAGTGAGTATCTCTGCCATCACGTAGTGCAGGGGTGGCCAAACTGCAGCTCTTTTACAGTTAAAGTGTGGTTTGCGGAGCCCCCCTCCCCGCTTCCCCCCCATTCTCCGCCTACTGGACCTGGGGGAGAGTTCAAGGCTTCTGCCCTGCGGTGGGATGGTGGGGATAGGGGCTTCTGCCAGAGATGACTGGTGCCTGCTGAGAGTGGGGGGGGGGCACAATTTAAAGGTTCGGCTCCCCCAACAGCTTGAGTCACAACCCCCAGGCACGTCTACCCTTGCCCTCAGCAGCCCCTCCCTGCAGCTCCCAGGTATTTGCTCCTTGTGGAGTGACAGAGCAGGTACCTCCCACGGGGCTGGAGCTCCGAGACCCCCCCTCCCCACAAGGTTGAAGCCCCAAGCCCTGGCAGACGCACCGCTCTCTAACTTCTGAAGATTGTCATATGTGGCTCAGAGGGCCAGTAAGTTTGGCCACCCCTGACTTAGTGTTTGAAAATGCTTCTCAGTTCTTGCTGCACCCTTCTCAGGGTGAAGCTGAAGTGAGAATTTTTTTGATGTAATGTGTATCGCAGGAAGTATTTAACTGTAATGAGAGGGACAAAACAAACTAGTTTTAACTACTCATTCATATTTTGGATTTTTTCTTGGTGCACCTTAATGCTTTAGAGGACCTCTCTTGTTCAGACTTGGTAAATTACTGCATTAAGCTAAATTAATGTAAGGATAACATAAAATGGTCTAAGTGCATCTAATATAAATTCCTCTAAAACCATTTTAAGTGTATCTGTTAGAGCAGAGGTGGGCAAACTATGGTCCATGGGCCACATCCGGCCCGCGGGACCATCCTGCCCGGCCCTTGAGCTCTCGGTTGGGGAGGCTAGCCCCCGGCCCCTCCCCCGCAGCCTCAGGTCACCGTGCTGTCGGTGCTCTGGGTGGTGGAGCTGCGAGCTCCTGCTGGGCAGTGCGACTGCGAGAGCTGCCGGGTATAGTGTATTAAATTGCTCCCTGTAGGAATGTGCTACTTATGGAGCACCAGCACTGGCAGCCATCCGTAAGTAGCACATTCCTACGGGGAGCAATTTAATACACTACACCCGGGTAGGGAAGGCTGAAATGTATCCAAAAATTCATCAGTATCTATTTATTGTCTCCCAGGAGAACAAGGTGACAGTCTCTGAAACTTAAAGGGTATTAAGCTTAGAACTAGTGAAAGAATGGTGTCCTTAGCCTCTGTTTGCCAGAAGCAGGGAATGGGCGACAAGGTATGGATCACTCGATGATTACCTGTTCTGTTCATTCCCGCACCTGGCATTGGCCACTGTCGGAAGACAGGATACTGTGCTAGACAGACCTTTGGTCTGACCCAGTATGGCCGTTCTTATGAACACTCTTGATGTGGTGTTTATATCTGTGAAATTCACTGCCGAGTTTTAGGTCAGTAAGACAAACTATTGTGACTGAGTTTAAAAACTTGTGTGACTCTGATCCCAATGGTCAAGTTAAAACATGAAAAATAATCTAAATTCGTGCTCAGAATGTAACATGATCATCTATGCTTGGTGGTAGTTGAAGAAGACAACTTTCTCCATACACAGCAGTTTACACAATTATCTAGGTACATTTTCTTCTGTTTCTTCTCTTTCCACTGAAGTGTGTGGTATTGGCGACTGCCGGAGTTAGGTTGCTGAACTAGATGAACCAGCGCTCTAGTTCATTTTGGTGATTCCGATGACAGTGACAGCTTTTGGATGACTTAGTTGTGGATTGGTCCTGCTTTGAGCAGGGGGTTGGACTAGATGACCTCCTGAGGTCCCTTCCAACCCTGATATTCTATGATTCATTGGAGTTAAAATAACACATTTTCACAACTAGAGTGAAAAAGCATCTTCCTCTAAATATCTTATTTCTTTATATCTCTTTATTTTATAAACCTCACTTACTGGCTCATTTCAGTTTTTTGATGTCTCTTCCTTCTTATTCCAGGTGATCAGGACAATGCCACTGTTTGAAAATTCCCAAAGAGCTGAAGATCTGGAAAGACTGAGGGCATGTGAGGGAGAATATGCAAAGAAATATGACACTGTCAATCTCATTGGCAAAGGAGCTTTTGGCTTTGTTTGGACTGCCAGATGCAAGAAAGATAATAAGGAGGTTAAGGAGGAAAAATTTCTTTAATTTACTCTTCTAGTTATTTTTTTCTTTTATAATATGATCGTTTATTGCAAGAGCAAAGGTTATTCTGTAATGAAATGTCAACCTCAGACTATCAAAAACACAAAATTAAATCTGAAGTTCTTAGCTCTTTAAAAAGACAAACAGAAACATACAAAAGAAGTAACAGGTATTGACACTGATGTAATAGGTTCTTTGAAAAGGATATATTAATCTCTCTATGTGGCCAGCCTCATTTTGTGACTGGTAACCATTTTGTATCTAATTCAGCCCACTGAAAGTCTGAGAGCAGTGGTATTGCAGATCTTAACAATGCTGTAGAATTAAGTTATCAGTAAGCAGAGAGGCCAAACTGCAAATGATGGCTCAGATCCTGCAAAGATTTAAGAATATGATTAAGCTTAACACACTGGAGTAGATTTACTGAAGTCCTGGGACCCTAGTTTTGATCCGTGGGAGAAGTTTTACAGAGTTCAGTGAACCAGCTGAAAGCAAAATGGGGAGGTGTATGTTAAGAGCAACGGATGCAGTTGTGCTGCCTATCCAGTGTAGATCTGGCTTTTATAACTATTAGCAGCTTTCTGGGCTACTGGCAATGGCCTTTTAGTGAACTTGTAGAGAAAATAATCTTCATTCTAATCATCCAGGGCCCTCTTGCATTATATTATTTGTGTAGGTTGTAGTAAAGTTCATTTGGAAGGATAAGGTGCTGGAAGACTGCTGGGTAGAGGATCCTGAGCTGGGGAAAGTTACTCAGGAGATTGCAATCCTGCTAAAGCTGCAGCACCCCAGTATTATTAAGGTATAGTATAATTAAAAGCACACAGCTTTTAAGGTACAGTCATAGTTTGAATTATTCTTCACTTCCATCTTTCAAACTGATCTTCCATCAGGCTGTTGTCTAGTAGCTAATAACTCTTACTGACATTTTCTTAATGCAAAGTAGACTACACAATAAATGCTGTAAAATTGCTTGTTTAATATATAGTATTGACACTTTAAAATACACCCATCACACTTATCTGGTCAAATTAGTTCATCAAAATTATCAGTGAAAGATAACTAATAGTTGATTCTTTTTAAATACCATTTCAACCCCCCACAAGGAAAAGCCAGTATTTGGGGAATAAAGTCTTCCACATGTGGAACTCTGTGTCCTTCCTGATTTTTTTTTTTAGTAATGATCATAATTATATAAAAAAATGTAAACACTAATTTAGCTTTACTCAATTGATTCTAGGATTATGGCAAACTGACCAAACCCACTCTCTCATCACAATAAACCCTCTGAAGTCTGTTACATGGCTCACTTCAAAAATCTTGCGTTCTAACTATTCAGGTCAGAAGAACTTGGCAAGATTTGGCATGGCTTGCAATCTCTACTCAGAGGCAATGATATAGATGTGAGCCAGATTGTTGCAACAGTCTTTGGAGAATTAGGGGCATTGTAACATTGCCTTACTGAATTCTGTGGTGTCTATGTTCAGACCATACAGGGGTTCTCTGATTCTGTCAGTGTTCAGAATTCCTTCCAGGACATGCTGGCTTGGTGACATGAAAGAGACCATTTTCAATTAAGAGTGGATTTTTAATTAGTCTGAGATGTCTGTCACGATCATCAAAGCCTTCATTTGGTTGTCCCTGCAGTTAAAGAGAACAGTAGCTAATACCATTAAACAGAAGGTCTTGATTTATCTTGTAAAGGATTCAGGACTGAATTCCTGACTCCTTTACCTGCTATTTAGGTTTTGGGAGTATGCAGAAGATAGCTAATTCTCCACAAGACATGAGAAGCTTATTTTGTTGAAATTTACCCTTCTCGGGAGGTTCAAGACTGAGGAAGCCTTCCTCTGAATTTCTTGTATACTTCAGACTTCAGTGTTCAGAGGAGACTTTATTTCTGGTGGCAGTGATCTGGTGACACAAGAGAGCTTTAGACCAGAAACTGATGCTCCCTTTCTAAATTCTTGCCCCGCTTACCCTGGATGATTTTACAAGTTGGGCAATTAATGCTGACAAGCTGTATGTTTAGAGAGATTTAATTCCCTAAAGATTATAATACGCTTTTATCACTGCCCTTCTTGGAGGTTAATGTCTGTAGAATGCTGTAAGGATAAAAAGCATTATAAGAAGTGCCTGTTATTTATAGGTGCTGGATGTATTTGAAAATGGACGTTTTTTCCAATTAGTGATGGAGAAGCATGGATTGGGTCTAGATCTTTTCACATTCATTGATAATCAGCCTGACTTGGATGAGCCCTTGGAAAGCTATATATTCAGACAGGTGAGAGCTACTTTTGAAGTAAAGCGTGTTTCTGAGAATGTGCCAGTTTGACAATTATGATGGGGGAAACTTGGCTAATACAAAAATCCTATTTCATTGGAAAGCTGAGATAAGATTAGTCAATTAATCTATGTGTACTGCTCTGTTTCTATGATCGTGTGCGGTATTTAGAGAGTACCACTTTAACATTTTGGAAGGCTGATCTCTAGTGGTCTGAAATGTCACCCATAATAACCTTTAAAAGATTGCTGCCACAAGTGGGGTAACATTAAGTGAGGTTTCCCCAAGTCTCATTAATAAATCAGGTATTTTTATGTACTTTTCCTTTACTGCTGGCACACAAAGGTTTATGTAAACTGGAACTCCCCCTTACTTTTCTGCTCTGCCTGCTTGATTGGACTGTGGTGTCACTTTATCAGAATTGTTTGTTTGCAAATTGTGATGCTATACTTAATTATGGCATCACAGAATGAATTGTGCAGAAGGAAGTGACTAAGGGCTTGTCTACCCTTGAAACGCTGCAGAGCTGCAGCTGCACCGCTGTGTCTCTTGAGCATAGACACTACCTGTGTCAACAGGAGGGGTTCTCCCGTCAGTGTAGTTTACCACCTCTTGGGCAGGTGGATTGCAAGGAAGAATTCTTCTGTCGACCTAGTGCTGTCTACATGGGGAATTAGGTTGTCTTAACTGTTGCTCAGGGATGTGGATTTTTCACACCCGAGAGCGACGTAGTTATATGACCTAATTTTCTAGTGTAGACCAGGCCTCAGTATTTAGGAGTGAGTTATCTTATTTATATAAAAGTTCACTCCCAAATACTCAGACTTTATAAGCCTGCAATGATGGGGAAGGAAATGTGGGAGGACTAAATTATTCTTTGGTCAAAGTTTGGATAAAAAAAAAAATTAACTTGCTGGATTGTGACTAATCACTGGTGCTCCTAACCCCAGGGGATGAACAAACAAACAAACAACATGGCTAAAAGGCACCCTAACCGTACACATTTGGAGAGGGCAAAACCTTAGTTTGCTTCCAAATATATTTCCCAGAGAGCATTACTGCAATACAATGACAGCCATCCCCAGTTGGATGCAGCTCCTCATCTTGTATAGATGAGATGTAAACAAACCCCCCAAATATGCCTATCAGAGTTCTGTTGTGTTCTGGATTATTCTGGATAAGTGTCCCTCATGTAAACTTCTTTGTATTGTGACCTCACTCTTTGTGCTTCAGCTAGTGTCAGCAGTGGGATATCTCCACTGCAGAAATATTCTCCATAGAGACATCAAGGATGAGAACATCATCATTGCTGAAGATTTCACAATCAAACTGGTGGACTTTGGCTCAGCTGCTTACTTGGAACCTGGCAAGCTGTTCTACACCTTCTGTGGAACAATTGAGTACTGCTCACCAGAAGTGCTCTTGGGCAATCCGTACGTACTGGACCTGAGTGAAAACTGCTCTTGTGTTCCTTGTTAGCAATGCACTTGTAAGGCTGGGGCAGAAGAATGACAGAATGACGCTTAAACTATTGTCATTAGCATCTATGCTAGACCCATTGAAATAAATTGGGTATTTCACACCTCAAAGCTCTTCTTTCAGGTACTCTGCAAACTTAGACATTGCTGCACGGGTTGCACTTGGCTCACATCTTTTGAAGATTTTCTTCACTACTGTTGCAGAGATTTCATTCCTCTCTTTCAAATGAAGGCTGAGACTGGGTAACAATTGAGAAATCTATCTGTGGGCCCCTGCCCATTAGTCCTTCTTGCCCCCACAACGGGGTGCAACCTCACGTTGGGAAATACTGCTTTAAGTTTTGTCAGTTGTCCAAATGCAATCTAAGCATCTCAAAATGTCTTGATCATTTTTCCATACGTCTTTTATCAAGATCATAAAGGAATTCTCCTCTGCACTCAGCACAAGCATGAACGTTCCCAGCCAAAGGGGGACTAACTGCCTGCTGTGATTAGAATGCAAGTGCCACTTCAAGCTGAACTAGTGTGCTCATGCAGTGCTTTATTAAAAATTGCATGCCGGGTGAGCTTCTGGCTGCCATGCTGTACAACCAGTTAAAGAGCAGGTTTAGGATTTTTATCCCTAGGCTGGTAGGGTCTAGGTGAGTCATATCACAACTTAATCTGTTCTGTGTTTCTCACTATCTACATGTACATCTTAATAGATGGGTCTTGGTGACCCACCACCCCTCCCATTCAAGCCTGTTTATGAACACAAATCTCTTTGGCAAGTACAGCAATTGTTTACATGGAGAAACAGGGTATCAGGGAAGCATTTATGTTGTAACTGTCCTTTAACTTGCCCTATTTTGAAGAAAGAAATTTTGTCATTTCCCACTCCCATCCTATTTTGTCCACCTTCTTTACTTGCTTTCTGGCACGTACTTCTCTGCTGCTTGATCAGTTTGTTCTCCTCTCCTTGATCATGCTGTCCTGTAGTGTGGGCTTCCTCTCCCACTACATGTATCTCCCTGCTGATTGGTTCATTGCTCCCCCAGACACATGGTCAAGGCATCGGGTTGTCTCATTCCCCATCTCCTCTGAACGTTCCTTTCCAAGTGGAGGTTAGCAGGTTATGGATTCAGCTCCTGAAGAAGAATTACAGTTCCTCCTCCTGGGATCAAGGACTACTATTAGGGACATGTAGGTTAGCTGTTCCTCCTTGTTTCTAGCTGTTCACCTGAGTCCCCTCCCCAGACTCTTCTTTCTAATGGAAAAAACTCAACATGTATAGCAGCAGCTGGAAAAAAGGAGGAGAGCCAGTCCTTTCTCCAGGGCAGCAGCAAGTGGTTTGTGCAGTCCACAGTCTAGGAACAGCTGCTTTGAGTAGACTGATGACTAAGCTGTTACACCAGTGAATTAACAAATGTCACTTTGTGATGTTCCCCTGGTGTTATCTGTACCAGTGATCTGCTAGGTCACTCCAATCCTTGACTCTGGGAGCCAGCCTTTACCCTGCTCTGCTGTGAGAACCCCCACTCCCAGGTTGTTCCTGCACGGCTGCTAGCATGTAAGTTGCTACCAGCTACGCGAGTGAGCACTTTTGGCCAGCCGCTGCTTGGATTGTGCAACTGAATGACACTAGCCAATATCTCCGGTCCCAGACACAACCCTAGGAACCTCTGTCTTGTAGTGTCCAGTTATGCCTGATGGATGCTGCAAGCTTATATGAATTCATCAGTTTAACAAAGAAATTGATATGTACCAGGCTTGTTATCCCAAGGAGAGTCTCTGACATGCTTCAAACCAAATGCACTGCTTCAGGTAGAATAAACAAACAAATTTATTAACTACAAAAGATAGATTTTAAGTGATAAGTCAAAGCACAACAAGTCAGATTTGGTCAAATGAAATAAAAGCAAAAAGCATTCTAAACTGATCGTAACACTTTCAGTGCCCTTACAAACTTAGATGCTTCTCACCATAGGCTGGCTGGTTGCCCTTCAGCCAGGCTCTCCCCTATGATCAGTCGCTTGGCGGTGGTGTCTGTAGATGGAGGTGGAAGAGAGAGAGCATGGCAAACGTCTCTCTTTTTTTCATGTTCTTTCTTCCCTCTTGTCTTTGCCCCCCCCCTTCAGAATCAGGTGAGCATTACCTCATCGTAGTCCCAAACTGAACAAAGGAAGGGGGGTGACTCACTCAAGAGTCCAACAGATCCTATCATAGAATATCAGGGTTGGAAGGGACCTTAGGAGGTCATCTAGTCCAACCCCCTGCTCAAAGCAGGACCAATCCCCACTAAATCATCCCAACCAGGGCTTTGTCAAGCCTGACCTTAAAAACCTCTAAGGAAGGAGATTCCACCACCTCCCTAGGTAACCCATTCCAGGGCTTCACCACCCTCCTAGTGAAAAAGTTTTTCCTAATATCCAGCCTAAACCTCCCCCACTGCAACTTGAGATCATTACTCCTTGTTCTGTCATCTGGTACCACTGAGAACAGTCTAGATCCATCCTCTTTGGGACCCCCTTTCAGGTAGTTGAAAGCAGCTATCAAATCCCCCCTCATTCTTCTCTTCTGCAGACTAAACAATCCCAGTTCCCTCAGCCTCTCCTGATAAGTCTTTCCAATTTTTCCACATCCTTCTTGTAGTGTGGGGCCCAAAACTGGACACAGTACTCCAGATAAGGCCTCACCAATGCCGAATAGAGGGGAATGATCACGTCCCTCAATCTGCTGGCAATGCTCCTACTTATACAGCCCAAAATGCCGTTAGCCTTCTTGGCAACAAGGGCACACTGTGGACTCATATCCAGCTTCTCGTCCACTGTAACCCCTAGGTCCTTTTCTGCAGAACTGCTGCCTAGCCACTCGGTCCCTAGTCTGTAGCAGTGCATGGGATTCTTCCGTCCTAAGTGCAGGACTCTGCACTTGTACTTGTTGAATCTCATCAGATTTCTTTTGACTGAATTCTCTAATTTGTCTAGGTCCCTCTGTATCCTATCCCTACCCTTCAGCGTGTCTACCACTCCTCCCAGTTTAGTGTCATCTGCAAACTTTCTGAGGGAGCAATCCACGCCATCCTCCAGATCATTAATAGCAGCAAAGAATCCTGTGGCACCTTATAGACTAACAGACGAAGAAGTGGGTATTCACCCACGAAAGCTCATGCTGCAAAACGTCTGTTAATCTATAAGGTGCCACAGGATTCTTTGCTGCTTTTACAGATCCAGACTAACACGGCTACCCCTCTGATACTCAGATCATTAATGAAGATGTTGAACAAAACCGGCCCCAGGACTGACCCTTGGGGCACTCTGCTTGATACCTACCGGCTGCCAACTAGACATGGAGCCTTTGATCACTATCCATTGAGCCCAATGATCTCGACAGCTTTCTATCCACCTTATAGTTCATTCATCCAGCCCATACTTCTTTAACTTGCTGGCAAGAATACTGTGGGAGAATCCTTTGTTGCTGCCTAGGCCAGTGTTCTTTGTTCCTGTGAGGCTGGGCTGGGTTTGTCCCATACATGCCCTGATGAGGTGTGAACTGCCCCTCTGCTCCTTGAGAATTTTGCCTGTGCTTGTTTTAAGCCATGAGGACACATTTTCAGCCTCATAACTTTATACATGAAATTACAACCAATAACATTACTATAACAGCAATGCTCAGTGCATTATGAACCTTCCAAAGACACCCAACATGACCAAACTTTGCATTGGATACCACACAATCATATTATAAGGATGAACATGGGGGTGCAGGGTGTTCCCCCGAGGTACAGAGTGTCACACACTTCTAGCCCTATGTGAAGCCAGTTACCTTCCTTCCCAGATGGGATGTCAAGTGGCGGGACTCTCTCTTGGGAGAAGGTGTTTAAGAATGATGAGGGGTGTCCCCTGAGCTATCTAACCTGTAGTTTGAAACTCTGGTTGGTAAGCCCTGGTCTACACTACAAACTTATGTAGGTATAATGACGTCACTTGGGGTGTGGAATGAGCAATGCAGCTATACTGGCCGAACTCTTGGTGTAGACAGCGCTATATTGACAGGAGGACTTATCCTATTGACATTGCTACTGCCTCGTGGGGAATTGGAGTACCTATGCTGACGAGAAAAGCTCTCCCATCAGCATAGGTAGTGTCTTCACTAAGCGCTACGGGGCACTGGTGCACCTGCAGTGCTGTAAGTGTACACAAGCTCTAATTTTGGCCTGGGTTCAGTAGTTAGTCCGGTCTTCTGGTCACCAGATATATGTTGTAGCTATACTAGCCCTCTTTGTTCAGGAAGGCTAGGTTCTGATTTCATCTAGACCCTAGTTATAACGAGGTGGCTGTTCCTCTAGTGGCTGTTAATTCATGTTGCATAATTTGTTTGCAGTTTGGCATAATTTATGAGTTTCTATTTAGGAGAGGCCCAAGACTAAAATTACTGGAAGTGGTGTATGTGAGGAAAAATACAGAGCTGCGTGAAGGAAGCTTGTGTGGTGATTCCCAGTGATAAGTGCTCTCACTTTTGCTAGCACTAACTTGCGAAACTGAATACTAAGTGTTGGGGGAATGAGGGTGGGAGAGGGTCAGGGATTGTGTGCATGTGCATGAAGGCAGTATAGGACAACTAAAAGTGTTTATATATATTTTTTTCTGCTTAAGCATTTATATAGTTGTGTAGAACTCCTAAAATATTTGCATATTAGCTTTCCTAACTTTGAAATAAAATTCAGAACCACATATACACACGTTATAAATGTGTGTGCTTTCATATATCTTAGCGTATTTGTACTTCGAGTTTATGTGGGCTTCTGTATTTTTGTGTAGGTACCAGGGACCAGAGCTGGAGATGTGGTCGCTTGGCATCACCCTTTATACCCTACTCTTTGGAGAGAATCCCTTCTGCGAATTAGAGGAGACCATGGAGGCTGTACTAAATCCTCCTTACAGGGTGTCAGAAGGTGAGTTTTCATTTATTCATGCCATTCATTGCCAATGGAACTGACCATAGTGGAAGAGATTGCTCTAGAACAGTGGTTTTCAAACTGCGGGTCGCAATCCAGTACTGGGTCGCGGAATGTAAGGCATTGGGTCGTGGTGGCTCTGGTCAGCACCGCCAACCGGTCTGTTAAAAGTCCCGTCGGCGGTGCTGCCTGGGTAAGGCAGGCTAGTTCCTACCTGTTCTGACACCATGCTGCATCCTGGAAATGGCCAGCTGCAGGTCCCGCTCCTAGGCGGGGGGGCCATGGGGCTCCGCGCGCTGCTCCTGCCCTGAGCACCAGCTCCACATTCCCATTGGCCAGTTCCCAGCCAATGGGAGCTGGGGGGGGGGGAGGGGAGCAGTGCCTGCGGGCGAGAGCTGTGTGAAGCCGCTTGCACGCCTCTGCCTAGGAGCCGGACCTGCTGCTGGCTGCTTCCAGGGCGCAGTGTGGTCCGCAGTGCCAGGACAGGCAGGAATCCTGCCTTAGCACCCCCGCTGCGCCACTGACGGGGAGCCACCCGAGGTAAGCCTGCATGCCAACCCTGCACCCCAATCCCCTGCCCCTTGCTGCAGCCCAAACCCCTCATCCCTGGCCCCACCCAAGAGCCTGCACCCAGAGTCCTGACCCCCTCCTGCACCCCAAACCCCTGCCCCAGCCCAGAGCCCCCTCCAACACCCCAAACCCCTCACTCCTGGCCCCACCCCGCAGCCCTCACTCCCACACCCCAACCCTCTGCCCCAGCCCTGAGCCCCTCCCAAACCCCTCATCTCCCAGATCCAACTGGATCGCCAGAAAAAAAAGTTTGAAAACCACTGCTCTAGAAAGAACCTTTGTGTAGCTGGAAGCGCACAGTGTATATTTATTTCTCCAGGTTTTGCCCTCTTCTTGGGAGTCTGTCTCACACATGCTTAGTTTATTAAACATCAGTTTTCATCTGAAAAAGGGCTATGACATGCAAATCTGTATATTCACCTCTAATTCTTTACACATATGGAAGTATCTGTGTACTACCTGCACTGGCAATATTTCAAATTCCAGACCTTCTCTATGGTGAGTTCACTCCTTCATTCATTATCCAAAACCACCAAGGAGTTAAAAATTGAGTGAGCTGGAACAAATAATGTAATTGGAAAGTTCAGCCTACTAGATAAGTTTAAGGTCCAGTGACTACCAGTGGTCCTCAGGAGGCTTGAATGCAAATTCAGACTTTGCTTCACTTAACCATTGCCAACCAGTATTGTTGGCTTAAGAGGTCTTGCTGGCAACTTCCTCGCCTCAGTGAGGCCCTTAGAAATGTGAAGGGGGTTTGCTTGCGTTTGTGGCTTCAGAATTGGTTTCATGATCTGGACTATAAAAGAAAAATATTGCTGGTCTTGCTTCCTGGGGGAGGTGTTGAAGAGAACAAGCATGTGGTGGGTTGATAAATCTTTCATCAGCAACCTCTCTGTAGGTGGTCTTAGGAGTATTTTAGTCCCAAACAGAGCCTCTATAGCTTTGCAGTTAGGAATTTCCTGGTGTTTTCCCCAAGCCACCGGTATATGCCCTCAAAAGAAAAACAAACACAAGACCCCATTTTTGCAAAAGGACTGGTCTTGGAGTGGGTGGGTGCCCACCAGGGGCACCAAAGTTGTAAAAAGACTGGTGTGCAAAAAAAGTCTTCCATGCATAGATTGTCTGTCTGTTTCTTTCTCTCTCTCTCTCTCTCCTCCTCCCCCCCCCCCAGTGTCTTACCTCTTTTCAGTTCACTATTTACACAATGTGGAAGGCTTAGATCATTCTCCAAGCCAGGCAAACACAGCCCTGAGTGAATGAAACAAGACAGAGAAAGCCTGGCAGAAGGGCTGGAGGGATCTGGGGTTACAATTTTACCTACTTATGGGTATTGAACCTAATTTACTAAGGGTATGTCTACACTGGCAGAGTTACAGAGCCGCTCAGAGAGCATTGAAGGGAAACCGCTGTTGTGTGTTCACACTGTCAGCTGCCGGCTCAATAGCGTGTTCACACTTGCGGTATGTGGAGCAGTGCACTCTGGGCAGCTATCCCATAGAGCATCTCTTCTTCTTCTGCCGCTAAGAGTTGTGGGAAGGCGGAGGGGGTCGTGGGGCATCTTGGGTCCTGTCCCAATGCCCTGTGATGCATTGCTTCGCAACCCAGCAATCCCTGTGCTTCCATCCGCATTTGGCGCCATCTTTCAACGGTTTGTGTACTGTGCGCTCTGCCTCTTCGGTCTGCAGGAATGGATCCCGAACTGTTGACCAGTATGCTGCTCGCTCTGACTAACACGTCACGAGTGGCAATGGAGTTATTGCTTAAACTACAAAGGCAAGAGGAGTGCAACATTGATCTCGCCACGCGTACTAGCTATGACACGAGATTGCTTGTGGCATTCACGGAAGTGCTGACCACAGTGGAATGCCGCTTTTGGGCTTGGGAAACAAGCACTGAGTGGTGGGATCACATCGTGATGCATGTCTGGGATGACGAGCAGTGGCAGTAGAACTTTCAGATGAGGAAAGCCACGTTCATGGGACTGTGTGATGAGCTCGCCGCAGCCCTGCAGCGCAAGGACACGAGAATGAGAGCTGCCCTGCAGTTGGAGAAGCGTGTAGCGATTGCACTGTGGAAGCTGGCTACTCCAGACTGCTACCGATTGGTCGCTAACCAGTTGGGAGTGGGAAAGTCGACCGTTGGACTCGTGTTGACGGAAGTGTGCAGGGCCATTAATCGCATCCTGCTCTGAAAGACCATGACTCTGGGCAACATGCGTGACATTGTGGATGGCTTTGCACAAATGTGCTTCCCTAACTGCGGAGGGGCAATAGATGGCATGCACATTCCAATTCTGGCACCAGACCACCTAGCCACCGAGTACATTAATCGGAAGGGGTATTTCTCAATGGTCCTCCTGGTGCTTGTGGATCACCATGGGCATTTCACAGACATTAACGCAGGCTGGGCTGGAAAGGTGCATGATGCACGCATCTTTCGGAACACTGGCCTGTTCAGGAAGCTGCAAGCAGGGACTTGCTTCCTGGACCAGAAGATCACCGTAGGTCGGCAACCTTTCAGAAGTGGTGTGCCGAGTCTTCATTTATTCACTCTAATTTAAGGTTTCACGTGCCAGTAATACATTTTAACGTTTTTAGACGGTCTCTTTCTATAAGTCTCTAATATATAACTAAACTATTGTATGTAAAGTAAATAAGGTTTTTAAAATGTTTAAGAAGCTTCATTTAAAATTAAATTAAAATGCAGAGCCCCCCGCACTGGTGGCCAAGACCCGGGCAGTGTGAGTGCCACTGAAAATCAGCTCGCGTGCCGCCTTTGACATGTGTGCCATAGGTTGCCTACCCCTGCCGTAGGGGAAGTCAAAATGCCCATTGTGATCCTGGGAGACCCTGCCTCCCCCTTAATGCCATGGCTTATGAAGCCATACATGGGGCACCTTGACAGCAGCAAGGAGCAGTTCAACAACAGGCTGAGCAAGTGCAGAATGACTGTTGAGTGTGCTTTTCGCCGTTTAAAGGCCAGCTGGCGCTGCCTGTACGGGAAGCTGGACCTGGCTGATGACAGTATTCCTATGCTTATAGCTGTGTGCTGTACACTCCATAATATTTGTGAAGGGAAGGGTGAAAGCGTCACTCAGGGCTGGACTGCTGATGCTCAGCGCCTGGAGGCTGAATTTGAATGGCCAGAGACCAGGGCTATTAGAGGGGCGCGGGGCCATAAAGATCAGGGATGCCTTGAGGCAGTAATTTGAAGCTGAAAGCCACTAATATTTGTTGCTATGCTCGGGACTGCAGCATTTGTAATGCTAGGAGGTGATTATGATTGGTGCAGACGATGCAATATGAAGGTTTAAGATAGTTGTCTGTTGCTTTGCAGGGCTCTGTTTGCTTTCAATTAATAGAATAAAGATTGCTTTCAAACCAACACAATTCTTTTATTGAAAAACAGCAACCGGAGGAGAGAGTCAAACAAAAAGCCACATCAGCACTGAGAGGAATGGGGGAAGGGAAGGTCCCAGGAGGAGGTGGGGTTCCGGGACAGTTAAAGATTTGTGTATGTCAAGGGATCATATCCAACTTTCTCCTTTGGAGTACAGTGCAGCGGGTACTGTACTTCATCAGGGCTAAACTGCAGAGGGCTGGGTGTTGAGTGCAATGGGTACTGGGAGTCTGCAGTGCTGGACTGTGACAGGGGAGGAGTGGAATGCCGCGGGTACAGACTTGGAGCCAGGAGGTTGATAAGAGTGTGTTGGCGCCGTCTGGGGGACGCATGGGAAATAATTTTGCGAAAGCAGCTGCAGGGAAGGGCAGGCGCGGAGCTGCTTGGTTTGCAGTGCTAGTATTGTCTGGAGCTTGTCTGCTTGATGCCCCATAACCTTTAAGAGCCGCTCTGTGACTTCATTCTGGCATGCCGCATTCTCCTTTCGGTTCCTCTTCTTGCTGTCCTGCCACTCCTTCAGTTCCTGTTTTTCAGCCGTGGAGTGCATCATAACGTCACACAGAAAGTCCTCTTTAGTTTTTCATGACTGCTTTCTAATTCTGCGCAGCTGTTCAGCCGGTGATGACAAAGAGGGAGGCTGGGCTCCCAAGGTCATCTCTGTGAAGCCAAAACGCAACATTTTACAGAAGCTGTATTGTTTGCAACACACACAACACTGATACAGTGATTTAAAACACAGCCACTATTCACATACCTGTCACTAACTGGCTGACCCCAGGCAAGCACACATGAGCCTCAAGACCCCCAAAATGGTGAGTAGCCGCAGGGGCAGGGTAAATCAGTGTTCCCGGACCCTACTGTACACTGGGCACATGGCTCTTGGGGAGAGCCAGCACTGTAGGGGAGGGCCTGATAATCATTCCTGTCCCCATGTTTTCCACAGGCTGTGTTCATTATGGAAGATATCTCGCTGCTGAGGGTGAGCAGGGAATCAAGGGAGGGTCTTCTCCAAGATTGCGGCTTCCACCCTGGCCCTTATGCAGCTCACCTGTGTGCAGCAATGCCCTCCCCCCTCGTCCCCCCGTCCCTGTGATGTCAGAGTGGCGTGGGAAAGTTACCATTAATGGGGCAAGAAACAAAGCAGCTCTGCCAAAGAACCTGTGGCAGTGGATTGCCCAGTATCTCTGTGAGAGTTTCCTGGAGATCTCTGAGGCAGATTCCCGTGAAGTGAGGGAGTCTATCAACAGCCTATTCTGCCGCTCAGACTTGGCATGTAGAGTTACGCGAATCATACAGAGTCAAGCCTGCTTTCTGTCCCCAACAACTCGCTTCAGCGGTTCCCAAAATCAAATCCACTTACCATGGGCCTCCTCTCCTGTTTGCGCTTCTCCAAGATCCGACAACTGTGACTGGCTAGCCTCCTCTGGGGTAGAAAAGAGCTCCCGGCTGCATGCATCTCTGACCTCCGAGTTGTTCTCTGCCTCTGGGTCCCCCTCCACTTCCTCATCCAGGATTTCTTCCTCCTGGCTCGGTTCACTCTCAACTGGCGTGAGCCACCAAAGTATCCACAGGGGACTTTGCAGTGGAGGTGGGGTCACCACCAAGTATCGCGTCCAGCTCTTTGTAGAACTGGCAGCACGTGGGCGCAGCACCAGAGCGGCAGTTTGCCTCCCGCACCTTGTGGGAGGCATTTTGCAGCTCCTTCACTTTGACCCCAAGTGCTCCAAGGGTCGGTCCTGGGGCCGGTTTTGTTCAATATCTTCATTAATGATCTGGAGGATGGCGTGGACTGCACCCTCAGCAAGTTTGCAGATGACATTAAACTGGGAGGGGTGGTATAGGGTCCAGCAGGGTAGGGATAGGGTCCAGAGTGACCGTGACAAATTGGAGGATTGGGCCAAAAGAAATCTGATGAGGTTCAACAAGGACAAGTGCAAAGTCCTGCACTTAGGACAGAAGAATCCCATGCACTGCTACAGACTAGGGACAGAATGGCTAGGCAGCAGTTCTGCAGAGAAGGACCTAGGGGTTACAGTGGACGAGAAGCCGGATATGAGTCAACAGTGTGCCCTTGTTGACAAGAAGGCTAACAGCATTTTGGGCTGTATAAGAAGGGGGATTGCCAGCAGATCGAGGGACGTGATTGCGGAGATAAAGGAAGAGGGAGGCACTCGTCAGGACCCTAATTGGGCCCTGGGTGATCGCTACTTCCCACCACCCAACACAGATGTAATGAGGTTGAGTAGTGCCCGTATAAGAAAAATTAAAACTACTGATTATTCCTCAAAGGTTTTTAATGACTTTTGACAATAAAGGCAACACAGACAAAATAAGAAAAGCAAGAATAAAGACCAGCACTGAATAAGGATTAATATAAATGGCAAGTTATACTGAAGACAAGCACAAGTACATGTAAAGTTATTATTCATTAGCTACTTACTACTATCTTAACACTATAGTATTGATACAACTTGAGATCAATTCTGCTCGAGCAACCAGACTTCTTTACTCCATAACCTTACCCTGCATTCGCCCAAAAATATGTTACCCTTCAGTCGGCCGTTTTCCCCACTGGCCATGTCCAGACAGTCGCGAAGTGCACGTCCCTTCGGTTCAGGGGGTGTGGGTCAGGTTTCCCTTATGACCGAAACACACACAGTCCCGTGCCTTCATACTTTTTATCTGATCTCTTCGGCCGTGTCTTAAAACAGGCCGACCAGTTAGGGTCAGCCAAATCTTTAATGTGGTTAGCGTTGTCGCCTTGGCTGTATAATTTATGCTTACTTATCTCCTTGTGTCGCTTTGACCGTATAACTTATGCTTACTTATTTTCTTGTAGCCAGTTGTTTTAAATGTGGGTTAGACATGCTGTGCCCGGGGGCACACCTTATCTCACTTTATAGGAGTTAGAATGTGTTATCTGGTTGCAGCACGTTTTGACCACAAGTCTTAGTTTATATTTCTGCAAAGCTTGCCCTTTTTACCTCTGCAAAGCGTGCCCTCTTTACCTTTGCAAAGTGGAAGTTTGAGGCCTAACATTGACAATACCTTTATTCATTTTAAGCTTGGCAATACATTTGCTCAGAGATTAATCGCATCCCCCCCGAGGCCTTAACTTCCGGCTTGGCAAAAACAACATTTATCTGAGTATATTCCTTTACAACAGGGGGCAAATAGCGAATACAGGCAAATATCAAGCCCCCAGCAATAAGTATGGTAAGACAGATTACCAATCCCAGAAGAATATGTGGGCCTGGGAATGTTAGGTCCGGGACCTTGACTGAGGAATGTAGTATTATGACTGAGCCTTAGAGGCACTTTCAAATAATTAATATATATGAATAATATGGATATGGCATAGATCAGGGATCAGCAACCTTTGGCACGTGGCTCACCAGGATAAGCACCCTGGCAGGCCGGGCCGGTTTGTTTACCTGCCGCGTCCGCAGGTTCGGCCGATTGCAGCTCCAACTGGCCGCGGTTCGTCGTCCCAGGCCAATGGGGGCGGCGGGAAGCGGCGCGGGCCAAGGGATGTGCTGGCCGCCGCTTCCCACCGCCCCCATTGGCCTGGAGCAGCGAACTGCGGCCAGTGGGAGCCGCGATCGGCCGAACCCACGGACGCGGCAGGTAAACAAACCGGCCCGGCCTGCCAGGGTGCTTATCCTGGTGAGCCACGTGCCAAAGGTTGCTGATCCCTGGCATAGATATTTGTCGTATATATGGGCATATATGTATAGTATGTATGTATACAGCATTTTATATCCAAGCATAACAATTCTTTTCCAATTTGTTGTTGTAGTTTGGCCCTTGTGGTACTGCAGATAGTACCTTGTGGTACTTTTATTAGGGCAATTACAGTAACCATTTATATCATTATTAGTAGTAGGCTGAGTGTTTTGAAATACTGGGATAGGGATTGTGATAATGTGTCCCACAGTGAAAACAAAAATTTGGAGTAGTGACAACAGTACTGTCCATGTTATAGATTACCCTTTCTGCTGGTTGTCACCCTCAGGTAAGCTTCACAGTGCAGGAAATAGGAACTGCTAGCTTCTCTGTTCCATGGATTGCATTGCCCCGTGATACACCAGTAGTTGACGTAGATCCAGTTGTTTTTATGGATGTTGTTTTTCAGAAAACCTACTGAGTGGACAGTAACCAATTTCTCAAATATTGCTGTGTCAGGATTAGTATTGGTACCCAGACACTGAACAAAATTGATAGGGCAGACATTGAACATGTTGTTTTGAATAACATGTGCCTCAGCGAGGATGCAATGTTAGTAACCCAAATTATGACTGGTACTAACAGGGAATTTATTTACCCAATTTATAGTTGCTGTGTAACTTAATTTCTTTACTAATTTGTTTTTTCCTTGCCTTCATGTTGTTTGCTGCCATTCATTTGTTGTAAACAGTTTAGCAAGGTTATGCACATTGTAAATGTTGTACAGCAATAATACAGTTGTTTTTACAGAGTAACCAAGTTGAAATTAAATGACAGTTTATCCTGGTTCAGCTAATGGTTTTTAGCTGATTGTTCACTTAATTGTCCATATATGGTAGATAGAGGTGTATTTGACCAGTCTCTTATTTATAAAGCACTTCATTTTTCTTTTCTTGATGCTTGGGGATGTCTTCACTGTATACTGATATCATCTGGTATTCTTGTGGTGTGATATCTTCTGGTGTCTTTAGTCTGTGGGATGCAACTTAAACAGCTAGTTAGTTAACAAAATAAAGGTTTTTTGTTTTTTATATTTCTCTTGTTTTTAGTAACCCAAATTTAATACACAGATTAATTTAGTGTGTTTACAATGTAATAGGGACCAAGTCTTTTATAACACAAGCTATACTTTTTGCAATTGTTGTATAGACATTCATTTTCATTTGAGGTGCATTACTAATATTTTATACTAAATGTAATGCTTAACAGCTAAAATAAATGCTCACAATCTTCTATGAGAAGGTGTATTGCTTTCCCTTGCTGAACACTTTGTTTCAGCAAAAGAGTCAGTAACATAATTTTAACAAGCTTTTTAGAGTTAATTTTCTTGTGTTACCAACTTCACTCTTGTTAACTGTTTAGAAGCACGAACTTTAACAACCATTGCTTCCCCATAACATAACATAACAAAAGAAAAGCGTATAAAATTAAACCAACTATAAAATTAAACCAAAATAAATTTTAAATACAGGTCCATGCAAATACTTTGAGGGTATTAAATTTTTCATGATGCTTTGTTATGTTTGGGAGCCAAAGGTGGAAACCTGTTGAAAACATGGAAACCTGTTGAAATTATTTGGTTAGCTTTATGCATAAATTGTTATTTTAAAACATTTTTGCTATCACATTCTTATAACTATATTTAAAAGTGCAAACAAGTTTATAAAAAGCCCACATAAGAAACTGACATTTTGTTATTAGCTTTATCTTAATGTTGAGGTTTCCCCTTACATTTTTTTCTTTGAATAACAAATAAAAAAAATTAAAAAACAAAACTGTGATTGATAAAGATAATTCTTTTGTTTGCAATTGCATTATTTGTTGAGGCAGAAATATATGTACATATATTTGTAACTGAAACCTTTTTGAACTTTGCACAAAAAATTGGTGCTAATAATACTATGATTATACCTCAACCATGATCTTAAAATAGTGTGGTACCACATATACATATATTTTTAAAAGGGTATAAAATTGACTTTTGTTGCAACAAAATAAAAATAATAAAAAAGTCATGTGACACACATGGCATACAGGACAAACTTACAATTAAAAACAAATGGCACCAGAATTCTATTTATTACTGTACAAAATAAGGCAAACAAAAATAAAAAATAAACAAAAGGGTTAAACATTTAAATAAGCAAGTTATTACCTTGTTATTTAAAACTTTTAATAAAAAATGATAAAATTCATATAATTACTTGCAAAATTTGTTGTATTAATTTAGTAACTTAAGGCATTTTTCATTACTTTATATTTAACATTATTTTAAAACTCTGCTATATGGAAATAAGAAAAGCTCATGTTTCAAATATTAGTTAGTGGTTAGGATTAAAAGCAGAGTGTGCATTTTTATTGCTTGGCAACCATATCTTCAAGACAGTTAGGAATAATTCCAGCTGTTGCATTCCTGAAGGGTTACAATAATTAATTTACTGGATTTATACTGTTTTTACCTTGTTTCCTCTTTGTTTGTTGTTTTGTCCTGTTTTCAATTGCTTTATCCTTTACAGATTTCTGTAAAAACTGTAACTTTTAAAACAAAGAGAGAGAGCTGAAGTGAGGAGAGGCAGGGGAAATAGGGGGGGTGAAGAGCAACCTAGGAAGGTAGCGAGATGAAAGTACAGGCAGCAGCAGCAGCGAGAAAGAAGGGTATATTTTTAGATATGAGCGCGGAGTGTGGTTCCGTGGGTTAAAGCAGTTGGGAACTGTGCCCCTGGTTTTTATCCTGTCTTTGAGAGGAGAGTGGGGGTAGTTACCTGCTCTTGTAAAACCTGAATTTGTTCCCCCAGTGTCTGTTGCTTTTGTGTGCATGCCAAATGGATTGCGGGAGTGCTCTTTTTTGCTGTAGTTAACTGTTTTTGGGCAACTCCATGTTTTAATGCTTTTTTACTTTGAAATTCTTTTTTATTCACTCCCCTGCGATTGACTCGCAGCTCCTGTCTCCTAATGTGGTCTGTGAACTGTTCCATTTTTTCCTTCATTTGATTTACCAGTTCAGTGAAAGTATTGTGTGCTACTTTTTCCATTTGTGCACTTACTTGACCCGTTCTGACAGGCACCAGTCTAGGTCTCAGTTTACGTTTAACCGGAACCTGGCTTTTATTATAAGGTGGTGGTTGCAATGCAGTGGACCCAGTTTCATCTTTTAATTTTGCTAGGGCCACCTTTTTCCATTTCTGTCCCCATTCTTCAGGCACAGGGTAGCTACCTGAAGCCTGCTGTTCATCAAAAATATTTATAACAGGGGACGGCACGTGTATTTTTTGTAGGTTCCTTGCAGCTGTTTCCAATGTTTTATTCTGTTCCTGTGCTGGCTGTCTCTGGGCTGCTTGCCACCCTGCAACGGGGGTGGGAGCATTCCAGGGCTGTGTAGCTTCTTTTGATTTTTTTTTTAACTCCTTCCTTGTTACTGTTACTCGCCCCGCCAATTTTGTGGCATGTTGTCTTAACCATTTAGCAGCCATGATTATAGTTTGCAATATTTTACATTTTAAGGAAGATAACACATCACTCCAACAGCAAACAAAAAACAAAGGCCAGAAAAAATCCAGGCGGAAATGAATCCTGGATCAGACCATAAACTCATTTAGCTAATCATCAAATACCACGGGGGGAAATAAAACCTTATAGTTGTGGACCTGCCACAGAATTTCACAATGTTTATGCTTCAACGGAGAAGTGCTAATTTACAGTGATAAGATTGTGACGCAGTAGGGAGTGGGGCGGACTGACCTGGGAATGTCGTCTAGTTTTACTGGGACTGTCTGCATGGGGGCTGGGATAGCAGGGGGTGACTTTACTTGAGGGACGATACCTGAACCTGTAACCTGAGCCGGGAGGGGGATGGGGCCAGGTGACACCTTTGCCCAGGAAACTGGACAAAGGCTGGAGGAGGAGCCGGGGAAGGCTGGGTGAGACTGCTGAAGGGGGTTTCAGTTTGGAGCTGGCTGGGAAAATGGAGGGGAGTCCAGACGGGTCTCTGGCCTCCCTGAGGCCCCCCCCCCAAGATGGACTTGAGGGGGTCCTGTTGTCTGTACCTGCAAGACCTGTCTTGGACTGTGTTCCTGTCGTCTAAATAAACCTTCTGTTTTACTGGCTGGCTGAGAGTCACGGTGAATCGCAGGAAGCCGGGGGTGCAGGGCCTTGTTTCCCCCAACTCCGTGACAACTAGTGGCAGAAGTGGGATGTACTTCAGCCTGTGGATGGCGCTTCCTGCAGTAAGTGACTGGGGAGCAATAAAACGAAGGGGGATTGACGAGGACCAGGTGTGCTGAAGATTCAGAGAGGAGCAGTTTCGTGGGGCAGAGGAGCTATGCTTAACCCCTGGGAGTGTGTGACCAGCGAGAAGGACTGTTGCAGTGTCGGGGTCCCCCTGGGGACTGCGGTGAGCAGGCTCAGGGGCGGAGGAGTCTGTGGCTTGACCCTGGGAGAGAAGTGGTGACCTGGAGAAGGGCTGGCACACTAGGGGTACCTCCTGGAAACCGTGGGGAGCTGAGAGCACCCAGGCCCGCGAGTGGCCAGCGGGAAGATGTATCAGAAGTGCCTTAAGAGCGACCTGGTCGAGCTGTGCAGGCAGAGCCGGCTGCGCATCGGGCGGCTCACCACAGAACAGCTGATTGCCCAGCTGGAGGAGGGAGATCGCTGGAATGAACTGATCCCTGTCTCTAAGGGAAGCAGCCCGGCAGATGCAGCGCAGGCACCAGTGTCTGTTCCAGCTGGGAGTGGTCAGATGGCTGCTGAGGGCTTCCCGAGACCCCTCCTACCTATGCCTAGGGGAAGGGCTGGGAGGAGCCCAGCGAATACCGAGGGCACCGTGACCCCTGCAGCCAGCAGGGGATCCTCCCGGCGGAGCTCCCCATCGCTGGAGCTGAGGCGTCTGGAATGGGAGAAGGAGATAAAACTGAAAGAGCTAGAGTTGAGGCAGCAGGAACTGATGGAGGAGCGAGCAGAACAGGAAAAGCAGCGTCAGCATGAGCTGGAGTTGGCCAAGCTGAGGCGCAGCTTGCCCCCGGCTGCGGTGAGTGATGGGGGACCCAGGACTGCACGGAGATTTTATAAGTGCATCCTGGCCCGGCGTAAGGAAGGGGAGGACATAGATGACTTCCTGAATGCCTTTGAGAACGCCTGCCAGCTGCACAGGGTTGACCCTGCAGACAGGCTCCAGTTTCTCACCCCCTTACTGGACCCCAAAGCTGTGGGGATGTACAGCCGAATGAAAGGGGCAGAGGCGGGGGACTATGAACTGTTCAAAAAGGCCCTGCTACGTGAGTTTGGGCTGACTCCTGAGATGTACCGGAAAAGGTTCCGGAGTCAGCATAAAACCCCTGAGGTCACATATCTAGAACTGGCCTTCCGGATGCAGGGATACGCCCACAAGTGGGCAAATGAGGCCCCAACTAGGAAGGACGTTCTTAACCTAATGGTACTGGAGCAACTGTATGAACAGTGCCCATCCAACCTGAGGCTATGGTTGGTTGACAAAAAGCCAGAGGACCCACGACGCGCAGGGCAGCTCTCTGACGAGTTTGTGAACAGCCGGTCAGGGGGTGGCAGGGAGGAGCCCTAAAGGAACAGGCCCGCCATGATGCAGAGAGAGAGTCACCCTGGGACCTCCCAAAGGGGGAACATGGAGAACCCCCTCCCAAGGGGAACATTCGGCGTCAGGACCAACCGACTGGCCCGAGGGGACCAACTGCTCAGGAGGGAGGAGTGCCCCAGGCCAGCTTCTCTTGGGGGCTAGATGCTCCGGACACAGGGTTCTCAGTTTACAGGGTGGGCGCGGGGCTGTCCCTGTGGAGTGAGTGCCTTGTTCCCCTGGAGGTGGATGGGAGGAAGGTTAATGGATACTGGGATACAGGCGCTGAGGTGACGCTGGCCCGGCCCGAGGTGGTGGCCACAGATCCGGTGATGCCCAACACCTACCTGACCCTGACAGGGGTGGGCGGGACTCCATTCAAGGTGCCCGTGGCGAGGGTACATCTGAAATGGGGGGCCAAGGAGGGCCCCAAGGACATGGGGGTGCACTACCATTTGCCCACTGAGGTGTTGATGGGGAGGGACCTAGAGGACTGGCCAAGCAACCCCCAGAACTCCCTAGTCGTGACCCGTAGCCAGAGCCGGCGAGGGCCACGACGCCCTGACCTCGGGAAGGATACCACACTGGAGGCACAGGACCCTACCCTGGTGGGGATGGAGTGCCCAGGTACAAGGCTCAGAGAGGCTGCAGCTTCAGACCCAGCCGGCGAGAGGGAGCAGGTCCCTATCCCTTCCCCAGCCGCTGAGTTCCAGGCCGAGTTGCAGAAAGATCCCTCCTTGCGGAAGCTCAGGGACCTGGCCGACCTCAGTGTGGTACAGACCATGGGGAGAGGTTGCCAGGAGAGGTTCCTGTGGGAGAAGGGATTCCTATACTGAGAATGGGCTCCCCCAGGGGAGATGGAGTCATGGGGGATCAGGAGGCAGCTGGTGGTACCCCAGAAGTATCACCGCAAGCTACTGCACCTGACCCATGACATCCCTCTCGCAGGGCACCAGGGGATCCGGCACACCAGGCAGAGGCTGCTACAGAACTTTTACTGGCCTGGGGTCTTTACTACTGTCCAACAGTATTGCCGATCCTGTGACCCCTGTCAGAGGGTGGGGAAGGCCCAGGACAAGGGGAAAGCGGCTTTGAGACCCTTGCCCATCATAGAGGAGCCTTTCCAGAAGGTGGCTATGGACATTGTGGGACCTCTCATCAAGACGACCCGGTCGGGGAAGAAATACATTCTGGTGGTGGTAGATTTTGCCACTCGCTACCCCGATGCAGTGCCCTTAGCTTCCATTGAAGCAGACACCGTTGCAGATGCGTTGCTGACCATTTTCAGCCAAGTGGTTCCCCAAGGAAGTCTTGACAGACCAAGGGTCCAACTTCATGTTGGCCCTGCTCCGGTGCCTGTGGGAGAAATGTGGGGTCCGGCACAACTGGGCATCAGCATATCAACCCCAGTCCAATGGGCTGGTGAAGAGGTTCAACGGAACGCTAAAGATGATGCTAAAAACATTTATGAACCAGCACCCGCAGGATTGGGACAAGTACTTACCTCACCTGCTGTTCGAGTACAGGGAAGTGCCCCAGGAGTTTACCGGGTTTTCGCCCTTCAAATTGTTATATGGCAGGAGGGTAAGGAGGCCCCTAGACCTGATGAGAGATGAATGGGAGGGGAAGGCCATTCCCGATGGAGAGTCAGTGGTGGAGTATGTCCTGACCTTCCGGGAAAGACTTGCTGAGCTCATGGGCCTGGCCAGGGAGAATCTGGCCAGAGCCCAGAGGAAGCAGAAGGTCTGGTGTGACCGCATGGCGCGGGCCCGCGCCTACGCCACCAGGGATCAGGTGATGGTTCTCATCCCCGTGAGGAAAAACAAACTACAGGCTGCCTGGGAAGGTCCTTTCAAGGTTGTCAAGCAACTAAATGAGGTAAACTATGTGGTGGAGCTGTCGAACCGGGCACACCACCGCCGGGTATACCATGTCAATATGATGAAACCATATTATGACGGGGAATGTGGTGTTAGCCGTGTGTGGGCGTTGGGAGGAGCAGGGAGATGACCCTTTAGTACATCTATTCCCTGGGACAAGAACTGGCTCCCCACTGGAAACAATTCCCCTCTTGGATCGGCTAACCCCTACCCAGCAAGCTGAGATCAGAGGGGTGCTGCATCTGACAGCTGTTTTCCAACCAGCCTGGACGCACTAATCTGACTCTCCACCGGGTGAAGATAGGATCGCATCCTCCTATAAGATGCTCCCCCTTCCGAGTCACAGGGAAAACTGCGCAGGACCTGTAAAAAGAGGTCCGGGACATGCTGGCTTTGGGGGTGATCCAGCCATCTTCCAGCCCTTGGGCCTCGCCGGTGGTGCTGGTCCCCAAAAAAGGACGTGGTCCATGTGAAGGGAAGTGCCAACATGATTGCAGATGCGTTGTCCCGGAGAGGGGACCCGGAACTTCCCCAGGTCACTGGTCAGAGTGACCCCCACTCAGTTCAGTGTTTGAAGGGGGGAGAGATGTGACGCAGTAGGAAGCGGGGCGGATTGACCTGGGAATGTCGTCTAGTTTTACTGGGACTGTCTGCATGGGGGCTGGGATAGCAGGGGGTGACTTTACTTGAGGGACGATACCTGAACCTGTAACCTGAGCCGGGAGGGGGATGGGGCCAGGTGACACCTTTGCCCGGGAAACTGGACAAAGGCTGGAGGAGGAGCCAGGGGAAGGCTGGGTGAGACTGCTGAAGGGGGTTTCAGTTTGGAGCTGGCTGGGAAAATGGAGGGGAGTCCAGACAGGTCTCTGGCCTCCCTGAGGCCCCCCCCAAGATGGACTTGAGGGGGTCCTGTTGTCTGTACCTGCAAGACCTGTCTTGGACTGTGTTCCTGTCGTCTAAATAAACCTCCTGTTTTACTGGCTGGCTGAGAGTCATGGTGAATTGCAGGAAGCCGGGGGTGCAGGGCCTTGTCTCCCCCAACTCCGTGACAAAGATCAACCCCAGCACAAGACAATTTTTATAACTTGTGCTGACACCGACATTACTACTGGAGATCAAAGGAACGGCACAATGGAATGGGATCCTTCTTAAAAGAGTAGCAGCAAGAAGGTAGGGTTATAGCAGCAGGAAGGTGCCATTAGATAGACATTGGAAGAAAAACAAAAGGTTCGCTAACTGTGACTCGAGATTCCAAAACTGGTAATTTGACAATGAGAAGGGACATTGGCAGGTATAACCATACGTTTGGAAACATTGACCGCAGAGTCTTTAGAGGCTTATGGGTCTCAGGGCAGATGAGTTAAGTGTCTGACTGCATCCCTTATCCCAGATTTTACAATCCCACTTCAGACACCATGCGTAGATAAAGGAAGAGGGAGGCACTCGTCAGGACCCTAATTGGGCCCTGGGTGATTGCTACTTCTCACCACCCAACACAGATGTAATGAGGTTGAGTTGAGTGCCCATATAAGAAAAATTAAAACTACTGATTATTCCTCAAAAAAGGTTTTTAATGACTTTTGACAATAAAGGCAACACAGACAAAATAAGAAAAGCAAGATTAAAGACCAGCACTGAATAAGGATTAATATAAATGGCAAGTTATACTGAAGACAAGCACAAGTACATGTAAAGTTATTATTCATCAGCTACTTACTATCTTAACACTATAGTATTGATGCAACTTGAGATCAATTCTGCTCGAGCAACCAGACTTCTTTACTCCATAACCTTACCCTGCATTCAGGTTTCTCTTATGACCAAAACACACACACAGTCCCGTGCCTTCCTACTTTTTATCTGATCTGTTGGCCGTGTCTTAAAACAGGCCGACCAATTAAGGTCAGCCAGATCTTTAATGTGGTTAGCATTGTCGCCTTGGCTGTATAATTTATGCTTACTTATCTCCTTGTGTCGCTTTGACCGTATCATTTATGCTTACTTATTTTCTTGTAGCCAGTTGTTTTAAATGTGGGTTAGACAAGCTGTGCCCAGGGGCACAACTAGGGTGACCAGATGTCCCGATTTTATAGGGACAGTCCCGATTTTTGGGTCTTTTTCTTATATAGGCTCCTATTACCCCCCACCCCCGTCCCGATTTTTCACACTTGCTGTCTGGTCACCCTAGGCACAACTTACCTTGCTTTATAGGAATTAGAATATGTTATCTGGTTGCAGCGCGTTTTGACCACAAGTCTTAGTTTATACTTCTGCAAAGCTTGCCCTTTTTAACTCTGCAAAGCGGAAGTTTGAGGCCTAACATTGACAATACCTTTGTTCATTTTAAGCTTGGCAATACTTTTGCTCAGAGATTAATCACAGTGATCATGCCCCTCTATTCGACATTGGTGAGGCCTCATTTGGTGTACTGTGTCCAGTTTTGGGCCCCACACTACAAGAAGGATGTGGAAAAATTGGAGAGAGTCCAGCGGAGGGCAACAAAAATGATTAGGGGGCTGGAGCACATGACTTATGAGGAGAGGCTGAGGGAACTGGGATTGTTTAATCTGCAGAAGAGAAGAATGAGGGAGGATTTGATAGCTGCTTTCAACTACCTGAAAGGGGATTCCAAAGAGGATCGATCTAGATTGTTCTCAGTGGTAGCAGATGACAGAAGAAGGAGTAATGGTCTCAAGTTGCAGTGGGGGAGGTTTAGGTTAGATATTAGGAAAAACTTTTTCACTAGGAGAGTGGTGAAGCCCTGGAATGGGTTACCTGGGGAGGTGGTGGAATCTCCTTCCTTAGAGGTTTTTAAGGTCAGGCTTGAAAAAACCCTGGTTGGGATGATGTAGTTGGGGATTGGTCCTGCTTTGAGCAGGGGGTTGGACTAGATGACCTCCTGAGGTCCCTTCCAACCCTGATATTCTATGACCCTGCACTGCAATGTGTCCCAGTCATGGCCCCTTTCTGTCATGCAACGTGAAATCTGTCCATAGGTATCATAATTCCTATGGCTGGAGCGCAGCTAGGACTGCACAGCCTCCTCTCCCCAAATGCTGATGAGGTCCAGCAGCTCTGCATTGCTCCAAGTGGGGGATCGCCTGGTGAGTGGAGCAGGCATGGCCATCTGGAAAGATGCGCTGAGACCACAGCACGCATCACCGAGCAAACAGGAAGGGGACTTTCAAAATTCCAAAGGAATGTATGAGGTGGGGATGATGGTTGGTCACCTGAGGGCAGGGCACTAGAGTTCAAACCGATGACCAGAGAGGCAAGAACAGGCATTGTGGGACATCTCCCGGAGGCCAATAGCGGCGCTGTAATCAACCCGGGTGTCTACACTGGCACTGTGGTGCTGTACACCTGGCGCAGAAGGCTGTATACCTCTCGGAGTGTTTTTTTTACAGCACTGCAACTGCGCAGTTTCTGCACACTATCTGCAGTGTGTACACCTCAGGAGTTACAACACAGAAAGCTGCTTTACTGCGCAGAAACTTGCCAGTGTAGACAGGGCCTTAGTGTGCCTTGTGACCTCATACAGCAGTGTCAGAGTAAGTAGGGCTATGTCTACACTGCACTTTTGTTGTTAAAACTTTTATCGGTCAGGGGTGTGAGAAAAACACCCTCCTGACTGACAAAAGTTTTAACGACAAAAAGTGCAGGTGTGGACAGTGCTTTGTTGGCAGGAAAGCTCTCATGCCAACAACGAGCGGCTACACTGCGTGCCTTACAGCAGCAAGGCTTTAGTGGCACAGCTTTGCCACTGTAAGCTGTGCAGTGTAGACATCACCTAGGACAGAGACAGAGTAACACCTCTTATTGTCTCTAACTTAAAAATTTGTTTTTTTGTTTTTTTTTGCTTAGATCTGATGGCTCTGGTGTCTGGGCTCCTGCATGCTGCTCCAGAGCAGCGCACAACCCTGGAAAAGCTAGTAGAGGATCCTTGGGTGCTGCAGCCTGTGAACTTGGCTAATTACACGTGGGAAGAGGTGTATGTCTCGGCCAGGCCAGGTAAGACATCGGTCTGAAAATGACTCCCTTTCCCTCCTCCCCCCAAAGTATCTTTTGAATAAGATTTACAAGAGGAGGTGGAAATGTGACTAGGAGTTGTGTGGAGTCAGATCATAACTTGGTGGTTACTCTTGTGATTGTCTCAAATATGGCTGCTGTTGATAGATGGACTTCTGCTAAACACTTGCCAGTGAAATTCTAAATGGTGCAGACTAGGTACAGTCATCTTGTTAGTGGAATCTTGGCTGGCGTGGAGAAGATAGTGTAGTGGGGAAGCTCGTATAACTAGAACCATAGCTGGTATTAGTACAGCTCTAATAACTAGGCCATGTCAGTTGTCATTGCTTTAAGCTAGACCTTAGTGCTTGTAGAGATTTGGCTCCTACCTGCTTCCTGACTGCAGATTAAGGCTTAGTTTCTGGAATCTGTGCCTCTGTGTTTGAGGTACATGTTCATAGGCGTCGATTCCATGGGTGCTCTGGGGCTGGAGCATCCAAGGAAAAAAAATAGTGGGTGTTCAGCACCCACCAACCACAGCTTGGCGGCACCCCCAAGCATGTGATTGGTGGCTGGGGGAGAGGCTTGGCGGGAGGGCAGCGAGCGGGCAGGGTCCTCAGGGAGGGGAGAGCAGGGGGTGGAAAGAGGTGGAGTGGGGTGGGGCTTTGGGTGAGGGGAGGAGTGGGGGCAGGAAGAGGCGGAGCCTTGGGGAGGGTGGACTAGGGGCGGATATTTAGGGCAGAGCAGGGGTAGAGCTTCCCCAGGGAAAAAAAAACCTCATCACCTATGTACATGCTGGCTGATAAACAGTGTTTGTCTCATCCCTAAATTCCTGTTCCATCCTTTGTTTTTCTTCTTCCTCAGAAAGCAATAATTTCAGAAATCACTGTATTGAGCACAGCCACAGAGCCAGCCAGACAGCTCCTTGCTTGCAGCGTGAGCAGAGACTGATCCATGATGCCTATGACAGTGAGCTCACAGATCCCCAATTGGAAGGAACAGCCACTGCTTACGCCAACAGATCTTGTTCCAATCTTCAGTGTTGGGACTGACATGCGGAGGACGCATACTGCAGATTTCCCCACCTGCTAGATAACAGCTCCCTAGTCATCATCTGGACAGCACTTACTGTCCTCCCAAGAACTAAAAGAAGCTTCACGTTAAGCACTTCTGTTTTAACAGACAGATCAGCCTTAGGTACTAGAAGACAGGAGTTGCTCACCATTGAAAGAAATCTCTCCACTGGTACACTGTTGGCTTCATGCACTTACTGTAACAGAGGCCTGTGATATGAAGGGGTTTGAGAGTGATGTGAAAGAGCCAATCTTTGACTTCAGGCTGATCCATTCTAGACTCTTAAATGCAGAAGCTTTTCACTTTCTCCAGATGAGGTTTTCTGGATATCCCTAGCAGTGATTGGATCCAAATGTGCCTTTCCTTTCTGACTGTCCTTGAGCCATCAGCACTTACCTGGACAGGCCCTGTGAGCCTGAGAAGTCTGTAGTGTTAATGAAACAGAATCCAGCAGTACACTTACCAGATTTTCCCATCTGAGTTTAGGATTTGTCTTCCTAGTATAAAATTGAGTCCTATTCAGGAGACCACCACACACTCTCATACACTTTCCAGTCTGGGCCAAAACTCAGCTTATCTGAAACTGCAACACTCCCACCGGTAGCTGTTCGGAAGTAAAATTAGCTCAAGCCGGGAGACTGCAGGGCATGCGCTCTTCCCAGGAGCTGGGACTCTGGTTGAAATCCTATTCATGTGAATGAGGCTTGGCACAGTGGTTGCGGATGAGCCTTCCTGCAGCAGTTGTTAGAATGTGGTTTGAGGCAAGCATTCCCTTGCGAATGGAAAGACTACTTTTGCTACTATCTGTTTCTTAGCTCATTCACATCTAGAATCTGGAGTCCTAATGTTTGCTGATGGAAGCTGAGGATTGAAAGAACCCCAGCTGATCATCATTCTCTATCCCTGTAATAGCAGTGAGAAGCTGAGTCAGCCCATTTTTCAAGGGGCTTGGATTCTGACAGAATTCATATTGAAAGAAACATACAGTGGAAAACCCCAACGTGGTCAGTTGGTTTTGAGTTTGTTTCTCTGTTTAATAGCACTTGGTTCTGGAGTATGGGCATGCTGGTGGTGGTTGTTGTTGAGTGTGCTTTTCTCTAGACAGACTGAGATGTTGTCAAGCTTGGAAACTGACCTACTTGGTTTGTAGTTCTCTTGTAAACCTTGGTTTAAGGATTTCAGAAATGCAGCTTGGTTTTTCAAGTGATCCTTGCTGCACCACAAAATCGAATCAAGCCTGAATGCTTGTTTATTGCTCTGTAAACAAGGTGGTGGGTGCACACGCTGAAAAGAGATTGCATGCATGGCTTTGTTTAGGGCAAATTGCACGGGGGGTCAGGGCCTCAATAATATAACTCCCATCAGTTGAGTCTTTTACTGAACTAGACTTTTTCCTTAATTCTCTTTTAATTTTTCATCTAGGCCAGAACTTCCCCAGAGTGACCTCCCAGATTTTGGCTGTGCTGCAAAATCTCACTCATACCTTCTTCCCCCCCATCCCCCAGGAGCTGTCATTCTGTACGGTAGATAGAAGAGAGAGAGAGAGTATTTAAAGGACCTGGTTTTAGTGCACTGTGTGTGGAATTGGATACAAAAGCCCAGGGCAGTAACAGGATTTATACATCTAAATATGTATTTGTTGATGCTGTATTGCAGTACATAATTCCAGTGTTATGGGACTGGCTTGCTCACTGAACTCTGTATAGCTGCCCTCACTAGTAGATGCTTCGTGTATGATGCTGCAGGTTTGAACGATTCTGGACAGATGCAACTGAGATGTGCACAAATGAAAGGGTAACAGAGAGAAACCTCATTGGACCTTGTTTTCCTGTAGCAAAATCACTCTGTTTACACTGACTACAGCTGCACCTAAAAGGTTTCTTCAGGAAAATCCTATAGCCAATGTGTATCTCTAATTCTACTGAGTGGATTACATTTTAAAATGTAAAGTGATGGATTTTTAACACCCTGTTTAGTTTTTGGCAATACAAAGTATATTTTTATTTGCTATGGTTTTTTATCAAAATTGTGCTGTATCACTGTTTCCTAAAAGTGAACAGAATAAACATTTTAGTTCTCAAAGTATCTCTTTGGCTGTGTCTTTCACTTGTGTTGCTGTGTGAACTGTTGACTTACAATGAAAGGCTTGTTTCCTTAAAAAAAAAAAATTCCTCTTTTTCTCTTTTCTCTTTCCTCTTTTTGCCAGATGACTCCACTGGCTCCTCACTTGGAAGCTTTTAGCCCTTAATTTGTAGGGACCCTAGATGTTAAATTTAAGTTTTGGGTTTTTTTTCTTCCTTCTAACAGAGAGCCTGGTTTTAACCAAAATACAAATGTTGAGACATGCAGAATAAAAATTACTTCCCCTCTCAATTCAACCATAATTCCATTTGGTATCTGTGATGTCATAAACTTAATAGTTCTCTAGTCATCCATAGACTCTGCCAGGAAAAAACTCGGTAGGATAGATCTTAATGTCTAGATTTATAATCTTTTTTTCAAGACAATCTAAAAGGTTAGAGACAAAAAGCTCTCAGTCCCAGCTGTTGTCATCTTTGTTATGTGTGACTTTGTTCTGAGCACTCTGAACTGCTCAGAAATCCACAAATAAGAGGGTTAAACTTGTAGCCTGAGCACGACACTGAGGTTGGACTGCCTTTGGTTCAAAAACCCTAATTAGGGAACATTCAAACGTGCCTATGTGTATATGGCTACTATGTCTATAGATATTGGTCACATATTAATATTGCTGCATTGATTTCTGATGACCTTCTTAAAAGATGTTATACTCTGGCTCAGACATGCCCTCAGTACTAGCCAGGCCAGACTCATGAAGAATTTCTGGCCATGCTTACTTACTGTTTCTTGTAGTTTCCTTTGCAGGTCAAATATAACAAAGAGCTGAAAAAACTCTGCAAAGCTCCACTTGATGTTCAATTGCTGCTTGAAAGAGGAAAGGCCAAAAGTTATGGAAAAAGCGTAAGTTGTGCATGAATGAGGAGGGTGCGGTGCGGTGTAGTGTATGTGTAGCCATGTACTATGCAAGGTCATCTGTGAGAATAGTAGAAAAGAGGCTGTGTAGGAGCTGAAAAATGGAAGAGTTAGAACTAAGACCATCTATGGCAGGGGTGGGCAAACTACGGCCCGCGGGCCGGATCCAGCCCCTCAGGGCTTTGGATCCGGCCCACGGGATTGCCCCCCGTGGCGCTGCGGGCCCCGTGCCACTCTTAGAAGTGGCTGGCATCACGTCCCTGCGGCCACCGGGTTGGGGGGGGGGGAGGAGGCAGAGGGCTCCGTGCGTTGTCCTTGCCTCCAGGCACCGCCCCCCGCAGCTCCCATTGGCGGGGAACAGGGAACCGCAGCCAATGGGAGCTTCGGGGGAGGTACCTGGAGGCGCAGCAAGGGCAGCGCACACGGAGCCCTCCGTCCCCCCTCCCCCAGGGGCCACAGCGCTTCCTGGAGCAGTGCAGGCTGGGGACAGGGCAGGCATGCAGGGAGCCTGCCCTGGCCCCGGTGTGCGCTGCTGCCACCCCGGAGCCCGAACCCCTCCTGCACCCTGCCCCCCAACTCCCTGCCCTAAGCCCCCTGCCTGCACCTCGCACCCCTCCTGCACCCCAACCCCCTGCCCTGAGCCCCCTGCTGCACCCTGCACCCCTCCTGCACCCCAACCCCCTTCCCTGAGCCCCCTCATGCACCCCGCACCCCTCCTCTGCCCCAATCCCTTGCCCTGAGCCCCTTCCTGCACACCGCACCCCCTCCCGCACCCCAACCCCCTGCCCCAGCCCTGCATACAATTTCCCCACCCAGATGTGGCCCTCGGCCCAAAAAGTTTGCCCACCCCTGATCTATGGCCATACCACTCTGAATGTCCCTGATCTTGTCTGGTCTCAGGAGCCAAGCAGAGTTGGGCCTGGTTAGTACTTGGATGGGAGATTGCCTAGGAATACTGGATGGGTAGGCTTTTGCCCTCACTTCCATAAACTGCATGCACAGCCACCTCCAAAGTTGTTTGGATTTCCCCCCCACCTCTGATTTCCAATCAAAAGCATCTGCCAACCTGCATACAGAGCTGGCAATCAATCACACCTGCTTCCAGATGGCAATGCCTTGTCGAAGAGAACACGACCATTCCTCTCTTCTGACTCCCCTGTAGATCAGGGCTGCCCAGGAAAGGACTTCATGTTGAACCACTTTTTGCTCCATCTCCCCCAACTGTGGTCCTGAAGTTCCCTCATTCTCTCCTCTGGGGTGGTGATAGGGGTTTGGGGAACGGAGGTTGGGGTCTGCAATGTGAATGGTGTGTAGGGAGCAGTGTGTGTGAAGGATGTGTTAATACTGCTCACTTCATTCCCTCCATAATTAATTGTGTGGTGAACTGTGCACATGAGGGGGCTGCTGCAGTGTGTGTGTATAAACTAGGGTGGGGAGCTGCAAATAGTACTAGTTGTATGTGAGAGGGAAAGCACTGCAGTAATATACAAACAAGTGTGTCTGTGAATTGTAAGAGTGGGAGGGGGGTCTCCACTGTGTGTGGAGGGGGGGTCTGCCATGTTACCTCCTTGGGGCAGTGAAAGTCTCCTTTGCTACTTGTGTATGCAGTGCCCCACACAACACAGCTTTGCTCCTCTTTTCAGGATTTTGGGCACTACCCCAATGGAAATAATCAATGTGTGGGGATGAACTGGATGTGGTGGGGCTGGGGAGGTGCAGCACGTGTGAGAGAATTGTGGGGGATGGGGATCTGCACTGTTGGTGGGAGGGAGTTGTGTGTCTAAATTGTGCGAGTGGGGGTCTGCAGTATGAGAATTGTGGGGAGGGAAGGAGTTTGGGTGTGAATTGTGCATGGTGGGAGTCTGCAGTGTGTGTTTTTGTATATGTTAATTATGGGTCACTGGAATGAGCCACATTGTGTGTGTGAAGTGGGGATGAGGGTGTGCACTGTGTGTATGAAATTTGAGGAGTGGGGAGATTCAGGTGGCTCTAATTTGGGGGGCAATGTGTGTGTGATGTAAGGCACAAAATCAATACAAATAAGTGAGAATTTTGGGAGGTGGGTAGTGTTTGAGGAATGCATTTATGAAGTGAATGGATTGCACAGCATTTATTGTGCATATGAATTGTCAAGGTGGGGCTCTACTGTATGTTGGGGATGATCGGTCTGCAGTGTGTGTCTGTGCATATTGTGCATGAGAGGGATGTGTTAATTATGGAGAGAGCAGTGTTGATTATGTGTGTATCCTGTATTAAATATAGGGGGTGTGCGCTGGTTTTCCCTTCTCCCCTCCCACCTGCTCAGTGTAGCCATGTTGTGTTGAAGGACCTGTCTTGCTCAGTGTTTGTTGCTTTAATTGGTTCTGGCAGGGAACTGGAGTGAAGAGCTCAAAGAATAAGATAAGGAGTTGGTGCTGCTGCTGTTGTGAAGCGTGTTGTGCATAGCAAGCGAGGTAAGGAATGTGGAGAGTTTCTGGGTAAGGAGAGGACGTGTGAGTTGTGTTTGCGTGGAGTGAGATCCTGTGCAGTGTGTGCTGTGTGAGCAGCAGCTGGGGCGGTGATGAGGCTGAAAAGGGGCCTACTTGGAGATGTCCATGGTCATACCACCCTGACTGCCCCTGGTCTTGGAAGCTAAGCAGGGTCAGGCCCTGATTAGTACCTGGATGGGAGACTTACCTGCTGGGAATACCAGGTGCTGTAAGCTTTTGCTTTTCCTTGTTGTGACAACCTGCACAGGCTCTCCAACCTCTTTTCTAACTGAGTAATGTTATGTATTAAGTGTCTTGATCTAGTACTAGGAGCCCTATCCGTAGACCAACTTTCTTCCCCCTCTTCTCCAGTTCAGGGACAGCGCACAGTGCCCGCCACACTGCATGGAGAGCTGGAGCTCACACCTGCTCCAGGATTGCACCTATTGCAGGAAAACAGCAGACTTTACTGAATAAAGAGGCCCCCGCTCCCTGTCTGCTGGAGGTGCCTTTCACATTGAGCCTCTCGGGGGAACAGGGATGATTTGTGGGGAATGTGCTTTGTATGGGTGGTTGTTTCTCTACCTACCCTCACTGAGTCCTAAATTTGCTGGGGGAAGGTGGGTTCCGTTCCCCTGCCTTTGTCAAGACTGAAGCTGTTGAGTCTGATTCTCCTCCTGCACAGGCTGGTTTGACAAAGTGTAACTTTGAGTGCCTGCAGCGCCTCCTGGCGGGCAGCAGGGTGAATGAGGCAGGATCAGCCCCAGCGGGCCTGTTGGGGAGCAGGCAGCAGGCCTTATGGAGACACAGACCTCTGATTCCATGAGGGAAATGCCTCCCTGTGGGCCTGGGGATTTTCCCATAGACCCTGGGGACTCCGTGCACTCTAATTGTAGAGGTAATTGATTGAGCAGCATTGAGTGTGTGAGTGAATTGCTGGGTTGAGGGTGTCTGCAGTTTGTGGGTGGGTAGGTGGAAGTGTGTCTGTGTGAGAGAGAGGGTGGAAGTGTGTCCGGTGTGAGCAGCAGGGAAGAGAAAGTGACCAGACTGGAAAGGGGAAAAGTTAGTGTACCTGATCTCAACAGCCTTGGGCTTGGTTCATGCTTGGTTGCGAGAGTCTCTGGGAATACTGGCTTTTGCCCATGCTTCCGAAACATGCCTACCCAGCCACCTCTCAAACTCACTTCTCTACCTCCCAAGTTCTTTGGCTTTTCCCCCTCCCCCCTCTGCTGTCCAATTTCTAATCAAAAGTACCCAACACTCTGCACACAGAGCTAGATATCGCACCCACTATGGTGCTGCTGAAGGAAAGCCCTTGTTGAGAAGAACATGACCATTCCCTCCTTCAGATTCCCCTCTAGAGCAGGGCAGCCCCGAAAAGTGTTTCATATTGACCCTCTTTCTTCTCCATCTCCCTCCACCCAAGGCCCTGCCACTCCCTCTTTGTCTTGTGTGTGTGTGTGAGGGGGGAGGGATTTAGGGGGTCTGCAGCATCTGTTAATTATGTGTGTGGAGCTATTGGTGTGAGGGAATTGTTAATTATGGAGGAATGGACAGCATGGATTCACTCTGCCTACTCCCTAATCAGCATCCCACCTGTATTCCCAGAGTTCAGTACCTTCACTCATAAAGACGTTCTGGATACCCTAAAGGAGTCTTCCTCCAAGACTTGTTAATCTGACCTATGTCCTTCCTGGCTTATGAAAGAGAGCCATGAACAACTGGTCAACTGTTGACTGAAATAGCCAACGTCTCGCTGAGAGAATTAATTTTCCCTTCCTCTTTCAAACATGCCATAGGCTGACTGAGGCAGAAGAAACCCACCCTGCAAACTTCAGTTATAGCCAACAGTTGCTCAGGGTCAAACCTCCCAGTTCTGAGCAATCTCACAGAGAAGCTAGCAGAAGGCCAGCTATAAACTCACCTAACTGAGCTCTCGACTGTTGCAAGCTGGATTTAGGCTAGGACATAGAACTGAAACTGCCTTATTGGTACTGCTGGATGATCTTTCAGTGGCTAGAGAATAGATATCAATTCTCATCCTCCTGGACCTCTCTGCAGCATTCAGTCCTGTTGACCAGTTCTGTTGTCTTGCCCACGAGGCGAGGTGGCAGGGGTTCAGATTAACACACTAAAATTTGTGAGTTCTTTCTGGAGGGACACACCCAACGAGTAGTGATGGGTGTGACGGGTTGGACCCCCCTTCTGGGATGCCACCTGATGTGCTGGGGTTTAACTGAGCCTCCCCTGCTCAATCAGCCTGGTTTCCCTCTTAGTGCTTTGCAGGATTAGGCTCTCCGGCCTCTTGCAGCACACACACACACACACACACACACACACACGTAGGACCACACCCCACTGCAGACACAAACTGAAGTCAGCTCTGTGTGAGAGGGCTCCCCCAGCACTCACGTGCCTACTCCCTTTAAGGGGTACACACCCAAAGGTTTTATGAAATTTGCCCCCTCCCTCAATGTGGAGGGAGTTGTGCACAACTTCTTCTCCCCCCTCCTCCCCCAGTTAGAAATTACATAAACTGGGTTATATTATAATCAAGAAATAAAATTCACCTTTTGTAGTTAATAAACTTAAGTGAATATAAGAGAGAACAGACCAAACAAAGCAGATTACTGACCAAATAAAGCAAAATGTACAAGCTAGGCTCAATATACTTCAGAAACATGTTACAAAATGTAATTTCTTACCCTAAATGTTTTAGGCAGGTTGCAAAGTTTCTGTGGCTCAGAGCTCCAGTTATATTTCTCTGTCTCAGTCTGCCCCCCCCCCCCCTCCCTCCCTCCCAGGTGGCTTTAGCAGTCTTTCTTCTGGGGCAGACAGGCCATGGAGAGGAGGAGCCACGTTTGCCTTCCTCCCCACCCTTAACTAGGATTTACATAAGGCGGGAATCCTTCGTTTCCCAAACTTGACACCCCCCTTCCAGTAGAAAGTTACAAGAAGTCCCAGGTAATGTTTAGTATCAGGTGACAAGACCACCTGACCTAGTAGTGTCACAATTAGGTCCACAGACACCTCCCAGGAGGGAGAGAGATTAGTATCTTCATGGTTTTGTTGTTCCTTCCTGATGGCTCATCGAATTTGATGGCCTGTCATCTGGTGGGTGTCTTCCCAATACACACCCAGTTGTAATAGTTACATAGTCCATATTTCTAACTTTAGATACAGAAATTATATATGCATACAAATTGGATAATCACATTCAGTAAATCATAACCTTCCCAATGATACCTTACAAGACCCATCTTGAATAAAGTATATCTCAGTTATGTCATATTCATATCATAAGCATATTTTCCAAAGAATATGGAGTGAAACACCACACCTTCCCCCGGAGATTACTGCCAGAGGATTGGTCACTCACCAATGGGGAGGCAGTATACCTAAAATTCCTTTTTGGCTTTGGTTGTACAACCTCCCACTGTTACCAAACACTGTAATGTCATTCATAGGTGTTTTGCAAAGTTCTGGGTTTCTGTTCCCAGAAAACATTGTGGTGTGTAGTATTGCGTACATAATGCAGATGTGAATATCTTTTAAAGTGTAGGTGCCTTGGCATTTAGCCACCAATGCCATGAGGCGATATGCCTCAGTTTCCCCTTCCACACAGCAGTCTAGATTGGATATGCTTTCTCTGCTGTGCCCAGCTCTAAGCCTGTTTACAGGTACTAGCTGAGAAGCAGTATTGTTATAGGACTTTCTTGTTACCACTCCAAGTCCATACCAAAGATTCGTCCAAAAATCATGCATGTTACACATTTTTAAAGTATTTACCACCAGTATCAAATTCTTTGTCTTAACCCACAGTGTGTGTAGTAAGAGACAAAATTACCAGCAAATTCATGACAGAGAGGTGCTTCCAAGTATGATAATCATACCACATCTTCTGTCTAAACAGATAAGTTTGTTTAGCATTCATTGTATTTCTCATCCCCTCAGTAAAGGTTCTTACTTTGGGTATGTCTTTGGGGTATTGGCAAGGAGACCTTGTATGTTACTGGCCCATCCCCTGTGGAGTTGCATTTCCTCTCCAGGGTTAAGCCCATGCGAAGAATCCACCCACTCTCCTGAGATTCCTTTGTGTTGTTCACCCCCATCACTCAGTGTCTGATGTTTAGCTGTGGGGAGGGGTTTACCTGCCTGGGAAGTGGCTGTCTCCGCCCCTTCATCAGGTGGGTCATTAGCATGTTCACAGACACCAAAATGCTTGGAAGAACACCCCCCACCCCCATCTTAAAGAGACAGAGTTAGTTTTCACAAGTACAGCAGGAAAAACATTTTGCAAAAGTGGGACCTGGGTTGGGGTACCCTCGGTCACCCCTCTCGCTGTTCCCAAGAGGTCAGCTGTATGGCTGCTCCCCTCAGTGAAGTCAGATACACAGTTCCCCCTTAAAACCTGAGCCACAGGTGGGGTGCCTGGAATTACAGATGCAGATCCAGCAAATTTCTCCTGGGCAAACCCTTCCCTGTAATGAGTGGGAAGACACTCCTGTACTCCCCCACATTCCTTCTTAACTTCTTTCTCTGGGCCCCCCACCAGGGCATACACCCCTATGTCCCCTTCAGGGTAACTTGTCCACTGTTCAGTTGTGGCCTACCAGCTACCAGCCATGACAGACCCTTCACTGGCGAGCCCTGTACCTTCCTCCGTCTTTGAATTGGGCTGGCCTTCAGTTACAGAGTCCATAGAATCCTCACCCACCGCAGCGGTTTCTTGGATCCCATCTTCCCCCTCTAGGGTTTCCTCCAGGACACATTTCCAAGAGCCAGATTTGTCCCTTGCTTAACTGCAACTTCCTGGCAGCCAGCAACCTGGACAGTCTCCCTACCATCAGGCAAAACATTCCCCTTCCCTGAGGGAACAGCCACCGGACAGGAGCTGGTTCTACCCACCCCTTGTGGCAAATTGCTTTGCAGGGCAGTAGAGAATTAAACAGACTCTCTCTCATTTCCTCAGCAGTTTCTGTAGCTTTGCTCCTTCCCACTGGGGCTTCAGCACAAGATTTCTCCTCGCTGCTGACAGACCTCTGGATAGCCCTAGCCATATTGAAAAAGTCATTTCCAAGTAGAATTTGTGTAGGATTTTGAGAAACTGCAGCCACGGTCAATTCAGCTTGCAAATCCTGTTTCCATGTTGTTACCAGATTTGCCCGTTACTTTGGGATATGCTCATTTATTCGGGTTACTCTTCTGGGGGTAGGGTTTTTCTGTAATTCTATTAATGTACTGCTTGTGTTACTTGTGTTTTTATATGGAGCTCTACTTCTCCCAATGGAGCTATCCTGCAGGACCTACCGTAGGTTCCCTAGGGCTGGGTTTCTCCAGCCCCAGAACCGGATGAACACACCCACACCCACACGTACATTAACAGAGCAAGTCTGAGCAGACCGGGGCAATCAGCACTGTCAAGCTGACCCCTTATATGTCTCTGGACTCACTGGGCTGGATGAAGCTGCACTTTCAAGCTGCCTCTCCTTATATGCCCCTGGGCTCCATGGACTGGAGCACTTTCAAGCTGTTACCCTTATGCATCCCAGATTCAGCACGTCCCTATCCCCACTCTCACATCACAATTGTACTGGCAGTAACCTACTTGATGAGCAAACCCCACCGTATTTTGGGCGCTGCAGGGATCTTTAGCTTAGGTAAAAGAAGCATTGCTGTAGAGTAAATGGGGGAAGCTAAGAACACAAAAGAGTAAAGTTCAGCAAGAGAGAGAGAAGCAACCCGCTTAACCATACAAGTTATTTATTGAATAATAGTGATCACTACACAAGGAGGGCTAAACCAACATAACATACATAATTAAAAGTTAATACCTAAGGTAGAGAGGAAAACAGGGAGAGAGAAAGAAGGGGATCTTACTGCTCCCTGAAGCTTGAACTGGTCGGGGTTCCCAGGTGATGGTGGTAGTTCAGGGTCCTGAGGGCCGGAGACAGGCAGAGCCCCCAGCACGATCAGTCAGGAGATGGAGTCCCAGTGGAACTGATGCAGAGCTTGGGTCTATGCATCAGAACACTGACTGGAGGGTGATTAGGGATTTTTGTAGAGAAAATACAATGGTTTAAGGGAGAACACTAGATTTGTTTATAGGTAAACTGATGACTCAAGGATTTTCTTTAGGCTAGGCAATAGGAGCTGATCACTCTTGGCTATGGGCGGTGTTTTTTTCCAGGGAGCTCCAATGCAACTAGGCTGCTTCAGTATTTTGGATATCAATCAAGGATTCCTTACTAGAATTGGTCTGATAACTGCTGAGCTGGGTGTGGGCAGGCATAGGTTCATTAACATCTGGAGCAGAGATTCCCATGATGCAGTGTGTCCCTGCTTTTTCTGGTCCCAGAGTTCAGTGCAGTTCTCTGTTCTCCATTTTGTATGCAAATTGAGAGGTCTCCCTGTCCCATCTTTTATGCAGATGAGGCTAGGGGAGTTGTCTCTGTGTTTTATTCTGTATGCTAATGGAGATGTCTTAATCTTGTCACCCTTGTCAGGAGGGGTCTAGGTGTGTCTTCATTGCTCCATCTGCCCTTCATTGCTCTCTGCAAGTCTTTTCTCTGATGGCTGGTGGGGGGGTATCTTTCATGAGTCAGACAGGCTCGATACTGCGCCCTGGTTCCCCAAGAACACAGAGCTGACTGGTATCAATGTGCACCTTAGCCAAAGGCACAAGGATTTTGTGACCCCCTACTAACAAAAGCTCTGCCATCTGTCCTGGCAGTATGTCTTTCTCTTGAATCAGGTCTCTCCTGACCACAGAGATTTCTGCACCAGTATCTCTCCATGCAGGGAGTTCTCTGCCATTTACTTTGACAGCCTTCATGTGCTTACTGCCTGGCTGTGCAGTGGCAACCTTTACAAATCCTGTGTGATAAATGGCAACTGCCTGAGGTGCCTCTGTGCTCTGAGTAGCAGTATTTCCATGAGTTGCATGCTGCCTGTTCCCACTTAGCACAGGGCATTTATTCCTCAGGTGCTCAGTGGAATTACAATGATAGCACTGTGATGGGTTGGGTCACAGAAACCCCCTTGGGAACTGCCACCTGATGTGCTGGCACTACCTCTGAGTCCGTTTTCCCTGCCAGCTTGGGACTTCGTACCTTGCCTTGTTTGAGCCAGACACGCTTGCCTGCTGCAAACACAGATCCAAATCTGAACCACGTCCCCCACAAGCTGCAGGCTTAACTGAAAACAGCTTAAGAAATGCTCCTGTCTCCAACACTCAGATACCCAGCTCCCAATGGAGTCCAAAACCCCAAATAAATGCGTTTTACCCTGTATAAAGCTTATACAGGGTAAACTCATAAACTGTTCGCCCTCTATAACACTGATAGAGAGATATGCACAGCTGTTTGCATTAATACATACTCTAGGGGTAATTAATAAGTAAAAGGTGATTTTATTAAATACAAAAAGTAGGATTTAAGTGGTTCCAAGTAATAGACAGAACAAAGTAAATTACCAAACTAAATAAAATAAAACACGCAAATCTAAGCTTAATATAGTAAAAACTAAATGCAGGTAAATCTCACCCTCAGAGATTTTCCAATAAGCCTTTTTTACAGACTAGACTTCCTCCTAGTCTGGGTCCAGCAATCACTCACACCCCTGTAGTTACTGTCGTTTGTTCCAATTTCCTTCAAGCATCCTTTGGGGTGGAGAGGCTCTCTTGAGCCAGCTGAAGACAAAATGGAGGGGCGTCCCTAGGGGCTTATATAGTCTCTCTCGTGGGTGGAAACCCCTTCCCCTCTCCTATGCAGAATCCAACTACAAGATGGAGTTTGAATCACATGGGCAAATCACATGTCCATGCATGACTCAGTTCCGTACAGGCTGACGCCACATTCCCAGGAAAGCTCAGATGTGGATTGGTGTCTCTCAAAGTTCATTGTTAGCTTAAGTGTTTCTTGATTGGGCACTTACTGAGAACAGTCTTTTCTCAAGAAGCTGACCAACTGCTTCACTGAGGCTACTTAAAATCCAACAAGTACATAGCTAATATTCATAACTTCGAATTCAAAAATGATACATGCATGCAAATAGGATGAATATATCCAGTAGATCATAACCTTTGCAGATATATGTTACATGGCATATCTAGCATAAAACATATTCCAGTTATGTCATATTTACACTCATAAGCATATTTCTATAAAGCATTATGGGGTGCAACGTCACAAGCACCTTCTGGGGTCTTCTGTTTTCACAGGCGATTTGGGATGAGGACTGGAGGAGTGAACTTGGGGGATGGGGGTGAGTGTCCATCCTCCCATCCACCCTCCTCCTCCTCCTCCTCCCCAGGAGTAAAATGGGGACTTTGCTTCCCACCAAACTTTAACCCCCTCTCTGTGGTTTATTCCTACTAGGTGCTTGGGATTGCTCAATTTTCTCTGCAAAAACTGCATGTTCATCAACCGTTTCCACCTTTATATCCCATAAACACTGTTTTACATCATCGCTAGACATATTCAGGAACTGTTCCTGTGCAATCAAATCACACATTCCTTCAAAGCTTGTAATTTCTTTTCCCCTCACCCACTTATTCAGTAGATTTCTCATTTGGCTCACATAAGACACATTACTTAATCCAGCCCCTCTCTTAAGGCTTCTAAATTTTGCTCTATAAATTTCAGGTGTAATCTGAAACTGTTTCAAAACCAAATCCTTAAATTTAACATAATTGGAAGCATCACCCACTGGCATCTTATTGAATATGTCCAGAGCTTTCCCAGTCAGTTTTGCAACCAAAGTGGTCATCTTTTGATCGTCAGGAATTGCATGGAGCATACATAGCCTCTCAAAGGTGATGAACTATTCAGCAATGTCCCCAGATTTGCTATATGGTGGACACAACCGCTCCCACTTGCGGATTTTTGGAGAGGTGGAGTCCCCTGGTGGGGGGTTCTGTCTCCTTCACTACATTACAGCCAGTTCTTGCTTCATTTCTTTATGTCTCAGTTCCATGGCTTGCTTCTGGGCCTCAATTTCTTTGTCTTTCAACTCCAGTGCTTGCTTCTGGATCTCCATGTCTCTCTTGTGGTCAGCTTTCTGTCTGGCTTTTTCTGCTTCTGGCTGGGCATTTTCTGCTTCCGTGGCTTTCTGATGTGCAGCCTTTTGCTCATTAATTTCCATATGTTTTAATTCTATCTGTTTCTGGTGTATTTTTTCATTTTCCTCTACCTGCAACCTGTAGAGCTTCAACTTCTTGGTAGCTTCACTTTCACTCATTTTCCTACTTTTCTGTCCCTACTTCTCTTGCTCGAAATAAGCAAACAGAAAATAATAAGCCAGTAACCACTTTGTTCTCTAGTCACCACACTTAAAACTCACTTAAAATCACCACCAGTGTCCAAGAGCAACAAGCTGTGCACACTATCCTGCTCGACTACGCCACTGTGACGGGTTGGACCTCCCTTCTGGGATGCCACCTGATGTGCTTGGGTTTAACTGAGCCTCCCCTGCTCAATAAGCCTGGGTTCCCTCTTAGTGCTTTGCTGAATTAGGCTCTCCAGCCTCTTGCAGCACACGCACACACAGGTAGGGCCACACCCCACTGCAGACACAGACTGAAGTCAGCTCTGTGTGAGAGGGCTTCCCCAGCACTCACGTGCCTACTCCCTTTAAGGGGTACAAACCCAAAGGTTTTATGAAATTTTGCCCCCTCCTTCAATGTGGAGGGAGATACGCACAATTTCGTTTCCTCCCCCCCCCCCCTTTAGAAATTACATAAACTGGGTTATATTATAATCAAGAAATAAGTTTATTAACTGCAAAAGGTGAATTTTAAGTGAATATAAGAGAGAACAGACAGAACAAAGCAGATTACTGACCAAATAAAGCAAAATACGCAAGCTAGGCTCATATACTAAAGAAACAGCTTACAAAATGTAATTTCTTACCCTAAATATTATTTTAGGCAGGTTGGAAATTTTCGGTGGTACAGCGTTCCAGTTATATTTCTTTTCAGACTGGACCCGTCTCAGTCTGGACTCCCCCCCAGCCTTCCCTTGGTGGCTTTAGCAGTCTTTCTTCTGGGGCAGACAGGCCATGGAGAGGAGGAGCCACGTTTGCCTTCCTCCCCACCCTTAACTAGGATTTACATAAGGCAGGAATCCTTTGTTTCCCAAACTTGATTCCCCCCCCCCCAGTGGAAAGTTACAAGAAGTCCCAGGTAATGTTTAGTATCAGGTGACAAGACCACCTGATCTAGTAGTGTCACAGTTACGTCCTCCCAGGAGGGAGAGAGATTAGTATCTTCATGGTTTTGCTGTTCCTCCCTGATGGCTCATCAAATGAGAGTTGGCAACACTGACTACGCTCCTCTGGGACAATGGAGCCCTCAACAGTCAGAGTAAAGGCCATCTGTGTGGGAGGGAGAGCTTTCGAGACACTAGAGTGAATTCCCCCAGCAACTACAGGCCATCCCAGACCTCCTCATGTTCTGCTCCAAGTGCAAGGTCCATTTCTTTGACCTGCCTCCTGTACCATAAACACATTGCAACGGTATNAAAAAAAAAAAAACACCCCCCCCCCCCCCCCCCCCCCCGGTATCAAAAGAAGACACTCCACTGCACATGCTTCTTCCTCTGGGGAGAGGATCAGAGAACAACCAATGTGTGACATGTGCAGTGACATTGTTTTACGCACTGCTGGAAGGTGCTCAGATACTATGGTGAAGAGCATGTTATAAGAACCTACGTAGACTAAAATAGGGAATGGGTCAGGGCAGCATTAATTGTGTGCATCCTGTAATAGGTTTGAAGGATGCAGTGGGTTTGGATTGTGTATGAGATTTTTTTTTTTTTAAGTGTAGTCATGTCGTGTGTTGAAGGGTCTGAGTCTTGTCCAGGATTTGTTCCTAGAGCTGGTTTAGGCAGTGGACTGTAGCCAAGAGCTGCGAAGAAATGTGTTTGAGCCGTTGTTGTTGCAGTTGTGAAGTCTGGTGTATGTGGGAAGTGTGTGCATGGGTAAGGAGAATGTGAGATTTGTGTGTGTGTGTCGCAGTGTGTCCTGCAGTGGGCGCTGTGTGAGTGGCATAGGAGAGGCCGAAATCAGTCTAAAAAGGGGCAAAGTTTAAAGCTGAGGCTGTCTATGGCCAGGTGCATGCACCCGATCTTGTCTGATCTCTAAAGCCAAGCAGCGTCAGACCTGGTTAATACTTGGATAGGAGACTGACTGGGAATACCGGGTGCTGTAGGCTTTTGCCTACACTTCTAAAACCCACCTGTGCAGTCACCTCTCAAACCCACTTTTCTACCCCACAAATTCTCTTGCTTCCCCCTTACCACTCCCACCCCACACAATTTCCAGTCAAAAGCAGCTGGTATGCTGCATGCAGATCTGGAAATATCACCTGCTTGCAGAGGAAAGCTCTTGTCAAGGAGAACATAACCACTGCCTCCCTTCAGATTCCCCTCTTTCTTCTCCATCTCCCTCCACTGGAGGTCCTGTCACTCCCTTGCTCTCTCCTCTGGGGCAGGGATAAGTGGGTGTAGAGGAGAAGGAGGTTTGCAAAGTGTGTGAGGATGCATCAATTGTGGAAGAGCAGGAATGCAGTATATGAGAGTTGGGGGTGGAACGACGAAGTTATGTAGGATGTATTAATTGTGTGCAGAGTGGTGCAGAGTATGTGTGGGATGCCTTAATTACGGATAAGGCTGCGGGTCTGTCACGGAGGTCGTGGAATTCATGGGTTCTGTGACTTCTGCAGCTGCAGCGGCCAGTGCGGCTCGTCCTGGGGCCAACTGCACCAGCCGTTGCTGGAGTGGTCCCAGGGCCAGCCGCACCAGCCACTGCTTGGGCGGCCCCGGGGGCTGTTGGTCCCAGGGACCAGCCAAGCAGCAGTCCCAGGGATGGCCCGGGGACCTCCGGAGCACCAGTGGTCCTGGGGGCAGCCTGAGCCACGACCAGTGGGCAGTCCTGGGGGCGGCCAGAGCAGCGGCCCCGGAGACCATTGGAGAGCAGTCCCTGGGGGACTTCGGAGCAGTGGGTGGCTGGAGGCAGTCGGTCCCTGTCGCCAGAGCAGGAGCCAGCCGTTGGCCCACAGGGTCCCCTAGAGCAGCACCGCCCTAGGAGCAGCTAAGATTTAGTCAGGGGTATTTATAGTAAAAGTCATGGACAGGTCAGGGGCCATTAATTTTTGTTTATTGCCCATGACCTGTCCATGACTCTTACTAAGAATTCCCATGACTAAATCTTAGCCTTAACTATGGAGGAAATGCAGTAAGCAGCACCAAGTGGTGTGTGTGAGAGAGACAGAACTGTGCAGGGTCTGCAGAGGGTGTGTATAAATTGAGCTGCAGGTTGTACAAATTTGTGTGTGTGTGAGAGAGAGAGACAGTGTGTGGTGTGTGTGTGTGTGTATGAACTGTGAGGTTGGGGGGTCTGCACTGTGTGGGTGGGTGTAGTGGGGGAGGGGTATGTGTGAGGTATGTTTTAGGGAGGAACTGGATCAAACAACATTTATTGTGCGTGGGTGTTTTTGTGGGGGTGGGGTGCAGCATTGTGTGTGAGTGAAGGGACTGCAATATGTGTGGACCTGGTGGCGCATGAGGGGTGGAAGCGGTGTGTGTGTGTGTAAGTGTGTTAATTTTGGAGGGCATGGAGCAAGCACTATGAATTGTGTGTACGGTGGGTGAAATATATGGGAGGGTACGGAGCAAGCCACATTAATCACGTGTATGTCTTGAATTAGGTTGCAGGGGCGGGGTTGAGGAGGGGGAGGGATTGTTTTGAAGTACAACGCTGCAGAATATTGAAGGGTCTTGCCCAGTGTTTGTTCATGGAGTTGGTTTAGGAGTAGGGTTGCCAACCCTCCAGGATTGTCCTGGAGTCTGCAGGAATTAAAGATTAATCTTTAATTAGATTGTCATGTGATGAAACCTCCAGGAATATGTCCAACCAAAACAGACAGCCCTATTTAGGAGGTGAATTATAGCCAAGAGCTGCAAATTGTCATTGTGAAGCATGTTGTGCGTGGTGATTAGGGAACGTGGAGAGCAGGTGGGCAAAGGCAGCATGTGTGAGTTGTGCTATGTGTGTGTAGTGACATGCTCTGCAGGATGTTCTGAGAGTGGTAGGGAAGGCAGGGATAAGACTGAGGGCTTGTCTACACTGGTAAGTTTTGTCGCCAAAAACTGGCTTTTGGTGACAAAACAGCGATAGCATACACACTGCAATGTGACTTTTTTCGGGGGGGGGGAAAAAACCCTGCCTAGTTTTGGCGACAAAAAACTTCCCCCCCTGTGAGAGACTTTTGTCTTTTCCCCTCCCTTTATTGTCGACAAACATGCAGTGTAGACACCACAGTTTCCCCCCCCCGCCCCCCCCGGCCGAGTTTATTGGCCTCCAGAAAGTATCCCACAATTCCCATGCTGCCGCTCTCGTCAGCGTTTTGAACTCCGCTGCCCTGCAGCCAACCCGCCCCTCCCCCTTGCAAGCCCCAGGAATTTTAAATCTCATTTCCTGCTTGCTGGCTTCCCAGAGGAGCTTCCCAGGTGAGCATGGCTGGCTATTGCACCAAACGCGCTTCCACTTGGACCACTGCTGAGTTGTTGGATCTGATCAGTATATGGGGAGAGAGTCTGTTCAGTCACAGCTGCGAGTGACCCGTAGGAATCGGGACACATATGGGCAAATTTACCGAGGTTTGTGCGAAAAGGGCTATGATCGGGACACGCAGCAGTGCAGAGCGAAGAAAAGGAGCTGAGGCAGGCGTACCATAAGGCGTGGGGGGAGGCGAACCATCGCTCTGGTGGTGCACCTAAGACCTGCCGCTTCTATAAGGAGCTGAATGCTATCCTCGGTGGTCACCCCAACTCCATCACTGATAGCCCTGTGGATACTTCACAGGCAGCAGAAAGAGTGGGTAACCCGCAGGCTGAAATTCTGGATGAAGAAGTGGAGCTAGAAGAGGAAGTGGAGCTCCCAGCGGGGTCGCCCGGTGGGGCAGCCAGCCAGGAACTTTTCTCCACTCCAGAAGTGCTAAACGGGGAGCAGGAAGCAGATGAGACGCCGGGTAAGTTGCTGTGGCTTGTGTAGGGAATCGAAAAGTGGCAGGCAGGTAGCGTTTTCTGTGTAGCTAATCTGCATGGCCAAGCAGGGTGTCGATGGACATCGAGACCTGTAGGGAATCCTCCAGAGAGAGGCTCTGGAAAGTTTCCAAGAGGTACTTGTTAATCCTCTGCCGCAGATTCCAAGGGATTGCAGCCTTGTTAGTTCCCCCATTGTAGGAAACTGTACCATGCCATTTAGCAATCACTGGAGCAGGGACCAAAGTGGCACATAGCTGAGCTGCATATAGACCAGGGTGAAAACCGCAAACATTCAGCAGCAGTCAGTCAGCAGATTGCCCGCCTGTGAAAAAGTGTGGGATAATTTTAGAATGAGTTCCCTGCAAAGCTGCCCTGCAAGCCGTGACCTTTTTGTCCATACACATAACCCCCTCCCTCCCACTCCCGACACTCACCATGATTGGGGTGATCGTGGAGCTGTGTGCCTGCTTAGAGTCTGAGAGAAAGTGATTTCTACTAGCAAAATGCCCTTTTTACTACAATGTTTCAATCATTTGCTGGAATGTAACAATCCCTCTTCTGTTCAACACAGACCTTGAAGGACACATTACGCACCCCCACGGACCGGCTTCGGCAGATAAGAAAAAACCCTAGGTGCAGCAAAGAAGACATGTTTCGCGAGGTGCTGCAGCGCGATGAGAGTCAGACCAGGGAACGGAAAGAGTGCTGGAAAGCTGAAAGTCAGGACAGAAAAGAGAATGCAGCTTTTGCTAGGCAAGCGACAGAGCGGATGATAAAAGTTATGGAGGATCAGACAGAGATGCTCAAGTCTTTGATACAGCTGCAGACTGAGCAGATCTGGGCTCGACCGCCACTGAAGCACATGCACAATTCTTTGCCAACCTCACCCCCCTCTATGCCCACACATTCCTTTTCACTTCACAGCACTCCTGAGTTTCCCCATCACTCCACCCCCTCTGACAGGTTGCACAATGATAGCTGGAGCTACATACAGTTGTGAGGTTTTACCCTTTTTAACAATAAATAAAGGCTAAGGTATTTAATGGTACAGCGTTTTTATTCTGTGTTCTACAAAAGTGTATAGCAATCAATTTACTCTTGGGAACAGGCATCTAAAGCATTGTGTTGACTGGATCTTAGGCCCCAAAATTGTACATGGAAGCAACTCCAAAGCAGACGTGTTACTACCCCTTATTGTCAAAGTGGTTCCTCAAAGCCTCTCTGATGTTAATAGCAGCCCTCTGGGCTCTTCGAACAGCCCTAGCATCTGGCTGTTCAAACTATGCAGCCAAGCGCTCTGCCTCAGTGCTCCACACCTGAGCAAACATTTCACCCTTAGATTCACACAGATTATGCAAAGTGCAGCATGCGGCTATGACCACAGGAATATTATCCTCGGTAAGGTCTAGCCCAGGGGTCGGCAACCTTTCAGAAGTGGTGTGCTGAGTCCTCATTTATTCACTCTAATTTAAGGTTTCGCGTGCCAGTAATGCATTTTAACGTTTTTAGAAGGTCTCTTTTGATGTCTATAATATATAAGTAAACTATTGTTGTATGTAAAGTAAATAAGGTTTTTAAAATGTGTAGGAAGCTTCATTTAAAATTACATTAAAATGCAGAGCGCCCCGGACCGGTGGCCAGGACCCGAGCAGTGTGAGTGCCACTGAAAATCAGCTCACGTGCCGCCTTCGGCACATGTGCCATAGGTTGCCTACCCCTGGTTTAGCCTGCCATTTAAACACCTCCAGCAAGCTTTCAAATGGCCAAAGGCACATTCAACAGGCACCTGCTCAGCCTGTTGTTTAAAACGCTCCTTGCTGCTGTCCAGGTGCCCCGTGTAAGGTTTCATGAGCCAGGGCTGTAAGGGGTAGGCCGGGCATTTCCACATCCCCCACTGTGAACTTGTGGTCTGGAAAGAAAGTCCCTGCCTACATTGATGTCCATGAAATGCCCCTGGTGATCCACAAGCACCTGCAACGCTATGGAGAAGTATCCCTTCCTATTGATGTATTCAGAGGCAAGTTGGTCTGGCGCTAAAATTGGAATGTGTGTGCCATCAATCGCCCCGCCACAGTTAGGGAAACACATCTCTGCAAAGCCATCCACTGTTTCATGCACATTTCCCAGAGTCACGGTCCTATGCAGCAGGATGCGATTTATTGCCTGCATACTTGGAGTAATGCAGCCCCAACAGTGGACTTTCCTACTCCAAATTGATTTGCAACTGACCGTAGCAGTCTGGATTCGCCAGCTTCCACACACCGATTGCAACACGCTTCTCTACCGAAAGGGCAGCTGTCAATTTAGTGTCCTTGCGCCACAGGTTGGGAGACAGCTCAGCACATAGCTCCATGAAGGTTGCTTTACGCATCCTAAAGTTCTGTACCCACTGGTCTTCATCCCACACCTGCATGACAATGCGATCCCACCCATCCGTCCTTGTTTCCCTAGCCCAAAAGCGACGGTCTACCGTATGCAGCTGCTCTGTGAATGCACAAAACACTGATAAGTTGTTGCCGTCCATATCACACTTGGGTGCCTGCGATTCATCCTCTGCTAACTTTGCGAGTAACTGTGCTGCCATGTGTGATATCCTCACGACAGATGCTGGCGCACACTACAAAGGAATGACAGTTGGAAAAATGGCGCAAAAGGAAGCCAGAAAACTTTGGAGGGGTCGGACACAAAGCAGTGCATGATGGAACATTTTGCATATCCCAGGATGCACCACACTCCGTTTCCATATTCCCACAAGACCTAGCAATGGATGGTGTCCCCAGGCACTGTGGGATACATACCCCACAGTCCATTGCTCTCGCTGTCGACAAAGGTGCCCCGAATGTGAACACGCTCTGTCAACAGAGGGAGCAAATGAAGACACGCTTTGGCAACTTTGCTTTTGTCGATTTTTCCTTGGTGACATTAGTTTCATCGAAAAAACTTGCCAGTGTAGACAAGCCCTCAGGAGCGCAGTTAGAGTAAAGGCTGTCTATGGCCATACCACCTTGAATACACCTGAGTTTGGAAGCTATAGAGTTGGGCCTGGTTAGTACCTTGATGGAAGTCTGCCTGGGAACACCATGTGCTGTAGGCTTTTGCTTTCCCTTGCACAACCACCCATACAGCCTCTCCAACCTCTTTTCCTATTTTATTATTTATTTATTGTATTGCTGTAGCACCTAGGAGCCCTATTCATAGACCACCTTTATTTCCCCTCTTTTTCTGCTTCAGTGACAGGGCAATGGGCCTGTAACAATGGCACATACAGCTGGAGATCACACCTGCTTGCAGTATGCACCAGCCACAAATTTTGCTGATTGAAGGAGGGTCTCTCTGCTCAGGTTCTCCTCCCTGTTGGCTGTAGAGCTAAGTGACCCAGGGATGCCTTTCACATTGAGCCTCTTGAGGGGGGCAAGGATAGTTTGGGGGAATGTGGTGGGTTCATATGGTTTGTGCGTTTGGGGGTTTCTGCCTCTGACCCTGCCAAGACCTAAATTTGCTGACCCATAAGCCACCTGCTGGTGTGAGGCACCGAGGGCCATGGCTAGCACCAGCATGTGTAAGGGAGGTCGGCCCCAGCAGGCAGCACAGCTGTGGGGAGGGCCCAGCTAGCATTAATTGCGTGACTGTCTGGAAATGGTGTGTAACTTGCAGGAGCATTATCTTATGACTGACTTGTGCAGTTTTCAATGGCAATGTCTTGTGGGTGCAATAAAGACTTCACAGTCTGGAAGAGAAACTTGCCTGTGTGCCTTGCAATTGGTACAAACTCTACTCTCTGATTTCCCATCAAAAGCGCCTGCCATGCTCCTTGCAGCACTGGAAATCACACCTGCTTCCACGTGGCATTGCTAGATGAAAGTCCTAGTGGAGGAGGATATGACCATTCCCTCCCTTCTGATTCTGCTCTAGGGCAGGGCAGCCCAGAAAAACATTTCACATTGAATCTTTCTGCTCTGCCTCCCTCCTGCCAAGGCCCTGCGCTCGCTCGCTCTCACACCTGGGATGGTGTGATAAATAAATTGTGTAGGGGGGTAGCTCCCTTTTATGAACAGCCAGCCAGACAGTTAGCTATAAAGTCCCTCATGGTGGCTGTTCTCTGCTTGCTTTACCTGTAAAGGGTTAACAACTTTCCCCAGGAAAAGGAGTGGGCACCTGACCAAAAGAGCCAATGGGAACGCTAGAACGTTTTAAAATGGGGGAAAAATCTTCCTTTTGTCTGTCTCTCTTGTTCTCTGGAGAAGGATGACGGAGCAGCAATGCTGTGTAAGACTTGGACTAGGTATAAAAATTCATGTTCCATACCTAGAAGAAATTATTGAACAAGGCATGGTTCAATACACGCAATTAGGTTTATTTTTTTATTTTGGCTTGTGGATCTCCTCTGTGCTAACCCCAGATGCTTTTGTTTGCTTGTAACCTTTAAGCTGAACCTCCAAGAAAGCTATTTTGGGTGCTTAATTTTTTTAATAGTTTCTTGTAAGATCTAGCAAAAAGCCTACGTTTCAGATATAATTTTTTCCTTTTTGTTTTTAATAAAATTTACCCTTTTTACGAACAGGATTGGATTTTTGGTGTCCTAAGAGGTTTGTGCATGCTGTTTGATTAGCTGGTAGCCACAGCTAATTTTCTTTTTCTTTCTCAGCTCTTCCCCAGAGTGGGGGTGAAAGGGTTTGAGGGTACCCCACAGGGAGGAATTCCCAAGTGCTCCTTCCTGGGCTCAAAGCAGGTTTTTTGCATTTGGGTGGTGGCAGCGTTTACCAAGCCAAGGTCAGAGAAAAGCTGTAAACTTGGGAGTATAATACAAGCCTGGAGTGGTCAGTATTAATGTTTAGAATCCTTGTGGGCCCCCACCTTCTGCACTCAAAGCGACAGAGTGGGGATTTAGCCTTAATAGATGGTGATTAGCATGTATGAGGTTTTTTTAAAGTGTAACCATGTAACGTGTCAAAGGTTTTGGGTCTTGCCCCGTATCTGTTCCTTTAGTTCGTTTAGGCAGTGAAATGTAGCCAAGAGCTGTAACGAATGTGTTGAGCCATTGCTGCAGTTGTGAAGCGTATTGTACGTGGCAAACTTGTGAGTAAAAAGAACAAGTGAGTTTGTCAAGGCTGGTTCCCCACTCTGGCACTTTGAGTGCAGAAGGTGGGGGTCCGCAAGGATTTTAAAAATTAATACTTGCCACTTCACGCTTGTATTAAACCCCAAAGGATACAGCTTTTCTGTGACCTTGGCTTGGTAAACGCTGCCACTACCCAAGTGAAAAACTGCCTCTTGCAAATCCTGGAAAAACTCACCTGGAAGCTTTCCCTGAGGTCCCTCAGCTTTTCCACCCCTCCCTCGGGAAAGCTGAGAAGAAAACAAACAGGGAAACCCAGCTGTTGCTACCAGCTAATTGAAAAACATATGCACAGACCTTTTAAGACAAACCAATCAGGTTCTTCAAAAGGTAAATTTTATTAAAAACAAAAAGAAAATACATCTGGAACTTAGGCTTTTGCTAGATTTTAAAAGAGCAATTCCAAAAATTAAGCACCCAAAATAGCTTTCTTGGGGGTTCAGCTTCAAGGTTACAAGCAAAACAAAAGCATCTGGGGTTAGCACAGAGGAGTCCACAAGCCTTACAGAAAATAAAAGAAATAAACCTAATCACATCTATCTAAACATTCCCTGTCCCAATTAATCCTTCTAGGTATGGATAATGAATTGTCATACCTGGTCCAAACTTTACACAGCATCCGGTCTCAAAGAGAACAGAGCGATAAAGGGAAAGCTTTTTTCCCATTTTAAAAAGTTCTAGCCTTCCCATTGGCTTTTTTGGTCAGGATGCCCACTCCCTTTTCTTTACCTGGGGAACTTTTTAACCCTTTACAGGTAAAGCAAGTAGCCACCAAGCGGGACTTTATAGCTAACTGGCTGGCTGGGTGGGTGTCCATAAAAGGGAGCTTCCCCCCCCCCCCCCCCTTCATTTATCACAGAGTTGTTTTGGGTGTGGGGCTTGTAGCTGTGTGCCAGCTGTGTGAGTGGCAGGGGAGAGGTGTGAGCAGGTGGAACAGGGCAAATGTTAAAGCGGAGGGTGTCTCTAGCCCTAGCAGGCCAAATGCACTTGAGAAGCAGGGCTGGGCCTGGTTAGCACTTGGATAGGAGACTTCCCGGCAATACCGGGTGCTGTAGGCTTTTGCTTTCAACAGCTGCCCAGGTGGTTCTCTGTCAGCCACCTTTCTAGCTCACACATTTTTTGTGCCTCCCCATTGTATGATGGGACAGAGCACCTGCTGTGCTGCATGTAGAGTAGGAAATTGCACAAGCCCCAGGACAGCCAGCAGATTTTACTGAATGAAGGGGGTCATTAGGGAGGATCTCTCCCCTCTGGTTCTTGGTGGATGGGGAAGGGCATAGGAGTTTAGAGGCTGGATGGGCAGGAGCAGATGAAGGTAATAAACATTTCCCCTTCAGTGATGATGACCATTAGATGCCAAACTTTCCCATAATCCTCCAGGAGAAAGTGCTGCTGGGTTCAAAGCCTCCTCCCCAGTTTGTCCTGCTGCACAACATGAAAGATGTTCTCCTTCAGGTGAGGGATGAGAATTATCCCAGCTCTACCATCTTGGTAAATGCCTTCACCTGTGTGCTCCAGGTTTCTCCTTTTATTTAATGGTTATAATTTCCTCCCTCCCAGGGCTATTGTGGAGCATTCTTAGTTAGGGGCTTTGGTTTGATCATGTAGAGCCCTATATAGGAATTATTTAAGAATCTGGTTCTATCATGTACAGCAGTTACTGGAGTTCATGTTATTTACCTGTCATAGCTGTAATTTATTTAGAGTTTATACAGCTTTGGGAAAACCAAGATCTGTGGCTAATCCTGGGAGCTATCTGTGTGTACTCTGAGCTCTGCACCCAGGGGCCAACTTCAAACATGGGGGAACCAAGCTCCAGATGGGCCAGCCTGCCAGCTGATTTTTTTTCCCAGGAGGGGGAAGTCCAGGCATTAGCAGAGCTGGGGGAGTAGCTCACAAATTTGGGAGATAAGCCTCTAATAATCAATCAGATAATCAATGGGACACAGTAATACCAGGGTACAAAATATATCGGAAGGACAGAACAGATCGTGCTGCTGGGGAGTGGCACTATATGTGAAAGAAAGCATAGAATCAAATGAAATAAAAAATCTGAAATGAACCAAACTGTACCATAGAATCTCTATGGATAGAAATTCCATGCTCTAATAATAAGAATATAGCAGTAGGGATATATTACCGACCACCTGACCAGGATGGTGATAGTGACTGTGAAAAGTTCAGGAAGATTAGAGAGGCTATAAAAATAAAAAATTCAATAATAATGGGGGATTTCAACTATCCCCATATTGACTGGGTACATGTCACCTCAGAATGGGATGCAGAGATCAAGTTTCTTGACACCTTAAATCAGGGATGGGGAATCTTTTTTCTATAAGGGGCCCACTGACCCACAGAAAAAATTAGTTGTGGGCCACACACAGCCCCGCCTGCGGTGCAGGGGCGGAGGCTTGGGGTTTCCTCTAGGCTCTGGGGTGGGGCCAGAAATGAGGGGTTCAGGGTGCAGGAGTGGGCTATGGGATGGGGCAGGAGGTTGGAGTGTGGGAGGGGGTGAGGGCTCTGGCTGGGGCTGAGGAGCTTGGGGTGCAGGAGGGGGCTCTGGGCTGGGGCAAAGGGGTTTGGACTGCAGGAGGGGCTCAGGGCTGAGGCAGGGGGTTGGGGTGTGGGTGGGAGTGCGGGGTCTGGGAGGGAGTTGGGGTGCAGGAGGGGAGGCTCTGACCTGGGGCAGAGCTATGGGGTGCGGGTGGGGGTGCAGGCTCTGGGAGGGGGTTCCGGGTAGGGGAGGGGGTTCCGGGTGTGGACTCTGGCTGGGTGGTGCTTACCTGAGGCAGCTCCCAGTTGGCAGTGCAGCAGGGCTAAGGGAGCTGTGGAGCCAGCGCTGGGGGTGGGGGCAGCATGTGGAGCTTTGCTGATTGCCTCTCCACCCAGGAGCTGTGGAAGGGGGGGGAGGGAGAGGAAGGGTGCTGTAGCTTGGGGCTTCTGGCCCGCAGCACAGAGACTTGCCTTAAATGACTGCTTCTTGGAGCAGCTAGTCCTGGAACCCACCAGAGGAGAGGCAATTCTTGATTTAGTCCTAAGTGGAGCACAGGATCAGGTCCAAGAGGTGAATATAGCTGGACCGCTTGGTAATAGTGACCATAATATAATTACATTTAACATCCTTGTGGCGGGGAAAACACCACAGCGGCCCAACACTGTAGCATTTAATTTCAGAAAGGGGAACTACAGAAAAATGAGGAAGTTAGTTAAACAGTAATTAAAAGGTACAGTGGGAAAAGACACTATAATAGAGGCTTAACTTACATATATACCCCAAATTAAAAAAAAACATAGTAAGAGAACCAAAAAAGTGCCACCATGGCTAAACAACAAAGTAAAAGAAGCAGTGAGAGGCAAAAAGGCATCCTTTAAAAAGTGGAAGTTAAATCCTAGTGAGGAAAATAGAAAGAAGCATAAACTCTGGCAAATGAAGTGTAAAAATATAATTAAGAAGGCCAAAAAAGAATTTGAAGAACAGCTAGCCAAAGACTCAAAAAGTAATAACAAATTTTAAGTACATCAGAAGCAGGAACCCTGCTAAACAACCAGTGGGGCCACTGGATGATTGAGATGCTAAAGAAACACTCAAGGATGATAAGGCCATTGCGGAGAAACTGAATGAATTCTTTGCATTGGTCTTTATGGCTGTGGATGTGAGGGAGATTCCCAAACCTGAGTCATTCTTTTTAGGTGACAAATCTGAGGAATTGTCCCAGATTGAGATGTCATTAGAGGAGGTTTTGGAACAAATTGATAAAATTACAAAAATTAAGCACCCAAAATAGCTTTATTGGAGGTTCAGCAATAAGTCACCAGGACCAGATGGTATTCACCCAAGAGTTCTGAAGGAACTCAAATATGAAATTGCAGATCTACTAACTGTAGTCTGTAACCCATCATTTAAATCAGCTTCTGTACCAAATGACTGGAGGATAGCTAATGTGATGCCAATTTTTAAAAAGGGCTCCAGAGTTGATCCCGGCAATTACAGGCCGGTAAACCTGACTTCAGTACTGGGCAAATTGGTTGAAACTATAGTAAAGAACAAAATTGTCAGACACATAGATTAACATAATTTGTTGGGGAAGAGTCAACATGGTTTTTGTAAAGGGAAATCATGGCTCACCAATCTACTAGAATTCTTTGAGGGGGGTCAACAAGCATGTGGACAAGAGGATCCAGTGGATATACTGTATTTAGATTTTCAGAAAGCCCTCACCAAAGGCTCTTAAGCAAAGTAAGCTGTCATGGGATAAGAGGGAAGGTCCTCTCATGGATTGGTAACTGGTTAAAAGATAGGAAACAAAGGGTAGGAATAAAAGGTCAATTTTCAGAATGGAGAGAGGTATATAGTGGTATCCCCCAGGGGTCTGTACTGGGACCAATCCTATTCAACATATTCATAAATGATCTGGAAAAAGGGGTAAACAGTGAGATGGCAAAATTTGCAGATGATACAAAACTACTCAAGATAGTTAAGTCCCAGGCAGACTGTGAAGAGCTACAAAAGTATCTCTCAAAACTAGGTGACTGGGCAACAAAATGGCAGATTAAATTCAATGTTGAGGAATGCAAAATAATGCACATTGGAAAACATCCCAACTATACATATGTAACCCTTCTGCCAGGTGGAGCCAGCAGCAACCAGAGCCGGATTCAATATCTAGGCGTTCCTTTCCATCGATACAACACAGAACCGGCTCGAGCCCCCAACCAGTAACCTGGGAAAACTACACACCACCCCTGGGTGCCTTGGAGAGGCAATACTTCCCCACTCGCAAGCACAGAGTCTGAGTGTAGAAAATAAACTTTTAATGAAAGGAGGGAAGTAACTCGGAGTTAATTTGGGAAAACACCACAAACAGGGTTCATAAACATAAACCATGACTAAAAGACCCACCCCCAAGTAAGTTGGGCAGTGTTCTTTTCCCCTCAGGTTCTTAAGTCTAGCAACCCAAAAGTCCCTTTCACATGTCCGACCCTTCTCTGCACCCCACTCACAGTTGCTGTCCTTGGTCAGTGCAGACCCAGAGTTCCGAGGTGCATCTGCAGAGTTCACCTCCCCTCTGGGTGGGCGATAAAGAGGCATCTTACTCGCTCCGCTGGCTGCTCACCGGCCACCTGCTCACTGCCCTTACCGTGCCCCTCCACCAGCCACTCTGCTAGCCGCTCATCACACCTCTCCGCTGCCGCCCTGCTGGCCGCTTGTCAAGCCTCTGTGCTGCCACCCTACTGGTCACTCATTTGCCAGCTGTCTGTCAGTCAGTCACTCAGTCACCTTCTGCCTCTCTGCTGTGACCTCTGCACATCAGTGTCTCAGTGATTTTCAGCTCTTTTGCAGGCTGGACAGAAACACTGCCCCATCTCAAGTGATTGCAGCTCTCGGTGATTTTAGCAGGCAGGGCAGAAACACAGTCCTACCACAACTGGTTTCAGCTCTGATTGAGGAATTAAAGTAACAAAAAAGACTCCTAATGAAGCCTATTTGGCTCTATTCTTTGAACAGTGGGGAAGACCAGGTTAAGCCAGTCTGAAGAGGAGGGGAAAGGGGGGGGGGGGGAGGAGGAGGTTGTACAGCCTCCTGACTAGACACAGGGACTCCTGTCCCCACCCCTCTAACTTTCACGGGGCTCTGACATTTGAGCCCCTGCTTTAGTGATGTTCTTTCAACTGAGGGTGCCTAGTCCTGCTTTCCTGTATTCCTACAACAATTACAACATTGGTAACCATATTTCACTACCCCTGCATTCAGTACTAAGATGATTTGTACCCAATACCAGTTTGACGACACCACTGTATTCTGCTGAATATGTAAACAGAGCAAGAGCAAACTATTTACATACCCCCCCCCCCCCAGTATTTCCCCCTCCCAGCTAGCTGTCAGGGAAGCATTCATTCAGACCCTGCTTACACATATAAAATGATGGGGTCTAAATTAGCTATTACCACTCAAGAAAGAGAGCTTGGGAGTTATTATGGATAGTTCTCTGAAAACATCCACTCAACGTGCAGCAGCAGTCAAAAAAGTGAACAGAATGTTATGAATCATTAAGAAAAGGATAGATAAGACAGAAAATATCATATTGCCTCTATATAAATCCATGGTACACCCACATCTTGAACACTGCATGCAGATGTGGTCACCCCATCTCNACAGAAAATATCATATTGCCTCTATATAAATCCATGGTACACCCACATCTTGAACACTGCATGTAGATGTGGTCACCCCATCTCAAAAAAGATATATTGGAATTGGAAAATGTTCAGAAAAGAGCAACAAAAATGATTAGGGGTATGGAACAGCTTCCGTATGAGGAGAGATTAATAAGATTGGGACTTTTCAGCTTGGAAAAGAGACGACTAAGGGGGGATATGATAGAGGTCTATAAAATCATGACTGGTTTGGAGAAAGTAAATAAGGAAGTGTTATTTACTTCTTCTCATAACACAAGAACTATGGGTCACCAAATGAAATTAATAGACAGCAGGTTTAAAACAAACAAACACACAACGTAGTCAACCTGTGGCACTCCTTGCCAGAGGATGTTGTGAAGGCCAAGACTATAGCAGGGTTCAAAAAAGAGCTAGTTAAATTCATGGCAGCTCTGTCCATCACCATCAATGGCTTTTAGCCAGGATGGGCAGGGATGGTGTCCCTAGCCTCTGTTTGCCGGAAGCTGGGAATGGGCAACAGGGGATGGATCACTTGGAGATTACCTGTTCTGTTCATTCCCTCTGGGGCACCTGGCAGTGGCCACTGTCCGAAGACAGGATACTGGGCTAGATGGACCATTGGTCTGACCCAATATGGCCACTCTTATGTATATTCTCTAAGCCAGTGTTTCTCCATCTGGGGGCTGCAGGAGGGGAACTTCAGGGGGGTCGCAAGCATGAGGGGGTAGGTAGCAGGGCAACTGCCTGGGCCCCCAGAAAGCTAATGTACGTTTCAGCCCCGTGCTGGGCTGAAACCCGGAACCCTGTGGGGTTGCTGAAATCTGGAGCCCTGAGCTGGGGTGATTTTTTTTTTTTAAAGTCCAAAGGGGGTCGCCAGCAGGAAAAGGTTGAGAAGCACACTGGTGTAAGCTGTGCCTACCCAGGGCCATGGCTTGGTGTTCTCCGGCCACCCAACACCGTGTGGGCCCATTGCCAATGCGATCTCAGCGCAGCCCCTCACACCCCGTGTCCCCCGGCCCGCTGCTGAGCGAGCTTGGCGGGGCTGTTCACCCCGTCCAGTCCCCGTGGGGCAGGGGCGGTGCGGAAACGTGCCAGCTCCTAGAGAGCCGAGCGAAGGCCCAGGGCTGTAACACAGGCCGCCTCCAGTCCGGCGCACGGGGGGCTCCCGCCGAAGGAGCCGCAGGCGGCCTGTGTGGCCCTGCGGGAGAGCCGCGGCGGCAGGGAGCTGGGCCCGGGACTGCGGAACGGACCGCTTCCTGTTTCCAGGCGGACCGGGGGCTGCATCCGCCCAGCGACATGCACAGCAGCAGCCTGGGCCCGATACGGGGGTTATCGAGGCGCGCGGCCTGGGTGAGCGGCGCGGCCCAGCCGTGCAATGCGGGGAGTGGGGGCAGGGCAGGGTGAACGGCGCGGCCCGGCAGTGCAACGCGGTGAACGGCCCAGCCCGTGCAATGCGGGGAGCGGGGAGCGGGGGCAGGGTGACCGGCCCGGCCGTGCAATGCGGGGAGCGGGGGCAGGGTGACCGGCCCGGCCGTGCAACGTGGGGGCAGGGCAGGGTGAGCGGCGCGGCCAGGCCGTGCAACGCGGGGAGTGGGGGCAGGGCAGGGTGACCGGCGGGGCTAGGCCGGGCAACGCGGGGAGTAGGGGCAGGGCAGGGTGACCGGCGGGGCTCGGCCGTGCAACGCGGGGAGTGAGACTGTGACAGGGTGAGCGGTGCGGCAGTGCAATGCGGAGAGAGGGGCAGGTCACTTTCCCCTGGCTTGGTTTCTGAACGCGTAGGCATGACAGTCCGGGCGGGCTCCCCTTGTCTCACCATCCTGGGCTCAGCCCCTAAGCACCAGCTGCTAACTCAGCCCCCACCTGCCCTTGACCTGTACCCACCGTTCCTGCTGGATCCTTTCTGAACTCACAGTTCTATATGGACAGATGTATCCATCTTCCTGGCCCGCTGACATTCTGTCGCAGGGAGAGACTAGGGTGACCAGAGGGCAAGTGTGAAAAATCGAGACGGGGTGAGGGGTAATAGGAGCCTATATAAGAAAAAGACCCAAAAATCGGGACTGTCCCTATAAAATTGGGACATCTGGTCACCCTAGGAGGGACTGAACCCTTCTGGACGTTATTCCCAGGAGGGTTAGACATGACTTGCAATATAAAGACCTTTCCCTGTCCCAAAGAGCTTCCAGTCTAAACAAGCCCGAGTGAGAGTGCATGGGGCGTGGAGGGAATGCCCATGGTTTTTAAAAAATACATTGTTAATGTGATTTGATACCTTTCTAGTCGCTATCACAGATGATGGGAGTCTTGAGCAAGGAGCCTGGGCCTGCAGTAGGGAGGGCATGCTGTGGGTGGTACGGAGACAGCCAAGAGAGGAATAGATGAACGTGGTACCAAGGTTGGTACCACTGTGGATGAATCAGCGTTATGCACTATTTGAAGTACTGGTACGGGTGGGTCTAGGCCTGCCAAAAACTAAAGGCCCTCCCCTTTCACAAAGTGAAGGAACCACTAAATTCAGGCTCCACTTGACTACAGGGGGCAACAAATGAAAAAACAGGAATGGGAGTGAAGGTCACAGGGCAAAACTCAGGGATCCAGAGGGGGACACGGAGCAGAGAGCCCCGACAACAGCCACTGCTCCTCAGAGAAGTCCAGTGGACGCTGTCCAGAGCAGATCTACGTTGAGACGTGACTTTACCAGGGAAAGGAAATAGGCTTTCCCCCATCCAGCTTTCTTCGCCTAGAGTCTTGGCCAGCACCAAGGGTAGGTTGACGAGGAGGTTTTGCAAATTGTGGGGCCACAGATAGAGTGTGTATGAATTGGGAGGTGCAGGGGACAGTGCAGCCAGGACCTCAGTAGGAGGTCTGGAGGAGCCGGAAGAGGGGCTGCAGCCTGGCCCACCCTACGTAGATGCAGCACAAAAGACGCACAAAAGAGGCAGGGGTCAGGGGAGTTTGTGAACCACACCAGGTACATGCCTGCACTCAGCTCCATGAGGAAGCCGCCAGCTGATATCCCCAGTGGGCCATGGGCTCAGAGTGGAGTATAGGCTGGCCCACTGGGTTCCTTGCCCTCCGCTGGTGGCAGCAGGCCCCATTGCTCGGTGTTGGGGGGGGGGGGGACGAACACGAGGGTGAGGAAGTGAATAGGATGGAGGAGAGGTGTGTACAGATGTTTCCTGGGAACAGTTTGGAGGTGGACTGGCTGGATATTGTGCATGTTGGAGGCGGCTGGCGAGGCTTGCAGGATGGCCTCGATGGCATGCTTTGGGGGGCCAGGGGTGAGAGGCGGGCAGGGAGCACACTCCTTAAAGGCTTGCTTAAGGGAAAGCAAGAGAAGCAGGAGGCAAGGCTGCCCTCACCACCTGGAGCACATGACAGGTCGCATGAGGTGGACAGCTCCATGGGGTGGCTGCATCACGGTTGTGTAGTGAAGGAGACCTGCAGGCCCTCTGCCTCCTTTGTTGCAGAAGTTGGAAGGTGTGTAGGGAATGAAGTATGGGATTCCAGAAGGAGAAAGGATGGTCCCATTGCACTTGAATGCTGCCTTGGAGAACGATTCTATCCCTGCCTCTGCCACAGAGTTTCTATGTGATGCTGGGCAAGACACTTACATGCACATTTTCACAGGTGTTCTTCCTTTTTTGTGTGCCAAACTTGAGACCCCTGAGGTCTGATTTGCACCCGTGCAGAGCACTCACTGTTGCAGCTGGTCAGTGGGAGCTGTGCTTTGAACATAGACTGCTATGTAATGCCAAGAAAATGAGGTCCCAGGTCTCTCCAGTTGGTCACCTGAAATTAGTGAACACTTCTGACCTTAATCTCTTGTGCTTCAGGCCCCTGTCTGTAACATGGGAATACTGATATAAACTGTACCTCACAGGGATGTTGGGAAGTTAAATTCATTAGTGTTTGTGGAGCGCTACAAAAAAGCCTCTGAGGGAATAATTCTGTACTCAGTGTAGGGTTTCAATAGTGTGCAGCAATTAAGACATGGGACCACACATTGAATGATGAGGATAAAGCAAAATATTGAATAGCTACTAGGGCTGTCGATTAATCGCAGTTAAATCACTCAATTAACTGAAAAAAATTAATTGCGATTAATCGCACTGTTAAACAATAGAGTACCAGTTTAAATTTATTAAATATTTTTGGATGTTTTTCTATTTTTTCAAATATATTGATTTCAATTAAAAGACTGAATACGAAGTGTACAGTGCTCACTTTATTATTTTTATTACAAATATTTGCACTGTAAAAATGATAAAAGAAATAGTATTTTTCAATTAACCTCATACAAGTACAGTAGTGCAATCTCTTTACTGTGAAAGTGTAACTCACAAATGTAGATTGTTTTGTTTTTGAGTGCAGTTATGTAACAAACTAAATGTAAAACTTTAGAGCCTACAAGTCCACTCAGTCCTACTTCTTGTTCAGCCAATCACTAAGACAAACAAGTTTGTTTACATTTACGGGACATAATGCTGCTTGCTTCTTATGTACAATATCAACTAAAGAGAGAACAGGTGTTCGCATGGCACTTTTGTAGCCAGCATTGCAAGGTATTTACGTGCCAGATATGCTAAACATTCGTATGTCCCTTCATGCTTCGGCCACCATTCCAGAAGACATGCTTCCATGCTGATGATACTCGTTAAAAAATATTGCGTTAATTAAATTTGTGACTGAACTCCTTGGGGGAGAATTGTATATCTCCTGCTCTGTTTTACCTGCATTCTGCCATATATTTCATGTTATGGCAGTCTTGGATGATGACCCAGCACATGTTGTTCATTTTAAGAACACTTTCACTGCAGATTTGACAAAACGCAAAGATGGTACCAATGTGAGATTTCTAAACATAGCTACAGCACTCGACCCAAGGTTTAAGAATCTGAAGTGCTGTCCAAAATCTGAGAGGGACGATGTATGGAGCACGCTTTCAGAAGTCTTAAAAGAGCAACACTCAGAGGCAGAAATACAGAACCTGAACCACCAAAAAAGAAAATCAACCTTCTGTTGGTGGCATCTGACTCAGATGATGAAAATGAACATGTGTCGGTCCGCAGTGCTTTGGATCGTTATCGAGCAGAACCCGTCATCATGAATCTTTACTGCATCTGGCATGTAAATATCTTCGACTCCGGCTACAACAGGGTCATGTGAACAGCTGTTCTCACTTTCAGCTGACATTGTAAACAAGTGGGCAGCATTATCTCCTGCAAATTGTAACCAAACTTGTTTGTCTGAGCGATTGGCTGAAGTAGGACTGAATGGACTTGTAGGCTCTAAAGTTTTATATTTTATTTTTGAGTGCAGTTATTTTTTGTGCATAATTCTACATTTGTAAGTTCAACTGTCATCAAAGAGATTGTACTACAGTACTTATTAGGTGAATTGAAATATACTATTTCTTTTTTTTACAGTGCAAATATATGTAATCAAAAATAAATATAAAGTCAGCACTGTACATTTTGTATTCTATGTTGTAATTGAAATCAATATACACTTCTACCCCGATATAATGCTGTCCTCAGGAACCAAAACATCTTACCGCGTTATAGATGAAACCGCATTATATTGAACTTGCTTTGATCCACCAGAGCGCGCAGCCCCGCCCCCCCGGAGCGCTGCTTTACCGCGTTATATCCAAATTTGTGTTATATTGGGTCACGTTATATCGGGGTAGAGGTGTATTTGAAAATGTAGAAAACATCCAAAAATATTTAAATAAATGGTATTCTATTATTTTTTAACAGTGTGCTTAATCGCGATTAATTTTTTAAATTGCGTGATTAATCATGATTAATATTTTTAATCTCTTGACAACCCTAATAGCTACCTATTCAGCGAGCACTGTCTATCCTGTGCACGGAATGAAGCAGGAGTCCTGTGGAAAAAATAGCATGTGATCATGTAATTAAAGACTTTCATAACGTGTATGCACAAGGGGGCCAAACTAAAGTTGCAGGTTTCAGAGTAGCAGCCGTGTTAGTCTATATTCGCAAAAAGAACAGGAGTACTTGTGGCACCTTAGAGACTAACAAAGTTGCAGGGGCATCCTTAATCCAGGCATTTCCTAATTTATGAGTGTTTGATTTTGCAACCTGAACTTTTAACGTTTTTCTTTTCTTTTCTTTTTTTTGTTGTAATGTAGTAGTCTGTATAATCTAGTGTTTACTGGAGCAGTTTCAGTCATCTTAACTATTGGACTTCTGGTCTGATTGCATAAACTAGATAATAGACCTCAGAAAGGATGTATTTTATTTTGACTTGGTACTTCATGTAAGGCAAAATTGTGAAAAACAAAGCACAGGAGGTTCTATTTCCCTTTAGTTTTGTTGTCTTAAACAAAAGGCCCTTTGTATTTTTGAACAGGGGGACTTTGGAAACTCTTGTGTAGGTAATAACGTTGGAAGAGTGAGTTCTTTCATTGCTGCTTCCTTCAACATCACAGATTTGTAAAGAATTATTTAACTTTGTTTTTTCTTTTTTTTTAAAACAAAATGAAATCAGTTGCAACAAGATCTTTGTCTGGGGCACTTAGGCACTAGTGGAATGCAGCCAGTGATGACTAATTAAAATCTGTGCTGTTACAGTCACCCTTTAAGAGGAGCAAGAGAGCCAACGAGTGCTGTGTGCTTAGTCCTAGGTGGAGTGTTGGTTTAATGGCAGTTATTGGGTTACATCTTCCAAGCTGCAAGAGGATGGACTCAGTGATCTACAAGATCTCTCCTGTTTCTGACCTCTCTGATCCTTTCGTACTGACTTTGCAATCAGCTTGTTTTCTGGTGTGTTTCTGCAGGTCCTGTGGGGATGCAGGTTGGTTCCCAGCACCCATCCCCCTGCTACAAGACAGTCATGGTTGTGTGCCTCTCCATCTGCTGGATTGCCTGCCTCTTTCTGCCTTCTGTTAAGCAGTGGGCGTAGACTGGCGTCCGTGGCCTCATCAGAATGGAGTGGTGGTAGCTTGTCGTCTGCTGGTTGGGAGCAGGATAGCAATGAGCCAGCACCCAGTGGAAAGCTCCTGGAAGCTGTCCGTCTGTCCCTGGCGGCACAGCAGAGACAAGCTGATATAGGGAACTCAGAGCTGGGGAAGATGTTGGATTCATTCTCTGACATGGGATTCAGTAATGCCCAGATAATGCAGTTGTTCAGGTTGCAGCCCAAGCTGGCTCCTCAGACACGGCTGGCGGTGGTTTCCGAGCTCCTCCTGTTGGGCTTGGATGCTGACTCCACGCTGAGGGTCTTGCAGAAGAGCCCTGAGGTGCTAAGGATGACAGTGCAGCAGCTGAGGCATCGTGCAGACTACCTGCGGAGACTGGACCTCGGAGAAGGTAACATGGTGTTGCGTGCTTACTGCCTTATACGAGATACAGTGCTGAAGTGTTGCCAAAAGTACCTTGTGCCCTCAGACGATCCCCTCTCTGCAGTTACGCTCTTCTGGAGTGAGAGCTGTTTAACTCTGGTGTCTTGGCAGCACACCCTCAGATCTCTTGCAGCATGATAGAAAAAACTCTGGTGTAAGAGATGGGAGATTTGACCTGAGGGATGTTACCTACCAAAATGATGCACAAGAACTCAGGCAGCTTCTAGCTCTGCCTTTGGTGGGGTTCATAAAATCACCCAGTCTGAAGGTATTTGCACCTTGAGTGCTTCAGCAGTTGTTCCAGCTGCCAGAAATTGTACAGTGTCAGGATCATGGGAAGGAAAGTCAGCACATTAATTAACACTATCCCAGCTCTGTGAAACATTTTAGCAAGAATGTTTTAAATCTCTTCCCTCAGCTCCAGTCTGTTGTCCCCCACCTCCCAGAAATGTATGCAATCTCTCTCCAGCCCTCTGCAAATGCTGATCTGTACCAGCTGATCTGTACCAGGGAGAAAAGCTTCTGTTATCAGACCATTTCTGCCACCCCAAGCATCTCTGTCCCTACTGAATTGCTGCTGACAGATCAATCTCTATGTTACTTGTGTGTTGCAGCGCTCTTCCCCTCTCTGCCCCCGCCCTGACAGGAATGTGTTTCATTTGATGGGGACTAATTTTCTATAGCTGAAAATTTCCCCCTTGTGCTTCTGCCACTAATTAGACATAGTAGCAAACTGCCTGTTTACCTGCAGCTTAGCCAGCCTGTGGCTCTAGGGGGTCTTTGCCAGTGTGTGTGAAGAGCAGGGGAGCTGTCCAGGTCTTAGCAGATGACTGAGAGAAAGTCTGGGATCTGTTTACAGCTTTGCATCTCCACAGAGCACCCTGCTGGGAGAGGCAGGTGGCTCAGGCTGTTTGTCCTGCGTGAGACTCCTGATTCCATATGCTGCTTGTGAGAAGGGAGAGGCAGACCAATCCACCTCTGCTTCAAATCCGACTGTGCATATCTACTGCTTGAATCCCTGTCCCCAGTAAATCGTCCTCTCCTGCATGCTGAGCATGTCTCACTATCTGCCCTTTCGTCTGACGCAGGGAACCTGCAGCGAGTGGTGAGCCACTGCCCCAATATCTTCACCTTGTCCTGGAAGAAAATAGATGCAGTGGTGCAGGTGTTCAAGGAGAAGTGTATTTTCACGGTGGATCAGGTGACAGAGATTCTGCATCGTTGCCCCAATGTCCTGTTGGAGGAACCGCATGACCTGGAGTACAAATTCCAGGTGAGGCTGGGCCTCTGGGGGGCTGCAGAACTCCTTCCCTAAGGGCCTGCTGTAGCATGAACCCATCTGAAAGTCTGGCTGGTGGTTTGGACTCCGGGGCACGTGAAGAAATCAAACCAGAGTAGGAATCACCAGGTTTATCTTCCCACATGTATCTGTCTTGTGCCACACACCGACATCTGAGTGTCATGGGATTGTCTTCTCTCGTTCCTCTCAATCTGAGAGATCTGAAGGAGAGACCAGTTTCTTGGCCTGCGTGGAGCAGCATGCATGTGAATTTAGTGGAGATACACATGCAGTGTACAAACAGGTTCTGCTTAACTGGGTCTGACTGTACTGTTGATGCTAACACTTCAAAGTGCTGTCTTCTTTTACAGAGGCCAGGTTAGAGGGACTGAGCTGCAGTATTTTACTTGCTTGGTGTCTGCTCCACTGTTCTCCCCCCCAGCCTTCCTAAAAAAAGGATGACCTCCAAAATGTAACAGCTGAAGTGCACTTGTGTTTAATGCATGTACTCTTCCACCCTCCTCAAAACACCCTCATCAGCAGTGATCCCGTCAAGACCTCTGCTCTGCTTTTGAGTTCATCCGTCACCTAGTGCTCTATGGAGCAGGGACTGTGTCTTGGTAAATGTATTGCCAGTGTGCACAGTAATAACTATTCGCAGTAGGTGCATTAGAAGTCCTCAATTCAGATTTCTCTGCGGCTAGTTACCTATGTACGTCTATAAGAAAAGTGAGGCACAACTTTTATAGCCCCTTAGCTCCAACCCAGTGTATTTCCTGGGATGTGCTGACATCAGCTAAACAGGTGTCTGTTCCTTCCGCTTGCAGGGTGTATTTTTGTCTCCCTTTGTCTTTCCTGCAGTACGTGTACTTCAGAATGGGAGTAAAGCACAAAGCAGTGGTGAAATCTGGTCTCTTCCGAACTCCAATAGCTGAGGTCAAGAACCGGCACATCTTCTTAGAGCGCCTGGGGCTTTATCAAACCCCTGACAAGAAAGGCCAGACCCAGATCGTCAACCCGAAACTGAAGGAGATCGTCCGAGTCTCGGAAGGGGACTTCCTGGCCAAGATAGCCCACTCCTCCCTGGAGGAGTTTGAGGTCTTTAAGAAGCTGCTGGCTCAGGAGGAGGGGGAGGGGGATCAGGATCAGGCGTCTGAAGAGACAGACTCAGCCAGCGAAGGGGAAGGGGAAGGGGAAAGGTCTGACAGTGAGGAAGGAAACTGAACTCTTACCCCCAAGCTTCAGTAAGGAGTTGGCCAAAGAGTCATTGGTGGAAACCAGCTGCTGGGGTTACCACACATCTTGGCTGCTCCTAGACATTCCCTTCTGACCTGTGTGTTTAATGGTGTTGCCATGACATCACTAGTTCGGAAACATTCACTGGACACAGATCCCCTGGCCCACAGCCTGGGGCTTGCCTGCTGCCTGGGGGCAGGCAGTTCTGTCCTTGTTTTCCTCAGTGAGCTGAGGCCTCTGTTTCAGGTGGCTGTGTAAACCAATAAAGCTCAGACCCTTCAGGAAGCGAGTGCCCTTCTCTGTCACTTGGCCTGATTTGTCCACTCAAGTGCGGTGGGACACCCCAGCTCAAGAGGGATCTGCTGTTTGATTGCCAGATGGGCTCAGCAAGGGGAAGAGGCAACTCTAGGCTGGGGGACTGCTGCCCAAAGTTGGTGTAGCTGGAAGACAAGCCCTGGTTGCCACACACCAGAGGGCAGTTATGGGCATTGGTATCTCTCGCCTGCTCACCCTTTGCAGCACAGCCTTCTTTGATGGGGGTGGGGCTACCCCACCAGTGGTACTGCCACACCAGCAATGGTGGCCAGGGCCAGCACTAGGAAATGCTGCACAAGCACAGGTCTGTCCTGCCCAAACCTTCCCCCACAAAGATAGCTGTCAGGGGAGGAAGGGATGGCTGTGCCTGCTAGGAACCAGAAACGTGAGAGCTGTCTGCTGTCTTAGGGAGTGTAAATGTTTAGCATGGCCCTGAGTAGAGGGGCTGGATTGTGTGGGGTCCTGGAGAGAAGCTGGATTTTGGGGTTGGAGACTAAGACACCTGGGCTCTGCAATGAGGGGAGGCGATGGGGGAGCTTGGGATCAGAGTTCAGGAGGACAAGATGATGGACTTTTTGGCTGTGGAAGGAAAGAGCCCACTGAACTTCAGAGGCAAGAGAGGAGACAGATGTGGGGTGAATGATCAAGAGAGGAGGAGAGAGCTTGGGGTTGGGCCCAGGAAAGGAGACAGATTGTATGAGCAGGTGAACTGCTGGTTCAAGAGAAGTGGTTTGGTTGTGGGCTGAGGAGGCTGGTGAGTAGGTTGGGGGGCAAGAGACTGGTTTGATGTGAGGCACGTGTGTGTGGCTGGTGTTTAGGAGATGCCTCTAGCGCATGTGGGCACTGTGGGCTGGGGAAAAGGGATTGACTCTCCCCTTCCCTCTGCCTCTTCCCCACCACCCACTGAACAAAGGACCCAATGGCTAGCAATTGTATTTTTATTTAAAAAACAAAATAACTAACTTTTTTGAACAAGATAAAATCTTTTTCTGCTGCGTTACATACTGTGCTTAGTCTCTGTGTAGCATACGGTTTGACCTGGACGCTGCTGCGCAAGCTCTCAGGTAGCTACATTACAACACATACCAAGAGTGGAGACTCCTTGTATGGCAGAAGGGGAGCAAGCTGCTGCACCCGCCTTGCTGCTGCTGGGCCGTGGATCTGTTCCGGGCAGCAGCTCTCAGGCTGACGGTGCGTGTAAACATGCTGGTCTTGCTGGGGGAACACGAGGCGGGTGGGAGCGCCAACTCCTGGGACTGCAGCCAGAGATCTACTCTCCTGTCCTATAGCTCAAAGGGTGCCATAGCTGGACTGAAAGGGAACATGCACGGTCTGCTTGCAGGATTGCTTTAGTTTCCAGCTAAAGGGATAGGTTTGCATGAAAACTCGAGATTTTAACAAGCTGCAGGCTTCTTTTGAACCACACTGTCTGCGGATGCATTCAGTGACCCTATTTTCAGGCAGCATCGCAGAAGGGTTGTACGTCCTTCTCGTCCGCCGCCAGCTTGGACTCAGGTGACAGAACACCTGGGGAAAGGGGCCTGTCATTCTGACTTGGAATGTTGGATGATTTGACCCCTGGTGTTCTGGTCCCAACTCTCTTCTCTCCCCAGGTAATGACAAGGGCTTTCCAGATCTCTGACAACTTCCTCCTACGTCCCAGAAGCAGTGCCACCCCTCCCCCATGGCCACGTGAAGGGCATTTAAGGGCTAGGGATTCTAAGATTTCCCATGTGAAAGGAGCTCAGGATAACTGGGACTCTAGAGTTGTGGGGCGGGCCCTTAGGAAACATTATTACCTGTCAACCCGTTCACTTCCCAGTTTGGTTTCCAGCAGCATCTCTCACGTGAGTCGTTCTTGTGCCTGATCTCTATGGCAGTGGCCTGATGGAGTTGGGAGGCAAAGGGAATATTCCACTGCAGCAGAGATCCGTGAACTGGTTTTTCCTCCTCCCTTGTGAGTAATGGCATTACCACCACTGCCTGGAAAGAAGCCTGATTTTCCAGTTGGCTGTTGTGGCTGGCCAGGTTCCTCAGCACCCTGACGTTCTCTTGCTCAGAGGGGTGTTTGGCGAGGCGCTCAGAACAGGGAGGATGCCTGCCGAGGGGAGCTGCTTAATGCCTGCGCTGTGTTCTGCTCAGAACCATTCTTTCCTTCGCTAAAGAAACTGTATTTACACTTTACACCCCCTTGACTATTAGCTCTAGGCGGTGGGGAAAGGCTGCTGTATCCTGCGCCATGAGTCACAGCCTCCTAGAGGTGCACCCATATACTGCTCCTGAAACAATACTCTAGTACCATTGCTAAGCTATATCTCTGGTGTGTATTAATTTATAATATACACTGTGTATAGTAATACACAAATCTATGTGTAACTAGTGTCATACTCATACAAACTCTCAAAAGCTAGGAAATCTTAAAAGCCAGACATGCTTTCCTTGAGCCTGCCCAGCTGGTATTGCTGCCAATACCTAAGCACCACTGCAGTCAGCTCTGCTGTAATACAGGGAATTAGTGCTTGGATGCCAGTTGGTGTCACAGCTGTATCAGTGTGTGTGTCAGTTTCCTGGTACTGCCTGGTTTAAAATATACAGCTGCAGAGAAGTGGATTACAGCTGACAAATGCTTTGGACATTTACTAAATCTGTTTCAGCTGGAGATAAGGACTTTAAACATTTTCTTTGCTGAACACAGCTACAGTGCCCTGGAATGATTTCATAGACCAGTGTGTTGATGTGCTATAAAAATGAGTATGGGAGCAAACGCATTTCTAAGCCTTCACCTTTTTTTTGAGGAAAAACGTTCATCATAGTTAGGTGCTGTAGACGTTTTTCTAAGCTACACACTGAAACTCAGTTAAAACTAATAACTTGAGGAAAATAGCCAATATTGCCTGCTATTCAGCACAGTGTTCTTAAAAACCAAACATTTAAGGTACAAAAGAAGGGGAAATGTGTCTACTACTTTCTTTATTTTCCACCCTCATCAGTTCAAATAGTTAGGATTTTTTTTTACTTGACTGTGCAGGGGAATATTTTACTTCTCTGCCGGGGCTGTGTAGGTCAGGTGTCAGTTCATAGCTAAGGAGTGTAGTGCTGCATTAAACTTGATTTGTAATTTAACAGATTGGTGCATATACTGGTAAGAGGGGGCTGGATTTCAGCCCTGTAAATGCCTGTGCAGAGGAGGGACTCACATGAACAGGCCTGGGTTACAAAGATAGGCTAACCCCCGTATGAGACAGTCAGCCATTCTAATGTGATGTTGCTTGTCCCTAGATGGAGTCTGGTGATGGGAAGAAGGGCGTCCGCAATAAGGAAAGCCCGTGTGAGGGCTCCGGTGCGCCTGCTGCCGGGAGGGGAAATGACTGTGTGGTGTGCCAGTCTGAGTGTGTCCCTAACAGGCTGGAGGAGAGGGAAGGGCAGTGACTCCACATAGGAAGGTCTCCCCAACTATTTGTAGATCCGATCTTCCTGGTGTTTGAAAGCCCTTAGATCTGGTAAGATGGAAGCTCTTAGTGCTTTGACCCCTATGAAAGAGAGAGAACATTAGAATCAGCTGAAAGCACTCCAACTTCAATTTCCTTTGGTCTGAGGGAGTGACCCACTCTTGCTCCCATGGGGTTTGGCTGATGGAGTGTACTTGCCCCATAAGAGCTTGGAAACAGTATTAATGCTTTCCTATGTGTCCCCTTTTCCCTATTGAAGTCAGTGGTGGTTTTGGCCCTTTGGTTCTTAAAGATTTCTGGGCTGCCGCTTTTTATAGGGTTTAACTCTCTAGTTGCAAGTGACAAGTGTGTAAATCTGGCCCCTAGTGTTTGTTAGTGCACACTTATTTGCTCTAGCAGAGAAAGGCAAAGCTATGGGACGCTGGGTCATACGTACAAGCAAGGGGGGTGGGGTGGAACATTTGATTTTGTGCTTCCCCTGTTCAACAAGTAATATTTAAAATAAAGATAATGGGGCAGATTAGCTGGGGAGGGCTCTGTTACTACAGAGAATTCTTTCCCTGATGTCTGGTTGTTGGGTCTCACTGATCACCATATTTGGGGTTGAAAGAACCATATTCTCTATGTTGAAGGAAAAGGCCCAGGTAGGGACCATCGAATTGTTGAGGTAAATGTGTGGTTACGTAGGTGGTGTCGGAGAGAGGGCTTTGGATTCTTCGACCATGTTGTTCCAGGAAGAAGGATTGCTAGGAAGAGATGGGATCCACCTAACAAAGAGAGGGAAGAGCATCTTTGCAGGCAGGCTTGCTAACCTAGTGAGGAGGGCTTTAAACTAGGTTTGCTAAGGGATGGTGACCTAGGCCCAGAGGTAAGTGGGGAAGTGGGATACCAGGGAGGAAACGCAAGGAGGAGGGTGCAACAGGGGAGGCCTCCAGATTCATACTGAGAAAGTAGGGCAATCGGCTAGTTATCTTAGGTGCCTGTACACAAACGCAAGAAGCCTGGGAAACAAGCAGGAAGAATTGGAAGCCCTGGCACAGTCAAGGAACTATGTTGTGACTGGAATAACAGAGACTTGGTGGGGTAACTCACATGACTGGAGCACTGTCATTGATGGGTATAAACTGTTCAGGAAGGACAGGCCAGGGAGAAAAGTTGGAGGAGTTGCACTGTATGTAAGAGAGCAGTATGATTGCTCAGAGCTCCAACGTGAAACTGGAGAAAAGCCTGTTGAGAGTCCTTGGGTTAAGTTTAGAGGTGAGAGCAACAAGAATGATGTCATGGTGGGCGTCTGCTAGACCATCAGACCAGGAGGATGAGGTAGACGAGGTTTTTTGAGGACAACTAACAGAAGTTTCCAGATCACAGGCCCTGGTTCTCATGGGGCACTTCATTCACCTGACATCTGCTGGGAGAGCAATACAGCAGTGCACAGACAATCCAGGAAGTTTTTGGAGAGTGTTGGGGACAACTTCTGGTGCAAGTGCTGGAGGAACCAACTAGGGGCCATGCTCCTCTTCACCTGCTGCTCACAAACAGGGAAGAATTTGATAGGGAAAGTGGAAGTGGGTGGCAACCTGGGCAGAAGTGACATGAGATGGTCGAGTTCAGGATCCTGACAAAAGGAAGAAAGAGCAGCAGAATACGGACCCTGGAATTCAGAAAAGCAGACTTTGACTCCCTCAGGGAACTGATGGTCAGGATCCCCTGGGAGGCTAATATGAGGGGGAAAGGAGTCCAGGACAGCTGACTGTATTTCAAAGAAGTCTTATTGAGGGTGCAGGAACAAATCCCGATGTGCAGAAACAATGGCAAATATGGCAGGCGACCAGCTTGGCTTAGCAGATAAATCTTCTGTGAGCTTAAACACAAAAAGGAAGCTTACAAGAAGTGGAAACTTGGACAGATGAGTAGGGAGGAGTAGAAAAATATTGCTTGAGCATGCAGGGGTGTAATCAGGAAGGCCAAAGCACAGTTGGCGTTGCAGCTAGCAAGGGATGTGAAGGGTAAGAAGAAGGGTTTCTACAGGTATGTTAGCAACAAGAAGGTGGTCAGGGAAAGTGTGGGATCCTTACTCAATGAGGGAGGCAACCTAGTGACAGATGATATGGAAAAAGCTGAAGTACTCAATGCTTTTTTTGCCTGGGTCTTCACAGACAAGGTCAACTCCCAGACTGCTGTACTGGGCAGCACAGTATGGGGAGGAGGTGAGCAGCCCTCAGTGCTGAAAGAACAGGTTAAGGATTATTTAGAAAAGCTGGACATGCACAAGTCCATGCAATGCATCCAAGGGTGCTGAGGGAGTTGGCTGATGTGATTGCAGAGCCATTGGCCATTATCTTTGAAAACTCGTGGTGACTGGGGGAGGTCCCGCACAATTGGAAAAAGGCAAATATAGTGCCCATCTTTAAAAAAAGAAGAAGGAGAATCTGGGGAACTACAGACCGGTCAGCCTCATCTCAGTCCCTGGAAAAATCATGAAGCAGGTCCTCAAGGAATCCATTTTGAAGCACTTGGAGGAGAGGAAGGTGATCAGGAACAGTCAACATGTATTCACCAAGGGCAAGTCATGCCTGACCAACCTGATTGCCTTCTATGATGAGATAACTGTCTCTGTGGAGATGGGGAAAGCGGTGGATGTGATATATCTTGACTTTAGCAAAGTTTTGATATGGTCTCCCACAGTATTCTTGCCAGCAAGTTAATGAGCAGCTTGTCGTGGGTTTTGGAAATGCTCACCATAGTTAAAGACTGGGGCAAGGCCCTAGCAGCCGTGCTTCTTACAGCTCCCCAGGTAGGAGGCTGCCTGACTGCCCTTTTAACCCTGGAGAATGATCGTCTCACACCCCACCCCGTTGTGAAACCATCTGTCCTTGGCAGGTGCTATGCATGATGGCAGACTCCTCAGTGCAGCAACCTTCTACCTTCTAAAAGCCTCTCAGGGAGAAAGATCACTTACTCTATGGCTTCTTCAGTGCGTGACTGTTACTTTGTTTTCTGGAAGAAGGAAAGAGAGAGGTCTCGGTATACAAGACAGCTGACCTTTTTCTTTTTGTTCACACTAACAGGTACGTTTCCATAGAAGTGAGGTGCAGTTCAGTCCCCTGTATTAATGGGACTCCCAGAGTTCATGACTCTGAAAGTTATCCCATAAACCCAACTCATCATTTCTAAAGGACTAATGTTGCTCACAATGGCAGACACCCACAAACGTTGTCTCCAAGGTGACTAACATCCAGACAGCCTAGGACTCAGTTCTGTATTTTCATGCTCTGAGGAGGAGCGACAGCACACACATACTGATCCTAACCAGCCCCTCATGCAAACAATTTCAGTGTACCAGCCCTTGCTACAGCTTCAGGCATCTAGGCCTAAGTTTTCAGCTGTGACTGATTTTGGGGGCCCAGGCTGAGCTGCTTTAAAGGGGTTGGTTTCTAGAAGGTAGGCACTCAGCATTTTCTGAAAATCAGCCCCCTGTAATGGTGTCTCAGACTGGGTACCAATAATGACTAGTCTCTATTGAAAATGTGAGCCCTGGTTTCCCATGTGCCTATACGTTTCAGCGTTGCAAAGCCATTGCAGTAGCCGTCAACCGACCCTACCTGCTGCCTGTCTTCTTTGAAGCAGTGCTCTCACAGCTCTCCTTGTAGCAGATGTCCTGGTGGACTTTGTAGACCCTCTTGTATCTGTTAGCACAAATTGGACACAGCAGAACAATTTGCTGTAGACAGACAGTGAAAAGCGTAGAGGCCTGCCTGGCTGCAAGCACTGGATCCCTATGTCCGCTTGTGCAGTGGGGTTTGGTCAATCCTGATCAAAAGACTGGTGTCACGTCCAATGTTGATCAAGCTCACCACCAGCCCAGTGAGGGGACAGCACTGGCCACTCAACCACCAGCTGCAGGGTCTATTGATCAGGTTCAGAATGGACTCCTAATCCTTAGTGGAATCCCAGCTACTCTTAGAGTGGGGGAGGGAGCCAGTTTGCTGGCTGGTAATTAGGGCAGCACAGTTTGGGGAGTGAGACAAGACCCTTCCAGAAATGGTGCATGGGTCTGGCGCATAGCTAAGAGGTGGCTGGTACGGAGGGTAACACAGTTAACAAACGTAGCCTGGAGTCTAGGGTCTGGTGGGTAAGAGCCCAGTAAGTATGTGCTGTGACTGGCTGCCATTAAAGACCCACCGGTTATCACCCTGCTTTAAAATATGACTGCACTGTCAGCTACTTTATTTCTCTATTCTGTGAGGAGGAGAGGGATTAACAATGCCTTACATAGATGGAAATGCTTAAAGAAATTAAGCACTACAGCTCCGTTCAACTCAAACACAGTTCTGCTATTGCACGCTTAATGGCCAGCCTCTCCCATAGCACTTCAGATAGATCATGGGAGCCAAACAGACAGACAGTGGACCAAGGGTGTCAAACTACAGCCCAGAAACATTTGAGTAACTGACCCCGTGATAGCAACTAGATCATCGGCACTGCCCCCTAGTGAAACAGCAGTGCCAGCTGCGTTCTGGAGGGGGAGAGCACGTTGAGACGGGTTCAGCAGATGGGAAATACTTTCAGACTGCATCCCTAACTGATGGCGAGAGAGAAATCTCTGCTTGTAAGGGAGAAAGGGGAACTGGAGAAGATGACACAGCCAGCCACCCTCCAACCAGCTCACTCTCCCTCCTCCCTGCCCAACTCCTGGGGGAAAAGGCACTGGTTGACTTTGAATAAGCACAACACGTGCAAACACCCCAATGCCTGGTAGAGGTGAGGGGTGGGTACAGTGTCATGTTTTCTAGATGCTCCAGAAGAGTCAACATTTCTAGTATCACACACTAGCCTACCACCTGCCTTCACCATACTGATAAAAACCCAACCTACTGCAGCACAGCCTGGAGCTGTCCCTCGAGTGCAGAACCATACCTATGCCAAACAGCACCTTCACTGATAGGATAGCATGTGGAATGTTTTTTGGCTGCTACAGCTGCCCCCATACTGCAGCTCCCCCTACCCCCCCATAAGACATGGCCAGACAAGATAACAGAAATGAGACAGGGACAAAATACATCTGGAAGCAGCTGATCCTCATTCCTCCTCCTTGGGGTTCCAAACCCAGCTGAATCGCAGTGTACCCTCAGCCACCGCCCAGGAGCTCTCCACAGTGCCCAGTGTAAACAGGAAGGGGGAAGGGCAAGAGGCGAGCTATACTCACAGGTAATGGCAGATGCCGCCTTCCCAGACAGGAAACGACTTGGTTTCTGAGTACAGCCGAGTGCAGGAGTGGGGCAGCTTCTTGCAGGCTAAGCAGAGAGAAGGGGAGAAAGGGTTAATTTGATGCCCTATTAGCAATGGGACACCCCAATTATGGAGAAAAATCTGTCATTAAATGAATGACACTAACCGCTCAAACCCACTTCCCTAGCAGCATGCATTTATCCCAAGGGAGGCATGGTCCCTGCCACCAGGAACTGCTAAGCCAGCCAGCCAAGCCCCAGCTTGGGTGCGTGGCAGTTGGGGGCTGGGTTTTAAAGCAGGGCTATAAAGGGGGAAGCGAGATGGGGACTTAGCAGCTGAGGACAGGAAAACTGTTCCTGCTTGACACCAAACAGAGGGTGAGAGCCCTAGTGGCAGGTCCAGAGGGGGTCCAGAAATCAGGCAGCTGAGTTTATTCCCCTGCTGAATTTCCTTTGTGCATCTGTGAAATATTTGCCCTCATACATGCTGTACTCTGGGCCATCCCAGTGCCTGCCTGACATCCGAGGTTGCACAGCATGGCTTAGCAGTGCCAGGCTCCTGCCCAGGATGGCAGTGCAAGCCCTCTGACATTTCCTAGGGCTGTCAGCCCATGGGGCTCGCTGCCCAGCAGGGTTTGTTAGGTGAGGCTGGCTGAGTTTTCTTTAGCCAGGGGGCCATATAATGTGTGTGTTAACAGCACAGTGGCTGATGGCAACCGAAGCACTGCTGTCCTTCCCAAGGCGGCATGGTAGCACTGCCGTAAGGCACCAGCTCCACATTCGCGATGGCTACCGCTGCGGAAGTTTGTGGTACCTGGTGTGTGTGTGTGTGTATAGAACTGGAATCCAAGTAAGACCTCGGGCCCAAGGGCAGGGAAGAGGAGCTAGTGGCTAGAGCACAGGATTAAGGGGCCCACCTGCATTCAATTCCCATCCCAGCTCATCCACAGATGCCGTGTGTGACATTGAGCAAGTCACTTCAGCTTCAGCCTGTCTCAGGTTCCCATCTGCAGTGGGGCCACCAGCACAGCCCCGCCTCCCAGGGGCGTTGGGAGGGTATGGCCGTTACCACATGGGAGGCGCCTGGATGCTTCCCGGAGGGGACCACGTCAGTACTTTGACAGAAGGTTTCCAAAAGCAGTGTGTGACTTGGGGCACTCAGGGAGGCCTGGCGTTTGGCATGGGCTGAGCGCCCGCTCTGAAAATCAGGCCCGTCTGAGGTGCCTCCGGCTCCATCCCCAAAGTCACTGGTCACTCTTGAAAAATCTTAGCCCCAGCTCTTATAGGCACCATCTCCTGGAGCTCTAGCTCCTTGGGCTGTGCACCCCAGCGTGGGGGATGAACTAACCCCTCCAGCAGCAGTTGCAGCACAGAGGGCTAGCTATAGGACCAGGCCCCACTGTGCACAGAGAAAGCAGCTCCTGTCCCTGCCCTTAGTCTTGGCCCAAGGTTTCCTCCCCCTCTGCTGAAATGCTGCTCTCACCTCCCACAGTGGAGATGAGCCTTTCAGGGGCGATGGCTCTGCTCCCGCTGCCTGGGGGCTGCAGTGCTGCCCGGCTCTCTCGCCTCCCACAGTGGAGATGAGCCTTTCAGGGGCGATGGCTCTACTCCCGCTGCCTGGGGGCTGCAGTGCTGCCCGGCTCTCTCGCCTCCCACAGTGGAGATGAGCCTTTCAGGGGCGATGGCTCTACTCCCGCTGCCTGGGGGCTGCAGTGCTGCCCTGCTCTCTCTTAGGAGAGCTAGGGCAGGAAGCAGCAGCTGCTGAAACGACAAGACACTAGTGCTCCAGGGGCAGCGCAAGACAGCAGGGGAGGGGCATACAAGCAAGCTTTTCCCTGGGAGGGAGGGGCAGGCTGGATCTCAAACCTGCCCTCCCCCAAATGGGTGCTAACAGGGAGCAGTCTCTTCTCCCCTCAGGCATCAGCAGCCTCCCGACCCTGGCCCCGAGCCGCTTTGGAGGAGAGGCGAGGGGGCCGGGGGCTGCTCAGTCTGATGGAGCCTGAGGGGTGGAATTCTGTCTTCCTCTGGCCCAGCAGGCACCAAGGCAGCCTGTCCTCAGTCACGTGGGCACGCTCTAGCCTGCTGTTGGGCATTACTGACCCTGCATGCCATGGTCTGCCTTGGCACTGCTGCTCCTGGCACCCCCCCAGCCTGCAGGACAGGGGCTCCCTGCTGGCCTGGGCTCTGCTCCCTGGTGTGACTGACTGCTGCAGCCCTAGCATTGGCTCTTCACGCCTCTCACTCTCTGGTCTCACTGCTGGCGGGCAGCAGGGCTAGGGCTGAGACCCGAGGGGGGGGGGGACGGGGGACAGCAGGGCAGCTGTAGCCTCACCTAGTTCACAGCGTCTGCCCTTGAAGCCGGGGATGCAGTCACAGAGGTAGACCTCGACACCCGGGACGCAGGTACCCCCATTTTTGCAGGGGTTTGTAGAGCAGTTCTGGCTATCGTCTGCAAACACAAACGCTAGCATCAGGCCGCTCCAGCCTTCGGCGGAGGATGCACATCCAGGGGTCAAAGTGTATGGCCTGGACAGAGTACAGCCTGGACAGAGTGCCATAGCATGCCCAGCCAGAGGGTTGGGGGTGGGGTAGGGGAGGGGGGGGGAGTTTATAAAGTGCTGTGCTGCACCCCCTCACGCAGGGGTTCAGGGGTCTGAGCAGGAGGCTTCAGAGAGAGCCCCGTGGTGGTATGGAGGGTCTGATCCCGAGAGGTGCTGAGTGTTGTGGGTGGTCAGCATCTCTGGATCAGGCCCTGATTTAAGGGTGTCCCCATGGTAGGCACTTTCACAGTGAGCTGCTGCACCCAAGGACTAGTCTGTAGCCTCCTGCGTGGAAGATCAGAAATCACCAGCCAGGCAATGGGCTGACTCCCACTGGTTTTGCCCTGCACCTAGAGCCCTCATGTTCAGGGTTGGAAGGGACCTCAGGAGGGGGGACAGTCCAACCCCCTGCTCAAAGCAGGACCAATCCCCAACTAAATTCCCAAATCCCTAAATGGCCCCCTCAAGGATTGAACTGACAACCCTGGGCTTAGCAGGCCAATGCTCAAACCACTGAGCTATCCCTCCCCCCCATGCTGCTGGCCAGAGACAGTGATTTATGCACACGTGGGGAGATGCGGCCATGCTGTAAATGGCTGATCCCCATGGAGCCAGGGCTGTTACTCAGCGTTTGGGTCTGATCCATAATAACCATTCGGATCACTTGCAAAGTGGGGCTGTGGATTCAGGTTTGGATTTGAAATCTCCCCAAAGTTTGGGGCTGTCTAGCGCAGGGGCTACGGTTTGTGACCAGCTTTAACGGTTGGGTCCCATCTGCGAACATAAAACCCCCTCTCACCAGACTTACGCTCTCTCTTCTGGTTCTCAGACTCCGGCAGCTGCAGTGCCAGGCCGACCCGATTGGTCGATTCCTCCATGTTTTCCAGCTTCACCGGCGCCTCAGGTTCTAGGAGAACCACCAATAATATTTATCCCTTTTATATTAGAACCCAGGCAGTGCCAGACAAGATCAGCCCCAAGGGCCATCCAGCCCAGTCACCAGCACCAGCTGCTTCAGCGGCAGGTGGAAGGACCCCACAGGAGGCAGCTGTAATCTGCCCAGAAAGACACTTTCTTCCTAAACCCCAACAGGCAGAGGCTGTGTTAAGGCCTGAAGCATTAAGATTTATTCCTTCCAAAATGCTTAGTTTTTGTTTTTTGAATCCTGGCTCCTGTCATCCAGGCCATTTTTATCCATACAAATGTCCAGTCTGTTTGGGAACCCCGCTAAGCTCAGCTCCTCTCCAAAGCCCCCCTCCCACAGTGATCACTCAGCACTTCCCCAGGGCGGGGGAGTACAACTAGCCCCATTGTGCAGAAAAGGAAGGGACTTAGCCACAGTCACTCAGGTGTCAGAACTGGGACTAGAACTCAGGTGACTCAGTGCCCTGCTCTCCCCTCAGGAGACACAGCCAGGTACCATTTCAGAGAGGTCCTCCAAATAGGATTTACATAAGAACATAAGAAAGGCCGTACCGGGTCAGACCAAAGGTCCATCTAGCCCAGTATCTGTCTACTGACAGTGGCCAATGCCAGGTGCCCCAGAGGGAGTGAACCTAACAGGCAATGATCAAGTGATCTCTCTCCTGCCATCCATCTCCATCCTCTGACGAACAGAGGCTAGGGACACCATTCTTACCCATCCTGGCTAATAGCCATTTATGGACTTAGCCACCATGAATTTATCCAGTCCCCTTTTAAACATTGTTATAGTCCTAGCCTTCACAACCTCCTCAGGTAAGGAGTTCCACAAGTTGACTGTGCGCTGCGTGAAGAAGAACTTCCTTTTATTTGTTTTAAACCTGCTGCCTATTAATTTCATTTGGTGACCCCTAGTTCTTGTATTATGGGAATAAGTAAATAACTTTTCCTTATCCACTTTCTCAACATCACTCATGATTTTATATACCTCTATCATGTCCCCCCTTAGTCTTCTCTTTTCCAAGCCGAAGAGTCCCAGCCTCTCTAATCTCTCCTCGTATGGGACCCTCTCTAAACCCCTAATCATTTTAGTTGCCCTTTTCTGAACCTTTTCTAGTGCTAGAATATCCTTTTTGAGGTGAGGAGACCACATCTGTACACAGTATTCGAGATGTGGGCGTACCATGGATTTATATAAGGGCAATAATATATTCTCTGTCTTATTCTCTATCCCCTTTTTAATGATTCCTAACATCCTGTTTGCTTTTTTGACCGCCTCTGCACACTGCGTGGACATCTTTAGAGAACTATCCACAATGACGCCAAGATCTTTTTCCTGACTCGTTGTAGCTAAATTAGCCCCCATCATGTTGTATGTATAGTTGGGGTTATTTTTTCCAATGTGCATTACTTTACATTTATCCACATTAAATTTCATTTGCCATTTTGTNAGAGATCCGCAACCTTCGCACCAGGCAGGCAAGTCACCATACGGTTCTCCCGGTCATCACAGACCCAGCTATCTACATTTCTAATAATCGAATCTCCCATTACTAACACCTGCCTTTTCCTAGAAACTGGAGTTCCCTCCCCCGGAGAGGCAACCTCAGTGCGAGAGGCAACCCCAGCACCATCTGGAAGGAGGGTCCCAACTACGGGAAGGTTTCCCTCTGCTCCCATTGACTGCTCTACTTCCCTGGGCCGTTCTTCCTCCTCAACAGCACAGGAGCTGTCTGAGCGGAGGTGGGACAATTCTACAGTGTCCCGGAAAGCCTCATCAACATACCTCTCTGCCTCTCTCAGCTCCTCCAGTTCCGCCACCCTGGCCTCCAAAGCCCGTACATGGTCTCTGAGGGCCAGGAGCTCCTTGCACCGAATGCACACATACGCCACCCGCCCACGGGGCAGGTAATCATACATGCAACACTCAGTGCAATAAACTGGATAGCCCCCACTCTGCTGCTGGGCTTCTGCCTGCATTGTCTCCTAGTTCGTGGAAGGGTGGTTTACAGGGAGGGGTTTTGGAATGTGGTTCGGTTTATAGGTTTTAGGGGGGGGGCACGGGGAAGGGGTTACGGCAGGCGAGGGGCTCCCACTCCCTTCCCACTCCCCTTCTAAACTCCCTTGCGAAACTCCCTGTTAGCAGCCCCTGGTCGCTTGTGCGCGGCTTTATAAAGCCCTGGCCTGAGTGAATGCCCCGCCCACTGATTAAGGCTCAGCCAATTACCAGAGGCTTCGAGCTTTCAAACCTGCCTCCAACTGCCAGCCAGAGCACACGGTCCCTCAAACAAACAACCAAACAAACAGACTGACAAACACAAGCTCAGCACACAGCAAGTAACCCCCAATCACAAACAAACACACACTACAGACAGACAGTCACTTACCCCACAGATGCTGTATTAGCTCCTCCTTCACCTGGAGAACTCCCTTGCGAAACTCCCTGTTACATTTTTCTAGACAGGTTAACTCCTTCCCCCTTCACCATGTGGGGCCACAGGTTCTGAATCCCTGCATGTAAACCCCAGCACAGCTACTGCTAGCAAAACCTCCTGGTGACGTGCATGGTCCAGGGAGTCAAGAGATGGCTGCAGGGCTGTATTCAGCACAGCTGCTCGTTCGGGCACCCTGCCCATTTCCTCTCTCATTTTCCAGTCTCCATCCCTTAGCCCAGGCTGGGCTGGAGGTGGGGCTGGTCATGGCACCTGCATCCCGGGCCTTGGTTACAATTCAGAGTGTTACCATGTCTGAGCATGGCTGGGAGTTACATGGGGCAGCTGCCTACAGCAGGGTTCTCTTCAGAGGCAGCTGGAGCCGGCCACTGTCCAAGACAGGATACAGGGAGAGCTGCACCTCGGGCAGCACCAGTCTGGCCAATCTGACGATGCTGTTAGCAGCAGGTGTGGACCAGGCACTGCAGCGGTCAGCTGGGATTGACCCCTGCCCCAACAAGCCAGAGACTGGTGGGGACGCAGCATGGCTCTGGGGCTCTTCTGTGGCATTCAGGGTCAGCCTGTGCTGCTTCATTGCCAGGGCATTGTGGCCTCGCACATGCGGTGCCGGGACCCCTGGCCATTCCAACCCAGGGATCTTCTTTCTAGAGAGCTGAGCCATTGCCCCTGCCAGCATTTCCCCCGGCTTTGTTCTGCCCGCGGAGTCACGTCCACATCTGTGCTGGGCTGTGGGATTGGCCCCTTCTCTAAAGCTGGCTGGGGGCTGTGTGTAGGGAGAGCGAGACAGAGACTTTTCACACCCTTTTGGGGTTTGGTGCTGCACACGTCAAACTGTCTCAGAGTTACACCTCCTGCAGTCCAGCAGGCAATCGTGCCGGTGTTGCTCTCACACCCTCTGTGGGACAGAGGCCTGGGTGACAGACAAGGGGGCTGGGGAGGATGGAGAGTACTTACGTGTTCTCATGGTGATGGATTTGCTCGGCAAGCTGCTGAACTTGGCACTGATCCTCCGTCTGCCGTCCACCAGCTCAGTAAACCTGGAAAGGGAAAGAATTACTAGCCCTCGTACAGTGGCCCAGAGGGTGCTCCCCCACACAAAAATCAGTGGGCTACAGCACACAGTTATATGGCTTGCTGACAAGATTGCTCGTTCAGCTGGTGGGCCCTAGCAGTGGCATTCTGAGTGCAGAGAGCAGCCTGAGGAAAGGAATTGTGATGGACCACACTGAGCATAGCATCAGCCAGAGGATGAATACGCTGGTCATTTAAACTGTGCCAATGGTGTTGCAAAATCTTGTTTCAATTTGTTTTGTTTCCAGTGCTGTCCTGGAGCCTGCAAAGTGAAGGCTGTTTGCAAAGTCCTGTACCGTTCCTCTTGGTGACATGCAGGCACAGAGGGGCTCCGATATCAAGGGGCTTCAAGGCACTACTGGGACACAAACAATCAGCATCAATGCAGGAAGCCTGTGGCGCACACTCCTGAAGTGCTGCATTAACACCGCAGCAAGTGGGAACTGAGATGCAGAGAAATAACTAGGGGCACATTCTACTCAGTGATGTGGGTACAACTGCCATGGGGAGCCAATCCCATGGCGGCTATGCTGGCTTTGTAGCCACATAGCCCACTGCGAAATCTGGCGCTTCATGTAGGTTTTGGAGTGTGACTGCCCTGGACAGTTTCCTGTCTGAGGAGTTGCAGTGATTAGCAGGAGGAGTGCATGTGGCCACGATACAGATGCGTTGAGCAGCAGAGGGCACCTCTACTACATTCTCCTGTGTCCCACCATGCATTTCCAGGGCACTCAGCCAGTCTACACCCCAGTGTCCGCTTTCTCCTCTGGGTTTATTGTGTTCCATCTACTCCAGCTGCTCACCCCACTTAAAAAATCTGAAGAGCTTCTATTTAAAATGCAGATCTCTCCCTTGACCAGGAGGAGCAGGCCTGGTTTGTGTTACTGGCTCCAGGAAGGGGTGCAGCAGGCTGGATCCAAGGTGGGCACAGAAGTAAGGAGATGGCTGAAGATCTGAAACATGGGCCAGGCAGCCAGTGTCCACCGGGGTGGGGGTGGGGGTAGGAGGGGAGGAGAGATTCCATGCTCACACAGCAGAGCAACTGACGAGCACTGGGTTGCTTAGGTTGTAGCAACTTCATGGAGAGGTTACATTTGAATAGGGCACTTGGGGTGGGCTGTTTAAAGCTACTCTGAAACCTGTCATGGAAGTGGGGTTGGATGCTCAGTCCCCTAAAGGAAATCAGGCATCCAGAGCCACCCACCAACTGTGAACAGCCCACCCACCCTTTGTACACATGGGAGAGGCAGGTGCACTCCAGCTCCCAAGGGTCAGAGCCAGGGCAGCAGGGGATTTGCTGGGAGCATCCCCCATGCACTAACCAGACTGTTCTAGGGTTGGGTCCCTCCCAAGTGCTGGCTGCCAATCATGTGATTATACGGTGGATTTGTGATGTGGCCAAATATACACTGAGAACTAGAGCAAGGCCAGGAAATGTGGCTTACATGTGACCTGATCTGTACTGGAATGCAAGGGTTCAGCAGAAGTGGCCCATTCCCGCTCTCATCCAGCTCCCAACACCACATGTTATTTGTTAGTGCTCAGACTTCAAGCAGGGCTGGTGTAACTGCCGCTGAGCCGGTCCCTACCTGGGAGCCTGCGAGGGTTCCTCTGGGATATTGTGATCAGCAAGCAGGCGCAGTTCCGGCAGTAATGCTGGGGGGAGCCTGTTCCTGAGCACCCGTTGGTGTCCTGCTTGGCCCCATCGCCTCTCCGGGGTTCCATCCCTCTGCACTGCAGGCCACAAAGGATTAGGCTTAGCCAGGATGAAGCAGTGAATCAGTGGAGTAAATGGAGTGTAATTCTACCATCAAGCCACAGCCCCTGAGAGAGCCCACCCCCAGCTGGCTGGGGATTCTCCCACTGAGCAGCGATGGCATCTGTGGGAATCAGTGTGTGTACAGCCAGCATGCCCCCGGGAAACGCCTGGATCACCACGATGGCTCTGCCTCCACCCCATGCCAGACGCGCCATGCGAGACAGCTCCCCCGTGTCACTGCGTGCCCAGATACAGAAGGGGTCACACACACCCAGTGTAGCAAAGGAAGAACCATGCAGGGTCCCCGCTGGCTTTCGAGTGGAGAACACTGCATGGAAGCAGCGTTTCCTCCAGCTCGGTGGAACACCTGCAGGGCATGGCGGTTCCAGATCGTGGGCCATTTACATCCCCAGGTGGCTACGCTGCTTCTCATGGACGTGCTGATGTTCCCATGCCCCGTTGTCACATCACTAGTTCAATGCCTGTTTCCCCCGCTAACCTCCTCCAGCAGAGGCACCTGTTCCCTTGTGTATGCTCTGCCCCCCCAGCATAACATTCCCCCGCCAGGCTCCGGGGAGGCCGTGGCGGGATCATGGACTTACGGGTCAAGATGTAGACATGGGCCGGCTCGCTGTGCCCTTGGCCTTGCTCGGTGTTCTGGATGGCCATCATGGACAAGCGATACCTCTGACCGGGAAGCAGGTCACGCACCGTGTAGGACGACAGCTTCCCGTTGGGCACGTAGCGGCTCTTGATGCTCTGGTTGGTGGTGACGTTGATGATATAACCCTCCACAGACCCTGCCAGTGGCTGGTCCCAGGTCATGTAGACAGAGGTGGCGCTGACTCTAGAGGCAGTGAGGTTCTGGGGAGGAAGAGGCCCTGTGCCAGCGGGAAGGAAACATCAGTCCGAATGATTTCAATGGAGCGTCCCTTCGCTGATTACATGGCTCAAGCTGCCTGTGATCTCTCTCTCAGGGTCTGTCTTCACTGCAGTTAACCCAGGCGTTGCCACTATCCCCTTCCTGCCCACACCCAAAACCCCTCAGCTCACTGGCCTGGTGGGGGGCGGGGCTTAGAGCCCATGTGCTGCTTTCACACTGGCTAAAGTCCTCTGACGCCTTCCTACAATTCCTGCCAGGTGCCCAGTTCTACCCCAGTTCACTGGGACAAACTCAGAGAGGGGCTCAGCTCACTGCTGGAATGGCCCAAGCAGTCCTAGCGACACCCCAGGGGGACACAGCAGCAGCGAGGACCCAGTAACCAGGCTCTGGCTGTGCAGCATGGCTGCTCACCCCCAGGCTAGGCTAACTTGGATGCTCAGGCCTGGGCTAGCTGTGAGCCCGGCACCAGTGTAACCATCTGGGGCAGATCCTAGCATAGGGTGATCTGGTGCAGTGAAGTGAGCAGCATTGATGTAAACCCCACTGCACTGCTGCATCCAGGCCACATACAGCTTGTGCCAGGCTAACGACAGCAATGTAGTTACAATGGGGCAAGTGTCCTGACTGCAGCCAGGGCCCACAGCGGGTGGCAGCTCTAGGGAGCCCCTCCAGCACCCCACTTGCTAGGATGGGGCCCATCTCCAGACCTCTGCAGCACTTCTGGTTTGTTGCTTCAGCCCCTTCTCTGGGATATCGCTAGTCTAGAGCTGAAAATGCAGGGCCAGATCCTCAGCCTCGCGCCAGCGGCACCATGGTGCTGCGAAGCCAGGTTAGAGGGCTACCTGGCTAGTGCCCCGGCACGGAATTCCTGTGGGCTCAGCTCCTACACCACCACCCTGGGGCCAGGGGCAGAGTGTGGGTGATGCTCAGCCCAGCTGCAGGCTGGCCATAGCTCCAACATGGTGCTATATTCAGGGATGGCACAGAATCAGCCCCAAGTGGAGGGAGGGAGGGAGAGAGCTGCAAGCAGCTGCACTCGGCATTCACTGGGCACAGCAAGGAGCGAACCAAGAGGTTCTCCCCTTCTTTGACTACACAGCTCCCAGTTTAAGGCAATCCCACACCACCTGCTTCTGCTCCCCACACTTAGTGTCAAATCACAGCCTCTGTGAACAGGGCCTTCTCCGCTGAGGCTGATGGAGTTGGTCCTGCAGGCTCGAGGGGTGAATCGGGCCCCTAGGCAAGACAGCGAGGCTGGAGCGAGCCAAGGGCTGGTTGTCTCAGGGAGTGGCTGCTCCCCCTGATGTTATGCCAGTTGGCAAGCAATGTGCTTTTGCCATGATCTGGGGATCCGGGGAGCATCACACGGTCCCACAGCCAGTGGCAGGGTGGGGCTGCCTCTGTCTATCACTGTGCGCATGAGATCAGGCACAGACGTGGCAGGTCAGCCAGTGGAACAGCCCTGCTGACGGTCAAGGAGCAGCCAGGGCCTTGGGAAGCAAAGGGTACTTCTGAGCATGGGTCAGTGGGCCAGCCCCCGCCAGCCCGTGGTCAATACACAGCCACAGCATGCTCCTGCCACCCTCCAGCACCAGACCTAGCTCAGAAGCGGGACCCAGGCTGGTTTGTCAGGATGCAGCATGGACCCAATGACATCGGTCCGACCAGCCCCTCCCCCCCCCGCCCCAGCAGTGCAGGCAGCCACGCTGCGTCCAGGGAGAGGCACACAGCCCAGAGAAGCAGCGGCTGCTGTCACTGCTCTCCAGGCAGTGGGATGGTGCGAGCGGGTGCTGGCTGGGTCTGTACACCATGCTGGATGTGTTGACCATTGGTCAGAATTTCCCCTTCCCTGGGAGGGATGCTGGCTTTGGAGCAGGCACCCGCTCTCCAGCTGGAAGCAGAGGCTGCTGACTGTGGGCTCACTGTCTTAGCCTTATGCTCCCATTTGCTTCCAGCCAAAACGTGGTGAGCACGTTCTAAACAGAGCCACTCCGTGCTGACCCTCAGCCACACAGGCCATCTGGGGCTGGGCTGCTCTACGCTGGCAGGGGACCCCTAAGGCAGGGGGTTGGAATGAGTCCTTCACATCCCTTAGGACATCACAGGCTCCTCCTCAGGGAATGGCCATTTAGGCTCCGGCCCTGAGGAAGAGGTAAGGGAATGTCTGGTCGCACTCACGAGTCCACACGTGGAAGGGTGCCATGGCCTGGCTCTCTGAGGGAGGATCTTCCGTCTCCAGCCCGCTCAGGGTCGACACGTGGATGAGATACCTCTCCCCTGGCCGGAGGTCCCTGAGGCGGAGGAGGCAGAGGGAAGGAACGTAGGGACGTAGGGTTGATTAGCTATTATGGCAGAGATTTCCAGGCAGAGATTGCATCTTTCCCATGTCTGGATGGCACCCAGCACAATGGGCCCCACTCCTGACTGGGCCCCTGACAGAAATGCTCACTATGCTTCCCCGCCCCCAGTGACTGCAACCTCCAAGCTAAGAAAGCAGGAGCACTGATGTGATTTCCAAGGAGCCTGGGGTGGGGCAGAAACCTGACTGTATTGCGTGATGGACTCTTTACTACACAACCTCTCTGTGGCTATCAGTGTCCCCACAGTCACTCAGCCCCTGCACCATGGGTGTGTGTGTGTGGGGGATCAATTTTAAACTACTGCCGTACGTAGTGTTGCAGGGAAAGCCAGGTTGCCCACTCTCCCAGTTACCAGCATCGGTGGGCATGTGATCACAGCTAGCGCTGTCAGCTGTGCTCCTCCCCACAACCCTTGTAATGAGAGCCCATGGAAGGGGTGAGGAGGGCCCTGGGTGCTGAGCACATGGGACGTAGGTTTCTGCCGGTGTGTGCTGCTCCCTGCAGACGTGGTGTGGTGTTCATACTGCAGTCGTCTGCACTGTAGTAGGTTTGGGCTGGGTGGACAGAGGGGCCTGTCATGCATCCCCCTAGAATGGAGGTGCAGGAGCAGGGTCCAGAGCTGAGAGCAAATGAGTGGGAGTTAGAGCAGGAGCCAGGTCAGTTCCCTCTGGCAACTGCCACCAATGGCCAGGACAAGGCAGGGAGCACGTGCTGCAGGGACTGCAATGGCTGGTTTCACCATCACTACTGTGACAACAGACAGAACCCATAAACAGCACTTTACCCTTCCAGGACCTGTCACCTAAGTCTCTCAGAGCACTTTACAAACACATCAATCAAACCCCACTGAATATGTAACTTATCACGGACAGTTCCAGAGATCCTGGGTGATGAGAGCCTGCAAAGGACTTTACACTGATAACATTTGTGAAAAACCTGAGCCCACGATTCATAGCATGAGCCTGACCCCACTGGATCTCCATCGAGCTCAGCTGGATTAGCTGAGTGTGGAGTTCCAGAAACCAAGTGTGGCAAATAGGTAAGGGTCAGGAATCACGCAAACTGTCTGACTGTAGGGTTCCCTCTTCTGTTGCATACACATTCTTATACACCACTTATTGCTGTAGGATCTGAGCGCCTTCCAGTAGGGCATTGAGCAATGTGACTAACATCTGTCATATATTATTTGTTCTCAAGCACCGAAACTGACTGCCGGGTCTGAAGTGTCTGTCACTGGTAGGTAGAAAGGCCGCTGTCAGCGTCACTAGCATGTTAGCGTGTCTGCTTATTAACAATATTGAGGGATGTAACAGCTTGGACTTCAATCCTGCAATTTACAACATACCCGCAGAGAGTCCCATCGAAGTTGGTGGGGCTGTCCCTGGACACAGCCGTCTGCCAGCATGGCAGAAATTACAGCATCATGGCATTTGCTTGGTTCTTCACCTCATCCTGAAACTTGCCTAGTGCTGATACTTGGTAGCTATCCAGCACCTTTCATCTGAGACATTCATTCACAATGTCCCTTTGAGGTAGGCCAGTACCAGTGCTCACAGCCTCACATGGCCAACAGCTACTAAAAACTAGGTTAAAAAAATCTTAATGAAGAGAAACTTGGTGGAAGGTAAACCCCTGGTTTAGCACTGATCTCTCCCTGTCTGCAGACCATAAATGCACTTGTACATTGAAGCTGATTTCAGTTTGTGTCCAATGGGAGGCCATCACATTGAAGTGTGGACAGTTTAAGAAGGCGGTACCCCGACCCCCCTGCTAGTTTTGTGGGTTTTACAATCACATGTTCCTCTGTTTTACAGTCACATTCTCTCTTTCTGCCTTGTTGCTGGGTGAAAAGGCCCATACAAAGCAGGAGTTCCCCTAGGAATCAGCCAGGTTGGAAGCAGGAACTACCCACACAAACAGTGACTAACTACCCAAGAAAGCAGTGGGACTGATTAGATATAAAGTGCTATAAAATGCATGAAGCAAATGGACTGAAGAGAGAGAGAGATTTTTCCTTTATAATTCCTCTCCATTTTTAGGGCTCCTCAGTGATACCTGTTACAGAAGTGGGTTAAGCAATGCTCAGGCAGCAGGGTGGTTCTTAAGTCAACAGCATCCCTTTAAATCTCTCCTAGGATCATTAACCGCCTGCTCTCATTGGTCCACGCTCTGCCCTAGGCTGCAGTCCCATGTGCAGGATACTGGGTGTGTGAAGCCAGCAGATCCCCACCAGGGGCAACCCTAGCCAAAGCATTATGCCACCTTTGACTCGCAGTCCCCATGGAGGGGCCGGGGAGCAGCTGAGGGAGAGAAGAGTTTGGCTAGAGAACACTGATCTCCAGTCGTGCTATCTGCTGGATGGCCACCTTTGCCCGCAGCCCCAGGTCTGTGCCAAGCTCAGTTCAGTCACAGCCCAGAACTGGGGGAATTATTTCCCCTTGTTTCTCTCAGTGTCTGGCCCCTTCTCTTAGCTTGTGCCATGCCCTCCCTCACCTGAACGTGTACTTGGCCACACTGCTGTTCAGCTCCATGGTGCGGTCCTCCAGGTCCCCGGGCTGGCGGATGGAGATGCGCACCTTGCTGATGGAGGAGTGTTGGAGCCTGTGGAGAGCCCACTGCACCGTGATGGTGCTGGCCGTCACGTTGGCGATATCAAATCCCTCCACTGGGCGAGGTTCTGTGGGGAGGAGGAAGCAAAGGCAGAGGGTGGTGAACAATAGCCTCGAGAGCCCCTCAGAAGCCAGACATGGTGCTACCTCTCATCCCTATGGGGCCTGTGCCCACGTGTGCATCCCCACGACTGTTCTCCTGCCCCTTTGAGATCTTCCTGCAAGAGCATCGCATCTCAGCCCAGCTGCTTGGCCTGGCATCCCTGGGCCTCCCAGCGCTTGCAGCCAAAGGCACCAGCGCCACAGCCAAAGGCTGGGGCCTGACCCTCACCAGGCCAGCACATAGCGACACTGCTGGGCAGGCTCCTATCCCCCACTGTTTTGCCCCTTAGTGCCTGCAAGGCAGCAGAGCCCATCCCCCAAGCACCAGGCTGGGGCCTGCCAGCTTGGCACTTAACGGCACCCATGAGAGGGAACCCAGAAGCCGCTGTTTCTGATGTTTCCCGAGGACTTTCAGGACCAAGTTCAACTCTCCAGGCAAGAGAGAGAAAGAGCAGCTGAACCGGCAGCCCAGGGCACGGGCCTGTGTGTGTGTGTGTGTTCTCTGCACTCCAGCAGGGGAGCTGGGTAAAGTTTGGGCGTGGGCACATGGCTATGCTAATCAGGTAGGCATCACCCTCATTGAGTCCTAGAAGGCTGCTCTGGTTTGTGGTGCATGCGCCAGACAGTGGCTGTAGGATAGGAAAGCTTATTCCCAGTCTTTGAAATACTTGTCTTTCAAAAGGCCAGGAGTTTCCTAGAACAGGGCAATGGAGATGGTGTGGTCCAGTGGGTAGAGCACTGGACTAGAACTCGAGACACCTGGGTCCTGTTCCTGGCTGAGTGAGTACGTCCCCTCCCCGTGCCTCAGTTTCACCCCCCACACACACCTTTTGGACATCTCAGCTGTTTCAGTAAGCTCTTTGCTGTCTGTCTCTCACCAGGGGACCCCAACCTCAGCTGGGGCCTCTAGGTGCTACTGTAAAATACATAGTAGGAGTTGAGGGAGCACAGACCCGACCCAGGGCAAAACGGACTCCGTATTAATGGGAGACACAGCAGCTGGAAGGAGCTGTGAGTTGTGAGCCTGCCAGGGAGTGAGAACACAGCAATCAGCCGGGATGGCCAGCTACTCTGTTCCCAGAGGAGACCCAGGCTCTACCCTGCTAATGCTCACATGCAGCTCAGGACTGTACTTGCACTGCTGTGCAGTGGCCTAACACACAGCTGGGAGGAGTCCTGCAGCTTGCTGCGGGACCAGACCAACCGGGAGCCTTTCCCAGCCAATGGGGACATGGTGCTCAGTACATGCTGATTTCTACTGACTTAGTGGCTGTGCAGGGGACCCAGACCTCGCCCCTGCTAAACATGTGCCAAGGGGGGCTCCCATCTGACTCTGCATGAATCAGTCTGCTGAAAGCAGGAGGGTGCTGTGCAGTAGTCACTCGCCCTTTCCTATCATCCTCGGTGCCCCTGCCCTACCAGCTGGGAGGGCTGCCCTTCCCTCTAGGGCCTGCTCAAAGCTGGCTACGCTGTTTCTCTCTCTAGACAGCATGACAGGGGGTGAAAGCTCAAGGTGGGCACCATTCTCTGTGCCCCAGCTCAGCTGGATGGTTGAACTCTGGGCAATACAGGAATTGCCAGACTGGATCAGCCCTGTGGTCCATTTACTCTGTCTCTGACAGTGGCCAGCACCAGCTGCTTCAGAGGAGGACAGGAACCCCCGGAATGGACAACCATGGCATCAGCTGCCCTCAGGGAAGTGTTTTCCTGCCTTTGTCACTTGGTGGTTGGCTTATGCCCTGACGGAGGAGGATTTTGATCCCTTCTACATTAGTCTGTTATGCTTTGTAATGTAACTCTGATCCCCTCACTCTCCATAAGAGGTCCAGGCCTGTTTTGAATCCTAGGAAAGCCTTGGTCTCAATGAGATCCGGTAGCAGGGAATCCCACAGTCAGTTACGTGGTGGGTAAAAGTATTTCCTCTAGTCACTTTTACAGTTCTTGACTTTCAGTTTCTTTGAACGTTCCCTTGTTCTAGTGCTAGGAGATAGGGTGACCAGAAGTTCCTGAGATACCCTCTTTACCATGCCTGCTCTGATTTGTCTCCTCCATCTTTGCACCCTCTCTTTATAGTGAATTCTTTCCAGGGCTCTAATTGTTTTCAGTGCCCAGCTTTGAACTCCCCTCTAGTCCTGCAATACCCTTTTGTAGAGAGGATGACCAGTCCTGGAGATAGTACCCAGGTGAGGCCGCACCACTGAGTTGTCTAAAGGCATGAGACTATTTTACAGATTCACCATCCCACTTCTTATGCACCCCAACATTTTGTTGCTCTTTCAACCGCTCCTGCACACTGAGCAGAGAGGTCTTCATTGACCTGTCTACAGTGATCCTAGGTCCCTTTCCTGGGTTGGCACACTACGCTTACAACCCTGCGCAGTGTAGGAGTAATTCAAATCACTCCTTCCAATTGGCATTACTTTGCATTTATCAACACTGAATTTCCTCTGCTGGTGTGGTGACCATTCCCCTGGCTTGCTCAGGTCTCTGGTGTTCCTCTCAGTCCTCTCTGGTCCTGGCTGACCTAAATAAACTGTGCCACCTCGCTGCCCCCCCCCTTCCCAATTGTTAATAAATAATATTAACTGCAGATCCCAGCAAGGAGCCACTAGGTGCCCACTGCTAACCTTATGCCATATGAAAATTGACCTGTTAGTCCTCCTTTGCTTCTGGTCTCTTAGTCAGTTCCTGATCCATTTCAATAGGTCACCTCTCACCCTGTGGCTACTTAGTTTCCTTAATAGACACTTTGAAAGCCCAACTAAATCATCTCAATCAGTTCTCCTTGAGACACTAGTCTATTGACACATTCAGTGAATGAGGAGATTTTCCTTGCCAGAGGCTTGCCACTGGGCCATTAGGTTGGTGGGAGGGCCTTTTTCATTAAGAGGTTGCTATGTATACATAAGGATGCTGGTTTTAGATCTAAATGGATATTTCCCAAATAAAGCTCATAGATGCAAGAAAATATTTGTATGCAAAACAATGTTTTTCATACAGCTTCTGGTCCTTGGAGGCCACTCCCGCCCCCGAGCTCCCATGTTGCCTAACACACTCCAAAGTGGGTTGTGGTGCAGGACGGATTGTCCTGTGGGCTGAGGGGGCTTTTAGACCAGTGCACAACTAGCTGAAAATTTCGCTGTAGCGTTAGGTGGTGGAAAGCAAGCTGGGATAGCCGGGAAGCAGGTCCTGCCATCCGTTAGGAGGTAGCATTGGCTGGTGGGTCTCCATGAGCTGTCTGTGCAGTAGCAGCCCCCAGCTGGCGTTGGAGCATTAACCTAGGTGTTGGACAGAGGCGTGCATGCTCACGTTTGTATTCCCCTTCCGACACTACTCACTAGTGCGTATGATGAGCATGACAGGCCTGCTGATGTCGTTCTTGTTGTTCACGTTGCGTTTGACTGAAAAGACAGAAATATTGTAGGCTCTGCCAGAGGCTAGTGCCCGCAATTGGTGGGCAGAATGACTTCGGTCCACAAAATCTGTCCTGCGGTAAGAGCCGTCGAAGGATACGTACGTCACGGCGTAGCCGTCAATCATCTGCCTGGCGACTGGGTCTTCGGGGGGGTACCAAGAAATCGACACCCCTGTGTCCTCCACCCTGACCACCTTTAATGATGTTGGTGGCAGCAGTTCTTCAGGGTATCAATCAAAGCAAAGGGAAGAAGTGACATGGTAAATCTTTAGGCACCAGACCCCTGGGACTGACCTTCCAGCACACAAACACTGGCTGACAGGACTGTGTCAAGGCAGCTGTGAGGGCAGCCCTGATATACAGCACAACAGTCATGCACAGTGCAGGGAGTGTGTGCTGCTGGGGCATGAGCCTGCATGGTGCTGAGCGCTCTCCACTCCCAGGGGGTTCACACAGGCCCAAAGGCTGGTGCCTGCTGCTCCTTATTGTCCTGTTAGAGTCCTGAAGAAGGACCCTGGGGCATGAGCTGGGATCAGGGCCCCATTGTGCTAGGGACTGCCCACCCAGTCTGAGATGGGCATTGTCCTGAAGAGCTGGCAGTTTAAAAGCAGATGAGCCAGACAGAGGTTATCAATCCCCATTTTACAGACGGAGACCTGAAGGCCAGACACAAAGTGTGTCTGCAGGGAGTGTGCAGCAGAGCTGGGAACTGAATCCAGGCCTCACGAGTGCCAGTCCAGTGCCATCCTTCCTCTCTCAGACTGACTTCAGCACCTCCAAGAGTTGCTCAGCACCCAGCAAGATCAAGCCCCTCTGGCACCTTCCCTCTGCGGGTATCACCACACTCTAAGACGAGGCAGCGATTTGCCCTGATGGCTGAGCCCGGCAGTGCCAGCCTGTTGCGAGTGGGTCTCGCCCAGGCATAGATCCCCCCCACAGTGGGCTCACACTGCTGTGTCCTAGCAGTGCATGTGGCAGCGTATGCTGTCTGTGGTGACAGACAGGACTCACTTGAGTAGCCATCCAGCCCCTTTACCTTTTTCGCAGCTCTTGCCTGTGTAGCCCACCTTGCAGGTGCAGCTGTGGGATCCATTGCTAGGCAGGCAGTAGCCTCGGCTCCCACACGGGCTGTAGAAACAAGGATCGCTGGCTGGGGGAGAGGAGCAAAATCAAGGGTTATGTCTCACGCTGCCTAAGAAGGCCGAATAAAAAATGTTAATTACCGCTCAAGGCTGGCAAACTAGTAGCCAGGTTCAGTGCATGCTGTGACGGTACCTCCCATAAGGCATTGTGGGAATATGACATAACTGGAATATGTTTTGTGTTGCCCGTGCCAGGTACACATCTATGTAAAGGTTATGATCTACTGGTTATGTTCATCCTAGTTGTATGCAGGCACCATTTGTGTGTTCAAAGTTATGAACATTGGCTGTATGATTGCTTGATTTCTAAGGGGCCTCAGTTAGAACATTTGATGACTTCTTGGGAAAGGAATGTGCAAATTAGGTGTTCAGTCAGGGGGCACTTAACAGACAAAAGAGCTTGGAAGACTCCAATCCACATTAGAAGTCTACCTGAGGACGTTCAAGGCAGCATGTGGGTAATGGCTGCTACCTGCAGTCCTGAGTCATGCATGGGCATGTGACCTGCCCATGTGATTCCGAATCTCCATTCTGTGACTGGATTCTACAGAGGGTGAGGAGGGGGTCTCCACCCACAAGAGACAGTCTATTTAAACCCGTGGGAGACCCCTCCATTTTGTCTTCAGCTGGCTAAAGAAGAAGCCTCTCCACCCCCCCAGGACACTTGAAGGAAACTGAAAACTACAGGGGGTGTGAGTGATTGCTGGACCCAGGCTAAAAGAAGATTAGCCTGTAAAAGGGAACATTTTGGAACTGGTGAGGATCTTATCTGTATTTAGTGCAATTAGACATAGATTTGCGTATTTTATTTTATTTTGCTTGGTAACTTCTTTTGTTCTGTCTGTTACTACTTGAAATCACTTAAATCCTACTATCTGTATTTAATAAAATCACTTTCTACTTATTAATTAACTCAGAGTATGTATTAATACCTGGGGGAGCAAACAGCTGTGCATATCTCTCTATCAGTGTTATAGAGGGCGAACAATTTATGAGTTTACCCTGTATAAAGCTTATACAGGGTAAAACGGATTTATTTGGGTTTAGACCCCATTGGGAATTGGGCATCTGAGTGCTAAGGGCAAGCAGACTTCTGTGAGCTGTTCTCAGGTAAACCTGCAGCTTTGAGACAGGTTATTCAGACTCTGGGTCTGTGCTGGAGCAGATGGGTGTGTCTGGCTTCAGCAAGACAGAGTGCTGAAACTACTGGGCTGGCAGGGAGAATAGAAACAGAGGTAGCCATTGCACATCAGCTGGCAGCTCCCAAGTGGGGTTCTGTGAACCAACCCGTCACACATGCAACCACATTGAATTAACCAGCCAGTGCTAAAGTAATGGGGGGTCTGGAGGTCATTAGCTAAATCTCTTACACCTAGCCAAGGCTTACCCGTCTCGCAGTGGTAGCCGAAGAAACCCTCTGGGCAGACACACAGGTAGGAACCACCATAGTTTTCACAGTCCCCTCCATTACGGCAGGGAGCTGATTCGCAGGCATCCACTTCTAGAGGGCACAGATACACTCAGTCAAACATCTGCCAGAGACAGCATGGACATTAGAGGAAACTCTGGATCCCTTGCGGGGACTCTTGCTGCAGATGCAGCAGGTGAAGTATATGTGCGAACCATGGGCCATGCACAGAACATGCATCTGTTTTGAGGGGAAGTGAAATTGGTGACTCACTCAAGATAGTCCAGATGCACATACTGTGCAGTCCATGGGCTAAATGCAGGACACATATTCATCCTATGAGCCCCTCACATTCAGCACATCCAAGCTCTGAAGCAGTGTCCCAAACTATTGGGTTACAGCTCCCAGAATTCATTGCCCAAAGTCCAGCACACTGACACAGGAGGGTCATTGTCTATTGGCTGCTGGCGATGCATGATCTCACTGCAGAACTCACACGTTACTCGAATGGTGAAAGCCCAATTCAGTGTCACTGCGCTAATTTAAGGGCTTGTCTATATGGGGAGTGATTCCTGATAGCTATTCCTGATTTAACTTAATGTGTGGACATTCTTATTCCATTCACACCCTACCTTATTCCAGATTCACTTTTACATGCAGACAAGCTGTTTAGTGCATGGATTTTTCTGTAACAGTCTTTTGTGGTGGCAGGGAGAACCAACATCAAATTATCCAGCTAACTGAGCCTATATCCTATAGATCACTAGCTAAATCTATTTACTAGCTGATTGTAATTGTTGCTTTGTTTACAATCTGTGGACCAGAGCCTCAAGTCCCTACTCAGCGCAGGATCCAAAGTCCAAAGACTCTCTCCATTGACCTCAGTAGGCTCTGGCTCAGGCTCTGGGTCATTTCTTCGGAAAAACCTCACTGACATCAGTGACGGTAAGTACTTGGTGATGTGGGGCTCTGAGGTTGGCACAGCACACGTGCTCTCAGCACAGCACAGCAGTGCTCTTGCTGGAATAATTTTCATTAAAGTAGGGCAAAATTATCACACAATGCGGGCTGGTCTCCACGAACAGTCAGTGTGCAGTGAGCTGGGGTGTGAATCTACCCCACATCAGCCTGCTGGGCACCGACTGTCTGCATGCAGGCTGCTGACACACGTTAACAGTTCATTAATGCACTTTGATTAGTCCCATTTCAAACCCACTCAATCAAAGCTCACTACAGAACTGGTGATTCGCGTCAGCAGGTCACACTGAATACAGCACCTGCCTCTTTCTGCTAACCAGGATAGGTTGGTGAGCACGTACTGATGCCATCAGACCCCCTGCTTAAGTGCTCATTGATGTGAATGAGAGTCCCAAGGAGGTCCCTGCCTTCTGAACAGAGGCAGGGGTGATATTTAAAAGTCACTGCTTATGTTTGATTGCCATCAAAAAGCCAAGCAGAAGGCAGCTTAAGAGGTGTCCAGGTATCTTTCAATACAGACATGAGGCACTGATACATGGAGCTTATTATGCACAGTGACAGCCACTGAAAGGTCACGGTCAGCAACTCATGCTTATCACCACAGCTGGTAAAAAATTAATCAACACAAATCAGCAAATAGATTTTAGAATTTTTTCCTCCTTTTTTTTTGGTCAAAATTTGAAATTTCAAAATTAAAAAATAAATGCTGGCCAGCTCTAGGGTTTGTTGAAAAATAAGGGGGGGAGAATCACAAAAATGTCACCAAATTTCCCACCTCCCCATTGGTGACAAAATGTGAAAAAAGTGTTGGCTCTGGGGACTGCCCAGCACTAGCCAAGACAGTGCCATGCCTGAAGGAGGAAGGCTTGGCCAGTGGTTAGGGCACCAGCCAAGGACGCTGCAGATCTGGCTTTGAGTCCCTGCTCTAGCACAGACTGCCTGGGTGACCTTGGGCAGGCTAACTGGATGCAGGTCACACCACTCTGCAGGGAAGATGCAGGGGCATCTCCTGGGGCAGAATCAGAGCCTGCTGGTAGAGCTCAAGAGCATGGAAACTGAATCTCATGCTCCAGCAGGACAGCGCAGGGCTGCTGAATTCCCATCCCAGCCCTGACAAGATAGTCCTCCTACAAGCGAGCATGCCTGGGAACTCCAGGGCACACCTGTCAAGGTTCGTGAGGATGGACCAGGCTGGGCAGGCCAGTACTGCCTCCATGGCTCTCTCTCAGAATAGTCCAGGGGCATCAGACTGGAAATCCCAGCACTGGCTTTGAGGGACTTGGGTTGAGCTTTACCCTGTGAAATTTCTACCTGTTTCACACTGGATTCCCACGAAGCCATCGGGACAATGACAAGCAAAGGATCCTGGGAGATCCTTGCAAGTTCCTCCATTCTTACAGGGGTCGGACTGACATTCATTAATCTCTGTGTAGAAGCAAAAGGAAACACTCATGTACAGACCAGAAACCCATCCTCAGCACAGCATGCACTGACAACCCAGAGCTAGACCGGGCGGCCCTTACTCACTGCCCTGGGCGCTTACACACACAAGTAGCCTCACTGGCTTGGGGCTACTTGTTTAAGTGCTCACCAACATGAGTAAGAACTGCACAACTAGGTCAATCCTGAAAGGCCAGGCTGCTGTGCTGGAACCCCTGGCACTTGCGTTAATCCAGTTCTGACTTCAGGCTTGGGCAGTCTGAATAACAAGAGCCTCACATAGGAAAGGAGTGGTCCGAAACACAATCAAATGCCTTGTTATTCAGGGGGGACACTGAATATTGGTGTGTAGTTTTGCTGGTATATGCTGTGGGTTTGACATTGGGTTGTGTGCGCCATGCTGCACCTAGAGAACACAGCCACTTTTCTTCCTTTTCATAGCTCCCCTTCAGCTGTGTGTGTAATTCGTGCCAGTAAAACATATACATGCCCCGTTCAAAAGGCATTGCCAAAGCTCCCGCCACACGGAAAGCGTTTGCTCCCTTAGGCTGGTACCCATTAAAGAGGGCTAGTGCTGTTCATGAGTGCATTGGGCACAGGCACAAGCCAGGCAGGTACAAGGAACTGAGTTGGGGGAAAGGTTTGGGTTCTTCACACACACATCCCCTTGCACCCATGGGAAGTGTCCAATTTCAACCACATTTTTCAGACTTTCATTGAAAAACCAAAACATTTTGGACAACTGGGCAAAAAATTATTGGTTTTACTGAATATTTTTCTCCTGACCTGCTGAATTTTTTCAGTTTTTGGTTGCCGAAAGCCCTTCTTTTAAATGAAATCTCAAAAATATTACAATTATTAAAATGAATCATTTCTAAAAAAAAAAAAAATCCCAATCAGCTCCAATAAAGAGAATAAGAGGATGCAGGGTACGTGTGGCTGTTTATATCCCCAACACATACAGACCTAAAGCTGACTAGGGGATATAGACACACAATTCCCATTTGTTTAAAAGGGGACTGTGAATCTAAATCCATTAGGCTGCATTGAAAAACTCAGCCACATTCTCCTCTATAGCTCTAGGAGACTGATCACACACATGTGCGGTGGCATGGATGTTCATCCCCCCGTAAGGCACAGATCCATGATGATAAGCACCTCGGAACTCTTTCTGCCCCAGCTGCTAGCAGGGCCGTATGCTGGATGAGTGCTGTAGCTCTCGCATGACTCTAAGGGTATGACTCTAAGGAGCGGCACCAGTGGTATGGATCTTGGAGCTGCCTCACTGGCCTTTGGCTGCCCTGGCTGTGATGCTTTCCAGATGGGCTGCTGGGCGAGGCCATCCCCGGGTAACACCTCCCTCCCAGGCCATTTCTGAAGCAGCTTTGAGGGCCAATCCAGGCAGAGGTACCGTCCTGCCTTGCTCACCTTTGGATGGGGTCCCCGTAAGTGTATTTTTCACATTCTCTTACCCAACTCACAGTGGGGGCCTGTGTATCCTGCTTCACACAGGCACAGGAACTCAGCGATACGATCCTTGCACAAGCCCCTGTTGAAACAGGGCTGAGAAAGGCACTCGTTAATTTCTGGGGAGGAAAGCATGGGGGAGGGGGGGGAAGAGAAGGGATTATAGTCAGTGAAATATCCAAGCCACACAGGACCGTCTCCCATGGCCATGATTGTCCCATCCCACACAGAGGTGCATTCAGTGAAGCAGGCTGAACTGCTAACCATGCCTAAAGAAGCAAGCACAGCCCATGTTGACGGCCTCCCAGAGAGCTGCCTGGGCCTACAGTGGGGAGTGGGTGAGTGGAGCCTCCCTACCTGTGCACCATTATTATTTATTAAGTGTATTATGGTAGCGCGTAGAAGCCCCAGTCATGTCTCAAGACCTCGTTGTGCCAGGTGCTGTACATTATTTATTAGGTGTATTACTGTAGCACCTAGGAGCCCTAGGACCTAAGATCCCTGTAAGCTGCATGGCCGTGCAGCAGCCTATTAAGCGCTGCACAGATGCTCAAGGAACCCACCCAGGAACTTGCTGCGGATGCGGGAGGGGCGTCCTTCCCCCAGCCCCAACCTAGCCTGGCCCCCAACCTGCCACGGCCAGGGGAGGGGCAATCCGGCCCACACCTGCCATTGCTGGGGCACCCTCCCCTGGCCCCAATTCTGCCATAGCCCAGACCTGCTGTGGCCGGGGCACCCCTCCCCCACCCCCACTACTGTCGCGGTCCAGGGCACCCCTCGCCCAGCCCCAACTCTGCCACAGCCTGGACCTGCGCGGCTGGGGCGCCCCTCCCCTGGCCTGAACCCAGCCCTGGCCCAGATCTGTTGCAGCGCCCTTCCCCTGGCCCAAACCCAGCCCCAGCCCAGACCTGCTGGGGATGGGGGAGGGGCACCTATCCTGCAGCCCCAGCCCCAGACCTGCCGTGGCTGGGTCGCCCTTCCCCCAGCCCCAACTCTGCTGCGGCTGGGGCGGCCCAAACCCAGCTGCAGCTGGAGTGCCCCTCTCCTGGCCCGAACCCAGCCCCGGCCTGGATCTGCCACGGCCTGGGGAGAGGCGCCTATCCTGCGGCCCCAGCCCCGGATCTGCCGTGGTGGGGAGAGGCGACTCTCCCCCCCAGCTCAGGTGCTGCTGTGGGGAGAGAGAGCTGGAGGGAGCCCTCTCTCCCTGCCATAGCCCTGGAGCACCAAACCCCACATATTACAGTAGTCTCTAGGAGCCCCAGCCATGGCCCAGGCCCCACTGCATCAAGTACTGACCATTATTTATTAGATGTATTACAGTAGCATGTAGGAGCCCCAGTCATGGTCCAGGACCCCATTGCACCAGGTGCCGTACATTATTTAGTAGGTGTATTACGGTAGTCCCTAGGAGCCTCAGCCATGGCCCAGGACCCCATTGCACCAAGTACTGTACATTATTTATTAGATGTATTACGGTAGCACGTAGGAGCCCCAGTCATGGCCCAGGACCCCATTGCACCAGGTGCTGTACATTATTTATTAGGTGTATTATGGTAGCACCGAGGAGCCCCAGTCATGGCTTAGGATCCCATTGCACCAGGTGCCGTACATTATTTATTAGGTGTATTACGGTAGCACTGAGGAGCCCCAGTAATGGCTTAGGATCCCATTGCACCAGGTGCTGTACAAAAAGAGAACAATAAGATGGCCCCTGCTCCAAAGAGCTGGAATCTAAGACAGGACCCAGCAGATGTAGACAGACAATGGAGGAGCACAAAGGAACAATGACAGCCTATGAGTCAGTGCCGTGGGCAGCTGTGGCCTAGCCACCAGCAAGTGTTTTGCTAGCTTTACAGCAGATGAGTGTTTTGAGGAGGACTCTGAAGGGGACAAAGATGGAATGCGTTGCACGTTTATAAGGCGCTTGTCCCACGTGCGAGGGGCATAGGGTGACCAGATGTCCCAATTTTATAGGGACAGTCCCGATTTTTGGGTCTTTTTCTAATATAGACTCCTATTACCCCCCATCTCCTGTCCCGATTTTTCACATTTGCTGTCTGGTCACCCTAGAGGGGCAGCCTGGGAGGGAGACAGCCCCATGGGACTAGTTTGAAAACATAACCGGTGGCAGTGAAGGTTGGCCTTGCAGACCCATCGGCGGTGGGAGTCGACCACTCGGTAGTGAATGAGAGATGATGCACAGGCTGGTGATAGGCTGTGAAGGGCCTTGGAAGTGAAGAGAAGTATCTCATGTTCGATGCACTAGAGAAGGGGGAGCCAGGGGAAGGATGCAAAGAGAGGCATGACATGGACAAAGGCTGGGCTAGGAGAACAATCTTTGCAGCAACAGTCTGAATGGACATGTGCAGGGCAGGACTCCACTCGTGAAAGGATGTTGCAGTAACTCAGGCGTGAGTCGATGAGAGCTTTAGTTGTGTGGAGGGATAGGAAGGGCTGTTCCTTAGGGGTTATGCAGAGAGAATCAGGAAGATTTAGACTTCTCTCTAGGTCCTCACTGTGACACTGCACACCATAGTCTTCATAGTGACATTGTTATGATATGGTTATAGTGTAATTATGATACATTTTATGCAAGACGGGTTATGTGAGATGTCATTGGAAATGTTATGATTTGCTGAATATGATTATCCTATTTGTATGCATGTATCATTTTTGTATCTGAAGTTATAAATACTCACTATGTATCTATACTTCAAATGTAGTTGCACCTGGGTAACAGCCCCTAGACAAGATGCTTTCAGTCTAAATAGCTGGTTGTAAAGGACCTATTCATAGTAATGGGCCATTAGAAAAAACAATAGCCTTAGGAGAAGCTTATCTCCCACCTGGTGAGCCTTCCTGAGAACACTACAGACAGCCTGTGAGTGATGGCTGCTATGACTGTACAAGGACATGTGACCAGGCCACATGATGCTGGACTCCATCTTGGGATGTCAGTATTTGTCCACAGCTTTGGAACAAAGGTTTCCCGCCCTATACAAAAGTTATATAAGGCAGGGAGTGACATCATCTAGGGTTCTTTACTCCCAAACACAAGAAGACTCCTGGAAACACTTGAGGAACAAAGACTGAAACCTGGGAATTCCAAGCTGCAAAGCAAGTATAGTTTGTACCTTAAGAATCTGCAGCCTGTTTGTATAATTTCTCAGGGTGAGAATCTGCTAATTCATATCCACTCTATTTAGTATATTAAGCTTAGTTTTCATTTGTTGTTTATTTGCTAGGTAATCTGCTTTGATCTGTTTGCTATCACTTATAATCACTTAAAATCTATTTTTTGTGGTTAATAAATTTTTGTTTTAATCTAAACCAGTGGGCTTTGACTGAAGTGCTCAGGGAAAATCTCTGCTTGGTTACTGTGATGGTACCTCCCATAAGGCTTTATGGAAATATGCTTAGAATGTGTTTTATGCTACATATGCCATGTAACATATCTCAAAGGTTATGATCTACTGAATGTATTAATCTTATTTGTATGCATGTATCATTTTTGTATTCGAAGTTATGAATGTTATGAATGTTGGCTGTGTACTGTCTTGATTTCTAAATAACCTTAGTAGAGCATTTGGTCAGTTCCTGGAGAAAGGAATGTTGAAATTAAGTACCTAATCAAGAAACACTTAAAGGACAATGGATCTTGGAATGCTCCAATCCACATAAGAAGTCTACTTGAGGACATTCAAGGTAGCATGTAAACAATGGATGCTACCTGTAAAAACTGTGAGTCATGCATGGACATATGACTTGCCCAGGTGACTCCTAAACTCCATCTTGGAGCTGGACTTTGCATAGGAGTGAGGAGGGGGTCTCCACCCACAAGAGAAAGTCTATTTAAACCCCTGGGAGACCCCTCCATTTTGTCTTCAGCTGGCTAAAGAAAGAGCCTCTCCACCCCCCCAGGATACCTGAAAGAAATTGGAACAAAGGACAGTGACTGCAAGGGGTGTGAGTGATTGCTGGACCCAGGCTAAAAGGAGATTAGCCTGTAAAAGGGAGCATTCTGGAACTGGTGAGGATCTTATCTGTATTCAGTTTGATTAGACATAGATTTGCACATTTTATTTTATTTTGCTTGGTGACTTACTTTGTTCTGTCTGTTACTACTTGGAACCACTTAAATCCTACTTTCTGTATTTTTTTATTTATTAATTAACTCAGAGTATGTATTAATACCTGGGGGAGCAAACAACTGTGTATATCTCTCTATCAGTGTTATAGAGGGCGAACAATTTATGAGTTTATCCTGTTTAAGCTTTATACAGGGTAAAACGGATTTATTTGGGTTTAGACCCCATTGGGGGTTGGGCATCTGAGTGTTAACGACAGGAACACTTCTATTAGCTGCTTTCAGGTAAACCTGCAGCTTTGGGGCAAGTAATTCAGACCCTGGGTCTGTGTTGGAGCAGACGGGAGTGTCTGGCTCAGCAAGACAGGGTGCTGGGGTCCCGAGCTGGCAGGGAAAACAGGGGTAGAAGTAGTCTGGGCACATCAGGTGGCAGCTCCCAAGAGAGTTTCTGTGATTTAACCTGTCACAGTTACCACAAGTGTGCATTGTCCTCTTCACATTGAGGGAGAGGCAGACTGGGCATTAACCCATATACTGGCCAGATTTGACCAGGGCAGGACGGTACTGCTCTGTGGTCCTAGGCTGTGGTTAGAGAGCCTGCATGTAACTGCAGCTGGGTGTGTCCCTACCTGTGTGAGTGCTGGTGAAAGTGCAAGCTGGAGGGCTTTGCAGCTTGTCACAGCAGCTAAGTGTGAGAGGGAGCCCAGGCTGGTGGGTCAGAGGGCTCAGTGGTACCCCACTTCCAGGTGGCACCCCGGGGGGAACCCGTCACACTCACATCCAAGCTGAGTTGAAGAGGATGCCCAGGTTACAGGCCTGAAGGACAGGCAGGATGATGGTGTTGTCCACAGTGACTGAGAAAGGAGGTGATGGGGAAGGCTTGGGAGGGGAAAAAATTAAGAACTCTGTTTTAGCCATGTTGAGTTTGAGCTGATGGCTGGGCATTCATGACGAGATGTCAGAAACACAGGCTGAGATTTTAGCTTGGACAGACGGAGACAGGCCTGGAGTAGAGGGCTAGATGGAATTGGAGAGGAGGAACTCCAGACAGCCATTGTAGTCAGCACATTCAATGAGCTTAGAGGTGGAAGAGATAAGGGAGATGGGAAGGTAACTTTGGGAGAGGCTAAAGCACGTTTGTTTTGTGAGTGGAAGAGCCAGGTGGGGAGAGGTTCCGGAGCAGAGTGAGAGCAGGGATAAGAGTAGGCACAGGGAGATCAGGAGATGGGATGGAGTCACTGGGCCAAGGGAAGGGGAGAAGGAGGAGAGAGTTGTGGGATGGGTACAGGGAAGGCAATGTCGTATTTGGTCTATTGTCTCTTGGATGAAGTACAGAAATTGGGAGGACAACTCACAAACGGAGCAGGACACGTGGCTGAGGACCTCACCAGGATTACTAAGGGATTGTAGTGACAGTAATTATTGACGTGGATGGCAGCTAGGATAGGGCCAAGTCAGAGCCATAGCTCAGAGACAAAGCAGAGGGTAAAGCGCAGTGCTGCCTAGCACGCATGCCAGTCGCAGAGACACCAGCTAGCCAGCACAGGAGTAGGCCAGGGAGGTGGTTCCCAGGGGAGTGTGGCTAGTGACAGTGAACCAGCCATTGGTCTGGAGTGACATTCCATCCCCCAGTGCTGTGCTCCTGCCAGGAGGCCCATCCTCTCCCTCCTCTGGAAGCTCTGATTGACACCATGTCAGCAATATACTCTGTCTCCCGTGCTGCAGGCACTTGCTCTCTGCTGATCCCAATCTGCCCCCACAATGTTGCTCCTCTCTCGCTCCCTGGTACCACACAGAATAGTGGCTTGATCTCTGCTTTCCCAGCAGCTGCATGTCCTTTGCAGCTGCTGTACGTCCCAGAAGTGTGGCTGCCAAGCAGAGATGTGCATCGAGCAGAGGGCTCGAGGACAGCATGAAGTCCGCATCCAGACCCTATGTCCCCCCAGGAGTTGTGTGCCTCCAAGAGGGTATGGGGCCCTGGGTATCTTAGCACAGGCTGAAAAGAGTCTGGTCTAGTCAGGGAGGGGTGTTCCTGAGCATCCCCAGGGGCACCACACAGGCTGTGCCACAAGTGAAATGGCCACATCTCATGGCTGCTAAGGGGGCTCCAGGCCCAGCTAGGCCCCAGGAAGCAGCCATTCTGGCAGGATAGCTCAGGCTGTGTAGGCCCCTTTCCTCATTGCATCAACTTACCGTCACACTCTGGGGGGTCGCTCCAGACGCCCTGTGCTCTGCAGATGCGGGGGTTGTTCTGAGGGCGCAAGATGTAGCCTCGCTCACACTGGTATTCAGCCAGAGAGCCCATGCGGGTGGAGTTAAACAGCACCCGGGCATGCTTCACCTCGTTGGGAATACCACAGTCCACCTCTGGGGAAAGAGGAGAGGCATGAATGACAAGGCATGTGAACAGCGGGCGTCCCTGAGCCAATGCTGGAACCCGGGCATCTAAGAAGCAGTCGCTCCCTGTCTCTTCAAGAGGCGGCAAGCTGGGCCAAGTCCAGAGAGCATGATGGCTCTGCCGTCCAGGGCTGCGCTGGTGAGCTCCAGAGAGCTCTCTAGCTCCAGCCCACAGAACCTTGGCTCTGCCTGGGGAAGCGAACCCTGCCATGCCCGAGAACTGGCCTCAGAGAGCAGCTTGAGCCTGGAGACAACCCTGCAGACACCAAGGCTGGGGCTGCAACCCAGGGCATTTTTACAGCATCCCCTTAAAGGAGTCGACTGTGACGTTGCACCCCATAATGCTTTATAGAAATATGCTTGAGTGTAAATATACATAACTGGAATATGGTTTATGCTAGATACGCCATGTAACATATCTGTGCAAAGGTTATTATCTACTGAATATATTCATCCTATTTGCATGCATGTATCATTTTTGTATTCAAAGTTATGAATATTGGCTATGTACTTGTTTGATTTTAAGTCGCCTCAGTGAAGCATTTGGTCAGCTTCTTGAGAAAAGACTGTTCTCAGTAAGTTCCCAATCAAGAAACACTTAAGTAGACAATGGACTTTGCTAGACGCCAATCCACAGCTGAGCTTTGCTGGGAATGTTCGGGCTAACATGTGAACCATGGCATCGGCCTGTAAGAACTGAATCATGCATAGACATGTGACTTGCCCATGTGACTCCAAAACTCCATTTTGTAGCTGGATTCTACAGAGTGGGAGAGAGGGGTTTCCACCCACGAGAGAGACTATATATGCCCCTGGGAAAACCCCTCCATTTTGTCTTCAGCTGGCTCAAGAGAGAGCCTCTCCAGCCCAAAGAGATGCCTGAAGAAACTGGAACAAATGACTACAGGGGTGTGAGTAATTGCTGGACCAAGACTAGAAGGAGGCTAGTCTGTCAAAGAAGCATATTGGAACATCTCTGAGGGTGAGACTTGCCTGCATTTAGCTTCCTACTGTATTAGGCTTAGACTTGTGTGTTTTATTTTATTTTGTTTGGTAATTTACTTTGTTCTGTCTGTCTTTACTTGAAACCACTTAAATCCTACTTTTTATATTTAATAAAATAACTTTTTACTTATTTATTAACCCAGAGTAAGTAGTAATACCTGGGGGGGGGGGGGGAGGGAAACAGCTGTGCACATCTCTCTATCAGTGTTATAGAGGGCGAACAGTTTATGAGTTTACCCTGTATAAGTTTATACAGGGTAAAACAGATTTATTTGGGGTTTTGGACTCCACTGGGAGCTGGGTATCTGAGTGTTGGAGACAGGAACACTTCTTAAGCTGTTTTCAGTTAAGACTGCAGCTTGTGGGGGACGTGGTTCAGACTTGGATCTGTGTTTGCAGCAGGCAAGCATGTCTGGCTCAAAGAAGGCAAGGTACGAAGTCCCAAGCTGGCAGGGAAAATGGGCTCAGAGGTAGTCCCAGCACATTAGGTGGCAGTTCCCAAGGGGGTTTCTGTGATCCAACCCGTCACATCGACATTGGCACCATGCCCATGCCCTGAAATATGCCAAGGCAAGCGGGGGCAGTGGGGGGGAGGCATGGGAAAGCCCAGCAGCAGGCATTAGGAACTCACGCACCTTCACTAGTGCTCCTAATCACCTACCGCTGTTGGTAGGGTTGTGGGGATCCAGGAACAGCACCAGTGGCTTCGGTTCCCACCCTCTGCCAGGACCTCCGATGGGTACCAAAGACATTACTTGCAGGGAGGAAACTATTCAGTACATGATGCCATTGCACCAGGCCATAAATGATCTGGGGGAGCCGTGCCACAGTGAAGGACCTATATATTGGGTATACACAGAACAGCCTTTCTAGGGCTGAAGCTACAGTGTCAACAGGGCTGAAACCAACATGAGATCTTCCTGAGATGCATCTTCACAGGGCCTTTCGCTTCCATGATCCCTTTGTTTTAAGAAGTTTTCTTCTTTAAGAAGATGGCACATTTAGTATGAAGTCTGGGCCAAACTGCTGCTTGTTATGCAGGTGTTGGTTCAGAGGAATTCCACTGCCAAGTTAAGGGACTGCCCGAGATTGCCTGGGGATTTGTGCAGAACTGCAAGCTGCGTCTTCCAACTCCCATTCTTCCTCCAGCAAAACACCCGCCCCGCCCCCTTCATTCAGCCAGGATGATGGAACCATGCTGGGCGGTCTAACACCAGAGGGCTGATGTTCAGGACTCTCCTCTTGTCAATGGGCAGGCTTGGGAAGTGCTCTAAGCTAGCCTTGCTCAAGAGCAGGGTTAGTTCTCTGGGCTGCTCTTGGTGCTGAGGCTTCTTGGCTATTACCTGACTGGCAGAGCTTTCCCACGTATCCCGCAGGGCACGTACAGGTGTAGTTGCTGCCGTGGTCCTCGCAGGTGGCTCCGTTTTCACACGGACTCAGGAAGCAAGGAGAAGGGGCTGGAAAAGAGTATCACAAATGGCCATGGACACGCTTCCTGGAGCCCTTCCTCCCTCTCCGTGCCACATCTACAGTGCTACCTGGATACGCTGCCAGACCATGGGGATGTAGGGATGAGCTCCCAGGAGCATTAAATCAATTGCCCTCCAATCTCATTAACAAACCAGCACCAGCCTGCTCAGCTCTCAGAGGATTTTCTAGGGCACCCGACCAGGCCCATGGAGGAGTTGGGTTACGACTGGATGGGTGCTGGACTCGCTGGGCAGCGATTACACTAGCCAGTCATTGAACTCAGTCTCTGTGGATACTGCTACTGTGCTCCAGCAATCAGGGATTGAATGCACGCCCTCTGCTAAATGGCCAGAGACACCATTGACTGGGCAATGGCACCCAGTACCCCAAACTGCCTGACTGTGGCTTCCCCAGCCGAGGATGCTCCTCTGGTTAATGTGTAGAGCCTGTGAACGACTCCAAGCCTGCTGATTGCCGGCCTAGTAGCCAAGCACTGAACGGCAGACCTTGGGTCTCTGGCCAGTGGCTCTGAGCTGAGCATTGGCACCAGACCCCTAGTTTCTCCTCCTTGCCAGTCTGCCACACTCGTACCTATCTCACAGTGCCGGCCCGTGTAGCCTGGGGAACAGTCACACTTGTACTTGCCGATGTAGTGGAAACATGTGCCCCCGTTCTGACATGGCCCAGAGGCACAGGAGTCTGGTTTACCTGTGGGCACAAAGAGAGCCATGTTAAGCAGCAGCCAATGCCTTCCCAGCTCTCTCCTCACTAGTGCTCAGCATTGTGGGTACCTATCTCGCAGTGCTTCCCGGTGAATCGGTAGGGACAGGCACAGTGGTATTCTCCGTCTGCCTCCTTACATGTCCCCCCGTTCCGACACGGCCCGGAGCTGCACAGCCTTGGCCTGACTGAGGAAAGAGAGCACAGGCAGAGGAGCCACGTGTGGGAAAGCATCACCCCTTGTGCTTTCATCAACAGGAGTGGGGATGGCTTCGATTCACCCTCTCATGGGCTGGCTGCTTCTCCCACCCCCCAGCCACCCCCTCCTGACTGGGCCACCGCGGGCTACATTCTGCAGCTGCTCAGAAACAGCCACAATCTCCTACCTGGGGGCGCAAAGTCAGGTTTAAAGAAATCCAGTCAGGCACCTGATTGGCCTGATTGTCAACGATGCAGAGCAGGCACAGCCTCACCAAAGCCAATGGCGCTGCAGGTAGGAGCTCAGCACCGTGGAAACACAGGCCACTTAAACGTAGGAGCCTAAATATGGATTTAAGAGCCTGACTTTAGGCCCTGCCTAAGTTTGAAAGTGTTGGCAAATCAGCACATCCACTCTTGGCCTAAGCTGTTCCACAGCGTCGCTGTGTGCCTTGACACAGCTTGTGCTCTACGCCAGAAGCAGCTGCAGCGACTCCCATGTATATCTGCCCTGCACAGCAATGCTACCACCTGTCTATCGTGTGAACTGGGCAAGTCACCCACTGCTCCCCAATGAGGCAAAGGCTGCTTGGCTGGATTGCATAGCACATGAGCCATGCACAGCTTCAGATACCAGAGCTGATTAACCATTGAAAGCCGATAACTTTGGGAGAGCCACCTGTGCTTCCTGAGACCGAAGCTGCCGTGGCGGAGGGGAATGCAAGCGGGGTGGGACCCACTGGTGCATCTTTCACTTCATTCTGAAATGAGCTACAGAATCTGCTCAGCGCTGGGGGAGCCAGACAGTCCCAAGAGATGTCCTGAAGGGAAGAGACCTGAACAGGCCGAAGCGCCATTCTGATTTCACTGCCCCACTTAGCATCTCTGTTCCTCAGGGGTTTCCTAGAGTCCAAGGCTGTTAGTTCTGCCCCAATCTCTCACCTTCCCCTGCCCCCATAGCCAGCAGTGGAGTTTCCCCACTGTGAAGAGCCAGTAGATATTGCACTGGCTCTTACAGCTGAAGGATCTCTAGGCTGCTCGTCTGCCTTAAGGGGCTTGAATTTTGCTCCAATCTCTTGGCTGTAGCCGGAACTCTTTGTAGGTGACCATTCCCCGGCTCGACCGAGCTACCCAACACAGTGACAGGAAGGGGAGCTGGAAGGCTGGATGCAGCTGTTTCCTGCACCTATGCTGCTACTCTGCATGGGGCTGGAGTCTCCTGAACACAGACTAACCAGAGTGCATGGCGGGTGGGACATGCCGAGGGCCCCTCCCTGCCCCGTCTCCAGCCCATGCCTCAGGAGTACCTTTCTCACAGTGCCTGCCGTTGAAGCCCCGGGGACATTCGCAGGTGTATGTGTCATCGTGGGCTTCGCAGGACCCCCCGTTCAGGCAGGGCTCTGAGTCGCAGGGAGACGGCACAGCTGAAAAACCACAGATGGAACCACACAGTTAAGATGGTCAATACAAGTCCTACCAGGCAGAGCAGGTCTGAGTGGCAAAACCCCACAGGTGCATCTAGTCTGCTCCTTCCTTGTGGCAGGGCTGGCTGGCTCCCTGGCATTCCTTCCTGGCTGTATTGTTGCAGGGCTTGTTGTGGCCTGCACCCTGCTGTGGGCCACTAGCGTTTGCGCTCTAGCCATTCACAGGGCTGCTAGGATTAGGGCGAGCTTCCAGCGTTCCTGCAGTGGCGTGACTGGGTCCCACATGGCAGATCACCCAGAGCCCATGAGACTCTCCCCATTGAGCTGTGGGTCAGGCCCTCTCTGCAGGACTCGGCACCTTGCTCTGCCCAGCTGTGCAATGGGGACAAAGAGCTGACCCAGCATGTCCAGATAGGAACTAGGCGTTGTCATCACCACCATTTCGGGGACACCACCCGGGGGACACGAGGGAGGAAGAGGGTCTCTGACACCCCTGAACGAGTGGGGCAGGGGAGATCTACTCCCTACAGGAACTGCTAGGAGTTTGGCTCCCTGGTATCCCGTGCCGTCCTACCGGCACGGCTCATCCCCTTGATGTGCTCCCTGCCCCTGCCTTGTGCTGTAGCAGCTCACCAAGCCATGTCACAAATGCCTGACCTCCTCCATTGACACCCCCTGGACCTCCCGCCCCTCCCCTCCTCCGCTGCTCCTCTATCACTGTAGGCACTGCTGACAAACCCTCCCCCCCCAACCCCAGCACTGCAGCTCAGATCCCCTCAGCCACACTACGAGTGCCTGCCCCGCCCAGGTCACACCGCACCCTTTCCATCGACCCCAGACCCTCCCTGTGCCCAGACCCGGCCAGACTCACAGTGGTTGGTGCCATAGTCCGTATGACACACGCACAGGTAGCTCCCACCGTACTCCATGCAGTAGCCCCCGTCCGGACACTGTGTGTTCATATTGCAAGGTGTAGTGGTCACTTCTGTGAGAACAGCAACAATAGCCAGTGTCCTGTGAGTGACCCCCCAGTGTGCCAGCCAGAGGCCAACGTCTGGTCAGTGACCCACAGTGTGCCAGCCAGAAGCCAGCGTCCAGTGAGTGACCCCCCTGTGGTGTGCTAGCCAGAGGTCAGTGTCCGGTGAGTGACCACCCCCTCCTTGTGCCAGCCATAGGTCAGTGTCCAGCTCAGGGCATTCTACAGAGATTTTTTACTCTTTTTTTGCTAAGGAGGAGCTGGAGCTGCAATAGCCCTGTCCGAATCCCTCCATGGGCTATTGCAGCTTTATTTGGGTCGGTGTGGAGAGCTCAGGAGCGAATGTGTATGAAACCCCAAACCTCCCTCTCCTCCAGGAGACAGCAGCCAAGTTAGGGAGGGTCCACGGGCTGCAGGGTGTGGAGCTAAGGACTGAACAAATGGAAATAGTCCATTCTCCTTTGCCCCAGAGCAGGTGACTCTCTGATGCTGAGTAGGGGGCTCTGGTGGAGAAGAGTAGGAAGGGGAGGACCTCGGCATGTACCCTCCCTTTGGCTCTAGAGCAGAGCAGAGGCTGATTGGTGGAACAGCAGATGTCTGTGATAGAGAATAGTCTCTGAGGGCTAGCACTCCATCAATGGCTGTGGGACCAGCAGGACTCCTATCTTCTCTCTCTATTTTCAATTATAAAAGAAAGGGGAAAGGAAGGAAATGTGGGAGTTTGATAACCTGGGAGATCTTTGCTCTTACCAAATTCACAGAGGAGTCCAAAATATCCAGGCAGACACTGGCAAATGGTGAAGTTTCCATCCAGACACTTCCCCCCGTTCCGACACTCGCAGTCCTCAGAGAGCTCTGTGTCAGACAGAGATGGCAAACGGAGGCTCTTTTGGGACAGTCGAGTCCATGCTCTAGCTAGCTAGTTAGGTGTTTATCAGGTTGCCCATCACTGTGGCAACCAAGTGACTCTGACAAGGAGTAAACACAAGGCTTGCACAGATTCCCTTGTGAGAGGAGCCTGGATTCCATTCAGCTACAAAAGCCTCCCAGCAGAACCTCCCCTTTCTTCATCTAGGACATCAGAACTTTAACCTAATTAACCTCTAGGAGATGGCAAATCCCCAGCCAGCTGCACCTCCCTGTTGGAGAGGAGAGCCACTGCTTATCTGAGGACATAGAATCATAGAATATCAGGGTTGGAAGGTACCTCAGGAGGTCATCTAGTCCAACCCCCTGCTCAAAGCAGGACCTAATCCCAACTAAATCATCCCAACCAGGGCTTTGTCAAGCCTGACCTTAAAAACATCTAAGGAAGGAGATTCCAGCACCTCCCTAGGTAACCCATTCCAGTGCTTCATCACCCTCCTAGTGAAAAAGTTTTTCCTAATATCCAATCTAAACCTTCCCCACTGCAACCAGGGCTGGCTCCAGGCACCGGCGCAGGAAGCAGGTGCTTAGGGCAGCAAATGGGAAGGGGCGGCACGTCCAGGTCTTCGGCGGCAATTCGATGGCAGGTCCCCCAGTCCCTCTCGGAGGGAAGGACTGGCCGCTGAATTGCCGCCGAAGAACGAAGCGGCGCAGTAGAGCTGCTGCTGAAGTGCTACCGATCGCGGCTTGTTCTTTTTTTCTTTTCTTTTTTCTTCGCCGCTTGGGGCGGCAAAAAAGCTAGAGCTGGCCCTGACTGCAACTTGAGATTATTACTCCTTGTTCTGTCATCTGGGACCACTGAGAACAGTCTAGATCCATCCTCTTTGGAACCCCCTTTCAGGTAGTTGAAAGCAGCTATCAAATCCCCCCTCATTCTTCTCTTCTGCAGACTAAATAATCCCAGTTCCCTCAGCCTCTCCTCATAAGTCATGTGCTCCAGCCCCCTAATCATTTTTGTTGCCCTCCGCTGGACTCTTTCCAATTTTTCCACATCCTTCTTGTAGTGTGGGGCCCAAAACTGGACACAGTACTCCAGATGAGGCCTCACCAATGCCGAATAGAGGGGAATGATCACGTCCCTCGATCTGCTGGCAATGCCCCTACTTATACAGCCCAAAATGCCGTTAGCCTTCTTGGCAACAAGGGCACACTGTTGACTCATATCCAGCTTCTCGTCCACTGTAACCCCTAGGTCCTTTTCTGCAGAACTGCTGCCTAGCCACTCGGTCCCTAGTCTGTAACAGTGCATGGGATTCTTCCGTCCTAAGTGCAGGACTCTGCACTTGTCCTTGTTGAACCTCATCAGGTTTCTTTTGGCCCAATCCTCCAATTTGTCTAGGTCCCTCTGTATCCTATCCCTACCCTCCAGCATATCTACCACTTCCAGTTTAGTGTCATCTGCAAACTTGCTGAGGGTGCAATCCATGCCATCCTCCTTATCGTTAATGAAGATATTGAACAAAACTGGCCCCAGGACCTACCCTTGGGGCACTCCGCTTGATACCGGCTGCCAACTAGACATGGAGACATTGATCACTACCCGTTGAGCCCGACGATCTAGCCAGCTTTCTATCCACCTTATAGTCCATTCATCCAGTCCATATTTCTTTAACTTGCTGGCAAGAATACTGGGGGAGACCGTATCAAAAGCTTTGCTAAAGTCAAGGAATAACATGTCCACTGCTTTCCCCTCATCCACAGACCCAGTTATCTCCTCATAGAAGGCAACTAGGTTAGTCAGGCATGACTTGCCCTTGGTGAATCTATGCTCACTGTTCCTGATCACTTTCCTCTCCTCAAAGTGCTTCAGAATTGATTCCTTGAGGATCTGCTCCATGATTTTTCCAGGGACTGAGGTGAGGCTGACTGGCCTGTAGTTCCCCGGATCCTCCTTCTTCCCTTTTTTAAAGATGGGCACTACATTAGCCTTTTTCCAGTCATCTGGGACCTTCCCCGATCGCCATGAGCTTTCAAAGATAATGTGCTCATCCAGCTTTTCTAAATAGTCTTGAACCACTTCTTTCTCCACAGAGGGCTGGGCACCTCCTCCCCATACTGTGCTGCCCAGTAGTCTGGGAGCTGACCTTTGTCTTCATGAAGACAGAGGCAAAAAAAGCATTGTGTACATTAGCTTTTTCCACATAATCTTTCACTAGGTTGCCTCCCCCATTCAGTAAGAGGCCCACACTTTCCTTGACCTTCTTCTTGTTGCTAACATACCTGTAGAAACCCTTCTTGTTACTCTTAACATCCCTTGCTAGCTGCAACTCCAAGTGTGATTTGGCCTTCCTGATTTCACTCCTGATTTCACGCCTGAGCAATATTTTTATACTCCTCTGTGGTCATTTGTCCAGTCTTCCACTTCTTGTAAGCTTCTTTTTTGTGTTTAAGATCAGCAAGGATTTCACTGTTTAGCCAAGCTGGTTGCCTGCCATATTTACTATTCTTTCTACACATTGGGATGGTTTGTTCCTGCAACCTCAATAAGGATTCTTTAAAATACAGCCAGCTCTCCTGGACTCCTTTCCCCCTCATGTTATTCTCCTAGGGGATCCTGCCCATCAATTCCCTGAGGGAGTCAAAGTCTGCTTTTCTGAAGTCCAGGGTCCGTATTCTGCTGCTCTCCTGTCTTCCTTGTGTCAGGATCCTGAACTCAACCATCTCATGGTCACTGCCTCCCAGGTTCCCATCCACTTTTGCTTCCCCTACTAATTCTTCCCTGTTTGTGAGCAGCAGGTCAAGAAGAGCTCTGCCCCTAGTTAGTTCCTCCAGCACTTGCCCCAGGAAATTGTCCCCTACACTTTCCAAAAACTTCCTGGATTGTCTGTGCACATCCTGAACTCTGATCAACCCTTGATCTAATTGACCTGCTCTCAAATGTAACAGTAAAACTGTCCAAGACAAACTCTATCCAGAGATCAACCGCTGGCTCAAGAAACCCCCACCTCTGCTACTTACTGTCTCTGCAGTCAGTGCCCGTATATCCCTCTGGGCATTCACAGACATAGCCTTGTTCGGTGTCCAGACAGTTCCCCCCATGCTGGCATGGACTAGAGAGACAAGCACTTGGCATTCTGGGCCCACCTGCAAAGAGTGAACATCAGTGAAAGACTGGGCAGGAAAAGTCAGTCATTTAAGCTAAGGAGGGGCCAAAACACCCCCCAGTATCCCTCCAGGATGTTAATGGGAGTAACTCCATAGATGAATCTGGTCAGATGGGCCAGCAGGGTCAGCTCCAACAGCCAGGCAGGTCCTGCCAGAAAACACTGGTTGCCATGCCACGGATCGGATCAGCCCCCAGCTGACTTCAAACTTTTGTACTGGTGACCCCTTTCACATAGCAAGCCTCTGAGTGTGATCCCCCCTTATAAATTAAAAACACTTTTAAATATATTTAACACCATTATAAATGCTGGAGGAAAAGCGGGGTTTGGGATGGAGGTTCACAGCTCCTGACCCCCAAGTAATAACCTCGTGACCCCCTGAGGGGTTTGAGAACCCCGGCCATAGCCCTTTTGCGATCACTTCCCACAAGTGTCTTGGCAGGAGCCTTGGTGAAATGACGCATTTCAGAGGAGTCCCTCTGTGGGACACCTGGCCCTGCACCTTCAGCTCCTGCCACGGTCCAGGGGGAGTTCTACCGAATCTGCTGCTCGCTCCCCTGAGTGGTGGTTGGGGTAGGACTTGGGGAGGATCCCCTCTGTGCTCCCCTGAGGTCAGCTGGGGGCTGATCCAATCCATGGCATACAGCCTGCTGCCAAGAGCACTCCAAGGGCTGGGGACTGCCCGGGCAGTCTCCTTCTCCCTGGCCAGGCCTGATTCTGAGTGCTGGGAGGTGGTGTGACACAGAGCTCTGTCCTGTCTGGGGGCTTCCCGCCCAGTGTAAATCCCAAGGGGGTTTCCAGTGGGAGCAGCACAAAGCTGCTCAGAGTCGAGCCCCATGTCCTCGGCTGAGGGGGAAGGAGCAAGGCCGAGCTCACCGTACTGGCAGTTGTTGCCGTAGTAGCCTGGCGAACACGTGCAGATGTAGCGTCCTGGGCGGATGTAGTTACAGGTCTGCCGGTTCCTGCAGCTCCTGTCCTCACACGGCGAGGGGTCTGGAGTGGGAGAGAGGGAGCCTCGGCTCAGCCCCGCCCCGCTGACTCAGGAGTGCTAAGAGCATGGCTGGATGGAGCCTAGGGAGGGACAGCCACACATGGGCAGGCAGGAACGGCGAAGGGTCAGCCACGGACTGATCCCAGCCCTACACAGGGGCTGTTGCCGTGGGCAGATAAGAGAAGGGCACCTGTCTCACAGCGCTGTCCCACGAAGGGCTCCACACACACACACGTGTAGTTATCCACCAGGTCGATGCAGCGCCCCCCGTGCAAGCAGGGGCTGGATTCACACTCATTTATTTCTGTAGGGAAAGAACAGCAAGGGGCTCAGGGCTAACCCTGGCTCCAGGACCAGCTAAAACCCAACACGCACATCTATGGATGTGGTTAAGGCCCCCTGCTTGTTGGGTCTGTGGCTGGAGCTCTGTCTCTTACCACCGGAAATATAGAGAGGCAAACCCTCTCCTAGAGTTCTATCCCTATTCTGACTCCAACTCCAGGTGTGTGCATCTCTTCTCCAGCTCCTCCTCCAGATGAATGTATCTGCTAGGTTCTAGATTTCTGACATGTCTCTGACCTCTGCACTCTCTCCTAGGGGAAACGGTAACCTAGCACTCTGCTCTCCTCCAACTCCCAGATGCTTGCTTCATGTGTCATAGAATCATAGAATATCTGGGTTGGAAGGGACCTCAGGAGGTCATCTAGTCCAACCCCCTGCTCAAAGCAGGACCAATCCCCAGATAGATTTTTGCCCCAGATCCCTAAATGGCCCCCTTAAGGATTGAACTTACAACCCTGGGTTTAGCAGGCCCATGCTCAAACCATTGAGCTATCCCTCCCCCGTAAGTGCACTTCTAGTGCACTTCTTTGTCTCTGCCCTCATAGCCATGTTTTGGTCTAGCTCAGGGATTGGCAACCTTTGGCACGTGGCCCGGCAGGGTAAGCACCCTGGCGGGCCGGGCCCATTTGTTTACCTGCCGCGTCCGCAGGTTTGGCCAATCACAGCTCCCACTGGCTGCGGTTCGCCGTCCGAGGCCAATGGGGGCTGCGGGAAGTGGCGCGGGCCGAGGAATGTGCTAGCCACCGCTTCCTGCTGCCCCCATTGGCCTGGAGCGGCGAACCGCAGCCAGTGGGAGCTGCAATTGTCCGAACCTGAGGACGCGGCAGGTAAACAAACCGGCCTGCCCGCCAGGGTGCTTACCCTGGCGAGCCGCGTGCCAAAAGTTGCCGATCCCTGGTCTAGCTCACTCCACTTTCACCACTGACCTCCCCCCCCATGTGGACCTGTCCGGTGTTAGGTGTGGTCTCATCTCTGACCTACACATATGTCTTTACTTCCTCTAAGATCCTTGTGAATGCTTTCAGACGAGAGTAATAATCTATATGGACCCAGGTGCGCAGGGATGGAGTTGAAAATCAACTAAATGTACAATAACAATACAGAACCTCGCCCTCCAAAAACTGCTAATTTGAGGAATTAGGGAGGTAGGAAAAGCAAACCCAAACATGCAGGGGTACCTCCGTGGGCACAATCCAACACCTGCTAGGAGGCCCATAAATTCACCTCAGTTCAAGTGGAACATATGAGATGTCACCCTAAAACTTCACCTCTCACTTGAGGCCATTCCAACATGTGGTCATCCAATTGGCTTCTTACCTATCTCACAGGAATCTCCTGTATATCCTGCCTGACACACACACACCGCTGTCTTGTTTGCCATTTGGCACTGCCCGCCATTCTGGCACTCCTTCATTTCACAGGGTGACTCCACTGCAATGTTCAAAATAAACAAATGAGAGATTGAATCTGGTGCTGGGGAATGACACGCAAAGCTCAGAACATTCTCCTCCCAACCTGGAGCCGTCGCACCTTCCAAGCCCACCCCCCGGTTGCTGTAAGGACACGTTTCCCAGGCACTGCCTCCCCATCAGATCCTTTGGCTGGAAAGGGAACTGGACTGCTGGTGTTTTTCCTCCCATTCAAGTCCTACTGCTGGAGAAAGGGAGGAGGACAGCTTGTGAATCCCAGGGCCTTTATGGAATGACAGGTCCTCAAAATGCAGGGCCTTTTGCTCATCTTTATAGCAGCCACTAGCCCTACCATCATATACCATCCCAGGGAGCCAAGCACCATCACACCAGCAGGGGGCAGCACTAATTAATTCTCTCCAATTCTTCCACATTAGTTTTTTTTTTAAGTAAATCACGTACCTTTTCATTACATTTCCCTCCCCTTTAGCACTTGCTCCCCTGAAGTCTGGTTCAACAGTGACATGCAAGGAGGAAGGAGTTATACAGAGATGTATACCATGTAGGATGCTATTGTTACACTGGGGCAAATCAGACAATATTCCCTGGCTTGGACTGTTCAGCTGGTTCATTTACCTTCTTCCTTTGGGTGCTGGTGCTATGTTTGCTCTTGGATGTGTTTTCCTTTAGTAAACATCCACTTTCTTATTCGCTCCCTAGGACAAGTTTTCTTATTGGAGGCCAAAACACTGCAGCTATTTAGGGCAAGATGCTGAGGCCCATGGTAGTACCATGGGCCTGTGCTCGGACTGAGGTGGCTCATCCAGAGGAATCCATTGAGCTGGGCAGGCGCAGCTATCTGTCATTCTGAGCACAGCCCCCAGTGGAAGCTCTGGTCAGTCTCTGTTTGCAATTCCTCCTGCTCGGCATTTCTGGAAGGAAGCCCTTGTGTTTGGCTCTCTCTGACCCTAAGTGACAGCTGCCTGCCAGGCAGGTGTAGCTTTTTGTCCAGCTTCTGCTTGCTGGCTCCCAGTAAGGACTGGAGCCAAAGCCCATTGGAGTCAATGTAAAGACCCCTTGGATTTCAGTCGGCTCCAGATGAGGCCCCAATACCAGAATCATCATCTGCCATGGCAGCATGCTTTGTACATAACCAATCCCAATCCTACAGCTCTTGTGCACCCCAACCCCTACAGCCTGGATTCATAGAATGACTATGGGCCCCACCGCACCATTGTGCATCCTGAGCAGCACCTTACCTTGTTAGACAGCTGACCTGGGATGGGTGCTCAGTACATACTGTCAGCTGTTCAGTTGTATGGACTCTGGATAATCCTGGATGTCCCGGTCTTTTATATCCTGGATGTGGGAACCCTACTCATTCGGGGCGGGGTGCCAAACATGGGCTTGACACAGCCCCTCTAGAGCCCCAGGTGGCCAAAGCTGAAGCAAGTGCTGTAGGGCTCTATGGGACAGATATGCACACCCCAACTCGGGGGACCAGCCATCCCTTATTTTAATGGGCTGTCCCTTAAATCACTGATTTGTCCCTTAGGGTGACCATCCATCCCTTATTTGAAGGGACTGTCCCTTTACCATTTGAAATATTAAATTGAAGTTTATGACAATTGCATTGTATTCTTGAGGGCAGCAGAAGTGTATACTTGAGAGACAAATACATGCTATGCTAAGAAAAATGGTGTTTCCCTGCAATGTCCCTTAAAATAAAGTGTTGTCCCTTATTTTTCATGTGGTTCTCCCTCATTTCAAGCCAACAAACTTGGTCACCCTATCCCCATTTGCCACATTCCTCCCAGGGCCCTAGAGACCCGGCCTCTGTGAACCCTCCTCCAATTGCCACCGAATTGCCCCTGCTGGCCGGCTCTCACTCTCCCCAGCTGGAAGGCAAGAAGCATATTCACACCTTGCAGATTCACCCCATTGCCCTCTGCTGTCCCATCACTGCTCAGCTGATCTATCACAAGAGCCTCTCCCTTCCAAAATTAGGCCTCTGAACACCCTCATCTGTACCCACGCAAGTTTGGCAGGAGGTGGCACATTGCAATCATGATCAGAGACTGTGTCCTGATGTCCTCAGCTTGCTGCAGAGAGTAATGTCCTGAATCAATGCTAAGGTGTAAGATGCCTGTGTCATCTGCCCTGAAGTGGAGAAGCATCAGCACTGCTGAAGGCTGACATACTGGAAATGCATGGATCATAGGAGCAACAAGAGGGAAATCAGTGGGGAAATCTGCTTGGCAACTTAGATGTCTATACCCAAATGCAAGGCATATGGGGAATAAACAGGAAAAACTGGAAATGTTACTACATAAGGTAAATTGTGACTTTATTGGCATCACAGAGCCTTGGTGGGATAAATGTCATGACTGAAATATTGGCATAGAGAAGTATGGTTCTCTATGGAAGGAAGGACCGACAGGGGAAAAAGGGGGGTGGTGTTGCATTATACATCAAAACCATACACACTTGTTCTGATGTCCAGAAGGAGGGGAGAGGCAGACCAGTTGAGAGCCTCTGGGTAAAGATAAAAGGGGAAAAAATAGGGATGACATTGTGGTAGGGGCTGGGGAAAAGGAGGGGGATGAGGCATTTCTAGAATAAATAACAGAAATATCTAAAACACAAGGCCTGGCAGTAATGGGGGACTTTAACTACCCAGAAGTCGGTTGGAAAAGTAATGGGTATGAGAACATCTTGCCAGAATTCCTTCAGCACCTTGGATCAAAGGTGACACTGTGGCTCACTAATTTCTATATATGGGTCATTAATGAGAAGATGCTCCCGTGCATTTGGCGTCAAGCAAAGATTATTGTCATTCTCAAGCCGGGCAAGGACCCCTACAATATGGTGAGTTACTGCCCAATATCCTTGCTGTCAGTGCGTTTCAAGGTGTTTGAGCATTTGATCCTTCAACAAATTGCTCCAGATTTGGACGATGTCTTGCAGGTTGAGCAGGCAGGGTTCAGAAAAGGATGTAGCATCTGTGATCAAGTTCTAGCCTTGATCACCTTTATCAAAAATGGTTTTCAACAAAATCTAAAGACAACAGCTGTCTTCCTGGATTTGACCGTTGCTTATGACACAGTCTGGCACAGAGGCTGTCTGTATAAATGCTCTTGAGTTGCCCCTCATTGGGTGGTCGAAGTAGTAGAGCTCTTACTTCAAAATAGGCAGTTCAGAGTACTCATGGGTGACTGTTTCAGTTCCTGGAAGTGTCATGTTAACAGTGTTCCTCAAGGTTCAGTTCTATTCTCAGTACTGTTCAGTGTACATCAAAGTTTATCTGAAGAAGTGAGGTTTTAACCCATGAAAGCTTATGCCCAAATAAATTTGTTAGTCTTTAAGGTGCCATCGGACTCCTTGTTGTTTTTGTGGATACTGACTAACATGGCTACCCCCTGATACTCTTACCCAAGTTTATCTATGCTGATGACATCTGCTGCAGCTACCAAGCTCAGTGCTTCTCAGAAATTGACAAGGTTCTGAATGATGCTGTGAAGCTCATGGCAGACTACTGTAGTTGATGGCGCCTGCAGACGAGCTTTTCCAAGATGGTTTCTCGTGTATTTCATCTGCATAATGCAAGCAAAAGCCACAAGCTAAATATTTTCTTAAATGGCCAATGCCTGCAGCACGACCCAAACCTGGTTTACCCCGGCGTGACATTGGATAGGTCATTGACACACCGCAACCACTTGAAGAAGACAGTAGCCAAAGTTAGCACTCAGAACAATTTGCTCAGAAAACTGGCTGGCTCAACCTGGGGTGTGAGAGCCTGGATGCTGAGAACATCAGCCCTTGCTCTCAGCTGTTCAACAGCAGAGTACTGTGTTCCTGTCCGGGGTCACTCGTCTCACATGAGGCTGATCAATGTAGAGCTAACAAAGCTATGTGCATTGTTACTGGGACTTTACATGCAACTCTGTTGCATGGCTTCCAATACTTAGTAACAAAGCACTGCCCCATATTCGCCATGAGGGGGCCTCCATCATGCTCCTGGCCAAGATCTGTGAGAACAGCAACTTGCCTCTGTACTCAGACCTGTTCAACCACCCGCTAGTTTGCCTGTCTTCTAGACACCCTTTTTGGTCACTTATGCCACCACAGGGCATGGCGGTGAAATCTGCTCAGCATAACGAGTGGTCAGTAACGACAGTTATTAATCACTCTCTCGTCACTGACCCAACCATCTGCCCACCAAGTTTTGACCTGCCAAGGTACCAGTGGTCATCCCTGACCTGGATTCATATAGGACAGGGTAATTGTGTGGCCAATCTTTTCAAATGGGGTTTCTCTAACAATCCGTCATGTAGATGTGGTCAATGTCAGACTGTCGCATATCCTTGACAAGTGCTCGCTGACTTACTTTGACGGCGAGCTACTGGCTCTTCACCTGGCTGATGATTAAACTATTAAATGGTGGGTGGGTGGGGGCCTTGGGGGAGGAGGTGGAGAGGAGCGGGCAGGCAGGGGTGTGATGTTGCAGTCTATATGATTTTATGAAAATATGCTAATGAGTGTGAATATAATGTAACTGGAATATGCTTCATGCAAAAGGTCTCTTGTAAGGTATCATTACACAGCTAATAATCTCCTGAGTGTCTTCATCCTATTTGTATGAATGTATCATTCTTGTATCTGAAACTAGAAATATGAAATATAACTCTGAGGGCCTATTGTAATTATGCAAAGTGTGGGCCACTAATGGTGGTTTGGAAACTTGATGGCTCCCATTAACCAGGACAATTGTCTGTAGATGGCTGTGTTTTACTTGTAAGTCTTCCTGTATATGTGTGTGCTGGCAAGTGGGTAATGAAGTCTTACAGTGACATCTTTAACCTGGTGCTTTTCCATTTAGAAGGGGGGGGGGGGGAGACCCAGAGAGACAAAAGATTCCCGCCTTGTGCCAAAACCATATAAGGGGGTGGAACAGAACAAAGGGGGCTGCAATCATGAGAAATCCCCTAGCTACCACCTGAGCTGGACCAAGGGCTGTACCGGGGGAAAAGGATTGTGCCCAGACTAGGAAGGCATCCAGTCTGTGATAGAAGCTTATTGAAACATCTCTGAGGGTGAGATTTTATCTGTATTCAGTTTTCTTACTGGATTAGGCATAGACTTGCAGGTTTTATTTTATTTTGCCTGGTAATTCACTTCGTTCTGTCTGTTACTACTTGGAACCACTTAAATCCTACTTTTTGTATTTAATAAAATGACTTTTTACTTATTAATTGACCCAGAGTATGTATTAATACCTGGGGGGGGGGGGACGGACAAACAGCTGTGCATATCTCTCTATCAGTGTTATAGAGGGCGAACAATTTATGAGTTTACCCTGTTTGGATCCCATTGGGAGTTGGGCATCTGAGTGTTAAAGACAGGAACACTTCTTAAGCTGCTTTCAATTAAGCCTACAGCTGTTAGGGGACGTGGCTCAGACCTGGGTCTGGGTTTGCAGCAGGCTAGCAGGTCTGGCTCAAACGAGGCAGGGCACTGAAGTCCCAAGCTGCCAGGGCAGGAAAGCAGGGGCAGAAGTAGTCTTGGCCCATCAGTTGGCAGTTCCCAAGGGGGTTTCTGTGATCCAACCCATCACAGGGGGGACCTTGGGAAAGGGGGCAGAGAGGAGTGAGCGGCGGGCTGGGAGGGCCCTCAGGGGAGGGGGCGAAGAAACATAAGAGATGGGTGGGATGGGGCAGGTGCGAAGTGTGGGCAGGGCCTAGGGGCAGAGCAGGGGTGGAGTGTGGGCGGGGCCTTGGGGCAGAGCAGGGGGTGGGACTCCCCACTTCTTGGGAGCTTCCGGTCGTGCCCAGCCTGCCCAAATGCAGGAGTCATGCACTGCCCATGTAGTAACGATTGACATCAAGAAGGCTGAGGTGGTTAATGCCTATTTTGCTTCACTCTTCACTGAAAATGTTAATGGTGACCAGATACTCACACAATTAATATTAACAACAAGAAGGAAGGAACAGAAGCCAAAATAAGGATAGAACAGTTTAAAGAATACTTAGATAAATTAGATATAGTCAAGTCATCAGGGTCTGATGAAATTCATCCTAAAATAGTTAAAGAACTAGCTGAAGTAATCTTGGAACTGTTATAAATTATCTTTGAGAACTCCTGGAGGATGGGTGAGGTCACAAGGACTGAAGAAGGGCATACAGTACCTATCATTAAAAAGAGGACCAAAGAGGACCCAGGAAATTATAGAACAGGAGTGTGGTCTGTAAGACACGGGAGGTAATTATCCTGCTCTACTCAGCACTTCTGAGGCCTCAGCGGGAGCAGAGTGTCCAGTTCTGATAAAAGGTTTTAAAAACCTGACCTAAAAAACGTAGGCATGTTTAGTCTTGAGAAAAGGCAACTGAGGGGGATCTGACAACAGTAATCAAATATGTTAAGGGCTGTTATAAAAAGGACTGTGATTATCTGCTCTCAACGTCTACTGAAGGTAGGACAAGAAGTAAGGGGTTTAATCTGCTGCAAGGGAGACTTAGGTTACATATTAGGAAAAACTTTAGGAAAAGCTCTGGGGAGGACATGCTTAAGTTTTGGGGAGACTTATGGAGCAGTACTGGCCTTGGAGACTAGGCAGCTGGACCACGGGATCTGACATCCTGAGAAGGGGAACTAGACAGCAGGGGACTGTACCTTGGAAGGGTTCCAGAGAAGCCAGACTTAGAGACAGAGTCTGGACACTGCTCAGACTCAGTAGGCTTGGAAGTACATGAGATCAAAAGGTTGAATCCAATACAGCAGCCTGGTGTCCAACTGCAAGGGAGAACTCAGCCGGGGCTGTAATATCTTCTTGCCTCTCTAGAGAATGCCGATCACTTCCCGTTCCAAGGGATCAGGAAATCAGACAGGATGGCTGAGGACACAGACACTGATGTGTCCAGACTTGAATAACTCAGAACTGAGCTTCTGTTCTTTGTTTTAAGATCTCTGAGAAGTAAGCGAATGGGTCTCCCCTTTAGATACAGCTCTGTAGAGTCTTACACAGGCTTATTTATAAGATGGCTGATTTTTCAGTAGGTTGGTTCAGAATTTTCCTCGCTTTTTATTGGCTTAGTTGTCCCAGGGCACATAAGATACCCTCACCAGCATGGAGGCTGGGGTGTCTTGATGGGGTTCCACGACAAAGGATGCAGACTCAGGACCACGTTGGGTGCTGAGCACTCTTGAAACTCTTCCTCTTATTTAGGTCTCTAAAGGGAAGCTGAGCTCTTCTGAAAACCTGGCTCCGATTGTGGGTGCTGAGAACTTGAACATCTGCCCTTGAGCTCTTGAAATATGGCCCTTGGTGCCATCCTCATGCCCAGAGGAGTCTACACGTGTCACATGACTGGGTGGATATGCTAGTTCCTGATTATATTGCTGCTTGGATTAGCATCGACTCAGTACGACAAGGGCTGTACCCAAAGCTCACTGAAGTCAGGGGAAAGGTTCCCATTGACTTCAAAGGGCTCTGGACCAAACCTGAACTGGTGAAAGTCTTGCAGAGAGCAGGGCCACTTGCATTCTAATTAAACAGCACCTAGCTTGTTTTACTAAGCAGGACCTACCGACAGTGGAGGGGGCTTCAAAATGACTTGCTGACGTGCACTGTGCTAACACCCAGACTGCTCAGAAATGCGCCATCAGTGTCAGATAAGAGGCACTTGCAGCCACACCAGTTTCATTTGGATTTGCAAGGTCCAAATCCAGGATGCATGTAGCTCTCTACAAGGAGCTCAGAACTGCTTCTGGACCATGCCATTGAGCTCAGTGGGTATTTCTTTAAGCCAGTTGAGGGTCCCTGCTGGATAAAAACTACAGAGCACTGACAGGCTCAAGAGCCAGATCCTGCCCCTTCGTGCAGCCGCACTTCGTTCCACAAGAAGCCCATTGATTCAGTGGGGTTATTTGCAGAGGTAGGTATTACTCAATGGAGAGTGGGGGATGGAGAGGATCTGACACTAACTCTTCAGGGGAGCCAAAGGGAGTTGCCCAGCCCCAGTCTTGTCCCTCACACTCATAAGAACATAAGAACGGCCATACTGGGTCAGACCAATGGTCCGTCTAGCCCAGTATCCTCCCCCTGACTGTGGTTGGTGCCAGATGCTTCAGAGGGAATGAACAGAACAAAGCAATTATTGAGTGATCCATCCCCAGTAATCCACTCCCAGCATTTGGCAGTCAGAGGCTTAGGGACGCCCAGAGCATGGGGTTGCATCCCTGCCCATCTTGGCTAATAGCCATGGATGGACCTATCCTGCATGAATGTATCCAGTTCTTTTTTGAATCCAGTTATGCTTTTGGCCTTCACAACATCCCCTGGCAGTGAGTTCCACACGCTGCCTGTCCGCTCTGTAAGGTACGTCCTGTTATCCCCCTCTGTCAGAGGGGGAACTGACAGTGGGAGGTTAAAGGCCCATTCCAATCACTCTTACCCATGCTGATTGGTGCCTCCTTCCGGGAGTGTTCCTATTTATGTCACAGAGAGTTAGGATGGGAGAACATAGTGCTAGGCGACTTGTCCGAAGCCCCAGCAGGAGTCAGTGTCAGAGCTGGGATCAGAACTCAGGAGTTCCTATCTCCCCATCCCATTATCCTGCCTCTAGACTAGACCTGGAAGCCGAGCCTTAGAATACAATCAATGCAGCCTTTGAGGCTTTCCTTCGTGTGTGTTTCCACTCCACCAATTTGCAAGCAGAGGACTTAACTGGGAGAGCATTTCCATGTTCCCATGGAAAAGGCCTGACCCAAAGCCCTGTGCAGCCAAAGGAAGTCTTTCCATTGGCTGGAATAGCTGTTGAATCCAGCTGCATGTGCAGGAAGTGAGCCAGTGCCCAGAATCCGTCCCAGGTGGGCAGACACTGGTGGAGGTCCCTCACCCCAAGTTCCCATGTGTGAACAGAATGAAGGATCCTCTCCCAGAGTGCACTGAGTTTGCACTCTCTCAGCCAAGCTGTATTTGGCTTTTAGCCCATCTGCAATGCATTGTGGGCCACATGTCTAGCTGGGCAGCCCAACGCACCTGTCTCACACATGGCTCCTTTGAACCCTGGTGGGCACTGACAACTGAAGCTGTTGATGCCATTGATGCAGATGGCACTGTTCTGACATGGGTGGGAAAAACACTCATCCACATCTGAAAGAGAACAGAGGTGGAGCCGAGGGTTAGGGGCATGTGACACTCCCCCTGCGGCGAGGGGAAAAGCAGCAAAGAAACATGGAACACCAGAGCGGCCCCATGGCCAGGAGTGCTCACCGACATAGGTGGTGGGTATAACAGGCTAGGGGAGGCTTAGGGGGAGGCTGGCACAGCCGCCGCCAACCCACTGCCAGACCCCTGTGCCATGGTTGCCTTGCCTGCACTCCACCTCTTCCCCTCTCTTCTCTGCTCCTTCCTTGAGGCCTCCACTGCCCGCCGCTGCCTGGCTGAGTGCCTCCTCTCCTCCACTCCATGCCCGCTCTCCGGAGGTCCCCGCTGCTCGTTGTGTCCCTGTGGGCAGGGCAGGGGCCTCACGGTGGAGCAGGGTGGAGGAGAGGAGGGAAATGGAGAGTGCAAGGGGTGGGGGCCGTGGGGGAAAAGGGGATGTGGAGGAGAGGAGGGATGTGGCAAGTGGCAGTTGGCGGGGGCAAGAAGGGAGGGCAAGGAGCCATGGGCAGAAGAGGCAGGACAGGGAGCTAGCCTCCCACAGGGGAAGCCTGCCGCCCATGCTCACTAATGCTCCATGTGGCATGGAGCGCCCCATGGCCTGGGGCAGAACAGAACTACAGACAGACTCTGCTTCACCCCCCCAACTGTCCCCATTTCTGTCATACGTCAGCCACAGACTATGGAGGCCATAAGGGTGAGCAGGGCATCGCTGGCATGTTCTCTTCTCAGCCTGCGGCTGGCTGACCAGAAAGCATCATTCCATCCCAGGAATCTCTTTCTGTTCTCAGACTCTATGGTACGTATACAGGCCCCATTCCCATGGTACCCAAGCGCCTTCCCATAATTAATTATTTATCCTTGCAACCCACCCGAGAGGCAGTGCAGTGCCATTATCCCCATTGTACAGATGGGGAACTGAGGCACAAACAGACTAAGTGACTTGTCCAAGATTCTACAGGCAGTCTGAGGCAGAGCACAAAAACTGAACCCAGGTCTCCTGAGCCCTAGGCTAACACCCTAGCCACTAGACCATCCTTCCTATGGAACAGAAGTGCCGTTTTGTTGGATAATTGTTCCTGGGACTGGGAGAATTTTCTTCTTCCCGGAGGGAGCTAAGCAGCATAGGATAATGGCAGTTAGTTTGAGGCAGGTCTCCAGAAGGGAAGACGCTAACATGGAGGTGCAAGCTTCAGAGGGAGGAGAAATGTTTGTACCCCATCAACATGCCCATGCAGGACGGCACAGAGAGCACTTACCAAGATGACATCTCTTGCCTGTAAAGCCTGCGAGGCAGGAGCAGGAGTAGGAGGGATTTCCCGTGATGCAGTCCTCAATACACTTCCCCCCATTCAAACAGGGGCGTAACGTTAAACACACGGAGGCTGCAAACCAAGGTAGCACACCTTTTAATGGAAGAGAACGCGCGCCACAGGACTCCTACAATATGTCTTAGCAACAATAGCATTGGACTGAACCAACTTCCTCCTGCATCCCCAGGGACTTCCAGCCCCAGCCATGGCATACCAGTGCCACTGGCTCTTAAATTGGTTTGTTTCAGTGCATTTATTTGGCAACACATTCTGGCTATAGTACTCATATGGCCCCTGTTACCATGGTGTCTGGGCACCTCACAGTCTTTAATGTAGCTATCCTCACAGCACCTCTGGGAGGCATGGCAGAGCTGTTATCCCCATTGTACAGATGGGGAACTGAGGCACAGACTGGCTAGGGGCCTCTCTATATGGGACATATACCAGTATAAATCTCAGGGGGCTGTTGGCCCCTCACTGAAACTTAGTGGGGTTTTTGGTTAGCCCTCTCCCAGTACTAAAAGAAAGGGGAAGGGATGAAGAGAAATCAGGATCCTGAGAATGACAGTCTCCAGGGTCAATGGGGAGAGGCCAACACTCCAGGTCAGCCTGATTGACATGGCAGGCTGGCCAATGAGGGAGTCAGGAGCTCAGGGCCCATCCTATGTGTGAGCGGGAGCTGCCTGAGCCAGAGTAGGGCAGAGCTAAGGGGAGAGCAGCAGCCAGGGCTGAGCTGGGGGCAGAGCAGCAGCACTGAGCCAGAGGAGGCAGAGCTGGGGAGCTGGAGCAGCCGGAGCTGGTAGCTGGTGCTGAACAGACCAGCCACGCCAATGGGGAGCCAGGGCTGAGCTACAGCAGGAGCTGTGGGCCCAGAGTTGGGGAGCAGATGCTGGCTGTGCCACAAGTAACACCGGAGCCGAGCATGGCTAGCAGCTGTGGAGAGTGAGGGGGGCCCTTGACAGAGGGCCCAGCGCAGGGAGACATCGCCGGACAAGAGGCCTTGCAGGCCTGACTCAAAGGTGGGACATGATCCCAATGGGAGGGGCGCTACTGGGGAGAGGGGTCCCTGCCACCTAGCGCCTGAGGGCGTGTAGCCACTGCCAGAGCAGGGTCTGACCCACGGTGTCACCGCAGAACAGCCAGGGCCTGGGGGGAGGCCTGGGACAGGTGAGGAACAGACTGTGACCTTCCCTTACATCCCAGTGAGGGCAGGTTGTGGTGTCCCCATGCCCACAGGGCGGGGTCCTTGTTTGCTTTAACCTTTCCCATTTCTTTCCTTATTTTTATTACAGTTTCTGTTTGCTGACTTGTATTTGGTTTGAACTTAATGTAGTGCTCACTGGGCCAGGGACATGGCCGGTGTGAAGCGAGCACCCCGGAGTGGGGACACCTTAGCCCCTATCCTAAGTGACCATGATAAGACTGGGGGTTCAGCCTCCTAGGAATCCTGGGTCCAGCCTTGTCGGGCTATGAGGACTCTGCCACATGGGAGGGAGGAAGGGGAGTCCTTGAGGTCAGGCAGGCCTCTGGGTAAAGGAAGTGGGAGCGAGGACTCAGATCCATTCGCTAGCCGATTCCACCGAGGTAGTTCAGAAGCTAGGAAAGTTCCCCACAATAACAGGACCATCCCCCTGCTTACATAAGGTACGGTGCAACTCTGAAGTGCAGTAGTTATTGTGATGAATTGGGGGTTCTGTCTGTACCACTTCTGAATTTTGGATGATTTTGTGAACTTGTCTCATGAAATGACCATGTCATGTATGTACCTGAATCCCTCATGAGCTGGCAGTGTAGCTCTGCCAGGTGAGAGACAATGGTGAATGATCAGCATTCAGTGCTCTCTATTCAAAGTACATCTTGGGACAATGCATTTGCTCTGCCTGGGAGAAGGCAATTCCTCCTCTTGTTGTGTGTNTGTGTGTGTGTGTGTGTGTGTGTGTGTGTGTGTGTGTGTGTGTGTGTGTGTGTGTGTGTGTGTGTGTGTGTGTGTGTGGATTGGGAGTAACAAATGTCACAACAAAAGAAGCAGGTGACCCCAGCAGGAGTCTATAAGGGGACTCACAGGGGGGAGGGTGAGCTGGGGGTGAGAGCCATTTTGTACCAGATGACGCTGAGGGAGGCTGCTGCAGGCAGGGCAGGCAATGGGATGGAGGACTCCGCTTGCCTGAATAGAGATGATCCCCCAAGAGAAGAGTGAGCTAGTGAGGGACATTGCGTTTAGGGTGCTTTATTGTTTTGGGTGTTTTTAAATATAAAGAGTATAAAGATGTTAGATTGTAGTACCAAGTGTGTGTGTGGGTGGGGGAGTGTGTGTGTGTGCCTACTTCACAACTTCTCCGTGCCCCAGAGAGAGTGACACTCCTTTGGGGAGGAGTTCTGTGGGAGGGGTGTGTTTGAGCATGGGGCAGTCGAAGGGTCAGGGCTAGGCGCTGGACAGCAGGTTCCACCCCTTGGAAGAGGGGTGCTGGATAGAAGGTCTGCGCTCTCACTGTGTGTCTAGGGACCCCGAGACTGGGGCAATGGCTGAACTCCATTCAGGCTCCAGGAGCTTGAAACACCCCAGGGATCCAGAGGACAGAGGCTTGGATTCCCCTCACAGCAATCCTAGTGGGTGGGTGCTTGCTAGGACCTGTGAGTGTTATACCCTGTCACTCCCCATGCGGATGCTCTCATTCCAATATAAGAGTGGCTGAGAGTGGCCTTTTTACAGTTTAGCTTATGTCGCTTTGGGAGCCACACAACTATACCCATATAATTTCTCATGTAAACAAACCTTAAGTGACTTGTCCAAGGTAACACAAGCATAATAGGGAATTGAACCTGGCTCTCCCAGGTCCTTCCTCTTATATTTTTTCCTTATTCCACCTTGCTTATTACATTTTACAGTTGTCCTGCTGGAATTCCCCATTTCCCACTAGTTTTCCCTTTGTTTTCCTATTTTTAAGAGACATTGAGCCCAAATTTCAATCCCGGGCACTCAAGAGAGAGACCCTCATTCCAGCACCCACAGTGGTTATGTACATCTCTGAATCTCATCAGCAAGAGACATTTATCACCTCCCCCCTTATCAAACACATTCATAATGGTGAATACTTCACTCCCAACACCACACAGTTGTCTCTTCCCCAATGCAGAGAGGGCCAACGGGCCAAATGCAGCCCTAGGAGAAGCAGGCACAACTCCATTCATTGCAGCAGAGCCCTGCCTTGCTTAAGGGAGTTGAATTTGGCCTGACATTGTTAGCCCTTTTTTCATTAAAGATGTAGCCTTATTGTTCTATGGTGCACCCCTTCAAGGGCGAGAGCAGCCTTCCCATGAGCAAACACAGCGAGCCACTCAGCCATGGTATAGGAGGACAACTCCCATCAACCTTAGCAAGAGGTGTATGGCCTTGAACTTGGCTCAGCCAGTGCGTGGTACAGTAACCACCTCACCTTGGTTTGCTTGGTACTCTGGCCTTATGTCAATGCATCCAGTATTCCGTTGGCCATTTATTTTACTGCAGCCATTCATTGGGCTGGTGGTTTCTCGGATTTCCTCCCACAATACCCTTAGCTCTTTTTCCTGATAAGTCCCATTGCATGGCTGCTCTCTTCCCACTTTTCATGGGCACTGGCATTACCCAGGGAAAGAAAGAGAACCCAGTGAAGGGAGTGAAGAATTGTTTGTTTAAACAAACCTAACTGCTGTCCTCTTACTTGTGTTGTTGCAGCCCCCCACTTGCACCTGGGCATCATCGATTCTGAACACCCAGCGCCCGGGGATACCCACATTTGTAGTCATCTCCACGTCGACGATGTCATCAGTGCGGGATCCGGGGATGTTGAAGTAGCGCTTTCCATCACCGGCATTGAAACCTGCCTAGGAAGACAAGGGCGGAAAGTGAAAACTCTAGTGGGGGGAAGGGAAAGAGACCGGGATGCCTCGTTTCCACCATGGTCCAACACCCTGAGAAAAAGAAATCCACAAGGAAATAAAAAAGGGAAGAAGTTGGTTTCCTTGACTGCTGTTTATTTCACTATCACCTCACTATTAGCTTATGCTCTGGGGGTGCTGGCCACATGTATACAGGGCACAGCACAACAAGGCCCTGGAAATAGTGTGGTCTAGTGGTTAAGGCACAGTACTAGGACTCAGAAGACCTAAGTTTTAATCCTGGCTCTGCCACTGATCTAGCCACCTGAGTACCATTGTATGCAGGTGGCTAGGCCATGCTGCCAGCTCTCACTGCTATTTTTAGCATGCTAGCTCCATCAAAGCTAGTGCATGTACATCTATCTGCCTGGAAATTACACCTCCCAGTGCACTGCAGGCATATCCCGCATGTCTGCACAGCACCCAGCACAACAAAGCCCTGATCTCAGCTGGGCCTTCTAGGAACACAAACAACAATGTAAGGAGTACACAATCCTGGCTGGTAGGAAGTCCTGCATGGCTGTACACAGAATGGTTATGAATAAAAAGCAGGAAACAGGGCCGATCTACCTACTGATGACAGCTTTAAAAGAAAGGGAATTCAAAGGCCTGCCCATTGAAATACTCCTCCTGCATGGCTCAGCATAGCAGCCTCAGCAAACGGAAGCATTCGTTGCCTTAGCAATCTCCTCATGTTGATGACTCACTCCTTGGAAAAAGCATGTGGCGTCTATTCTATTTTCATTCTCCTCTGCACCTGGCATTGTGTGTGCAGGTTGAGCCCAGACAAATTTTGGACGGAAAGAAGTCCAGGGGAACAGCTCTGCTAGCATAGGCCAAGCAGGCTCCTTTGCCATGTGGAGTCCTGCTGTTCCTACACAGAGCCCAGCCGCTGTGTCTCACTCTGAGTGGCTGCAGCTCCCTCTTGCAAACTGACTAACAAACTGCCACTGGGTGAGACTTTTCTGAGACTTCCCTTCTCTTTGGCCAGTGTTAGGGTGGGGTGTTCCTGGAGCACTGTCCGCCTTCCAAGGCATGTGGTTACTGCTCTGTTTACAGACATAAAATCCGCACTTTTGAATTCTGGGATTTGAAACGTGTCCGTTTCCTTTACACCTGCGATTTCCTGCTTTCTGGCGACTCTCAAACGAGAGCAGGCAACGGGCCAAGGACAGAGCAACTGGTGGGAAATTCACACATCCGAGCGGGCACTGATTTAAAAAAAACAACACCCCACCACACAGGGCTGGAATAAAAATACAATGGAAAGCTATGCTTGCTGCAGCAGCTGCTCTTAAAGTCTGAGGTTAGGAAGGAAAGGAATTAAGAGGCATTGGCCAATGTAAAGAACTGTGGTTTTGCTATAACAAAGCCCCCTATATGGACTTAGCATCAGGGAGGAAGAGAACACATGGATATTTAAGAACTTAAAAAAAACCCAACCATCACCATTTCCTCAGTTGCTTCATGATCCTGGCAAGAAATTAATAATATAGTAAAAGAAATAGCACCAGGAGGCTCTGAAGACTTATGGTGCCAGGCATTAGAAAGGAAGCAGCGTCTGCAATGGGCAGAGCTTACCTGTGCTGCGATGCCTCCCAGGCCAGCAAAATCTCCCCCGCTACTGGCATGCATGCCTGTGGTCCAAGTGATAGATTCATAGTTGAAGATGGTAAAGGAGAGTTTACTGTCAGTGATGAGGACAATCTGGAAGGTGTTTACCTACAAGAGCAGGAGAAACATACAGGTTAAGGGAGGAGGAGCTAGAGCAGAGGAGGGAGACTGGCAGAGGAAGAAACAGCTGGGAATGGAGAGAAAATAGACTGTCCTGTTTGGATCAGACTGTTTAGTTTGGGAGAACTCATTGGAGAAAGACACTTTGCCTTTAGAAAGGACTAAAGCTAGTGGAATCTGTTCAGGTGGAACATTTTGCCATTAGAAAATGGGGTTTTGTTGACACTGAATTTTTTCCATGGGAAAAGATAGATTTCCACAGAATGTTCCATCAAGAAAATCAATTAGATGTTTTGTTTCGTTTTGCATTGACCTTAAGCATTGAGTCTTCTTGCATTGTTGCTGCAGTGCCTTATGGGAATTGTAGTTCCGGGTCCTTTGTGCCTGCATTCTAACCTATGGACCCTGCTCCCTGGCTGGACTACATCTCCCATGATGCACTGCAGTCTCTGCCTGGGGAATGTCAAAACATTTCATTTCAATTGACACGTTTTGACATTCCTGAATTGAAACTCTTTGGAACTTTTCATTGTGTAAAAAGCTTTGATATTTAGACTTTTTTGTCCTGATTTGGGATGAAAACAAATGTTGATTTATCAACACTCTCCACGGGAAGGCAATTCCATTTTTCAATCAGCTCTCAGGAATTCAGTGTAAAAAAAACTAAAGAGGAATCCTGGAATGGAGTGTTTTACATGGAAAGGGAGATTAACAATGGGATTATTTAGTCTTGGGAGGAGACTATTAAAAGGGGACATGATCAAAGCATATGAATTAGGGCTTGAGAGGAAAGATAAGGGCACCTTTAGGTTCTCTAGGATTTGTGGGTACTCAGCCCCTCTGAGAATAAAGCCACTTCTTTAGGTACCTAATTTTGGGTTTGGATGCTTGATCTTGGAACCAAAACCTAAACATGTTGGCCAAAGGTTATTATAAAGTGATGGCTATAAGATAAGGATTACTATAAAAAAAGTATCTGAGGTCATTGGGCAGATCAGAATAAGATGACACAGATCTAAGTTAAGAAGGAAGAATTTAGGATCAGATTTGCAAAAGCCAACATTAATCCTCCGATTAACATGTGCGCAACTCCCAGTGCACACACTCCTTGCGTCCTTGCGCAAGTCGGGGGTTTAGACAGACAAACCTCAGTCGGCACACCCACTGGAAGCTGAGAACACTGGGATTTTCACACCAGTTTGGGGCACACAAAAGGTAGATTTTGACAGTTTGGTATTATGTCACAGGGAGGGTATTGAATAGGTGGAACAGACTTGCCACTGAAGTAAATAATTATCACTGCATCTAAGGCTATGGCTACACTATGGACCTTACAGTGGCACAGCTGTACTGCTGCAGCTGCGCCACTGTAAGGTCTCCTGTGTAGCTGCTCTATGCCGGCAGGAGAGAGCACTCCCGCTGGCATAATTAAACACCCCCAACAACTGGCGGTAGCTATGTTGGCAGGAGATGCTCTCCCACTGACATAGCCCTGTCCATGCTGGTGCTTCTGTCAGTGACACTTATGTTGGTCAAGGGTGTGTTTTTTCACAGCCCTGCCCAACAAAAGTTATGCCAACAAACATACTAATGTAGACATAGCCTAAGAGTGAAAACTGGATGACGACATCAAGTTGAGTTAAAAGAGATGGTGTTTGGAAGTAACCAATCACTCTCTGGGGGGCAGGGGCAGGAAGGAATTTTTCATTGGTCAGCATTTTGCTTTCCAATTAGATGGGGAGTTTTTTTTGTAAACCTTCATTGTCACAATAAGGGTACAGTAAAATATATAACTAATCTAAAGAGGTAGAACCCAGCTGGCTTGGTTGTCACCCGAGTGTTTCAGGGATCACAGGACCATGGCTTGGTTCTGGCCCTCTACATGTCACTGTTGTTTGTGAGACAGAAACAATGAAAGAGACAGGCAGACAGGTTCAGAGATGACACTTGCTTCTTGGGCCAGTGGAGACTAAGAGCATGATGGCATCATTGCAGATAGCTCTGTAGAGTGGCTGGCTAAGGAAGGGGACACATTAAGCCAGCAGCAGCACTGAGAAACTATGGAGAAAGCTGAGTGCAGTCCTCCTGGTTTTGCTTGTGATTCGTTGGGGCCTGTTATTTTCCTTGTTGGACCTGTCCTGTACTAGGTGACTTCTTAAAACTACAATACCAACCTGTGGAAGTGAGGAAACAGATTGACAGAGCGAGATGGGTACCCAGAAGTCACCTACTACAGGACAGGTCCAACAAGGAAAACAACAGAATACCACTGGCCATCACGTACAGCCCCCAGCTAAAACCTCTCCAGCACATTATCAACGAACTACAACCTATCCTGGAAAATGATCCCTCACTCTCACAGACCTTGGGAAGCAGGCCAGTCCTTGCTTACAGATAGTCCCCTCAACCTGAAGCAAATACTCACCAGCAACTACACACCACACCACAGAAACACTAACCCAGGAACCAATCCCTGTAACAAACCTCGTTGCCTTCTCTGTCCCCATCTCTACTCTAGCGACACCATCAGAGGACCTAACCACATGAGCCACACCATCAGGGACTCATTCACCTGCACGTTTACTAATGTGATATATGCCATCATGTGCCAGCAATGCCCCTCTGCCATGTACATTGCCAAACTGGACAGTCTCTACGTAAAAGAATAAATGGACACAAATCAGACATCAGGAATGGTAACATACAAAAGCCAGTAGGAGAACACTTCAATCTCCCTGGACATTCAATAACAGATTTAAAAGTAGCCATCCTTCAACAAAAAAACTTCAAAAACAGACTTCAAAGAGAAACTGCAGAGCTACAATTCATTTGCAAATTTAACACCATTAATTTGGGCTTGAATAGGGACTGGGAGTGGCTGGCTCACTACAAAAGCAATTTTCCTTCTCTTGGTATTGACACCTCCTCATCAATTATTGGGAGTGAACCACATCCACCCTGATTGAATTGGCCCTGTCAACACTGGTTCTCCACTTGTAAGGTAACTCCCTTCTCTTCATGTGTTAGTATNGTTTTTTCACAGCCCTGCCCAACAAAAGTTATGCCAACAAACATACTAATGTAGACATAGCCTAAGAGTGAAAACTGGATGACGACATCAAGTTGAGTTAAAAGAGATGGTGTTTGGAAGTAACCAATCACTCTCTGGGGGGCAGGGGCAGGAAGGAATTTTTCATTGGTCAGCATTTTGCTTTCCAATTAGATGGGGAGTTTTTTTTGTAAACCTTCATTGTCACAATAAGGGTACAGTAAAATATATAACTAATCTAAAGAGGTAGAACCCAGCTGGCTTGGTTGTCACCCGAGTGTTTCAGGGATCACAGGACCATGGCTTGGTTCTGGCCCTCTACATGTCACTGTTGTTTGTGAGACAGAAACAATGAAAGAGACAGGCAGACAGGTTCAGAGATGACACTTGCTTCTTGGGCCAGTGGAGACTAAGAGCATGATGGCATCATTGCAGATAGCTCTGTAGAGTGGCTGGCTAAGGAAGGGGACACATTAAGCCAGCAGCAGCACTGAGAAACTATGGAGAAAGCTGAGTGCAGTCCTCCTGGTTTTGCTTCTGATTCGTTGGGGCCTGTTATTTTCCTTGTTGGACCTGTCCTGTACTAGGTGACTTCTTAAAACTACAATACCAACCTGTGGAAGTGAGGAAACAGATTGACAGAGCGAGATGGGTACCCAGAAGTCACCTACTACAGGACAGGTCCAACAAGGAAAACAACAGAATACCACTGGCCATCACGTACAGCCCCCAGCTAAAACCTCTCCAGCACATTATCAACGAACTACAACCTATCCTGGAAAATGATCCCTCACTCTCACAGACCTTGGGAAGCAGGCCAGTCCTTGCTTACAGATAGTCCCCTCAACCTGAAGCAAATACTCACCAGCAACTACACACCACACCACAGAAACACTAACCCAGGAACCAATCCCTGTAACAAACCTCGTTGCCTTCTCTGTCCCCATCTCTACTCTAGCGACACCATCAGAGGACCTAACCACATGAGCCACACCATCAGGGACTCATTCACCTGCACGTTTACTAATGTGATATATGCCATCATGTGCCAGCAATGCCCCTCTGCCATGTACATTGCCAAACTGGACAGTCTCTACGTAAAAGAATAAATGGACACAAATCAGACATCAGGAATGGTAACATACAAAAGCCAGTAGGAGAACACTTCAATCTCCCTGGACATTCAATAACAGATTTAAAAGTAGCCATCCTTCAACAAAAAAACTTCAAAAACAGACTTCAAAGAGAAACTGCAGAGCTACAATTCATTTGCAAATTTAACACCATTAATTTGGGCTTGAATAGGGACTGGGAGTGGCTGGCTCACTACAAAAGCAATTTTCCTTCTCTTGGTATTGACACCTCCTCATCAATTATTGGGAGTGAACCACATCCACCCTGATTGAATTGGCCCTGTCAACACTGGTTCTCCACTTGTAAGGTAACTCCCTTCTCTTCATGTGTCAGTATATTTATGCCTGCATCTGTAATTTTCACTCCATGCATCTGAAGAAGTGGGTTTTTACCCATGAAAGCTTATGCCCAAATAAATCTGTTAGTCTTTAAGGTGCCACCGGACTCCTCGTTGTTTTAATCATTCTTGTGGCTCCAATTTATCAGTGTCCTTGAATTGTGCACACCAGAACCGGACACAGTATTCCAGCAGTGGTTGCACAAGATTCCTCCTGTTTATGCATCCCAGTAGCACACTAGCTCTTTTGGCACAGCATCACACTGGGAACTCGTGTTCAGCTGATTATCCACCACAACCTCCAAATATTTTTCAGAGTCACTGCTTCTCAGGATAGAGCCCCCCATCCTGTAAGTGTGGCCTGCATTCTTTGTTCCTAGATGTATACAGTTACGTTCAGCAGTGTTAAAACACATATTGTTTGCTTGTCCCCACCTTACCAAGCGATCCAGATCTCTCTGAATCAGTGACCTGTTCTCTTCATTATTTACCACTCCCTCAAGTTTTGTCATCTGCAAACTTTATCACTGATGATTTGATTTTATGTTTTCTTCTAGATCATTGATAAAAACGTTAAACCATGTAGGGCTAAGAACTGATCCATGTGGGACTCCACTGGAAACACACCCACTTGATGACAATTCTCTGCTTACAATTACATTTTGAGACCAATCAGTTAGCCACCTTTCAATCCATTTAATGTGTGCTATGTTAATTTTATATAGTTCTAGTTTTTTAATCAAAATGTCATGTGATACCAAGTCAAATGCCTTATAGAAGTCTACAGTGTTGTTGTAGCCGTGTTGGTTCCAAGATACTAGAAAGAGAGTAGGCGAGGTAATATCTTTGATTGGACCAATGTCTGTTGGTAAGAGAGACAAGCTTTCAAGCTTACACAGAGCTCTTCTTCAAGTCTGGGAAACGGACTCAGAGTGTCACAGCTAAATACCAGTTGGATCAGATTGTTTAGCACAAGCATAGCCAGCCTTCCAGGATTGTCCTGGAATCACCAGGAATTAAAGATTAATCTTTAATTAAAGATTATGTCATGTGATGAAATCTCCAGGAATACATCCAACCAAAACTGGCAACCCTACGCATAGGTGGCACATGACTCTTGCGTTTGGGGAGGCTGGGTGCGAGCACCAGAAACTCCCTAGAAGGGGAGGGGGGCCACCAGTGCAAGAACTGTGGTCCTGCCTCCACTCCATCCTGGCTGCGCCCCAAGACCCCACCCCCATTCTGCCTTTTCCCACCCCGTTCTGCCTCTTCCCCTGAGGCTCCCCCCACTTGCTCCTCTCTGCCCCCTCCCCTGAGGCCCCCCAGCCGCTGCCAGCGGCATATTATCGCCTAGGCTGACAAGGCCTAGGCCTAGGGCAGCAAATTTGCAGGGGCGGCAAATTTATAATAGCAGCATTTTTGTAATCGCGGCATCAGTGATGCCATGATTCTATCAATCATAGCGCGTATTGAAACCACCAATGACGGCGCGATGCCATTTAGTAAACATACTCACGAGAATCCTAAACGTTAATAATATGACTGGAAGGAAGAAATTAAGCAGTTCTCAGTTTTGGATCCATGCGCGGTCCCGCGCTATAAGCAAAATCGCGCTATACAGACGCGCGTTCAAGCAAGGGTCCGCTGTACTTGTAATTTTATTTATAATAAAACTTGTAAATGTTCAATTATTTTAATGATATTTAGATTCATTTTAGTTCAAACGAATTTGTAAAAAAACTAAAACAAGTTCATATGGGGTGGGGGGCGGCAATTATTTCAGGGCCTAGAAGCGGCAAAATCATTAATCCGCCACTGCCCGCCGCTTCCTCCTCTCAACCCCCTCCTGCCTTAAGGGTGAGCGATGGTGAGTGGGGGAAGGGGGTGGAGAGGAGTGAGCGGCAGGCAGGGGGGCCTTGTGGGAAGAAGTGGAACAAAGGCGGGAAGAGGCTGAGTGCAGGCGGGGCATTGGAGGGGAAGAGGCACAGCATGGGTGGGGCCATGGGGGAAGAGGCTGAGTGGAAGCAGGGCCTCAGGGGCCACAGTCCAGACACCACTGGCCCCTCCACTTCTTGGGAGCTTCCGGCGATGGTACTCCAAAGGCAGCGGGTGGCGTGCCTCCAAACAGAGGGGTGTGCTGCATCTGGCATTTCTTGCCCCGTTTGGGGAGGCTTAGCCTCCCCAAGTCTCTTATCCCCACATAGTTAACATATTTCAAGGGACACCATTCAAGGTGAAGTGGCCCGTTTACTCCCCTCCAGGTATAGGGGGAAAAGGAAGTGAGGCAGCTTAGGGGGGCTGCATACGAATTCATAACTTTGCTAGACACTTAAAGCCATGGATTGAACAGATAGACTGGATTTATGGCTCATTACAACAATCTGTAACCCATTAACAACTCCTCCCACCTGCTTTCCCCCTTTCCTTCCCCCTCTCTGAATGGTGGAGCATTAATGGCCCCTTGCAATATGTGTTAAGTCCTTATGCTAAGCAATCTGTTCCACCTTGTATTTAGCTGTGACCTGTGATGCTGAGTACCTTTCCCAGCCCTGAAGAGCAGCTCTGTGTGAGCTCGAAAGCTTGTCTCTTTCACTAACAGAAGCTGGTCCAATAAAACATATGAACTCACTCGCCTTGTCTGTCTCAAAGAAGTCTAAGCATATTATGTCAACATTTTTACCTTTATCAATCAAACTTGTAATCTCATCAAAAAAAGATATCAAGCTAGTTTAACGGGATCTGTTTTCCATACATCTATGTAGATTTGCATTAATTACATTATCCTCTTTTAATTCCTTATTAATTGAGTACCGTATCAGCTGCTCCATTATTTTGCCCGGGATCGATGTCTCGCTGACAGACCTTTAATTATCCTGGTCGCCCTGTTTATCCTTTTTAAAAATTGACAAATTGTTAGTTTTCTTCCAGAACTTCCCTAGTACTCCAAGATTGATTGAAAATCAGCATTAATGGGCCAGTGAGCTTCTCAGCCAGCTCTTTTAAAATTCTTGGATGCAACTTATCTGGATCTGCTAGTTTAAAAATGTCTAACTTTAGTAGCTTCTGTTTAATATCCTCCAGAGATACTAGAGGAATAGAAAGAGATCACCATATGATGAGACTATATCATCTGTTTTTTCCCCACATACAGAAGAGAAATATTTTTGGATCACTTCTGCCTTTTCTGCATTATTATCGATAATTGTACCATTTCCATCTAGTAATGGACCAATACCTTTGTCAGGATTCTTTTTGTTCCTAATATATTTTAAAAATTGCTTCTTATTGTCTTTAACTCTGCTGGCCATACATTTCTTCTTATGTCCTTTTGGTTCCCTTATCAATTTTCTACAATTCCTAACTTCTGATTTATATTTGTTACTATTAACTTCCCTCTTCTTCCATTTTAATCAATTTTCTACAATTCCTAACTTCTGATTTATATTTGTTACTATTAACTTCCCTCTTCTTCCATTTTATGTATATATATATATATATATATATATATATATATATATATACACACATACACACATAAAATGGAAGAAGAGGGAAGTTAATAGTATTATTGCTGTCTTCACTTTTCAGGTCAATTTTTTAACCAATAAGTCATCTTCCTCAATTGTGGGATTGTGACTTTTTAGGCATGTAGTAAGGTGTTCTTAAATTATTCCAAATTATCACTCAAATTTTTCTGATCAAATTTCTGATATAAACTCCCTCATTAATATCCGCAGTTCCTTAGTTCCTAAGTGCAGCTGTGCAGGTGAGAGGGGTCTGCCTTTGAGTTCTAGACTGAGAGGTCTTAGCTAGGTCAAATTTAATTACTTTGGGCAACTCAGAGAGCATAATCTAGGACTCCATACCTTGACCCTTTCCCATCCCATCCTCCACCCAGCACTGAATGCCAACAACTCACTGGAGAAAAGGAACTTCCTCCAAAGAAGGTCACCCGGTGCCAGGTGGCCACAAAAACCCATACGGCAGAGAACTCCAGGAATTCAGGGAAATACTGTCCGATGTCCTTGGTGGCTCTCTCCAAGATGGTCTGGTCCTTACTTTCCCGGTAATACACTTCGCCTGCCCGTCGGTTATCCACATCAGCCCAGAAAGCTGCTACCACACGCCGGTCTTTGGAGATTGGGAAAGCGACCGGCGTAAACTGGGAAACCTCCTTCAAGAAAGAGATGATTCCATTGTTGTTTACCTATTAGGGGAAGAAGAACAATTAGACATGGCAGAAAGAGACAGCCAGTGTGAGAGAGGAAGTATTGCCCAGTGGCTAGGGCACTAGCCTAGAAATTGGGAGACCTGGGTCCAGTTCCATGCTTTGCCACAGATTTCCTGTGTGATCTTGGGCAAGTCACTTAGACCAGTGGTTCTCAAACTAGGGCCGCCGCTTGTTCAGGGAAAGCCCCTGGCGGGCCGGCCGGTTTGTTTACCTGCCGTGTCCGCAGGTTCGGCCGATCACAGCTCCCAGTGGCCGCGGTTCGCTGCTCCAGGCCAATGGGAGCTGCAGGAAGTGGCGCGGGCTGAGGAACTTACTGGCTGCCACTTCCCGCCGCCCCCATTGGCCTGGAGTGGCGAACCGCAGCCACTGGGAGCTGCGATCGGCCGAACCTGCGGACACGGCAGGTAAACAAACCGGCCAACCCGCCAGGGGCTTTCCCTGAACAAGCAGAGGCCATAGTTTGAGAACCACTGACTTAGACTATCTGTGTCTCAATTCTCTGTCTGTACAATGGGGTGATAGCACTGCCCCGCCTCCCAGGAATGTTGTAAAGATTGTGAGGTGCTCATTACTATGGTAATGAGGGCCATATACGTACCTTAGATACACAGATCAGGGCCAAAGAGCCTGACATAAACCATTCCCTACAAGCTGTTGAGTGACTCTTTCATGCTTTGACCTTCTGGAGTAGACAGCTGCCTTCCCTTGCTGTGGCTGACTGAATGGCCTGATGGCTGCAGGGCATTGGCTGGATTCTTATTTAAAGAGTTTTTTCCATAAACATTTGAGCTTTTCCCCTTCCTGCCCTTTGAAGCACAGACTGCCCCTCACTTAGGTGCTGATGGGCTGCAGATGAAAAACGGCGTGCTGAGGCCCTGCCAGGGAATGGCTGCCCCTCCCTGCCACCCCCTCGCTCTGCTGCCCGCCTTGCCCCTCGCTGGCTGTGACTGAGAGGCGGGTTGCAAAGCCATAGCCTGGGGGTCTGGGAAGGAGGACAGAACAAACCGGGCTCTGTTCTCCTGCCGGAGATGGGCCAGAGGAAGGAGCAACAGCTGAGAAAACTGCAGCAGCCACAGCAGTTTAAACAAACAGCGCCCAGTTCACTTGGGTCGTTTGCGCGTTGCCGGGAGGGAAGGCATTGGTGCCAGCGGAACTGGCTTTCACTTCCTCGCTTTAAATAGGCTGAGATTCATCTTGAAGTGTGAGGGGGAGTGTGATGTTGTGCAGTCTATATGATTTTGTAAAAACATGATAAGTGAATATAATGTAATTGGAATAGTTTTATAAAAACAAGATAATAAGTGAGTATAATGTAACTGGAATATGCTTCATGCAAAAGGTATCATCACAAAGCTTATAATCTACTGAGAGTGATCATCCTATTTGTATAAATGTACCATTCTTGTATCTAAAACTAAAAATATAAAATATAACTCTGAGGGCCTATTGTAATTATGCAAAGTGTGGGCCATTAATGGTGGTTTGGAATCTTGATGACTCCCATTAACCAGAGCCATTGTCTGCAGATGGCTGTATTTACCTGTGAGTCTTCCTGTATATGTGTGTGCTGGCAAGTGAGTAATGAAGCCTTGCAGTGACATGTGATCATGTCACCTGAACTGGAATCCATCTTTAACCTGGTGCTTTTCCAGTGAGGGGTGGGGGAACCCAGAGGGACAAAGGATTCCCGCCTTATGCAAAAGATATATAAAGGGGTGGAAGAGAACAGAGAGGGAGAGGAGCCATCATGAAGAATCCCCTAGCTATCACCTGAGCTGGAACAAGAGCTGTACCAGGGGAAAGAATTGTGCCCAGGCCTGGAAGGTGTCCAGTCTGAGAAAAAACTTACTGAAGCATCTCTGAGGGTGAGATTATCTGTATTCAGTTTGATTAGACATAGATTTGCGCATTTTATTTTATTTTGCTGGGTAACTTACTTTGTTCTGTCTGTTACTACTTGGAATCACTTAAATCCTACTTTCTGTATTTAATAAAATCACTTTCTACTTATTAATTAACTCAGAGTATGTATTAATACCTGGGGGAGCAAACAGCTGTGCATATCTCTCTATCAGTGTTATAGAGGGCGAACAATTTATGAGTTTACCCTGTATAAGCTTTATACAGGGTAAAACGGATTTATTTGGGTTTAGACCCCATTGGGAATTGGGCATCTGAGTGCTAAGGGCAAGCAGACTTCTGTGAGCTGTTCTCAGGTGAACCCGCAGCTTTGGGACAGGTTATTCAGACCCTGAGTCTGTGCTGGAGCAGACGGGCGTGTCTGGCTGCACCAAGACAGGGAGCTGAAACCACTGAGCTGGCAGGGAGAATAGAAACAGAAGTAACCTTTGCACATCAGTCTGGCAGCTCCCAAGGGGGTTTCTGTGATCCAACCCGTCACAGGGAGGTTTTCTTTCTCTCCCTGTTCAAGGCTGGCTGCAGGGATGGGGATCTGCCCAGCAGCCGCCGCAGCACAGCAGAGAGCTGCTCAGCCCTTTCACACTCAGATCCCCACAGATGTCTCAGTGCTGACCTGCTACACTCGACCCTGCTCTCCAGCCCCAGGCTCCCTAGCTGCGCACCTGAACCTCAGACATCTCTGCCGTGCCAGAGCTGGGCCTCCTGCTGTCCTGCTGATCCCTGGCAGTCCTGATCCACACCCGTTAGTCTAGTACTGAGTCCCACAGAGCGCTGCATCACAGCCCAGCTTTGCCAACACCCCCAATGACAGGAGCAAAACCAATCTCATCTCACCTTTGCTGTGAGACCGATCAAATCCTGAGGCTACTAATAGGAGAGAGCAATGCATTCCCTTATATCATCAGCCCATCGCTCGACAGCGTTCTGTGCACGACCCAGCAGCAATGCCAGCTGCTACCAGTTCCGCCTAGGCTGCTCCAAGGCTGCGCTCAGCTTTCAGCAATGCCTGCTAGAAAGTCGGATTTGGGCTTTGCTGTCACAGGGTGGAGAGGCTGGTGCATTTGCCTCACCTCCTTTCCAGCTCTGAATTTCTGGAGCAGACCCATGGCCTCCTCCAAGTCCAAACAGATTCTTCCTGGCAGCCACAGGGCAAGGAGCAGAGGTATTACAAAGAGCCCCTCGCTCTCCATCAGTGGCATTGCTTGTACATCTCAGCTCTTTTGGCATCTGCCTCTCCTTTAGTGACAACTGGAGTGTCTGTCACTGAGCCCTGCACCCTCCACCACCCAACAGGAACCAGACAACACTTAACGAAGCCAAAGCGTCGCAGGAGGGCAGTGTCCATGGACTCCAGTGGCAATTCCATCAGGGTGTAACTGATGGGAGACCTGGGCCGTACATGTTCTCAGCACACAGAAGGGTTCCGCTCTTGCATGGGAAACCCTCATTACGGCCAAAAGGGAGTTTTGCCTGTACAGGATCAGACCCTGAAATGCAAATACACTGGTGACCCAAGACATCGGTCAGGAGCCGGAACTACTGGGGGCTCAAATGACACACAATAGTAATCAATCAAATAACCATAATAATACCCCACTCTTAGCTAGCACTTTTCAGGGTTAGACCCCAACAGTGCCTTACAAGGTGGTCAGTATCACTATCCCCATTTTACAGGCGGGGAAATCGAGGCACATATGGCGAAGGGACTTGCCCAAGCAGGCAAGAGCTAGGAACAGAGCCCAGGGCTCGTTAGTCCTAGTCCGTGTCCTAGCCACTAGGCCAAGCTACCTTCCAAAGAGGCAGTACATTTTTCCAGCATATTCCCTCCACCTCATCAAAACCAACCAGCAACCATGACTTCCAGGATGGTCAGGCATGGCTCATGGCTTGATCTTGGCAGCCCACTGTATTCCAGGGTCACTTGCTTTTTTAAGTTGGCCTTCCAAAGAATTAATTAATGATGGCTAGAGACCAACTCCTGGCCCACATCAAGCTAGCAGAATGGAGCACAGCACTGCTTTAATGCTGCAAGAGGGGAGAACGTGGCCAATAATGCGATGCCTCAAGAGCAGAGAACCACTCCCACATCACGTTAATAGGCTTTCCTCCTTCTGGAGTTTAACCCCGGGTAGGCAGGGAGGGGCCAAGAATGGGGGTTGGGGTCTTGATCATCCCTGGCTGGGGGTGGGGGCAGGGCCGGCTTTAGGAAGTGCGGGGCCCGATTCAAATACCCGGTGGCGGTCCGGGTCTTCGGTGGCACTTCGGCGGCACGTCCCTCACTCACTGAGGGACCCGCTGCCGAAATGCCACTGAAGACCCGGAGCGAGTGAAGGACCCGCCGCCGAAGTGCCGCCGAAGACCCAGACCGCCTTCGGGTGAGTAAAAATGAAAAAGTTAGGTGCTCTTCTTTAGGGCGTGGGGCCCGATTCGGGGGAATCGGCCTAAAGCTGGCCCTGGGTAGGGGAAGTGTAGCTGCTGGGGGCTCTCTGCTGCACCCCTCCCCAAATGCCCTAGAGGAGAAGGGTGAAGCTTTTGGCTGCACTGCCTGTCTCCAGGCCATGGGGTGGCAGCTCCTTTTCAGGAGAGATGGTCAGGCATCCTGCCCTGCCCCTGTCTCACTGCTTTCCCCAGTGTTATCACCACTGCCCTGATGGGCAGCTGTCCACAGAGCTGTCGGATGGGAGGGTGGAGTTATGCGTCACTGCAAAATGGGTCAGCATAGGAGCAAGCAGCCATGGTGCCCTGCTGGGCCCCAGAGGACCTGAGGGTCCTGGAGGTGCCTTGGCTTAGAATCTGGCCCTGACAGATTGAAATAACAAGGCTTTGTTTAGAATATGGTCTAGTCCTCTTACATCCCAGGAGGAGACTGGTGTCACATGCCCCAAAGTGCTTTACTGTCCAGAACCCCTCCAGAACAAATCCCTGCAGAACTGGAAACACCATAAAAAACTGATCAGGGGGCAAGAATGGGCGCTGGGGACTTGATCACCCCTGACTTGGGGGCAGAGTGGCTGCTGTGGGTGTCTTGATGCTAGCCCTGAAAACAGAATCTTCTGGCCCAAATCAGGAAAAAGAATTCCAGCCTGGGACTCAAACTCACAAGAGGATGCCGCCAAAATGCTCCTTCTCCCCCAGCTCATAATAAGCCACATGGGCCCCAGGTCCCTATGTTGCAAAGGGCGGGGAGCTGGGGAAAGCTCTTCCTTTGCTTTCCCATTTCAACACACACACTTTCTCAGGACTATCTGCAAGGAGGGGAGGCAGCCCCACTGGGAAAGCAGCCCACAGCAAGCCCCACTTTGCTGGAAGAGTTGACGCTGTGTTCCTGAAAACTCCACTGCCTCTCTTGATGGGAAAGCACAGCGCTCAGCCAGTGTCAGAAGAGGGGAGAGCTTGGAGGGGACTCTGTGCACAACCTGCACAGGGAGGGGCTTTGGAAAAGTCCTGTCACATGGTGCAGTCTGGGCCGCTCCAACTGGCAAGAACGGTGCTCTTCACAAATTTTTTCGTTAGCCCTGGGCTAAGAGTCTTGTGTGGAAGAGACCATCTCCAATATCCAACCAGGGAGAAACTCTGCCAGAGCCTGGCAAGCTGCCCCAATTGTCCCTTCATCTGTGTCCCTCCAGGAGCCTGCCTAGGCCTGAGCACCCCAGGTGACATAGGAGGAGTCAGTAAGGCACACAGGACCCCACCCAGAGCTGCAGTGTCAACCAAACTCTTCTGGGCGGTGACCTTTCCCAGGACACCCTGGTAGCGAAACTGAGCTGAATAAAAACCGAGGTGCATGTGTAACCCACACAGCTTCTGGGCATGGTGCTCTGTCCCATCTAGTAGCACTGAGCCCACTTACAGTTAAATGAGTCTGCTCTACAGCCTTAGCTAACAGCCAGTTGGCTTTTAGCTCATGCTGTAGGGGCTCATGCACTAAGCTCCAGAGGTCCCCGGTTTGATCTTGCTTGCCGATGACCGGCGTCTGTCGGTATTACACATGCAGGAATCTTGGCTGCAGCAAGGCAAAAGAGACAAAGTATTTTATCTGCTAGCTCAAAAAGCAGCAAGTTACCATAGTCCAACCTGGATGTTACCAACATACACTTTTGGAGCTCAACTGTGTTCCCCTCATTTCCATTCTTCTAGCCCTGGACAGCGTGGCCAGGTCCCAGGTAGTAACCCAGGCTAGCCGAGCCCCTCAGCTTCTCTCTTTCACTAAATTACCAACTCATTAAGACTCTTGTAATTGCTGAGAAGTTGCAGCACCCTGCTGGTCTCAGGTGGCTGAAGGGGCCAGCACGAATCCCTCCCTTCATTATTTCAGCAATGACCAGATGCACAAGGATTATAAATGACCCCTGAAAGCTCTGCAACAACAGTCCTCTGCCACAGCAAAGCTCTGTGCTGGCGCATGGCCATTCTCTGGGAGAAAAAGTGACGAATTAGTCTCACCAATGAGAATGCTAGGGTGTGCTGAGTTCTGGGAGTGCACTGTGAGGGCTGCTGATCACACAGCCCCTGCCTTTGACCGCAGCTTTTCTCCAAGCAGGCCTAAGTTAGAAAAGGAGCCAACCCAGCACTGAACATGGTGCCATGCAGCGTGCCAATGTTTTGGCAAGACGGGTTTCACTTTCCACCCCAGAGAGAGTTTGATCAGATGTAACCATGTTGGGAAGAGGAGCCAGGCCCAGGAGAAAAGCAACCACTTGCCACCCTAGGAAGTCCCTCTTGCACTGCTAGTCCCTTGTGTGCCATGTGCACAGCTCTGGAATGGTAAAATATTCCAGGGGAAAGAAGCTTAAGCCTTGTGCAGCTAAGTGCATAGTGAGAGCAAAAAGAATGATGGGGTCAGATCCTCAGTTGGCACAAATCAACATAGCCCCGATGACTTAAATCAGGGGTAGGCAACCTATGGCACGCGTGCCGAAGGCGGCACGCGAGCTGATTTTCAGTGGCACTCACAATGCCTGGGTCCTGGCCACCGTCCAGGGGGCTCTGCATTTTAATTTAATTTTAAATTAAGTTTCTTAAACATTTTAAAAACCTTATTTACTTTACATACAACAATAGTTTAGTTATATATTATAGACTTATAGAAAGAGACCTTCTAAAAACGTTAAAATGTATTACCGGCACGCGAAACCTTAAATTAGAGTGAATAAATGAAGACTCGGCACACCACTTCTGAAAGGTTGCCGACCCCTGACTTAAATGATTTGTGCCAGCTTAGGATCTGGCCCTGAAGTGTTTGAAATGCAAAAGGGTTTGACTTTATTTCTTGACCCTTTGATTAGCACTTTGGTGATTAGTCCAGAGGCAGAGTCTGAGAGTGATGGAAAGTTCTCCTAAGTCTCCTTCCTGCCTGAGCCCCTAACAGCTGCCCACATAGCACAACTCCTTCCTGACAGTGGCATCTATTTCTTGAGCAACTTAAAGCCTATCAAGTTCCCACTCTGGGTAAAATGGCAACAAGAGACATCAAAGAAGGGATGGGTGTCTCAGCTTGGACAGCACACCGAACCTGGACCTTTGGGCCAAACTGGGATCTTTTAGATTTCAAAGAGGTCAGAAAATTTTCTCTGAACTAGACTTTGGCGGCATGAAAGTTACAGGCCTGGGATGGTCTGTGAGAGTGAAACTGTGGGGCTGCCAAAGTAACCCACTATGCTGCAGGGCTGGGGTTTAACACATTCACTAGGAGGCAAGACCTAGCTGAAGGAAATTGAATTTGCCTTCAGGGCACATGGCTAGATTGTGTTTTCAGGGATTTGGGACTCATCCAGACAGCGTGTTGGGAAGGAGGAGTGGGGTCCTCAGCCAGTGCTCTTACTGACAACACAGAGCTGGGGACATTCTCCTAAATAGAAGAGCAGGAGTCAAGGTTTGTAGAAAGGAACATCAGCTTTGAGGACACATGGAAGCACTTTCCTGTACATTTGCTTTGTTCTGCAACTAACCTTACTGGGATTTTAGTGACACATTTGTCTTGCTTATCCTAACCCGATGACTTGCTGCGTTTAGGAGGAGGCTCTATACAAGGGCAATAAGAAGCCTACCTTTGAACTGCCCAGCCTATCACACGAGGTGTAACACACGCTGCTGGGGAGTTCCCACTGTGCACCGAAGAGCTACAAAACTACCAGGTGCTAGTCTAATTGTCCTTTTAAGATCCGCCTTCTTGCGTATAGGCCATGGTGTAGAGGAGACACATGCCCATACTTCCTGGAGCTGGCTGATGCACGAAGCTGAAGTGCTACAAGAAGGGTACTGAGGGAGTCAGGATAGCACGGGGCTGTGCATGGTGCTGTACAAGAAGACAGAGCTCCATGGGGCCTGATCTAGCTCCACTACAATTAATGGAAACTGGATCGAGTCATGGTCCTTGCCTTGTTTACAAGCTAATAGCCCAATCCTGGGAAGTGCTGGACACCAGTGGGGCACTGAGCACACTGCGCCTGGGCTGGGTCGGGCGGCTACAGCGCAGCAGGGAAAAGGGGAAGTGAACTCTGCGAAGGGCACGCAGCTGGAAGGGGGAGAGGATTATTTCACAGGGAAAGGCAATCTTCTGGCTCCTAGCGCCTTTGCACTCTGCGCTTAGGAGAGAGAGTCCATCTCCTCCCGAGAGGCCCTGCTGAAGAGGAGCATGGTTTAAGAAATGGATTCAGTGCTATGGCCTTTTCCAGCGGATGCAGCAAGAGGGCGAAAGAGGACTACAGTGCCATGCCCCTCCTCCATTAACAACAGATCAGTCACAAGATATTTGCCTTCCTGACACAAGGAAGACAGGAGAGCAGCAGAATACAGACCCTGGACTTCAGAAAAGCAGACTTTGACTCCCTCAGGGAACTGATGGGCAGGATCCCCTGGGAGGCTAATATGAGAGGGAAAGGAGTCCAGGACAGCTGGCTGTATTTTAAAGAAGCCTTATTGAGGGCGCAGGAACAAACCATCCTGATGTGCAGAAAGAATAGCAAATATGGCAGGTGACCAACTTGGCTTAACAGAGAAATCGTCAGTGAGCTTAAACACAAAAAGGAAGCTTACAAGAAGTGGAAACTTGGACAGATGACTAGGGAGGTGTATAAAAAAATTGCTTGAGCATGCAGGGGTGTAATCAGGAAGGCCAAAGCACAGTTGGTGTTGCAGCTAGCAAGGGATGTGAAGGGTAACAAGAAGGGTTTCTACAGGTATGTTAGCAACAAGAAGATGATCAGGGAAAGTGTGGGACTCTTACTGAATGGGGGAAGTAACCTAGTGACAGATGATGTGGAAAAAGCTGAAGTACTCAATGCTTTTTTTGCCTGGGTCTTCACAGGAAAGGTCAGCTCCCAGACTGCTGTACTGGGCAGCACAGTATGGGGAGGAGGTGAGCAGCCCTCAGTGCTGAAAGAACAGTGCTGAAAGAATTATTTAGAAAAGCTGGACGTGCACAAGTCCATGGGTCCGGATCTAATGCATCCGAGGGTGTTGAGGGAGTTGGCTGATGTGATTGCAGAGCCATTGGCCATTATCTTTGAAAACTCGTGGCGATCGGAGGAGGTCCCGGACAATTGGAAAAAGGCAAATATAGTGCCCATCTTTAAAAAAGNCGGGCGGCTACAGCGCAGCAGGGAAAAGGGGAAGTGAACTCTGCGAAGGGCACGCAGCTGGAAGGGGGAGAGGATTATTTCACAGGGAAAGGCAATCTTCTGGCTCCTAGCGCCTTTGCACTCTGCGCTTAGGAGAGAGAGTCCATCTCCTCCCGAGAGGCCCTGCTGAAGAGGAGCATGGTTTAAGAAATGGATTCAGTGCTATGGCCTTTTCCAGCGGATGCAGCAAGAGGGCGAAAGAGGACTACAGTGCCATGCCCCTCCTCCATTAACAACAGATCAGTCACAAGATATTTGCCTTCCTGACACAAGGAAGACAGGAGAGCAGCAGAATACAGACCCTGGACTTCAGAAAAGCAGACTTTGACTCCCTCAGGGAACTGATGGGCAGGATCCCCTGGGAGGCTAATATGAGAGGGAAAGGAGTCCAGGACAGCTGGCTGTATTTTAAAGAAGCCTTATTGAGGGCGCAGGAACAAACCATCCTGATGTGCAGAAAGAATAGCAAATATGGCAGGTGACCAACTTGGCTTAACAGAGAAATCTTCAGTGAGCTTAAACACAAAAAGGAAGCTTACAAGAAGTGGAAACTTGGACAGATGACTAGGGAGGTGTATAAAAAAATTGCTTGAGCATGCAGGGGTGTAATCAGGAAGGCCAAAGCACAGTTGGTGTTGCAGCTAGCAAGGGATGTGAAGGGTAACAAGAAGGGTTTCTACAGGTATGTTAGCAACAAGAAGATGATCAGGGAAAGTGTGGGACTCTTACTGAATGGGGGAAGTAACCTAGTGACAGATGATGTGGAAAAAGCTGAAGTACTCAATGCTTTTTTTGCCTGGGTCTTCACAGGAAAGGTCAGCTCCCAGACTGCTGTACTGGGCAGCACAGTATGGGGAGGAGGTGAGCAGCCCTCAGTGCTGAAAGAACAGTGCTGAAAGAATTATTTAGAAAAGCTGGACGTGCACAAGTCCATGGGTCCGGATCTAATGCATCCGAGGGTGTTGAGGGAGTTGGCTGATGTGATTGCAGAGCCATTGGCCATTATCTTTGAAAACTCGTGGCGATCGGAGGAGGTCCCGGACAATTGGAAAAAGGCAAATATAGTGCCCATCTTTAAAAAAGGAAGAAGGAGAATCTGGGGAACTACAGACCGGTCAGCCTCATCTCAGTCCCTGGAAAAATCATGGAGCAGGTCCTCAAGGAATCCATTTTGAAGCACTTGGAGGAGAGGAAGGTGATCAGGAACAGTCAACATGTATTCACCAAGGGCAAGTCATGCCTGACCAACCTGATTGCCTTCTATGATGAGATAACTGTCTCTGTGGATATGGGGAAAGCGGTGGATGTGATATATCTTGACTTTAGCAAAGTTTTGATACGGTCTCCCACAGTATTCTTGCCAGCAAGTGAAAAAAGTATGGATTGGATGAATGGACTATAAGGTGGATAGAAAGCTGGCTAGATCGTCGGGCTCAATGGGTAGTGATCAATGGCTCGATGTCTAGTTGGCAGCTGGTATCAAGCAGAGTGCCCCAGGGGTCTGTCCTGGTGCCGGTTTTGTTCAACATCTTAATTAATGATCTGGATGATGGGATGGATTGCACCCTCAGCAAGTTCGCAGATGACACTAAGATGGGGGGAGAGGTAGATATGCTAGAGGGTAGAGATAGGGCCCAGAGTGACCTAGACAAATTGGAGGATCGGGCCAAAAGAAACCTGATGAGGTTCAACAAGGAGAAGTGCAGAGTCCTGCACTTAGGACGGAAGAATCCCATACACTGCTACAGGCTGGGGACCAACTGACTAAGCAGCAGTTCTGCAGAAAAGGACCTGGGGATTATAGTGGACGAGAAGCTGGATATATGTCAACAGTGTGCCCTTGTTGCCAAGAAGGCTAACGGCATATTGGGCTACGTTAGTTAGGAGCATTGCCAGTATATCGAGGGATGTGATTATTCCCCTATATTCGGCACTGTTGACGCCATATCTGTAGTACTGTGTCCAGTTTTGGGCCCGCCACTGCAGAAAGGATGTGGACAAATTGGAGAGAGTCCAGCGGAGGGCAATGAAAATGATTAGGGGACAGGGGCACATGACTTACGAGGAGATGCTGAGGGAATTGGGCTTATTTAGTCTGCAGAAGAGAAGAGTGAGGGGGGATTTGATAGCAGACTTCAACTACCGGAAGGGGGGTTCCAAAGAGGATGAAGCTAGGCTGTTCTCAGTGGTACCAGATGACAGAACAAGGAGTAATGGTCTCAAGTTGCAGTGCGGGAGGTCTAGGTTGGATATTAGGAAAAACTATTTCCCTAGGAGGGTGGTGAAGCACTGGAATTGGTTACCTAGATAGGTGGTGAAATCTTCATCCTTAGAGGTTTAAGGCCCAGCTTTGTTATACTTAAACAAAGCACACACGATTTTTTATAGGGGAGGAGGCAACCAGGAAGTGCGGGGCCCGATTCAAATACCCGGTGGCGGTCCGGGTCTTCGGCGGCACGTCCTTCACTTGCTCCGGGTCTTCTGCGGCACTGAGGGACCCGCTGCCGAAATACTGCCGAAGACCTGGAGCGAGTGAAGGGCCCGCCACCGAAGTGCCACCAAAGACCCAGACCGCCGCCGGGTGAGTAAAAATTAAAAAGTTAGGCGCTCTTCTTTAGGGCCCAGGGCCCTCTTAGGCGCGGGGCCCGATTCGGGGGAATTGGCCTAAAGCTGGCCCTGGAGACAACATGCTGCATTTATTGAGAATACAGCAGTTATCATATGCTTTTTAGTTATACACACACATTATGCCCACAGTTTTGCCAGTTGATGTTTATAGTTACTAGTTTAGAGTTTGGATTAATTTAGTGGCCAGCCAGATTGGTTGCAGAGGGGAGCTGGCTTTGTTGGTTGCGATTTGATGCTTTTGGAGTAGTGGCAAGACGAACCCAAAGTTCCATGGCAAAGCACCCTATTCTTATAGTTTTTTGTTGTTGTTGAAGTTTATGGATTTTGCTGTGTCAGTTTATGACCGGTTACTTTTTAATTGGTGTTATTTTTTGATGTAAACATTTAAAAACACCTCTGAGAGGGTCATTTTGTCCTGGATTTGATTTAATTAATTGTTTTTAGGGGTGCCAGCCTCCACCTTAGGGTCGTTAATTTGCCCTTTCTTAATCGTGGATGCGCGTTAATGGTTTTTTGGCATCAATAAGTTTCGATAAGTGTCTTCGCTCCTTCTTTCTTGACCATTTGGTTAACAATGGCCTTTACACTTTATCTTTTCCTGATACATGCATTCCTCATTCACAGAAACAGTCTTTTACAGAGACCTTTGAGAATACAAACAGCAGTATTTTATATTGAGCAAAAAGACGTAAATTAAACCTTGCTAAGTTTTATAACTAAAACAATTCACATTGAGGCCCAGGCCTTCAACATTCCTGTAATCTGCTTAACATAGACACAATACAGGATCCTGTCTCTTACTAACTAAACCTTAAAACAAAGAACTAAAAAGGGCCCAATTTGTAATGCATATGGGAAACAGAATCCCATCGTCCCAGAGGGTCATTCCTTTCTGCTATGCAAAAAGGGTGGCTGGCAGGATGAAATCAAATTATACATTAATTCTCATAGTACAATTATAAAATCCTCCTCCTACATATCCCCCTTTTGACCCTTTAAGAACAATTTTTGAGTGGGTTATATTTTATATAATTGTTTTATAGCTATATATCGAGAGGCAATTTGAGCTTGCAGTTGCAATTTAATATATATACTTTTATTTAGTAACACATACATAACATTTGAATTAGGCAAATGCAGGATAATACCAATATAATTAGCAATGGATGAAGCATGATTGACAGTATGCTTTTAGAGGTGGGAGACCAGCCTGTGAAAACATTATACCAGTGATATGCAGTGAGTTTTCTTTTTTAGAGTTAGCAATTTTAATTATATTTTTATTTGTATGTGTTATTTGGAGAACTTGCTTTGCGCGTTAATAGTTCTTTAGCGTCAATACGTTTCAATAAGTGTCTTCGCTCCTTCTTTCTTAACCATTTGGTTAACAATAGCCTTTACACCTTATCTTTTCCTAATACATGCATTCCTCATTCACACAAACAGTCTTTTACAAAAACCTTTAAAAATACAAACAGCAGTATTTTATATTAAGCAAAAAAAACATTGTAAATTAAACCTTGCTAAGTTTTATAACCAAAACAATTCACATTAAGGCTCAGGCCTTCAACGTTCCTCTAATCTACTTAACATAGACACAATACAAAATCCTCTCTCTTACTAACTAAACCTTAAAACAAAAAAAACTAAAAAGGGCCCAATTTGTAATGCATATAAAAAACAAAATCCCACAATCCCAAAGGGTCATTCCTTTCTGCTATTCAAAAAGGGTGGCTAGCAAAATCAAATCAAATCATATATTAATTCTCATAGTACAATTATAAAATCCTGCTCCTACAGCTTGACAAAACTCTGGCTGGGATGATTTAGTTGGTGTTGGTCTTGCTTTGAGCAGGGGGTTGGACTAGATGACCTCCTGAGGTCTCTTCCAACCCTAATCTTCTATGATTCTGTGATTCTATGAAGATATTCCAGCCACTTGCCCTGAGGGCAGATGTCCAGAGAACCAGGCAGACCTACACTCCGTCCCAGGGAGCTACCGAGGGGCTGACAGAACTCAGAGGAAGGGCCTCGGGCCTCATCCTGGTCTGTTTCCATTCCAGGACCGAGTTGGGGTGTGTGTGTGGCTAACGGAGAGGAGGGGAATTCTTCCCTGGGTGACACAGCACTCTCTGGTAAGGTCAAATACGGGCAGGGAAATGTTTGCTTCCCTGAGTGAAGGGGCTACAAGGCTGGGCAAGAAGGGAAGGGAGAGTGCTTCTGAACTGCTCCCCCAAAAGGAAGCTGTAAGTAGACAGAGCCATGGCTCGGCTCCCACCTCTCCAATGCCTCAGGGGAGAGGGGGGGGCGGGGTGGGGGGAGAGCATGCTGCACCCTACAAAAGGGCCATTGCTGAAAGTGACTCCCCTTGCCTGCACAACCCTGGGGAAACACTTGCCTCCTCATGGCCCCAACACAGACGGTATCTGCTAGGTCCAACCCAGCCTCAGTCAGCAGGCTTGGCGGGACCCAGTGAGAGCAGCAGGGGAATCACAGAATCATAGATTATCAGGGTTGGAAGGGACCTCAGGAGGTCATCTAGTCCAACCCCCTGCTCAAAGCAGGACCTAATCCCCAACTAAATCATCCCAGCCAAGGCTTCGTCAAGCCTGACCTTATAAACCTCTAAGGAAGGAGATTCCACCACCTCCCTAGGTAACCCATTCCAGTGCTTCACCACCCTCCTAGTGAAAAAGTTTTTCCTAATATCCAACCTAAACCTCTCCCACTGCAACTTGAGACCATTACTCCTTGTTCTGTCATCTGGCACCACTGAGAACAGTCTAGATCCATCCTCTTTGGAACCCCCTTTCAGGTAGTTGAAAGCAGCTATCAAATCCCCCCTCATTCTTCTCTTCTGCAGACTAAATAATCCCAGTTCCCTCAGCCTCTCCTCATAAATCATGTGCTCCAGCCTCTAATCATTTTTGGTGCCCTCTGCTGGACTCTTTCCAATTTTTCCACATCCTTCTTGTAGTGTGGGGCCCAAAACTGGACACAGTACTCCAGAAGAGGCCTCACCAATGCCGAATAGAGGGGAATGATCACGTCCCTCGATCTGCTGGCAACGCCCCTACTAATACAGCCCAAAATGCTGTTAGCCTTCTTGGCAACAAGGGCACACTGTCGACTCATATCCAGCTTCTCGTCCACTGTAACCCCCCCCAGGTCCTTTTCTGCAGAACTGGTGCCTAGCCATTCGGTCCCTAGTCTGTAGCAGTGCATGGGATTCTTCCGTCCTAAGTGCAGGACTCTGCACTTGTCCTTGTTGAACCTCATCAGATTTCTTTTGGCCCAATCCTCTAATTTGTCTAGGTCCCTCTGTATCCTATTCCTACCCTCCAGTGTATCTACCACTCCTCCCAGTTTAGTGTCATCTGCAAACTTGCTGAGGGTGCAATCCACACCATCCTCCAGATCATTAATGAAGATATTGAACAAAACTGGCCCCAGGACTGACCCTTGGGGCACTCCACTTGATACCAGCTGCCAACTAGACATGGAGCCATTGATCACTACCTGTTGAGCCCGATGATCTAGCCAGCTTTCTATCCACCTTATAGTCCATGGGATCGGGGCTGGTGCTCTTTGCCTACATGCTGCACAGAGGGGCTACAAAGAAAAGCTGAGCAGCTGGTGTGTTGCCAGCACTCTGTCCAACTTGCCGGTGGAGTTCTGGGGAAAGCACAATATCTGGTTAATGCCCGGGGGCAGATCCAGGTGGGAGAGCTTCCCTAAGTATAGGAGACTCCCTGCTAGTGTAGGGCTGACATACTTGCATACCACCCCTTCCAATCCTCTCTGCCCGAGGTGGTGTGGTGGAAAGGATAACCAGCCAGCATAACAGTCCGTAGAGAGCCATTAATAGCTAGTGTGAATTAGAGGAACTCTGAGGCTGCTCTATGTTACACTAATGCAAAGGCAGGATATAGCCAGATTTGTCCTCTCACCATCCGGGTTCTGCATGAGCATGGCTCAGCCATACCCAAGGACTGGGCCTTCTCTCCTAGCATACACACGTAAGGGGTCAGAGTTAAGGTGGTCCAGGCAATTTCAATGTTGGTATTTCCTGCTACACTTTGCAAATATAGGGCTCTTTCTACACAGGTTTTTAAATTGACTATTTTATATTTTTCCACACAGGGGTAACTGGGTGGGGTTTAATGGCCTGTGCAGAGGTCAGACTAGATCAGTGGTCCCCAACCTTTTTTGTCCGGCGGGCGCCAAAAAAAACCCAAAAAAACCCGAGCACTGCAGGCGGGCGCCAAAACAAACAAACAAACAAAAAAAAAAAACCGAGCGCTGCCGGCAGAACAAAACAAAAAAACAAAAAAACCCGAGCGCTGCCGTGCTGGCGGGCGCCAAGTGCTGCCGGCGGAGCAAAAAACAAAACAAAAACACCACCCCAGCGCTGCCGGCGGAGGAAAAAACAACAACAAAAAAAAAACCGGAGGGCTCCGCGGGCACACTTACACCCCCCGGCGGGCGCAATGGCGCCCGCGGGCACCGCATTGGGGACCCCTGGACTAGATGATGGCTCCCTAATGTGGGGTCTTGGAAGCTATGATTCGACATAGATATCAGCCCCCATTTTCTAGAGCAGTTAATGATTTGGGTGCCTGGAGCCTGATTTCAGAGGAATGTTGCTCTAAGGGATCTCCAGTTGGGCACCCAAAAAATTGCTCACTGTTGTGACAAACTCTGCCGTTCTATATAATGGGAATGCACACGGCCCTTTCCAGTAGCTAGCACAGGCCAAGCAAAGAACAGAATCCCCGCCTCCTTCAGAGACATAAGGAGAAAATACAGAAACGCAGAATACCCAGAAGATAAAGACAAGGGGTGGAGGTTAAAAACAGCCAAAAGGAGTTAGGAACATGAGTCCAACTGGAAAATCAATGTGATGTATGCTCCTAACTCCCTTGGGCACACCCAGAGTGCCTCATAGTGTTAGAGCTGGATCCATGGTTGTTTCCTCAGACGAGAAGTTTAAGCAGTGGAAATGGTTAATTCCCTCTAGTCTGGCTTTCCAGCCTGCTCATTACAGTTCCTTGTGAAAGGGCTACAGTCAAGCAGAGCACATGGCAGTGCTGGGGGTTGGTGTGGAGAGCTCTCCAGTCAGCCCCTCCTGTGTAAACACACGGTGAATTATTGCCATAACTAAGGGGAATAAGATTACTGCTCCATAAATTCTTAGTAACCTTTCAATGTCCACAGAGCAACATTCTTCTGATTATTGTAGCAAGGTGGGAAGGTTTTTAAAGGAGGGGTGGGTGCCTAATGTCAGGCCCCTACAGTGAAAATTTCAGATCAGTCTAGGGAATTGAGGCGCTTCCCTGTCATTCTTTTTAAGGGAAGAGGTGTCTAAACTCCCCAGGCTTCTGTGACAAATCTCAACCCTAGCTCAATATTTACAGCATCTACAGCATAAGTAAATGGCTTGATTTTCAAGAGTGCTGAGCATCCAGCAGCTCTCGGTGACTTCACCCCTTTAGAAAAGCAGGCCACTGATTTGAGTGCCCATGTCTGGGGTTAAGAGCCCAACTTTTGGCAGCCACTTAAAAAAATTCTTGCCCTAACCATACAAGTTGTGACATGAGGTTCTGCGATGCCCACACTGCTCCTGGGCTAACAGGGGCACTACAGTGAAGGGTTTGTCAGTATTGTCATCCTGGACTCTGACTTCTAGGGTCCTCTCCTGCCAGGGCTGATCTTGCTTTGTCTGTGGTGTAGGCCCCAATCCCCAGGACTGCATTTGTGTGCTAAGGTAGGCAGACGTGTGGGCAGAATTGGGGCCTATCTGTGGCCGATGCGTATAAAACTGTGCGGGGCTGACAACTAGCCAGCCCAGGGCACAACCTCAAAGTGATGTTAATTCACTGAGTGTGGACAACAAAGGGATGTTAAATAGGCTAGCGGGCACAAGCCCATTCACTTGTGTTGATAAAAGTCAAGAATAGATGTTAATTGTATTTACCTACATCCTGTTAGATGTATACCAGCAGTAATCAAATTAACCTGGAGTTGCTAAATCCTTTTCATGTCTTATAACTCTATATTATCTTCACATTATATATGCAACTATACTCAATTGTTGTTAGATCAAAAGGTACGTATTTAACATTTCAGTGGGAATTTACTTACTGAAGAAATGTTTGGCGATTATGTTTACAAGATGGAAGCCTTAGGGCTGAAGCATTTACTCTTCAAAGCAAGTGCCGTTGGAACTTTTCACAGACTCAAGTATCTGTTCTTCACCAGAGGAACAAACATGCTGTGATGGGCTTTCTGGGAGAACGGCTTGCTCGCTGTACCAGAGAGTGATAAATACGGGTTCATGGGACTGATCCAACATCTCTGACCTGCTGAACTCTAACAGGGGGAGTTTTGAGCCATTGGACTGAGATCCCAAAAAGCCATTTTGGGACACCCTGACAGGTTCATGGAAGGACTCTGACAGATATATGGAGAATTAGCAGACATTCTATCTCTGCTAACAACTGGACTCATGTCTGATTCACTGTAACGTATTTTATCTGCTTTGACCTTTTAATGACTCATTTCTTTTTCTTAGTTAATGAATCTTTAGTTAGTTTACTAAGGATTGGCTACAGCGTTATTTTTTGGTGTGTGATCTGAAGAATCCATTGACCTGGTTAGTGACTAGCCCTCTGGGTCTGGAAGAACCTAATGTGTAGTGAATTTGGTTTTAATCATAAAGTCCAGTTTGGCTGGGTGGAACAAAGGGATGGGGATGCCTAAGGGGACTGCCTGTACTCCATGGTAAAACTAGTATAGTAGTCCAGGAGTGAACTTTTGTTACTGGCCTGGTGAAATCTAATGATTGAATATACCACCAGTTTGAGGTGTCTGCTCTATTTTCTGACAGCCTGTCCTGAGTTTGGCATTCTCAGCTGTGAGTCATTCCAGGCACCATGACAAACAGTTTATGAGATCTGTGCTGTTGAGCTCCCCTAGAGCCAACCACAGCAGGCTGCTGGGCCCTCTTGCTGAGAGATATCCAGCATTCACCACTCCCACTGCAATCAACAGGGGATGCAGGCACTTAGCATTGGAAAAGGACAATGATCCACACAGAGGCAGGATGGTTTGGTCTATGGGGCGTTAGACTGGGAATCAGGAGATCCGGGTTCCAATTCTGACTCTGCCACTGAACTGCCATGTGACCTTGGGCAAATCCCTGCATTGCTCGGTGCCTCAGTTTCCCTTCCCACCCGTTGTCTTGTCTATTTTGTTTGGAAGCACTCTGGGGTAGGGACTGCCTCAGGCTGTGTTTATGCACAGCGTCCAGTGCAATGGAATACTAATCTCCATAATACAAAGAATGAAGCTGTCTAGGATCAATCTGAAATTTTAAAAAAATAAAGCACTACAACCAAGATGTTAAACTCTGAAAAATGGCTGCCTGTTACTAACAGCAGCTGCTTCTCAAAGACTTTGCACCCAGATTCCTTTTTAATGCACATTCACTGTGCAGGCAAAGCAGAGTAAGGCTACGTCTACACTACCCGCCCGGATCGGCGGGTAGAAATCGATATAGCGGGGATCGATGTATCGCGTCTCGTCTGGACGCGATATATCGATCCCCGAACGCGCTCACATCGACTCCGTAACTCCAGCAGGGCGAGCGGAGTTAGCGGAGTCGACGGGGGAGCCGCGGACGTCGATCCCGCGCTGCGAGGCCGCGAGGTAAGCGCGGGTAATTCGAAATAGGATACTTCGACTTCAGCTACGCTATTCTCGTAGCTGAAGTCGCGTATCTTATTTCGATCCCTGCCCCTAGTGTGGACCAGCCCTAAGAAACCCAAGGGCCACATTTTCACAATACACCCTATGTGGCCATTTCTGAAAGGGTCTTCCAACCTTTCGCGGGTAGAAAGCCACATTTCTAATTGCTGTCATATGTCTGAACTCTAAAGAGCCACCCGGTGATTACGTGTGGCATGGATGACGCATTCATTCAGAAACTGGTTTCATAAATTATCAAAACAAACACAGGAAAAGGGATAAAAACAACAAACAAAACTAAAACAATGATGAAAAAAATTCCCAATTAAACCCAGGAACAATTAACCCACCCCCTCCCCCCCAAAAACTCCAAAACCAAAAAACAAACCACAAACAAAAAAACATCCAGGAAAAATGATCAAACAAGAACCACTCAGACAAACACACTTCAGACATCAATTGCTCAGGCAATACAAACTATCCATTCAAGCTAAGTATGCCATGGCAAGCAGTGTGATTAGGAATCAGAGGACTTCTCCCACTACAATTAGAACTAGGGCTGTCGATTAATCACAGTTAACTCACGCGATTAACTCAAAAAATTAACTGTGATTAAAAAAATTAATTGCGATTAATCACACTGTTAAACAATAGAATACCAATTGAAATTGATTAAATATTTTTGGATGTTTTTCAACATTTTCAAAGATATTGATTTCTATTACAACACAGAATACAAAGTGTACAGTGCTCACTTTATATTATTATTTTTGATTACAAATATTTAGACTGTAAAAATGATAAACAAAATAAACAGTATTCTTCAATTCACCTCATACAAGTATTGTAGTGCAATCTCTTTATCGTGAAAGTGTAACTTACAAATGTAGATTTTTTTTGTTACATAACTGCACTCAAAAACAAAACAATTTAAAACTTTAGAGCCTACAAGTTCACTCAGTCCTACTTCTGGTTCAGCCAATTGCTAAGACAAACAAGTTTGTTTACTTTTACAGGAGATACTGCTGACTGCATATTATTTACAATGTCACCTGAAAGTGAGAACAGGCGTTTGCATGGCACTTTTGTAGCTGGTGTTGCAAGGTATTTACATGCCAGATGTGCTAAACATTCATATGTCCCTTCATGCTTCAGCCACCATTCCAGAAGACATGCTTCCATGCTGATGATGCTCATTAAAAAAATAATGCGTTAATTAAATTTGTGACTGAACTCCTTGGGGGAGAATTGTATGTCTCCTGTTCTTTTTTACCCGCATTCTGCCATATATTTCACGTTATAGCAGTCTCGGATGATGACCCAGCACATGTTCGTTTTAAGAACACTTTCACAGCAGATTGGACAAAACGCAAAGAAGGTACCAATGTGAGATTTCTAAGAATAGATACAGCACTCGACTCCAGGTTTAAGAATCTGAAGTGACTTCCAAAATCTGAGAGGGATGGGGTGTGAAGAATGCTTTCAGATGTCTTAAAAGAGCAACACTCTGGTGTGGAAACTATAGAACCTGAACCACCAAAAAAGAAAATCAACCTTCTGTTGGTGGCATCTGACTCAGATGATGAAAATGAATATGCGTTAGTCCGCTCTGCTTTGGCTCGTTATCGAGCAGAACCCATCGTCAGCATGGACGCATGTCTTCTGGAATGGTGGTTGAAGCATGAAGGGACATATGAATCTTTAGCGTATCTGGCATGTAAATATCTTGCCATGCCGGCTACAACAATGCCATGTGAACGCCTGTTCTCACTTTCAGGTGACACTGTAAACAAGACGTGGGCAGCATTATCTCCTGCAAATTGTAACCAAACTTGTTTGTCTGAGCGATTGGCTGAAGTAGGACTGAGTAGACTTGTAGGTTCTAAAGTTTTACATTGTTTTATTTTTGAGTGCAGTTATTTTTTGTACATAATTCTACATTTGTAAGTTCAGGTTTCATTATAAAGAGATTGCACTACAGTACTTGTATTAGGTGACTTGAAATATACTATTTCTTTTGTTTTTTACAGGACAAATATTTATAATCAAAAATAAATATAAAGTGAGCACTGTACACTTTGTAGTAATTGAAATTAATATATTTGAAAATGTAGAAAACATCCAAAAATATTTAAATAAATGGTGTTCTATTATTCTTTAACAGTGTGATTAATTGCACGATTAATTATGATTACAGGTCTGTTGCATCTTAGGCGCATTTAACATGTGCGATTTCAGCTTTACGCGTGTGACGGTACCTCCCATAAGGCTTTGTGGGAATATGACATAACTGGAATATGTTTTGTGCTGCCTGTGCCAGGTACATATCTCTGTAAAGGTTATAGTCTACTATATCTATTCATCCCTTTTGTACACATAAATCATTTTGTACTTGAGGTTAAGAATATGGATTGTATACTTGCTTGCTTAAGGTTTGTGAGGCATTTGGTCAGCCTCTTTAGGAAGGAATTCACTAGGTTAAGTACCCGGTCGGGGAACAATGCATCTTGGAATGCTCCAATCCACATTAGAAGTCTACCTGAGGACGTTCAAGGCAGCATGTGGGTAATGGCTGCTACCTGCAGTCCTGAGTCATGCATGGGCATGTGACCTGCCCATGTGATTCCGAATCTCCATTTTGTGACTGGATTCTACAGAGGGTGAGGAGGGGGTCTCCACCCACAAGAGACAGTCTATTTAAACCCGTGGGAGACCCCTCCATTTTGTCTTCAGCTGGCTAAAGAAGAAGCCTCTCCACCCCCCCAGGACACTTGAAGGAAACTAAAACAAAGGACAGTAACTACAGGGGGTGTGAGTGATTGCTGGACCCAGGCTAAAAGAAGATTAGCCTGTAAAAGGGAACATTTTGGAACTGGTGAGGATCTTATCTGTATTTAGTGCAATTAGACATAGATTTGCGTATTTTATTTTATTTTGCTTGGTAACTTCTTTTGTTCTGTCTGTTACTACTTGAAATCACTTAAATCCTACTATCTGTATTTAATAAAATCACTTTCTACTTATTAATTAACTCAGAGTATGTATTAATACCTGGGGGAGCAAACAGCTGTGCATATCTCTCTATCAGTGTTATAGAGGGCGAACAATTTATGAGTTTACCCTGTATAAAGCTTATACAGGGTAAAACGGATTTATTTGGGTTTAGACCCCATTGGGAATTGGGCATCTGAGTGCTAAGGGCAAGCAGATTTCTGTGAGCTGTTTTCAGGTAAACCTGCAGCTTTGAGACAGGTGATTCAGACTCTGGGTCTGTGCTGGAGCAGATGGGTGTGTCCGGCTTCACCAAGACAGAGTGCTGAAACCACTGAGCTAGCAGGGAGAATAGAAACAGAAGTAGTCTTTGCACATCAGCTGGCAGCTCCCAAGTGGGATTCTGTGATCCAACCCGTCACAACGCGGTCGGCAAAACCAAAACAAAAACAAAAAAAAAGAGAAAAATTACAATTTAAATACTGTTTCTGTAGTGCGGGCGATTCTGCCTGCCATTACACTCAATGTAATTTTGACTATACGCGATTTTCGCTTTAGGCGCTGCCTGCGGAACGTAACCCCAGCGTAAGATGAGACAGACCTGTAATTTTTTTAATCGCTTGACAGCCCGAATTAGAACCACCGTCTTTATCTGGAAAAAATCACATTGCTACAAATGCCTGGGTGCCAATTAATTGCTTTACTGGTTCCGGATGATCCCTTGGAGTGTCCTGGCCAACAGCTTTAAAGCTATAAATATGATGGTCCCGAGCTCCATCTGGGAGCGCAAACAAACAACTCAACCCAGTCTTCGGGGGGAGCATTGTAGATTATCCCCCAGCACTGGGATCTGAGGAAAGGGGGATAAAAGGGAGTATCATTTCCAGATCCACGGAGCTACCATGTTTCAACAAAATCAGGGCCAGGTTTTATGTGGCCTAATGGATAGAGCATTGAACTGGGACTCAGGAGACCTGTTTCCCCCGCCCCCCACCTCTGCCACTGACCTGCTGGGTGAGCATGGGCAAGTCACCTTACCTCTCTATGCCTCAGTTTCCCCATCCGTAAAATGGGGCTAGTGATGCTGTCCTCCTTTGTACAGCGCTTTGAGAACTATGGCTGTCAGAGCTAGGTATTACTGGCATCCTATTGCCACCGTTCTTCCCACTGACTAGTAACATGCCCTGCACTGAGCACAACAGGGAATGGGGAAGGGTGGCAGAATAGAGCCCTTCATTAGTCTTCAATTGGCAGGGAATCCAGACCTAAGCTGTGCATCAGGCCATCCCCTCTGAAATACAGACCCAGCCTACTGAGAGGTAGGAATGCTAGTCAACTTTACTGAGAAGGGTCCATTAACAGCAATGGTACCATTTCAGATCGTCAGGGACTCTGTTCTGTCTCCACCTGCCCCTGCACCTCATAGGGACTTGGGTCTCCCTCAGCCAGGGAGTCTCCCCACTCTCTTACCCACACAGTGCATGAGCCAGTTCTGCCAGATGTCGAGTTCTGGGCAGCCTCCCCTACGCTCCACCGCACGGGAACGGACTCCCCATGCACCAGGTCACAATGCCATTTGGCCCAGCCTCACCTCTGTCTGGAAGGAGGGACAGCCACGTCAAATCTGAGTGGCGTTGCGCCCACACAGCCAGAGCGATGCTCTGGACTTAGTACGGGACCACTGCTTACAAGTGGTTGAGCCACGGCCACCCCCAGCTCCGTGGCCTGTGGAAGTATGAGCAAGTGAATCACCTCCCCCTAATTGGTGCCATTGATTAATGGGAACTGAATCTCCAAATCATAGAATCATAGAACTTAAGATCAGAAGGGACCATTATGATCATCTAGTCTGACCTCCCGCATGATGCAGGCCACAAAAGCTGACCCACCCACTCCTGAAATAATTCTCACCCTTGACTCAGCTGTTGAAGTCCCCAAATCTTGATTTAAAGACTTCAAGCAGCAGATAATCCTCCAGCAAGCGATCCCTGCCCCATGCTGTGGAGGAAGGCGAAAAACCTCCAGGGCCTCTGCCAATCTACCCTGGAGGAAAACTCCTTCCCGACCCCAAATATGGCGATCAGCTGAACCCCGAGCATGCGAGCAAGACTCTCCAGCCAGACACTCAGGAAAAAGACTTTCAATATCCCAACATTGACCATCGGTACTAATTACCAGTGGTGGCACAAATGCCTATTGAAATCTCCCCTTAATGACATAGTCAATACCATACCAAGCAAAATGACAGCTGCACATGGCCAGTACCTGTGGCAAGGGACAGAGACGGGGCAGGTCGGATTTGGAGTGCTAAGGCCCTGATCCGGCAGTCTGATCCCTGTGGGCAGACCCGTCAGTCCAGGGGACTCCGCACAGGCAAAACGGTCTGCCCAGGCCTATCATAGTGCAGGGTCCAGCCTAATTTGGGGTGTCCACTTGAGACATCTCGGGTGAAATCCCAGTCCCCATTTGAAGGCAACGGCAAAACCCCCATTGACTTCAGTGGAGCCCTTGTGCCTAATTTTAAGAGGGGAAGATCCACAGCTCTGACTTAAGTCAACAGGAACGTCAGGTCCTTGGCACCTCTGCCATTAAGGCAGCAGGTGTCCCAGCTTGGCACACTGCAGGTGAAAAGTTGTTGGCAGCTTGTCTACACAAGCATTACTGCTCCGTGCTGCTGGGACCAACGGCAGGCTGGGCTTTGGCCGTATGCTCTCAGAGCTGTCCTTCAGGGACTCTCACCTAAGCACCACACGAATATACAAAACAAAGTCTCTAGTGCACGAGCGAGGCTGGACTGTTCATAGAAAGCTGACCAAATACTCCATGTTTCAAGGAGCACAGCTCACCAAATGCTCCTCCGTGCAACACAGAGAGACAGAATGCAATTGCACAGCTCCAGCAGATGGCTACTCGTGCCACACCCAGAGCTGGCAGGCAGAGGTCTTTATGCTAATGAAAGGCTAAGCTTTCCTTTCAAGTTACACCCAGTCAGAGGGCCCCTTCAACACACTCCTTTCTTCCTTTTAGTGCACTCTAGCTCCTTTAAGCTGTCCTGGTTTGCTTGCTGCCAAGCCAAACACCACTGAAGCGTGAATTTTTTAGTGTAGGATTTAGCTCTTGATTCACGCATTAATAGAAATCAAGGACTACACATTTGCTTACCCTGCTTGAAATTCAGACCTAGGTTCGTGTGCCATCAGAATATAAATTAATACTGCACACATTGTTCTCAGACGCCCTGATTTCTATAGCAGAGGGTTGAATCCCTTATTTCCAGAATAAGAATTCTAGAAATAATATCAACTGGAGAGCCGGGCATGGGGATTGGCAGGGACAAACATCCACATGAAATAAATGGAAGCCCAGAGTTTCTCAATGTGCCACTATGTGCAAGATGCAATTTACAATTCTTCAGTATTGCTTCCTCCCACCCCCACGCCAAGTTATTTTCTATGGAATGTAGTCCCAATGTCTCTTGGCTGAATCATGCTGACAAAACAATGCCATAAGGCTCTGGTGTGCTTCTCATGTTTTGGACAGCCAGTATGTTACCACTATTCTTAGTAACATCACTATTTTATCCCCTAGAGAATATCACTAACAGTATGACAAAGGAGGTGCTGTTGTCATCATGAATAGGTCGGAATATGAACAAGAGGCTGCTAGGCAGCTCTCCAACACCACATTCTACAAGCCATTACCCTCTGATCCCAGTGAGGGTTACCAAAAGAGTACACCATCTACTCAAGAAACTGCCTGAAAAAGCACAAGAGCAAATCCGCACAGACACACCCCTAGAACCCCGAGCAGGGGTATTCTATCTGCTACCCAAGATCCATAAACCTGGAAATCCTGGACGCCCCATCATCTCAGGCATTGGCACCCTGACAGCAGGATTGTCTGGCTATGTAGACTCCCTCCTCAGGCCCTACGCTACCAGCACTCCTAGCTATCTTCGAGACACCACTGACTTCCTGAGGAAACTACAATCCATTAGTGATCTTCCTGAAAACACCATCCTAGCCACTATGGATGTAGAAGCTCTCTACACCAACATTCCACACAAAGATGGACTACAAGCTATCAGGAACAGTATCCCCGATAATGCCACGGCAAACCTGGTGGCTGAACTTTGTAACTTTGTGCTCACCCATAACTATTTCACATTTGGGGACAATGTGTACCTTCAAATCAGCGGTACTGCTATGGGTACCCGCATGGCCCCACAGTATGCCAACATTTTTATGGCTGACTTAGAACAACGCTTCCTCAGCTCCCGTCCCCTAACGCCCCTACTCTACTTGCGCTACATTGATGACATCATCATCATCTGGACCCATGGAAAAGAAGCCCTTGAGGAATTCCATCATGATTTCAACAATTTCCACCCCACCATCAACCTCAGCCTGGACCAGTCCACACAAGAGATCCACTTCCTGGACACTACAATACTAATAAATGATGGCCACATAAACACCACCCTATACCAGAAACCTACTGACCGCTATACTTACCTACATGCCTACAGCTTTCATCCAGACCACACCACTCGATCCATTGTCTACAGCCAAGCTCTACGATACAATCGCATTTGCTCCAACCCCTCAGACAGAGACAAACACCTACAAGATCTCTATCAAGCATTCTTACAACTACAATACCCACCTGCTGAAGTGAAAAAACAGATTGACAGAGCCAGAAGAGTACCCAGAAGTCACCTACTACAGGACAGGCCCAACAAAGAAAGTAACAGAACGTCACTAGCCATCACCTTCAGCCCCCAAACCTCTCCAGCGCATCATCAAGGATCTACAACCTATCCTGAAGGACAATCCATCACTCTCACAGATCTTGGGAGACAGGCCAGTCCTTGCTTACAGACAGCCCCCAAACCTGAAGCAAATACTCACCAGCAACCACACACCACACAACAAAAACACTAACCCAGGAACCTATCCTTGCAACAAAGCCCGTTGCCAACTCTGTCCACATATCTATTCAGGGGATACCATCATAGGACCTAATCACATCAGCCACACTATCAGAGGCTCGTTCACCTGCACATCTACCAATGTGATATATGCCATCATGTGCCAGCAATGCCCCTCTGCCATGTACATTGGCCAAACCGGACAGTCTCTACGTAAAAGAATAAATGGACACAAATCAGACATCAAGAATTATAACATCCAAAAACCAGTTGGAGAACACCTCAATCTCCCTGGCCACTCGATTACAGACGTAAAAGTCACAATATTACAACAAAAAAACTTCAAAAACAGACTCCAACGAGAGACTGCTAAATTGGAATTAATTTGCAAATTGGACACCATTAAATTAGGCTTGAATAAAGACTGGGAGTGGATGGCCCATTACACAAAGTAAAACTATTTCCACCCCCCTACAGTTCCTCAAATCTCCTTGTCAATTGCTGGAAATGGGCTATTTTCATTACCACTACAAACAGTTCTTTTTAATAATAATATAATATAATATATGGAGATATACCTATCTCATAGAGCTGGAAGGGACCCTGAAGGGTCATTGAGTCCAGCCCCCTGCCTTCACTAGCAGGACCAATTTTGCCCCAGATCCTTAAGTGGCCCCCTCAAGGATTGAACTCACAACCCTGGGTTTAGCAGACCACTGAGCTATCCCTCCCCCTCTCCTGCTGATAAAATCTCACCTTAATTGATCACTCTCCTTATAGTGTGTATGGTAACACCCATTGTTTCATGTTCACTGTGTATATATATACCTTCCTACTGTATTTTCCACTACATGCATCCGATGAAGTGGGCTGTAGCCCACAAAAGCTTATGCTCAAATAAATTTGTTAGTCTCTCAGGTGCCACAAGTACTCCTGTTCTTTTTGCGGATACAGACTAACACGGCTGCTACTCTGAAACCTGAAGTATGTCCCGTGACATCCAGTAGTAATGGCAGCTAGGAGCAACCATCCTCAAGCAGATCCAAGGGTTTTTCACTTCAGAGCGGCAGCGTGGATAGGACACTGGGTGTCAGGAGGCTTTGGTTCTATTTCCAGCTCTACTTGTGATTGACTGTGGGCAAGTCACTTTCCCCCTCTATGCCTCAGTTTCCCCTCCCACCTTTTGTCTACTTAGATTTCTAGATGTCTTTTTAGAAGCTCTTTGGGGCAGGGAATGTCTATTACTAGGTACAGCACCAAGCACCTGGAGTCCTGATCTCAGTTACGGTCTCTGGTGCTACCATAATACAGAGAGTTAATCATTAATTTATATATTTGTTCAAATTTATAAGGAGTATCTACACCCCCACACTACCCTCTGGGCACCTCTTCTGTGAATGAAACACCCAACATACAGGGACTGCTAGTAAATACCCACTACACTCCTCCGGCTGTTGAGGCCAGCTATTCTCTTTACTATGTAGTTCATTTATATATTCAATCATACCAAACCAAGAAACCTGGACCTTTACTTCAACTTAAAGAATCCACTACCCCCCAAAATGTCTTATGTACAGATTGAAGTGGAGATTTCACACAGGTAAAGAGGGGTATTTAACATGAGTCTCAAGACTAGTCACCACTTTGTAGTGCAATTCTCTTCAACACCCCAAGTGAATTGGTATCTGAATTTACACTGAATTGTCTGTTAGTTCCTCAGAACACTGAGCTATCATTAAAACACACATGCCTGGTAAGTAGCTTCTCCACAATCACTCATTCTTTTATTAAATGGAGTCACTAAATGTACAAGGTGACAGATTCTAGGCTTGCAGCACAGGAGACCATAGCCTGCCCCTGCCATCTCTCCTCCTATGTATGGATCACAACAAAGGTCATATTTACAAATGGGAATAAGTCCAGTATTACCAACTCCAAGCGCTCAAAAATTCTATATGAGGGTCCAAAGAAGTCATGAAATTGTCTTACAAATCATGAGATTTAAAAGAAAGAAAATCAACAACATTTGCCTTTTGGGGTTCTCATTTTCACACTTTTCTCTGCCGGCATGGAGGGCAAGAGGGGTACGTAGAAAAGAGCAGTACGCTGGGATTCTCACAGGATCACATAACTCTAGGAGCTGGGGCTGTAAGAAAAATGCTAACTCCCAGGAGTTCGACAAAAGGGGGAAAGACAAGTCTGTGCTCAGACACTTACCTCGCTCCTCCATTGATCTATGGGAAATGAACAGTGGGGACTCCCTAGCTCTGATTCACTGCTACCCAGCACCTTGTGTTGCAATTTACACCAGCGCACAGTCTGAACACTCCACTCACTCCCCCTGGCAGGAGCATTTTACACCCACTGTGCACAGGGGTCGGGGGCTGCACATGGCAGTCGGGAAACTGGCCCCGAGGAGCTAAACTCGCACAGATTCCAGTTCCCTAACAGAAAAGCTGGCCCCTGCATTCTTTCATGCTGCAATGCTGGGTTAGTGAACCAAATACAGCTGTCCAGGATTCACATGCACACAGTGTGTTTGTATTTTCACTCTCCTGTGCTTTGGCTCGCTGAAGCGGGATGGAAACTGCGTGACAGCCCCTTGCCCTGGGGCCCCCACGCTGCCAATGGCACAAAACAAGGGCCTTTTTGGCAGGCAGACGGCCACCAGCTGCACTACTGGCAACGTAACTGGCAATTGTGCACAGAGCTTCGGCTGCTCTAACTCCACGGAGCCCCATTGACTTCAAGGGACCAGCAGCTGAGGCCTGGTCTACACTACGATTTTAGGTCAAATTTAGCAGCGTTACCTTGATTTAAGCCTGGACCCGTCCACACGACGAAGCCCTTTTTTTCAACTTAAAGGGCTCTTTAAATCGATTTCTTTACTGCACCTCCGACGAGGGGATTAGCGCTGAAATCGGCCTTGCCGGGTCGAATTTGGGGTAGTGTGGATGCAATTCGACGGTATTGGCCTCCGGGAGCTATCCCAGAGTGCTCCATTGTGACCACTCTGGACAGCACTCTCAACTCAGATGCACTGGACAGGTAGACAGGAAAAGGCCCTTGAACTTTTGAATCTCATTTCCTGTTTGGCCAGCGTGGCAAGGTGCAGGTGAGTGCAGATCTCATCAGCGGAGGTGACCATGATGGAGTCCCAGGATCACAAAAGAGCTCCAGCATGGACCGAACGGGAGGTACTGGATCTGATCGCTGTATGGGGAGACGAATCCATGCTAGCTGAACTCTGTTCCAGTAAACGAAATGCCAAAACATTTGAAAAAGTCTCCAAGTGCATGAAGGCCAGAGGCTATAACAGGGATGCAAAGCAGTGCCGCGTGAAAATTAAGGAGCTAAGGCAAGCCTATCAAAAAAACAGAGAGGCAAACGGCCGCTCCAGGTCAGAGCCCTGAAGATGCCGCTTCTATGATGAGCTGCATACCATGCTAGGGGGTGCAGCCACCACTACCCCAACCCTGTGCTTTGACTCCGTCAATGGAGAAGCACGCAACATGGAAGCGGGTTTTGGAGACGAGGAAGATGATGATGAAGAGATTGAAGATCGCTCACAGCAAGGAAGCGGAGAAACCGGTTTCCCCAACAGCCAGGATATGTTTTTCACCCTGGACCTGGAGCCAGTAACCCCCGAACCAACCCAAGGTGTGCTCCCGGACCCTGAGGGCGGAGAAGGGACCTATGGTGAGTGTACCTTTGTAAATATTAGACATGGTTTAAAAGCAAGCGTGTTTAATGATTAATTTGCCCTGGCATTCGTGGCCAGTACAGCTACTGGAAAAGTCTGTTAATGTGTCTGGGGATGGAGCAGAAATCCTCCAGGGACATCTCCATAAAGCTCTCCTGGATGTACTCCCAAAGCCTTTGCAAAAGGTTTCTGGGGAGGGCGGCCTTATTCCGTCCTCCATGGTAGGACACTGTACCACGCCAGGCTAGTAGCACGTAGTCTGGAATCATTGCATAACAAAGCATGGCAGCGTATGGTCCCGGTGTTTGCTGGCATTCAAACAACATCCGTTCCTTATCTCCCTGTGTTATCCTCAGGAGAGTGATATCATTCATGGTCACCTGGTTGAAATAGGGTGATTTTATTAAGGGGACATTCAGAGGTGCCCGTTCCTGCTCGGCTGTTTGGCTGTGGCTGAACAGAAATGTTCCCCGCTGTTAGCCACGCGGTGGGAGGAGGGGTGAAGCGATCATCCCAGAGAATTGGGTGTGTGTGGGGGGGTTATTTGGGTTTGTGCTGTATGCTAACCCGCAAACCGCAGCCCCTTCTTTTAAATTGCCAACCCATTTTAAATGGCCAACCCAACGGCTGCTTGGTATGGGAAATGAGGGTGCTGCTGTTTGAAACCATTCCCACATGTTATGAAGGTTAAAGATGCCAAAAGACTGTGGCTTACCATGGCTGCCTGCAAGCCGAATTCTGTTGCCTGGCACTGCGTGAGTGATCTCTCACACCAAACCGGCAGGCCCTCAATATAAGAGGCAAAATGCGACCTTGTAACGAAAGCACATGTGCTATGTAATGTGAACAGCAAGGTTTAACGTGAAAGAGTCTACCCATTGTTCTCTAAAATGTGTCTTTTTAACTACCACTCTCCCTTTTCCTCCACCAGCTGCAAATGTTTCTCCTTCGCAGAGGCTAGTGAAGATTAGAAGGTGAAAAAAACGCACTCGGGATGAAATGTTCTCTCAGCTCCTGCTGTCCTCCCATACTCACAGAGCACAGCAGAATGCGTGGAGGCAGACAATGTCAGAGTGCAGGAAAGCACAATATGAACGCGAGGAGAGGTGGTGGGCTGAAGAGAGTAAGTGGCGGGCTGAAGATGATAGGTGGCGTCAGCTTGCTGACAGAAGGCAAGAGTCGATGCTCAGGCTGCTGGAAGATCAAACTCATATGCTCCAGCATATGGTTGAGCTGCAGGAAAGGCAGCAGGAGCACAGACCGTCACTACAGCCCCTGTGTAACCAACAGCCCTCCTCCCCAAGTTCCATAGCCGCCTCACCCACACGCCCAAGAACGCGGTGGGGGGGCCTCTGGCCACCCAGCCCCTCCACCCCAGAGGATTGCCCAAGCAACAGAAGGCTGGCCTTCAATAAGTTTTTAAGTTTTCAAGTGCAGTGTGGCCTTGTCCTTCCCTCCTCCCCCACCCCACCTGGTGCTTCCCTCCCAGGCTACCTTGGCAGTTATCCCCCTATTTGTGTGATGAATTAATAAAGAATGCATGAATGTGAAGCAACAATGACTTTATTGCCTCTGCAAGCAGTGATTGAAGGGGGAGGGGAGGGTGGTTAGCTTACAGGGAAGTAGAGTGAACCAATGGGGGGTGGGNAGCCACTCCACCCCAGAGGATTGCTCAAGCAGCAGAAGGCTGGCCTTCAATAAGTTTTGAAGTTTCTAATTTTTAAAGTTTTAAAGTTTTATAGTGCACGGTGTCCTTGTCCTTCCCTCCTCCCCCACCCCACCCAGCGCTTCCCTCCTCCCCCATCCCTCCTGGGCTACCTTGGCAGTTATCCTCCTATTTGTGTGAATTAATAAAGAATGCATGAATTTGAAGTAACAATGACTTTATTGCCTCTGCAAGCGGTGATCGAAGGGGGGAGGGGAGGGTGTCTAGCTTACAGTGAAGTAGAGTGAACCGGGCGGGGGCGGGGGGGAGGTTCATCAAGGAGAAACAAACAGAACTTTCACACCGTAGCCTGGCCAGTCATGAAACTGGTTTTCAAAGCTTCTCTGATGCGCACCGCACCCTGCTGTACTCTTCTAATCGCCCTGGTGTCTGGCTGCGCGTAATTAGCGGCCAGGCGATTTGCCTCAGCCTCCCACCCCGCCATAAACGTCTCCCCCTTACTCTCACAGATATTGTGGAGCGCACAGCAAGCAGTAATAACAATGGGAATATTGTTTTCGCTGAGGTCTAACCGAGTCAGTAAACTGCGCCAGCGCGCTTTTAAACGTCCAAATGCACATTCTACCACCATTCTGCACTTGCTCAGCCTGTAGTTGAACAGGTCCTGACTACTGTCCAGGCTGCCTGTGTATGGCTTCATGAGCCATGGCATTAAGGGGTAGGCTGGGTCCCCAAGGATAACTATAGGCATTTCAACATCCCCAACGGTTATTTTCTGGTCTGGGAAGAAAGTCCCTTCCTGCAGCTTTTGAAACAGACCAGAGTTCCTGAAGACGCGAGCGTCATGTACCTTTCCCGGCCATCCCATGTTGATGTTGGTGAAACGTCCCTTGTGATCCACCAGTGCTTGCGGCAGCATTGAAATGTACCCCTTTCGGTTTATGTAATCGCTGGCTTGGTGCTCCGGTGCCAAGATAGGGATATGGGTTCCGTCTATCGCCCCACCACAGTTAGGGAATCCCATTTCAGCAAAGCCATCCACTATGACCTGCACATTTCCCAGAGTTACTACCCTTGATATCAGCAGCTCTTTGATTGCATTAGCTACTTGGATCACAGCAGCCCCCACAGTAGATTTGCCCACTCCAAATTGATGCCCGACTGACCGGTAGCTGTCTGGCGTTGCAAGCTTCCACAGGGGTATCGCCACTCGCTTCTCAACTGTGAGGGCTGCTCTCATCTTGGTATTTTGGCGCTTCAGGGCAGGGGAAAGCAAGTCACAAAGTTCCATGAAAGTGCCCTTATGCATGCGAAAGTTTTGCAGCCACTGGGAATCGTCCAAGACCTGCAACACTATGCGGTCCCACCAGTCTGTGCTTGTTTCCCGGGCCCAGAATCGGCGTTCCACGGCATGAACCTGCCCCATTAACACCATGATGTGCACATTGCCGGGGCCTGTACTTTGTGAGAAGTCTATGTCTATGTCCTCCTCACTCTCATCACCGCGCTGCCGTTGCCTCCTCGCTTTGGCAGGTTCTGCATATACTCCAGGATAATGCACGTGGTGCTTATAGTGCTCATAATTGCCGCAGTGATCTGAGCGGGCTCCATGATCCCAGTGCTATGGCGTCTGGGCTGAAAAAAGGCGCGAAACGATTGTCTGCTGTTGCTTTCACGGAGGGAGGGGGGGCCTGACGACATGTACCCAGAATCACCCGAAACACTGTTTTTGCCCCATCAGGCATTGGGATCTCAACCCAGAATTCCAATGGGCGGCGGAGACTGCGGGATCTGTGGGATAGCTACCCCCAGCTACCCACAGTGCAACGCTCCGGAAGTCGACGCTAGCCTTGGTACTGTGGACGCAGTCCGCCAACTTAATGCACTTAGACCATTTTGTGTGGGGACACACACAATCGACTGTATAAAAACGATTTCTAAAAAAACGACTTCTATACATTCGACCTAATTTCGTAGTGTAGACATACCCTGAGGATCTAGCCCAGTCCATGCTGAGTGCTCTCCACCATGGGAATGCTGAGGTTGCTTCACGGAGCAGGGCAGGCAGAGGCAGCTTTCTGCTAACCAACCAGGAGCCTGGGTTTGCAGCTGCACTTGAAGGGCAGCATCTATAGGACTGGTATCAGTGCACACTTCTCAGGTGACTTGTCCTTTCGCCAGAACTCTGGAAAACAGCCCATCCCAGTGCAGTGTTTACCCAACCAAGACATCATTGATCAGCTGTCACTTGCCCTCACTGCTTCTTTCAAATAGCAGAGAACTGATAATGGATTCAGCCCCCCAGCAGGAGATGCTGCTGCGCTGCAAGTGGAAATGTCAGCACCCCCCAGGACTACTGCTAATTGGTGGGGGGCAATAACAGAGAGACATGAGGGAAGGGTAGGAGTTAAACGTGCCTAGGTAGTGGTGGAGAGCGAGATGTGCAAAACTCATACATATGCAAAAAAATTGACCAGCAAATAATATATATAGTCAATTCCTTACTGCGTTATAGACCTATTTTCCTTGCTAAGTCCGAACCTCCCTCGCCCATGCTTATCGCAAGAGAATCACTGGATTATTAGAGCTTCTCAGGATTTTTCCCCCCATATGACATCTTGACAAAAATAACAAAATGATCAATTTTGGCAAGTTTCCTACAGAGGCTTTTGGGGGATTTGGTTTCAGTGAAAAGTTTGGCCCAACCAGCTGAAATTCCAGCTTTAGGTTTCTAAAAACCAAAAAGTTTTTTCAAGACATTTTTGGTCACCAAAAGCTGAACATTTTTCAGCAACACCCGGTAGGGGGGGGGGGAGGGGGGGGGCATGGAGGGGGAAGGGAATGACTTGAAAATAGCCATTTCCTGTGGAACTGTCGCTTGGGATGAAAAAGCCTTTTTTCACTGAAAAAACATTTAAAAGAGCCCCTTCCCACCAGTACTAGTGATTACATAGCAGTGACTCATTTAGCCGGGCAAGCAGTCTTCTCCCAGGCTACCACCAATACCCTTTAGTCGCCTGGGGCTACATTTTGGAAATTTCTGTGATGCCTGCCCAATTGCAGGCAGTTTTTCATCCTTAGTGTGAAAAATCGGGACAGGGGGTAGAAGGTAATAGGAGCCTATATAAGAAAAAGACCCCAAAATCGGGACATCTGGTCACCCTACAGTGGTAGGTGGCAGAAGAAGGTGACAGTGCAGGGCCATTGGGGACAGAGCGGTAGAGCGAATGGTTGCATGACAAAAAACAGCAGCCAGAGCCTTGGACTATGCTTTAGTGACTTCACTACAGAATGTTAGATTTGTGACTGGGAAACATATAGAAATACATTTCCTAGTAGGCCAAGATTTTTAAAATGCATTATTTGCCAAGGTCATTATCTTACATCATTGCTATCTCAAGAGGTCATTATTTTGGGGAGTTTCTGTACTAAATTTTTTTATTATAATTATTTTTATGTAAGAACGGCCATATTTGGTCAGACCAATGGTCCATCTATCCCAGCATCCTGTCTTCTAACAGTGACTATTCCAGGTGCTTCAGAGGTAATGAACAGAACAGGGAATCATCGAGTGATCCATCCCCTGTCGTCCACTCCCAGCTTCTGGCAAACAGAGGCTAGGGACACTCAGAGCATGGTGTTGCAACCCTGCCCATCCTGGCTAATAGCAATTGATGTACCTAACCTCTATGAACTTATCTAGTTCTTTTTTGAACCCTGTTATAATTTGGGCCTTCACAACATCCCTGGCAAAAAGTTCCACGGGTGACTGTGCGTTGTGTGATGAAATACTTCCTTTTGTTTGTTTTAAACATACTGCCTATTAATTTCATTGGGTGACTCCTGGTTCTTGTGTTAAGTGAAGGGATAAATGACACTTCCTTATTCATTTTCTCCAAAACAGTCAAGATTTTATAAGCCTCTATCATATCCCCTCTTAGTCGTCTCTTTTCCAAGCTGAAAATCATTTTTGTTGCCTTTCTCTGTACCTTTTTCAATTCCAATATATCTTTTTTGAGATGGGGTGACTAGAACTGCATGCAGTATTCAAGATGTGGGCATATCATGGATGTATATAGTAAAGTGGAGGAGCTTGGTTTGCCAGACTGATCAGCTAAGCCAATACTGACAACCTATATGAAAAGGCTGCAAAACACCATGCCTCTGGACTTCATCAACATGCAGAAAGCCTTATAAGCTAGTCACTGTCAAAGCCAATTTTAGAAGAACTTAATGAGGCTGTTAAGAATGCTGGAGACACAACTCAGTTTATGTGAACCAACATGGCTGTTGCACCATCCTTTCTATTTAAGTAAGAGATACCACACACTACAAACTGGAGGCCAATGTTAAGTGCATTGTTTCTTGTTAATCCTGAAGTTGGACACTGGTTTCAAACAAGACTGACAAATGCTCGCTATCTTTCTGAAAAAACTCAGCTGACTTCTAGAACAGGGTAGGGTGACCAGATGTCCCGATTTTATAGGGACAGTCCCGATTTTTGGGTCTTTTTCTTATATAGGCTCCTATTACCCCCCACCCCCTGTCCTGATTTTTCACATTTGCTGTCTGGTCACCCTAGAACAGGGGTAGGCAACCTATGGCACGAGCTGATTTTCAGTGGCAGGATGGAGGCAGGTCAGGTCAAGCCTCACTGGTCCTAGGAGTCCCAAACTGTCCCCTTCCCTAGGTCAGCATCTCTCCAAATGCACCACTTTGAGTGTGCCATTAGTTGCTCATGTAAATATAGGTGTAGTCCACACTGAGCGGGTGGGTCTTTATCCCAGTCTATTGGCTGATGCACGTAGGAGATTTCTGAGTCTACCACCGCTACTAGCTACCACAGCAAGCTCTGTAGCTGATGCAGCAAATGCTCATGCTGTTAGTTTTGGAGGTTCCAGGTAGAGGTCCTGCTGCTGTCCTGAGTGGGGTCAATTATACAGGCATGCTAAAAGGCCAGCCAGAACTGGGTATTTGGCCCTCTAAGTGGGTTGCTGCCCTTGCTTTGTCCCAGTCGGGGGTTTTGTGGTTATGTTTTTAACTTTTTAAAACTTTAAAACAAAATAAATTGGAAGTACCAGGTAGTTGCTGAATTTGGATGCTCTGTATGTGTGTTTCCCAGGGTTAAGCACTCACACACATACAGAGCATCCAAATTCAGCAACTACCTGTATGTGAAGTTTCCCAGGGTTAAGCCCTGCACTGTCACCTTCTTCTGCCACCTACCGTTGTAGGGTGACCAGATGTCCCGATTTTGGGGTCTTTTTCTTATATAGGCTCCTATTACTCCCTACCCCCTGTCCCGATTTTTCACACTTGCTGTCTGGTCACCCTATGCCACTGTAACCTCTGCAAGTCGATCTCTCGCGGTACCACCCAGCTGTCCGTGATTTCAGTTCTCAGGGGGGGGAACCTCGCTGCTAGTGCAGTCTGGACTGTCTCTTCCACAGAAACACTGTCCCACAGCAGGTCTAAGCACTTAGATCTGGTTATCAGTGATTTCAGCTCTAGTAGTCACTTATGGAGCCTAATCAGCTCTCTCGCTAAACAGGAGAGAGGGGCAGGTCAAATAGTGCCTGTGACTCTTAGGCAGAGCCCACACCACCAAGCAAAACACCTGTGCCCCACCCTCTCTTTCTTCACTGGGATCTGGCATCCAAACCTCCTGCTTAGGGAGTGCAGTTCAGTTGGGGGTGACCAGTGCTTAATTTGTAATGAAAGAGGTGCTGGGGCTCAAGCAAGTTTGTTACTTTCATAACTGATGTGACAAGCCCAGAGGTCCCAGGTTTATGAACTGCCAAGCCTAGAGGTGCTGAGGCTCAGCCCTGGCAAGCCCTAGCACAAATTAAGCACTGAGGGAGACCCCCTCATTCAGTCAGGCTAAGTACAGTTCTGCTGCCCTTTACTCATACAATAAGGATAACAACATTTCACGACCCCCACATTTAATACTTAAGTGATTTGTAACCCAACACCAGCCAAAATTGATCACTTGGGCAGCACAGCTCTGTCTGCTGGATACCTAGGCAGAGTAGGTGTGTTCATGTAAATACAGTCTGGTCCTTAAGCCTTTCCACCCACCACTGGCTCATCACTAGCTGTCAGGGGAGAGCTCATTCAGACCTTGCTTATAAATAATAATTTGAAATGATTAGGTAGGCCAATATAGCCGAAACAAATGCACTGACATTGTCATAAATAACAGCTGTATGAAGAAGCTAGTCTNGGGGGGGGGGGGGGGGGGGGGGGGGGGGGGGGGGGGGGAGCAGTGTTGGGGAAATTCAGGGGGGGTGTAGGAAAATCCCAGCATCTGATTTACGTGGACAACTCCAGGGAGGGTTGTGCACGCAACCCGACATGTGTCCACACCTCAGGGTGCAGTGGCACGTGAAGAAAAGTGGACCTGTACAATCTAGGCTGAAGATCCGCCCTATCTGACAAACACCCTGTAGAGCTGTGCCTGATCCATAACAAAGACTTATTCAGACAGCAGTGATGCAACAGTCATTCTTAGAGAGACCAAATTCAAATCTCTCCCAATCCAAGGAAACACGGAAAGGCTGCCAGATCCGCCTATGGCAGTTTTAACAATCTCAGATGTTTTCCTTGCAGTGTGTATTGGAAACTATGAGTGACAGGGCATTTTTTAACCCGCTAGCAGAGCAGCAGGCAAAGGGTTGGGGTTTCTTTTAACTCGTTCAACTGAACAAGCATTTCAGAGAACTAGGGGCCTGAGCTAGCAAATTCATCCATGCAAGAGTGGAAATGGCTGGAGCCAATAACTAATGGCTTCTTGCCTGAATAAGAACTGTGAGATGGGGCCCTAGTTTTGCCAAACTAGCGTACCTGTAAAGAGTTAAAAGGAATATGGAGAAAAACCGCTGAATGTTGTAAGGTCATTACTTGGTCTCAGTATAGATACAAACAGTCTACTGCTAATTTTCTTTCTGGCTAAATGTTTGATCGGAAGGAAGAGGTCGTTTTTTTTTAACATGATGCAAATGAGGCCACAGACAGGTGGGGAAATGTGCTGTTGTCATCAGCCACCTGGGATCCATGTGCCAGCATGAGCCCAATAGTTTCTTAGATGGTTTGAGACCAAGATGATATTTTGCATGCACAGTGAGGGCACTAAGACTAGCTATGCAATGGGGTGCCAAGCTTCCTGAGAGAGAGAGAGAGATCTGAAGGAATAAACACTGGGTTGGGGGGGTCTAATCTAGGTTCTGCCACTTAATTTACTGCATGGCCTTGAGTAAGTCAAGTCAGATCCCTGCCGGGCCTGATCTCAGGGATGTGGTGAGGGGTGAATGATGGTAAAGTGCTCTATAAATGCTAAGCACTGTTGTTATTCCTGTCTGAGCAGAGAAGAGAAAGGCTAGGCGGCTTCTTACTGACAGCACTTTTGTCCCACTCCACAGAAATCCCCTGCTTCCCAGACTGAGCTCACCCCTCCCCTTTCTGTCACCCTGAGCTCCCTCAGACGACTGCGCTGCACCTAGCAGTTTTTCTCTAGTGAGGAATTTTTGTGCCTGTATAATTACGGGCGCTGTGCTCCTGCAGGAATCTCCTAATCTCCAAGCACACAGCCTTCATTGTGTGTGCACAGGGTTGGGTTCTTGTTAAATCGCCAGGCTCCCCAGGGGGAGAATCCCTCCTCACACTAATGCCATCTTGTAGCAATCTGCCAAGACAGTTCAGCTCTCCCAGGCTGCCCGCATGAGTCAGGGGACAGAGTCATGTCAGCAGGGCTGGATCAACCTTCTGAGCGCCGAGGTCCTACAAATTAGCACCTTTTCCTCCCCATGTCCTGACCCTCTTATTCCTGACATGCCTCTTTAGAATCCCTAATGCAACAGATAAATCCAGTTCCCCTTTGGGCAGGGCAATGCCAACAGGGACCAGATGCCCCTGCCAATGGCCTGAAATGGGGCAGAGCCCCGTGAAGAAACAGGCCAGCTCTGACAATGTGGCAATGCACATCCACTGGCCCCAAAAGTACGTGCACATTTCCAGAAACACATGGCTCTCCCGTGTGTTTCTGCTCCAGGGGCTGTTTTGTATCTCCCCTAAAAGAAAAGGGGGCAAAGAAATCTAAAAGGCAGGAATCTAGGGAAATCCCCATGCAATAATAAAATCCCCAACCTTACCCAGAGAGTTAAAGGGACCGGCTTCCATGTATTTAAAAATATTAACTAATTTCCAGGCTCTTCTGGAGAGTGCCCTTTAAATTGGATTTTTAAAATTCCCTTTCAACTTTGTATAAGGGGTTTCATGCCCCCCTGTTGATGTTTAAAAGGGTCTTTTGCTAACCAGTTGACAGAGAAACCATGAAACTGGCTAGACACAAAGGCCCAGATCCTCAAAGGTTTTCAGGCTCCTAACTTCCAGGGATTTCAGAGGGAATTAGGAGCCTACATACCTTTGAGGATCTGGGCCAAAGGGCTGTCAAACACAGCAAGCAAACAAACTGGAAAATCCAGAGACCATTTCTTTTTTTACTAACGCCTTTTAGCATCTTAGGCCCTGAGCCTGCCAAAATTTACAGGCATGCGTAACTCCCCCCACACACGCACGCTGGCTGCAAGGGGATTTGTATTTATCAGTTGTATTACTGTAGCACCCAGAGGCCCTAATCATTGAATCTATTGTGCTAGGCATTGCACAACACAGAGCAAACTCACAGGTGAAGCATGGGCATTAGGCGTTACTTGTATTTGTTAGGTGTTACTTGTACATGTATTAGTAGGTAGAACGGATTGGGATTTTCAAATGGACAGTGTCCCTTTAAGGGTCCCATCGTAGCTAGCCAAAGTTTTCTGCCTTTATTCTATAAAGGCAGGGAATGCATTGATGCAAATGTCCATTGGGATGTCCTTGAAGATGGCCTGTCCATGCTGTTTGGACCAGAATGAGCCAGTTTTAGGAATATTTTTCTGGAGAAATTGGGATTAAGATGGATCCCCTGACTGAATCACAGCCTTCCCTTCCCCTTGAAGAATTCAGGGTGGAAAGCTTACCCCCGCATGTTCTGACAGGAGAGGCCGGCCTGCAAAAAGCATCCCCTTTCTTCTCAAGGGAGAAACCTCTCTCTGGTATGGAGAAATTAAGAAGTTTCCCTTCTGTGCTAAAGCAAGAGACCGTTTGGTGAAAACAGCCCCTGAACAAGAGCTGGGAAAAGCACTCTTAACCGAAGGTGGATGAGTAAACCCGATGCTGCGCGGGAATGCCTGGTTTGAAGGTTTTTAATCCCTTGTATTCTGCAGGGGGAGATCCAGGTAAGGAAACAAGGTCTCACACAGAACTGGGAAAATCCCTCTCTTGGGGAATGTGTATTGAAAGTATAACCCTGTGTATTCCGCAGGGGGCACAGAACATCCTCCTCCTCAGGAATGTATTTCCCCCTAAGCAGGGAGACCTTATCTTCTCTAATGCAGGTTTTCCAATTTTGTCTTTATGAGAGTCCTGAGAAAGCCACCAGCTTCCCTCTGAAGAACTGACAAGTTCTCACCATCCCCAAAGGCTGGCTGGCCTCCGCCACTAGCATACTGGGTCCCCGCACAGCTCAGACCCCCCCTTTCCCTTTGGCTCTCCAAATACAAAGAGAGAAGAAAACTAGAATGGAAGTGTAGCTGAGTGGAGGTTCCTTCGCCATCCCAGCATCCTCTGTTACCCCTGCCCAGAGCATCAAGGGGTTCCTTACGAGGAAGCAAGTGGCGTGAAGTGGACAGCAGCATGGCCCTGGTGTTGCAGTGAGAAGGGCTAAGGCAGGAACTTGGGGAGGGACAATTCAGGGTGCTGGGGAGAGGGGAATGAGATGGGTGTGAGGAGACAAAGGAAACAAAGGCAAGGGGAAGAAGAGAGAGAAAGATGCTTTCAGCCTATGTTTCCAGAGCCAATGGCACTGCAGCCACTTACACACAGACTTTGGCCCAAAGTAAGATAACAGGAAGACAGAACAAGAGCCAGCAAGACAGGTGGGGAGAGTGGCGAAGGAGCAGCTCCTCTTCAATGGTCTTTGCCTTTAGAAAGTGGTAGCAGGTGGACATTGAGGCCTCAGTAAGTGCTGTCCTAAGTGTGCCATGGCTGGGTGTGGTAAGGCTGCAGATGGTGCTCTAAGAGTTTGGTCTGGTCTACCCTGGCAAACCCAAAGTGTGTGAGAACATAGGCTGGATGCAACTGGGCTGTGATTGGCTTCCCCAAGAGGGAGGTAACTGTAAAGCCAGATCTCCAGCTGGTATAAATCAGCCTTGACTTCAATGGAATGACACCAATTTACACCAGCTGGGGATCTGGCCTCACTGACTACAATGAAGTGACACCACTTTACACCAATGGGGACTCTGTCCCACAATGTAAAAAGGCCATAGCAAAGCAGGTGATTTTAAGACCTCGCAATCAGTGATTATAGTAAACTTCAGGGCAAACCAACCCCCTGGGAACAGCACCTTCACTTCTCAGCCTGAGTCAGCAGCTGGAATCTGGGATCATTCCCTGTTGTGCTGACTTTGGCTAGCAATGAACTGAATGGTAAACCCACCTGCTCTCTGCTGAAGTGCTGGCTGACTTTCATAAAGTAGGCAGGTGGTAGAGCTGCAGAATGACAAGGTGGGACTGGCTTCTGAACTGAAGCAAGGAGTCAAGCTGTCTCTGCCTGTCCATTGTGGAAGTGAAGATGTTAAGGCCAAAAGGGACAATTGCCATCATCTAGTCTGACCTCCTGTGTAACATCAGCCAGAGAACCTTAGCCATAATCTGTGCATCAAGCCTGGAGCTTCTCACTGAGCTACAGCATCTCCATTAAAGATACCCCATCTTAACTGATAGACTGCATGATGGAGAACCCACCACATCCCTGGGTAAGTTGTTCCAGTGAATTATCTTCACTGTTAAATACTAAGATGCTAGCTAGGAGTGTCAGTCCACTCAGTGACTGGTTCCACATGGAGGACAAGAGCCTATTACTGTTACTAGCTAATAAAGTTATCCCTTTAGCTCAAGTAGGAGAGTCATCTGGTTTGGTGCTGAATCTCCAGACCTGTGATGACATGGTGGGATTGGTGGATCAGAAACATGTGGGTCTGATTCTCCATTGCCCTGCACCTGGTGTTGTCATTTAGATTGGTGCAGAGAGTGCGTAACTCTCTGACATTCTGCTCTGCTAGCAATCACTTTGCACTGATGTAAATGTCAACACAAGGAGTGGAGAATCAGGCCCCATTCAAACTTCTAGGCTATAATTTCTAGGTCATATCTTTATATTTCTTCTCCCTCAGGGACATTTGGAATGAAAACAAGAGCTTTCTCTTTGAAGAGTTTATCTGCTCGAGTGGTCATCCCTACATGAAACCCTCACCCTCTGATTATGGCACAAGCATCTCAACAGCAGTAGACGGAGGTTCCAAACTCCGGTGAATGTGCCTTCAGGTGAGGGGCCGGAGACAGCAGAGGAGGGACAGTTAAGGGACATGTTTTCATGCAGACTCTGCTAACAATAGTGGAGGAGAGATAAATACAGAAAGTTGCTTCTATGTAAGGAGACTGGTCTATAAATGGAATGCTCTCCAGAAGTGATCTGAGTTGTTAGAAGGACTCTGAGCATTCCCAGGCACTGTCTTACAATTCAACCCAGAGATGTTTATTCTACATCGCACCCAAGGCCCTACGGTATCCACCCCATAGCCACATATTACAGCCAGAGTTTACAGAGCATGAGCTCTGAGCTCACGTCCATGAATCATCATATCACTACCGCCCAACAACGCACGTTCTCAGGTCACCTCTGGGATATGTCTAACCACCGGCCAATACCATATACACTCGAGTGGTGGAGGGGATGTAATTCCTGAGGTTACCTCCATGGCGCGTCTGATCTTCACCAGTTCAAGAAATGAGTCCTCAGGACAGCTCCACCATTCAACTGGTTTCCATGGCCCAAGTTCTGGTGGAACTGAGCCCACGTGAGACAGCTGAACTTCACCAGCAGAAAGGTGGCATGTGAGAGATGCCTCTGGTGTCTGTCTGTCCAAGGCCTGCAGGCCTCAGGAGCTCCACTACAAGTTACCTAATCTCCACTAGCCTGGACAATGCCACTCTGGAGGTCGCTAGTGGGACAGCTGATCTGAAGAGCAGGGGGAAGCTAAGTGAGTTGTGAGATTTGCCTGAACCCAGATCTCTGGCCCAACAGGACTTTTCACATGGCTCCTGCCTGTGTTTTCCTTAAATACCAAAGGCATTCTGATTCTCAACATCCTGTTATAGCTTTGATGCTTTAAATTCAATTAGAACTGTTCAGCTGTCCCCAAGTAAATCCAGATGCATTTGGAACAATTTAAACTGAATTAAAAAGGTGGGGGAGGATGGAGAAAAATGAAGCTGGAAGGCAGCTGAGTCTTAGCCTTCCCATTTCAATCCTGGGTGCAGGGAAGGGAGTTCCTGGTGGGTTTGGACAGCCTGTGAGGGGTGCTGCTCAGCTCCTGGGCATGGCAGGAAAACATGCCTCAAAATGGGAAACGGCAAGAAGAACAGTCACCCTCAGCATGATGATGAGGAAATGGCTGCTGGGGATGTCAGCCTTGGTGTTTTCATTATGGAGGCCCCTGGCAGAGACTCTGTGGTCGGGCTGCCTTCTACACTGGGCCCCACAGGGGGCGAGGATGCCTGGTGTTCTCTGAAAGTAGTAGGTGGTCAGTGGGTGTGTGCAGAAGAGGGCACCCTCAGGGCAGGAGCAGAGTGCAGGCTGTGGTGCGTGATGTGCTGGAGTTGTGGCAATGGAAGGGGATGTTTGGGAGGGGGGGCAGAGAGGGCATGTACCATTAGGTGACTCCTTGCTTTTGTGTCAGATGTGGTGTATGCGCAGCAAGCCAAACCATGTGTTCATGATACAGCCTCTCACATGCTAGCACTTCTTCTTCTTTAACATCACTCAGCTCCCTCCCTCTCAATGCCCCCATGGCTTATCCCTGCTTGCCTTCACTATTGTAGTAGTGCCCGTTGGCCTCCCCTCTTCTCCTTCCTCCCAGCCTGCCCTTGGTAACATCCCCAAGGCTCTAAGCCACCACCATCAGCTTCCTCCTGCTGCTACCCCCACTTCACAGCACCTCCTTCCCCCGCCTTCAAGGGCCTACATCCCCTTGGCTCCACCTATGCCTCCGAGCTCACTTCCTTCTCCTCAGTCACACCCCTGATGGACAAGTCTGACAGGAAATAATAGGGAACCCGCGAGGGTGCTATGGAAAGGGAAGAGGGGTCTTGAGACATTACTCCCCAAACCTTCAGGTTTTCGCAGAGAACAGGCTAGCGTGGGGTGGTTTGAGCCATACAGAGATGTTACCATTCTCTGTCCAATGACACACAACTGTCCCATAATGGGTCTCCCCAACCCTCTCCTTAACCTTTGGCCACCCTCAGCTTGGTTCTTTCTAGTCTGCTCTCTCTACCCTGGGAGCACGCACCCTCTCTTCTCCTTCCCATCCCTTCTCAACCCCCACCACTGTCAGGAGTCCTAGATAGCTGTCGCTTCTCACCGATGCTTTCCCCCCTTTTCTGACTACCTGCACCTGCCCAGAGAGCTGAAGTAGGGATCCTTAGCCCTAGGCAGAGTCCCACTGGAGACCCCAAGGTCTTTGCTCTGAAACCCTGTCCAAGAATGGGGCCTTCTCTGTGAGCCCTTCATGGCAGGGAATGTGGCTCATGCCACATGCCCAGTTCAGCAAGCTCTCAGGCGTGTGGCTCATGCTGACATCAATGGAAGAGGAGCAGGCCCTAGCTTGTCAAGCACTGCACAGACTGATTGTAAGGAGGCAGTGTGGCGAGTGCATTGCTTTTCACACTGTGGGATGCGACAAGGCATCAGGGGGATGGAAGTTGGGACACAGGGCCACGGCTGGCTGGGTGTCACACCAGGGAGGGCACGCAGGAAGTCATTAGGGTGGGCGAGAGCACAGCCCCACCCTGCCCAGCCACGCCCTGACAGCAGCCTGCTGCTCCCCCGTCTCCCCGCCCAGATGGCTGGGCACTCCCTGTACCCTCTCCCTGCTGTCCTGGCCTGACTGCAGCCCTGCGTATTTCAAACCCTCCACAGCCTGCGGGAATGAGAGGCTCTGGGCAGGGGGAGGGAATGCGAGGAGCCCCAGCCCGCTCTGCACCACGCTGCCATGGGCTCCTCCAGGGATGGCGCCAGCTGGGTCCTGCTGCCACCCCGGCCATGAGCTGCCCGTTCCCCTCAGTGAGTCCTTTTCTGCTCAAGACGGGCAGGAGTTGGGGGGGAGGGGAGACTGTGATGCGACTCCCACAGAGAAGGGGGGCAAAGAAAAAAAAGCTTAAGAACCTCTGGTCTAGTGCTGCACTGGGACACAGGGGGCTCGGGTTCTATTCCTGGCTCTGCCACCAACTTGTAGTCTGACCATGGGCAAGTCCCTCTGCCTCTCTGGGCCTCTGCTTCTCCTCCCACCCTTAGTCTCTTTAACAGCAAGTTCTCTGGCGCAGGGACTGTCTCTCACTGAGAGTTTGTACCTAGCAGAAGGGGGCCCCGGTCTAATGATAGTAATGACAATGGTCACAGGACTGCCTTAGCCCATGTTCCGCAGGGGCTGTTCAGCCAGCCCAGGATCACTGGAACACACCGTGTTCTCACCATGCCCCTTCACCTTGCTCCAGCCACTGCTTTGTCTCCCCGGAATGCTCCTACACAGCTGGAGGTTCCCTATCACAGGAACCGCTTCTGGCAGCTGTAGGTCCCTTTTGCACAGCTGTAGCGTGGCTACATGGTCTTGACCTTGGCTGCTGGTCCAGCTCGGAGTTGGTGACTGCAAGGGCATTCCACTCCCTGGACATGAACACCAATTCTAGAGCTGCGAAAACCCTAATTCATCTGGGATGTGATGCTAGATTCACCCTCTGTGCACACTACACACCAAGTGTGTCTGTCCACAGTTACCTGTGGAACTCATTGCCAGGGGATGTTGTGATGGCCAAAACTATCACTGGGCTCAAAAAAGAGTTAGATAAGTTCATGCAAGATAGGTCCATCAATGGCTATTAGCCAAGATGGTCAGGGACACAATCAGGGGCACTGGGTGTCCCTAAACAGCTGACTGCCAGATGCTGGGACTGGATGACAGGGGCTGGATCACTCGATGATTGCCTGTTCTGTTCATTCCCTCTGAAGCAGTTGGCATTAGCCACTGTCAGAAGACAGGATACAGGGTTGGATGGACCATTGGTCTGACCCAGTCTGGCCATTTTTATGTTGCAGTCCATAGTGCAGACTGCCACAGAGACTTTGTGGGGGTTCTCTGGTGTACCTTCCCACCAATTCTGCACTGATGTAAAGGTTAAAGGTCATTTTTGGAACACAGTGATTGGGGGATATTCACCTTCTGTCTGTTTGCACAAGAAGATGGAAATGGGATGAGCGACTGAATCGCTCCTTCCACTCGCTGCACTCCCTGTTGGCCCCCTCTGCCTGCTCGTCCTAAGGGAACAGATGGAGGGGAGCTGCCCCAAGTGAAACAAGCGCCTCCCTGATCAGTGATCTCCATGTCAATTAGTCACCGGGGAACCAAGTGGGCAACCCGAAGCCACTCTCAACATGTAGTGATCGGGAGCGTTCGGCTGGGACCAGGCACCTCCACACCAGGTCAGCAGGGAATGAATGGGTTTTTTCAATGGAGACCCAGACACGAGACTTTAATGGGAAGCAGACAAACATATACAAGTGATAAGAGCTTCTCTAATGGCCCTATATCAATGGACTGATAAAAACCCTCCCATAGCAATACAGTGAGCAGATATGCCTGTTCCTAGATTGTCCAAGGACCCGCTGAGTTACCTTCCATGCATGGCATTTGGTCAAGGTCCATCTTTCAGTCCAAACGAGCGCTCAGAGGCAGGTGAGATGAGGAGAGAGCACCAGGGTTTGCAGGTGCAGGTTCTACCTGCATTGCAGATTGTCACCCCATCTGCACCCCCGCCCCAGCCTTTTGGTGAGAGATTGGGCCTTTGCTAAGAGAGAGCCTGGCCTATAGACCCTTTGGCACCCATTTCCATCCTCTTGTCCTACAGCTGCTCACTGAATGGGGACAAGTGAAAAATAAGGCACCAGTTCCCATCAACCTTTGTGAATTACATTTGCAAAAAAATAATTCAAAAAAAAATGTATGTGAACATTTTTTCTTGCGAATTCAAACTTTCCAACTTGGGAACAACTCGGAACCACCAGCTCAGCGTGGAACCAACACCCCAAAAGCTTTGCTCACAGGGCTTGTCTCTTAATACGACCCCACTCGCTCAGATCTGATACGCTCCCTACTGTGCATTTATTTATTGCCCACCTCCTCCTGAGCTGGACTTTTAATGGGCCAGATCCTGAGCTGGTGTAAATCAGTGTCACCCCAATGGTTTCAGCAGAGCAAAGCCCATTTACATCTGCAGAAGAAATGGCCCATTGCATCTTATTTCTTGCCAGTGTTAATCATCTTGCTTGATGATCGTTTTTGAATAGTGGGCGAGGACGAAGCTGGGCAGTGTCTGAGGCATGCTGGACAGGTGTCCTTCAGAAACATAGTGCCTTGGCCGGAGGTTGTGACGCTGTCCATACTCTGGCAAAACCCACACTGACGCCCCTGGAATGTTGTCTGAACACAGATGCCGGACCTGACTGGCCCCCAAATCACTACCAATCATTCATAATGCTAGACTTGCCACCACCCCCAAATGCCCTCAGACACACTAAGGCCGGGTCTACATTCAAAACAGTTGGCGCAGCCCCGCTGATTGGATGTGATTTCGAAAAGACATTTCTATACCGGCACAAGCCCCAGTGTCCATGCAGTTACACTGGCCTAAAAGGCCTTTTGCCAGCATAGCTTGTTTCGCTTGCCAAACCAGTATAAACTATCCTGGCTAAAGGCCTTTTTAGCCAGTGTAAGCAGAATCCACACTAAGAGGGTTTGCTGGTATAGCTATATAGCTCTCCTGGCAAACCCTTCCTTGTCTAGACTGTGCTTCAGTCACAGAGCCTTTGTATCGTCAGTAGCCTGTTTGGAATAAGGTGGCAGTTTCAGTCTGGTTCCCAGTGGACAGGTGTCCATGTCCCTAAAACCAGCGCCTGTGTAGGCATGCTGCAGAGACGCTAAGGACTGAATGGCCATGGAGATGGACTGATTCTCTCCCTGCAGCTCCAGGAGTGGTGGAGCTGCGGGGAAGAGTGGCACTGCAGCAGGCTGTACTGGACCCAGACTCTGCACAACTTCAGTTTCTCCCCTTGAATCTCGCTCCCTCTCACAGGCACTAGGCTCTGACTTGTGGAAAGAAAAAGTCAGAGTAGAGTCTGGGAGAAAATTGTAGGCTCCCCAGTGCCACCCTGCCCGGCCCCAGCCCTTCGCCTGCCTTGGGAGCCGTTTCCATGCCAAGAGCAACTTGTCACTCACTCTATGTCACTTTTTCCCTCCTGGCTCTTTCTCTCCACTCAGCTTGGGATGCAAGAGAACTAAAACTCTGCCCGGAGTCTCTCTCTCCCTCTGGGTGAGCTCCGGAGAGGACTCACTGTGGGGGCATAAGCATCCCAAAATGGGCAGCGGGCTGGCCACACCCTTGTGCCAGGAACTGGCAGCTTGCAGGGCACAATGTGATGCCCCAGCAAAGCCCCTTTGCCATGAAGCCACTCAGAGCCCTCAGCCTCCCCCAGAACCCAAGTAAAGAAACCACTACTTACATACAGTCCTGTGTGTCCCACTCCAAAGAAAGGGAATTTCACTGAGATCGGCTGAAGCCCGGAGCCTCCATCATCCTGTTTCAAAGTGACAGCGTCCCCCTGCTCCAAGCCAAAGGGGTAAAAGTCAGCCAGAGGCACAACACCCTCGACCCAAACCCATTTCCCCAGGGCTAGGATCACCATCCATCCAGCCAGGCCCCGCATCTCCACAACACACCGGCTGTCGCTTAGTTCAACTCAGAGTTACACCGGGGCTTTTTTTTTTTGGCTTTCATCAAGCAGAACTTTGCAAAACCCTGCTATCTGTCCTCGCGTGGGCTGGTTGGGCTTTTAATGCTGGTATGATTTGGTTTTGTTTGGAGGGGATGGAGTGGGGAGGGGAATGCGATAAAAAAACAGGCTGAGCTGCAAACTCCCTAGCAGGAATAAAAAGGCACAGATCTCAATGGTGCAAAAACCAGAGTCCCCCCGCTTCCCCCCTCCTAGGCAGTGTAGCGTGGGGAGAGTTAGGCACCACTGAAGAGAGCTAGAATCTCTGTATAAACAGAAAGGTCCCAGAGTCGCAGGCCAGTCGCTGTGGGTCTCTCTCTACTGATTCTTCTCTCAGCTACACTAATGTCTCTGTTTAGCTCCGTGTGGGATGAGGGGGGGGGGGGTCTCATTCACAGAGCAAACTCCACCCTTGCTGGCCATGCTTTAATACTCAGGACATGGCCAGCCAATCATGGATCTTAGGGGTGGGGCTATGTAAATGAAAGGCTGTTCTTAAAGAGCAAGGGCTAGGGCCAGCAGCTGGGGAGGAAGGACGGGCTGGGTTCACTTTTGGGTGCCCCCTGCGTGGCTTACTCCTGCAGTGGGATGGGGGCAGGGTGTCCCAAGGGGACATGCTGCCTCCTCTCCCAAGGGCCTGTAGCATGTGCCAGGGGTCGGGGTGATCGTGCTTGGGGAAAAGGGCATAGAGGGAGGGTGCAATGGGTCACCCTGGAGTGGGGATGAAATACTCTGGAGGCTTTGCTGGCAGGGAGTGCGCGGACGCAGCCTCAGGGTTTGCGGGGATCTCAAAAAGGCAGGATCCACAGGGAGCTAGCAGAGGCATGGGTCTGCTTCCCACCAGGGGCAGAGCCCACACTCACATGTGCAGCCCCAAACCCCACTGGGCCTGGGGCTCTGGTGTTTGGCTAAGCCACGCCCGTCCTGACCCCCCTGAGAACCCTGGTGGTGTCCCCTTCCTTTGGAGGGTGGGAGGGCAGAATTATGTGCCCTGAGGCTCAAAGCAGAGCATACTGCGGTTAGAGACTTAGCCAGCCACTCACCCACATTACTGATGAGTGCCATTCATTCTGACTGCCTGTGCCGGCAGCGTCTAGAGGCCCCTGAGAATGGAGAGTGTAGAGAGCAAAAGGCTCCTGCAGCCGCTTCTCAGCAGCTTGTCCAGACTATGGAGCATACAGACACAGTCCGGGGCCAGCCTTGAGGTCTGGGGAGTTCAGGAGGGGAGATCAGGGCCTACATTGTCATTGCTTCTGGTGCTGCTGCTGGGGGAAGGGGCTGGCAAGGAGCCATTTGCTCCCAGTGAGAGAGTGATGTGGAGCCGGCCCAGGCTTGGCAGAGCTTGCAGCACCCATGACTTGGCCATCTGCTTTGACTATGCTTAAGGCCACCCCTGAGTACAGCACCTCAAAGGTGACCCTGTCTGAGTCATATCGTCCTGTTCATCAGGGAAGGTCAGGAATTTGAGCACCCCATGCTTCACAACTGTACTGGAGTCCCACGGTTTGGGGAGGTTAGGGGGGAAGGACCCCATGGGGTAGGAGCCACAGGAGGCATGTGGTTCAAATCCCAAGGCCAGAAGTCTCATCGCTGAGCCGCTGGCAGGATTATAGCTTCAGAGCTTCCAAGGCCAGAAGGGACAATTGGGATAATTGGCTTCTAGGAACAGCATCCTGCAAGGGAGAAGCCAAGATGGGGCGGGAGAGTCCTGTTCAGACCAGCCCCACAGGGATAGAGACATGATGGCACAGACCACGTGGGGAGGACAGAGCCAGTGGTGCTGTAACAATTTGAATGGTGGGGGTGCTGAGATCCATTGAACCAAACTGCAAACCCTGGATATGATGGAAACCAGGGGGTGCGGCAGCCCCTCCGCAGACTCCTTAGTTCCAGCACCTATGGTCAAAGCTGATGCCAACTTCCCCTGGGCAGCATCACCTTGTGGTCACCCTGGATAACACAGAAACACGGATGAGAAACCAGCTTGCCTTTAGTCCAATTTGGGAGTGAAGAGGTTAAAGAGACAAAATCTAATTTTAGAGGCTGAGCTGGGGACAGATTCTCACAACTTAACACAAACTCCCTGCAGGAAGCAATTTTTTTTTTTATAAAGGCTACGCACTGAACCCTCCAAAGGCTTTTATATTAACTCTTTGAGGGCCAAACCTGTGAACACCCCAGAACGTAACACTGATAGTGAGCAACCAAGAGGCTGTGCAAAGCAAATGAACGTTTCAAGTGGATTTTGGAGCTTGATGTCCATATTCTCCCGCTTTTTAATTAATTTCTCCTGGTTTAATGACTGGCATGCCTAAAAAACATCCCATGCAAAACTGCTCTCTGGTAAATGTGTGTGCGTGAACATGGTGCACAGCAATATGTATGTATGTGTGTCCTGTGTACGTGCATTTATATGGATGCCAGTGTGTGTGTACTTGTGTGTTGCATGTGTGCATTTATATGCATGCATGTAAGTGTGTATGTGCATGGGTGTTACCCTTCCTCCAACAACAAGCCTCTCATCAGAACTCCAGCCTTATAGAGATATGTTGTATTCTGGTGGCTGCTGGTTTCTTTCTCTTTCCCATTGCCTGAATTCCTGCTGTCCATTACTGTCCAGGTGTTAAACCTCACCATGTGGCAACACAGAAATGAATGAACTACAAAGGGGTTTGGTCTCACAAGCCCCTGGCCCCATCCTGCTGGCTGTGTCAGGGAGAGTCTCTCCATGATGCAAGCAGGAGGAAAGAGGCAGTCGAATGGCACAGCCCAGCATTCCTTGGGGCACTGGGGCTGGAATTGTCTCATTGAGCTTTTATCATTCTGTATTATTGCCTTCTATTGTCTGTTATGGTGTCACCCTGGTGCCCATTCAGGATTGGGCCCCCCATTGTGGGAGGTGCTATACAAAGTGGTGGGCATGCTCCCTTCCCGTAACAGCTTACAGTCCAAAACAAGGGGCTGTGCTTCCTGGACACACCGCTGTGCTTCTGGGCTATAGAAAGGGGATCATAAAGGAACAAATGTTGATGAGGCAGCAAATGCCCCCTGCCCCACCTGTGTGCAGGCTGAAGTGTGGAGAGATGTGCTGGGGCTATGCCCTGAGGCCAGGCTTGTCTGGGCAGGAGCTAAGCCCAGCCAGGTCAGAACCAAGAGGAATGCAAGCACACTGGGGGAATGGTGCCCCGAGTGCCATGATGACACATGGGCAGGATAGAGCTGATGCTGTGCAAAGTAAGGCAGCCCCAGGCTCCTCTGTCTTATGCCCCCTAGCACTACTTGCCCAGGAATGCCTGGCCAGTCCCAGGGAGATAGGCCATGAGGCATAATGCAGGAGGGAGAACAGGAAGGCTGCTGCAGCAATCGCCCAGTACTCCCCACTCTGGTGTTAGTGTTTGTATGATGGCCGGGCCGCACAGGGCAGGTGCTGCACACATACATGCGGGGCAGGCCCTGCCCCAAAGAAGGTCCCACGTAAAGAGACCGGACAGACCCCAGTGGAAGGAAGGATTGTTGGCTCCATTGGACACCTGGGGGCACTGGGCCCAGAGAGGTGAAGGGCCAGAGTCTCAAAGGTGCTCTGCTCTCATTTAGATACACAAATGGTGTGGGTGGCTCTATGCAAACACTCAGCCCCGAGCAATGTCCACCCTTCACCAGGACCATGGAGCTCTCTGCACACCCTCACTACAGCCAGCCCAGAGATTACCCCCCTAGTCGACCCTGCAGTTGTAGCTATGGCCCGTCTTCTGAGGCTGAACTGTCCTGCCCCTCCATGTGGGGCAGCGATCAGCACTGCCCACTTCCCACACACACTGGGTGAGGGGAGACTGACCGCCTGCAGCAGCTCTCACCCCACGGCTGCCCAGCAAGCAGCCCTGCCCCCCAGCTCCCTCAGTTCAGCCCCCCAGCCTCCCCTCTGCTGCTCCTGAGGCTCTTCACCCCCCTCTCCCAGGCCTGGGGGGCAGCTGGAGCAGGGCCCCTCTCCCTGTTCCAGGCTGGGTGCTTGTGGGGAAAGGGGAGGGGGCAGAGCTGCCCTGAGCTGTGGGGCTCCTTAGCTCCCCCATCCCACCCGTGAGAACAGCGTGGGCTCCTGAGGGTAGGGGCCAGAGCTCCACCTGCTTGCTGCAGCAGATCCAATTGGCTGTTTACACCCTAGATGGCAGATGATTGGGGACACCAACCAATCTGGGAGGGTCCCCCAGGCAGAGCTGACATGGGGATAGGGCTGTAGCTGTGTCATTGCCGGGTCTGCCCCCTGGTGACCAGGGGCACATTAAGCCATGCAGAGCCTCAGCCACAGGCCCAGACTGCCCGTGGATGCAGCGTTTGTTGTGCCGTGCACGAACAGGGGTTGCTTTGTCTGGAGCGAGTAGCCTGGCCAGCTTTGGGGGGAGTGAGTCAGACTGGCCCCTCTGGCTCTCCAGCCCCCTCTCACAGGCTGAGTGGCTCAGCGGCCGCAGGTGTGGGGGGCAGGGCGCTGGGGCAGGGTCTCTGCTCTGTGAGAGTGAGCAGTGAGGACCAGGCTGGCTTTACAGCAAGGATCTGATGTTTGGCAAGGCTCCCTTCCTCTGTTACCAGTGCTTGGACCGGGGCAGTCTGGAGCGTGAGCCACTGAGGCTGCAGTGGCAGGAGAAAATGTCCATTCAGATAACATCACGGTCAGGACAACACCCAGCCAGTTCATTCAGGAGGCGGGACCTAGGCTTGGGCAGTTGGCTGCTCTTCCCCTAGGATACAGCTGGGTGCCAACATAAATGGGTGTGCAATAAGATGGCCACCTGTCTAAGATGGTACCCACATACCTGGCACCCAGGTTAGCTGCCATCACAGCTGATGCCTGTAGCGCCAGCCCCAGCCTGAAATGCTGTTACAGCAGCACCATCAGCTTGTCCTTACTGTGCTGTGCGCCCCCAGGAGCTATGCTTCCTGACCCCCCGGGGGCCAGGCCTTATAGGGTATTACAGCAGGGCCTAGAGTGCCTTTCCAGTATAAGGGCCCCTCTGTGCTAGGAGCAGTACACACACCTAGGGAGAGACAGTTCCAGCCCTGAAGAGCTTCCACTCTAAACAGACAAGCCAGACAGGGAAATAGAGGGATCCGGAGGTGGCTATGGTCACATAGTGTCAGAAGCAAAGCCAGCTCTCTCGAGTCCCAGGCCAGGGCTCTTCCTATGAGGCTACACAACCAGCCAGTCTGTTGCAACAGCAACTGACATCAGGGGGAAGCTGCATGTGTGCAACTGAAAGCAGGACCCAGGCTGTGGTGTCATCTGCCTGTTTCCGGGGGTAGCCTGGTGCACATTGATCCATATGCAGCAGTTTTCTGCACATGCCCTGTCCTCGTGCCTGCACATGCCCCACAGAAGGTGAGAAGCACCAAGGGGTTTCTGTTAGACCCCTAAGCTCGGAATTCTTGGAAACTACTCTCGTTATTGGTCCAGAGGGGGAGTGACAGTTTGGGATGAAAGAGGCTGAACAGAAGCCACTTGTCAGGTTCTTCGCCTCCCCTCTGTCACTGACTCTCTGTACAATTAGAAAAGTCCAGTCAGAGTTTCAAAGTTCTGGTGCAGAAAAATGCAACCGCCCAAGAAACTTTGCCTCGGCCCACAGTCCCTTTCAAACACTGCCGAATTCTCCCAGGATCTTCAAGTGCCAGGAAACCAAGCAGAGGGCCTTTCCCCTCCCGTGAGGTAAGGGAAGGGGGAAGCTTCTGGCTTTCAGTTCTGTAGGAGTGGATTTCAGCCCTGCTTGTTCCCTGGATTCTTTAGTGCCTGTGTTTTGTTGTTGCTGCTAGATCCTGGCACCCAAAAGGTTAATCCCCAGACCTCACCCTGGGCATTACATTTCTTCTTCTCTTTTAAAATCCCCCACAGGCAAAGAAGGAAAAAAGCGGTGTGGGTTTTTTTTTTTAAGGTGCTAAAAATATTATCAGGAAATTCTTTTCAGCAATGTTATGTTTTAGGTTACATTTTAGACTCAAGGCCCTTTTTGTCTCCACAGAGAAAATCCACAGTTATCATCAGCAAATCGTTTTATCACGAAAGCTCAAGTTATCCCAGCAAAGCAGCACAAAGCTCCCTGACAGAGCTAGAAAAACCCTGTGACGCTGGCAATTAAGATGCCTAAATATGCATTCAATTTAGATGGCTATTTCATGCTGAATGTCCCACTACTTGATTATTAAATATGAATTATGTAAGACAAGACAGATAATAATCATAACATACATGAGCATACACATTTAAAGGCCCCAATCCTGCAGTCACATCCACGCAGGATCAAGGATTCTTAGTTAGGTGGGACAGTTTCTCTTTCTTAATAAATAATAATAATGTCTAGCTCTTATTAATGCAAAATAGTTACCATCCATCCCCCTGTTCTTCTAAAGTACTACGGCCCCAATCTGGCAAAGTTGTATGCATGAGGTTAATTTTATGTGCATAGCTGCAATGAAGACTACTAACGTGCACAGAGGTAAGCATATATGTCAATCTTGGCAGAATAGGACCCTATCCTAGAGCAACACATTTCTACAGAGCTCAAAGGTGTTTCTCCATTTTTCTCCCTGATTGTATGTCCTTGCTCACAGCTGTCAAATATTGCCATGTACTGGTAACTCAGTATATAGTAACTCTCTCAATACATCAGCTGCTCAGGCCCACCTCAGTATTGCCAATGACACAACTTCCAGACTCATACACCAGGCCCGGAGAAATCCTGTGATTGGTTTAACAATCACAAGGTTGGACCCAGAATTTATTATTTCTTTCATTTTATTTGCCTCTGGTTTTTTAGCTGTTCGGGTTCCTGTTTTGAAGCTTTTCTCTACAACCATGAGGGCTAGAAAGTAACACTTTTCTTTTTAAATTAAAACTGAGATTCTCATGTAATCACCTGACTCCAGGAGCTGGGGATTTGAGAAAAACAGCAAATACTGCAAGCCTTGGGATAAAATCGGGGGAACTGGCAACACTGGCATCTAAAGTCATTGCAAGAGTACTCCTCTTCTGTTTGCTGAGAATACATTTTGACCGGTCTCTTAGTTTGAGGTCTTCAGCCCTTTTCAGAGCCCAACAAAAATGCATCAACATCCCTGCAATAACAGAAGCTGAAGAAAGATGTAGGGCATGGGGGAGGGAAGAATCAGAGTTTAAACAAACAATCCAAGGTCAAGCAGCTGAAGCTAGGGTGTACTAGGACCTAAACTCTTTGTAAGACTTTATTCTATAGGCAGGCCCTGATGCAGCAAGGCACTTAAGCACATTTAACTTTAAGCACAGAATTAGTGTAAAGTTAGGCATGTGCTTAAATGCTTTGCTGAGTTTGGGGCTAGCTACCCATTCTCTTCAAATGCCTTGCTGTGTAGATGATAAGGGTGGAAGACATGGATTATAATCTAACATCTCACTGGGCAATCTGAGAGGAGGAGCAATACAGTATGGCTGGAAAAGTGGAAATGCTGCTGTCCTAAGGTAGAGGCATATTTGCTCTGTCAGTAAGCGATCAAGCCTAACACGGTGGGTTCTGCTATCTGTCTGCTGATATAGGACTGAGGCTCTTATTACTTGTACATGTCTGTTTGCTTCCCATTCAAGTTTCATCTGGGCCTCCACTGAAAACCCATTCCCGGCTGACCTGTTCTGGAGGTGCCTGGCCCCAGCCGAATGCTCACAATCTCTAGGTGTCAAGCGTGGCTTTGGTTTTCCAGTTGGCTCCCCAGTGACCGACTGGCATGGAGATTGCTGACTGGGGAGGCAACTTGTTCACTGCCAATGCCATCTCCATATTGAGATCAGTCAATGGGCCAGTTCCCCAGCTGGTGTAAATCACTGTAGCTCCACTGAAGTCAGTGGGTCAGATCCACAGCTGGTATAGATCAGGGTAGCTGCATTGAAGTCAATGGGCTAGATCCCCAGCTGGTGTCAATTAGGGTAGCACCATTAAATCCAATGGCACTCCTCTGATTTACACCCGTTGGAGAACTACCACCCAGAATAACTCCCTCTCAAACCCAAGGAGGAGGGGGTGGGGCCATGGTAAATGCAGCCAATAATCTATTCCGATCCCTTCAGATCAGGCCTGGGCACTGGTCGTCACTTGACCAATACAGAGTAATAGCCATCAGTCCCTGCTCCGATGCATTCAGTATTTAAGACAAAACTTCAAACCCCAGCAATTTGTGAGAGGTGCCAAAAATCATCCAGCTCTCAGTGCTTTGAAAATATAAAAATCAGAATCATGGTTCAAAATAATGTATGTTTTTATTCATAGAAATGCAATATAAATATTCCCCACTGCAATGATTGCAAGGTACATTTTAATACTGAACACAGGCCAAGGAACATGTTATGTAAGGACTGAAATGGAGCCGAAAACAACAGCAGGACTCAGTTAGAATCAACAGCAAAGGGATTATGTGAAAACCAACATGGCACATTTCCCTCAGTGAGACCCAGCTGTGCCATCAATGTGAGGGTATTCTCTGGGCTGCCCAGATCCACGCCCACACACTATTCCCAATCCAGAGGGTCCAGTCCTGAAATGCACTGGCACTGGAATGTGGGCGTGATGATTCCCACCCTCCTGATGGAGATGGTGGTTTGTTCCTGCATGGTCTTTCCTGCCGCCACATCCAACTCCACGTAAACAACCCATTGGAGAGGGGGCAGAAACGCCAGCTACAGAGTGAGATATCCGCTCACTCACCCCAGGGGCACTGCATTGGCTGCAGGGAGCTACTCCTGATTTACAGCAGGGTGAGAAGAGAATCAGCCCCAGTGGGTCAGAGCCTTGGCTGGTGTAAATCGGTGTAGCTCCATTGAAGTCAATTGGCCAGATCCCCACCTGGTGTAAATCAGCTTAGCTCTGTGGAGATCAACAGACCACCTCCCCCACTGGCATAAATCAGCATAGACCCATGGAAATCAATGGGCGAGATCCCCAGCTGGTGTAAATCAGCGTAGCTCCACTGAAGTCAATGGGCCAACTCCTTGGCTAGCATGAACCAATCTCACTCCAGTGAAATCAATGATGCCACATTAATTTACACTGGCTGAGGATCTGGCCCAGTGTGTCTGAGGGCCCAGTCCTATGAGAACCTGAGCACCTCCTGCCTGCTGTGGGGTCACCCTCAAGGGTGCTCAGCAGCTGACAGCACTGGGTCCCTGTGTAGGTCTGGTCCCACTTTCACTGACACCTGTGTAAGGCCAGAGTGACACCACAGAAGTCACTGGAGTTAGGCCGGTGTGAGAGCAGAATTACTCTACATGCCTGTTTGTTGCATTGAGACAGGCAGCATGGGGTGGGGTGGGGTGGATTTACCTGTATCATGGGAAGGAACAGAATCAGATGTCGCTTATCTAATATTGTTAAAAGATGAAATGCAGGAAGATCCATCCAAAGCCTTGAAAATGCCACTGTTGATTTCCTTAGCAAACACCCTCTATTCTCAGCATTTAAAATCAGTGCTTAAACAAACCACAACGTTGGGACAAATTACTCCCACCGCACCACCACCACCACCAGCCAGTCATGGGAAAACATGTAAAATGCTAACAGGTGAAGGACAAAGCGGTCCCAAGATGATTGTCTCTGTTGCCATGGAAACCACAGTTTGATTCCTTCAGGGATTTGCTTGGAGCCTGTGGCTGGCAGAGTGGGTGGAACGTTGAATTTTACACTTTGACGCCTCTCAGGGCCAGTGAGTCACAAGATGACTTGGCTTTGAGCTAATCCCAGCCACCTGCCACCATTAAAAAAGGCCTGCGTTTCCTGAAAAGATGAAGGGCTTGACCAGTCTCCAGGCGTGGTGATGATGCGCTCTCTCACTGCATCTCGTTAGTATACACTAGGTTTTTGATTAATGTCGGTGGATACGGTCCCCTGCAGGTTCTGTGCACTCAAGGGCCGGTTCCTCAAGCTGCACAGATCTGTCTGATGGCGACAGACCCCGTCTAGCATAATGAGAAGATGCTGCTGAGATTGGGAGGGTCTGTCACTCCACCAGCTAGACAGGAGGCCCCTGACAGTACTGGACGAGGCCCAAATGGCACCGCTCCTGAGTGAGAGAAGAGTGGCCCCGATTGCTGGGAGAGCAGAGCTATTTAAACAATAGGGGTGAGATAACATAGGAAGCCAGGACCCATTAGTATGGTTACAACAAACACACAAAGCCCCAGCCAGACCCCTCAGCCCCTGGATGAGAAACACCCTGGTAGACCTAATGACAGAGAAGTCCCTCATTGCCAAATGGCCTAAATTAATTGGCTATGCATGAGTGGCCTGGGATTCGGCCATCGCCAAGGGAACAGCTGTCCTCACCGCAGGGTTTCCTTTCGGCTGTGTAAGGCCTACAGTCCCCATTGCTCCAGCCACTGGTGTGGTGCAGGCTCCTCCCAGAAACCTCTCCCCACAGCAGTGCTGGCCATGAGTCAGTCAAGCGTCCTGGCGCAGGAGGAGAAGTCAGAATCTGGCTTGCAGGCTGCAGAGTCACTGTTGAAAGCTGGTCCTGAGTGTTGTCTTTGACTAGGTCTTACCAGGATGGAGCACAGGGGCTATTTCGGGATCATTTCCCTGTCCGGAGCACCTGAGTGAGGTAGGACTGTCTCTTCCGGACCTCCTGGCCCAACTGCTCTTTCAGCGAGTTCACCTGGGGAGCATGGGGCCATTACGACTACGGAGAGGCAAGGTAATACTTCCCCATGGGGCTGTACAGGGATCTTCCTTAGGGGGCCTGGGCATCTCCCCAAGGGAATACTGAGGCAGAAAATAATACCCTCCCCGGACCTGCCCTGGGGGTCCGATTCCTGCGGCCCTGCCCTCTGGCACTGCATGGCAGGGGTGAGAGGCTCTGAGATCAGAATTGTGCCACCCAAGTTTACAGCTCCCCTTGGCACTAGACACTTCACCAGCCATAGCACCCCACTCTGCCCCACCAGCCCCAGTCTTGCCCGACGAGGCCTCTGCATGAGCTCATTCAAACCTGGTGCCCATGTGGTGCCCGCACTAGCAGCCAGGGCATGGCCTCCCCGATGGCTCCTTTTAAGGATGTTACTGTTGTGTGCCTAACCCCTCTACCTGATCCTCTAAGTCCTTGACACGCTGCTTGTGGGCTCTCTCCCGGGACTCCAGGGACCATTCAGCCTGGAGCTGGGTGCTGCGCAGCCTCTCCATCTCCAGCTCCATCAGGCGCTGGGCATGTGCCCGCTCCATTTCTGTGATCTGGGCCTAGCACAGAAACATAGGGCAGGGTGTCAGCCAAATCCTGCTGGAATCATGTACTGGGCCATTGGGCAGTGCAGGACAAGGGCCTGGACCCAGACGCTCCTTGTCTTTAGCCTTCCCTCAGGTCATTTCCACAGGGCAGTGCTGAGCTAGCAGCGTCCGTTTCCAACAGCCACGTGGGGCTCCGGTACCCGTGTGTGGGCTCACAAAGAGCCATTTCCCCCTTTAGTGACTCTGCACCATTCACATGGTGCCTGACCCTTAGCTCCCCTGTGCTGGCTGCAGACAGGTCCCTGCCCTCTCTCGAAGGACCCCTTGCAGGGTGTGGGCCAGCACGTGGACACCTGCTCCCCAGGCTCCTTCACAGCTGCTGCCTCGGGCCTGGACCCTCTCAAAGAGGTGAGTGTCTGGGCTGCAGTGCACCGTGTCCTGCCTCCCTGTCCCTGGATCCCCTCGCTTCTCAGAGAGACTGTGTCCAAACAGCACCGTGTCCCGCCAGATCTGCTCTTTGGGGAACTCCACATGGGGGACAGCAGGCTGGGGGGTGAGGAGAACTGGCCTTTGCCAGCGCCTCCGCCTGCACCCAGGCCACAAGACCCCATGCACCCCGTCTCCTAGCCAGGGGAGCCAGGACATGGATTAGAGCCCCCTGCAGGAGCAGAGAGACTTTCCCTGCCCTAACAGGAACCAGAAGATCTCCTCACCCCACCAGGCCTGGAAACCCCTTTCCTGGGCACCTGGCCTCCTCCTCCCCAGCTATGGAACTGGGGAGGAAGAAGTTTCCTGGGCAGAGCCTCCTCCCAGAAGGCACCTTCCGAGACCCCTGGCCATAGATGATGCCATGGGCTACGGCTTCCTTTGGCTGGGACTCTAGGCATTCTTTGGACTCTGCTGAGCTCTTGTTTGCTCCTACTTACCCCCTGCCTGGCCCGCCTCCCTCTGCCCGCGCCCCCTGTGCTCCTCTCCCTCCCTTTTCCTACTCCCATGAGCCTTCATCTCATCTCCTCACCCCAGGGCAGAGTAACCCTCTAAGACACCCCCATTTCCTGTGACAAACCACCGTTACCAGTGGACTGACCTGCAGCGGCTGATTCTGTCTCAGGGTGTCCTCCACCTCCTGGTGCAGACTGCTCAGTGACAGATCCAGCTGCTTCTTCTCTGCACTGAACCGCATGGCATTGTCTTCTTTCCTGAGCGTCTCCCGTTCTGCCTGCAAGGACAAGTTGCATGGCAGGGACCTTCACCTCCCCTCTGGCATGCACATTGCTCAGCAGTTCCCAGTGGGCTGGGATTTTCAAGGTCTTAGGCTGATTTTCAAAAGAGCCCCACTGCACCCCTGAAAACCTGGCCCTACCAGCTGGCAAACATAGCTGGCTTTGGCTGCCTGGAGCTGGCACGCTCATTGAAGACAGGGTACCTTTTGGAGTGTCTGCTTGCTGAGTTCATCATTACAGCAACAGCTAGAGACCCATCCCAATCTAAACAGACAACACAGAGAAAAGGTGCTGAGTGGAAACTGAGGCACAGAGATGGGAAGTGACTTGTCCAAGGTCACTAGCAGATGCAGGGCTAGCACCCAGATCCCCTGCATCCCTGTCCAGTACTCTTCCCACTGGACCATCCCAGTACCTATGAGAACAGCTGCATCAAGATGTGGAACTGAGTCAGAGGACTTCTCTATCTCCCAGGATTCTGTGCTGTGGGTGAGGGCAGTGTGGGGCAGGCCTCCTTCAACAGGGGGCAGAGTGACAGCAGAGTTATCTTGGGAGAGAAACAAGGGAGTCACCGGAGGCAATGCTGAGGGAGCAGTCCGAGGGGGAGGGTGGTTCCAGAAGCGAGGAAGCAGCCATGTCAAAGGCCATGTGTAGATTGAGAAGAAAAAGAGCATGGTGAAGCACTGGAGTGGGTTACCTAGGGAGGTGGTAGAATCTCCATCCTTAGAGGTTTTTACGGCCCAGCTTGACAAAGCCCTGGCTGGGATGATTTAGTTGGTGTTGGTCCTGCTTTGAGCAGGGGGTTGGACTAGATGACCTCCTGAGGTCTCTTCCAACCCTAATCTTCTATGACTCTATGACAGAGATGGAGAGGAGACCTTGAGACCTGGCTAAGAAGCAGCCGGGGAAACCCTGGGGAGGGAAAAGCCAGTGGAGTGGAAAGGGCAGAGCCCAGGCCGTGGGAAGAGACAGCACATCTGAGGTGTTTGGAGGAAAAGGCAGGTGGGATCAGGAGAGAGGCAGAGTGGGGGAAGACCCCAGGAGGTAGGGAAGGACTCAGGATGATGGGATGGGGGGGGAAGCAGTGGGATGAGGTGGATCGTGGGGAAGGCTGAGGGTTTGCAGCTGAAATGGGGACACCACGCCTGTCACTATTCAGTGGAAGAAAGAGCTGTCAGGGACTGGCCTCACAGCTCAGAGCTCTGGACACAAATCAACTTCTTGGCAGTTTGTTGAGGACTGAGGGGCCCTTGGGTAGGCGAGACCAGCCGTGGAGCAGAGCCGCATTAGCCAGGACAGTGCAGTGAATGCCTCTCCTCCAGCAGCACTTTCAGTATCTGTGCACACAGTGCACGAAGGCTGGCCGGGAAGGACCGCGCTGCAGCGTTGAGCTCCCGAAGGGCACAACCATCTTCAGGGCAGCATCTGGAGGCAGGGCATGGCATGGTGGTACAAGAAGGGCTGTGTCTAGAACCCCCAGATACGAGAAGGTCCCCAAAGGCCCAGCGCTTGGGCGATGCTCTGCATGGAGCCTGCTGGCTGGTCAGGGGCCTTTGTTACCAGCAGTCCCTGCTCTGCATGAACAGATAAAACCCTCCAAATAACCAAAGGAAGGCCTGTCCCTTTAAAAAACAATGAGCGTCTCCTGGAAGAAAATGTTAGAAGGAGAAGAGAAGAAAGCAAAATCCAAAATAAATAAACGGCCACATCCGGATTTCCCCTCCTGAGACGCTACTCAAGGGTTTTATGAGTTCGATATGAATTACCCTCCCTGGTCATTTACAGCTGATCTTCTGGAACTCATTAGCTATCCTCTCCCGCCCCCCAGCCCAGGGGAAGAGGTTGAGCACAGGGAATAAAGGGGCACCATGTAAAAGCTATTTCATGCTTGCTGAGACTCTCATACAGCCTGTAATGTTGCTTTTCCACAACAGAAAAATATCACATTTCCCTTCATCCTAGTTTCTGCAGCTAGAAAATCCATTAAGATGCCTGATGGACAATCCCTATTCAGTGCCAAGCTCAGCCAGCAAAGCCATACCTGGCTTTCCTGCCTCTGGCAGATCCAGAGCAGAACATTTCCTAGCCTCTCCCTCTGGGAGCAAGTGTTTTCAAGGATCCCAGTTCAGGCATTCCCTGCTAGCTAACACTAAGACATTAGACAACAAAATGTACTTTTATATAGAATTCTTTATATTAGATTCCACTTAATGCTCCTAGCAAAACCTTAATCCACACCCTGTAGGACATGCTTGTGTCCAATCCATCAGGTACAGAGTTTATCTGCTAGAGCCAACCTGACCTTTCTCTTATTAGTGACTTCTTCTCTTAAGAGACCACCCCAACGTCTCCCTACATGTACTGGGCCAACTCGGCTCTAAGTCACACTAGCCTCAGTCAGAGGTAACTCCATGGACTTCAGTGAAGTGACACCAGAGCTACATGAGTGCGACTGGGAATGCTGAGTATAGACCAATTCGATATTTATTACCAGATCTCCACTATTAAGTAACTAAGCCCTTAAGCAGTTGCTTCGAACAGGTTCTTTATTGCCTGTTCTGTTCCTGTACAGCTCTATGGACACCCTCAATAGAGAAAATGTTAAAAGAAAAAGTTCCCCTTTTCTCACTAAGTCCCAGGCTCTGGTACGCCTTGTTGGCTAATATCAAGGTATTAATAAAGAGAAATTTTCTTCACCTGTTCATCTTCTTTCTTTGAGATCATCTAAACCAGTGGTTATTGTTCCTCCCAACCAAATGTTTGGACTGGTATAGCAGATCAGAGAGAATTTCCCCCTCCTAATAAAGCCCCAGATCAGAACAGATCTGGGGCCTGATTTTTACTCACGTTATCCATGCAGTTGCAAGCAAAACACGTGCTCCCTTGTGCATGTAGGTTGTGTGTGCACTTAGCACAACTGCATGCATCAGAGAGATAGTAACGTCTATTTCGCACATGTAGTTACCAACTCTGCATACACTTTTGGGGTGACGAAACATGCAAATCAAGCACAATTGAATACATTTTTACGATTCCAACTGTGCATTGAACATTGGCTCCCATGCTTCCCTTACACAGTGTTAATGCTACAGCTTGTTGATTTGTAAGGTGCTCCAAACGAGGCACTGGCTGCCACATTAAACAAAGCTATGGATGTCCCTGATGGAGAGGCTAACATCAGGGTAGTCACCCCTTTCAGGCTGTCACTAACATCTGAACAGGAGTGCCCACTGCTTCCTGTGGCATCTGTGGGGTCAGTTGCATCATTCTACCAGGCAGCTCTCAGCTTCTGTTAAGGTCCAGTTTATTTGAACAGACCCTGGAATCACAGGGCCATGGGGGCAAGGGAAGCAATGCCAAGGAAACATTCACTTCCAGAGCAGGACAATCTGTTCTGCTAGGGAGAGCAGTTTTAAGCTCTGTCTTCATGGGGACACCCACAGGGGAACCCATGGGGCCAAGCTGGCTGCATTGTTCAAGCAGAATGGAGCAGGAAGCAAGGCTGCCCTGGGGGTTAGTTCAGCCAATGCCCAATTTGTGAGGCCCTCCTGGATTCCTTGAGGGTTCTTGATGCTGGAAAAGGGGAGACAGCTTCTCTGGAGGGACGTGGATGTTCAGCACCAGGATCTCTCAGTCCTGGGCTTCCCTACTTTGCCTCACCAACAAGAGCATGAACCTGCTGCTGGAAAATCACTGGTCGCTGAGTTAGATGGGGTGGAGTCAGACTCATGGCCAGGTTTTTGGTCTGCTGAAGGGTCTTTGCAACACTAGGGGAAACATATTCTTAGGGGTCCTGGGGTGACGGAGGGGCTGCTGTAGCACCACTAAGCCACCTCCTTGCATGAGGGGCATGGCTGGGGATGAGGGGCATGGCTCCTGCTGATCGCTGGACAGCACAGTGCCCCCTACTGGCTGCTGTTAGCCAGTGTAGTTCACAGAAGCCCAGGCTGGAATAGTTTTGAACGGCCTCTGATCCCTTTTGTTTGGAGCTGTCAATATATCAGCAGCACCCAGACTCCGCCCAGCTCTGGCAAATCACGGTGAGCTCATGGACTTCTCTGAATTTACATCAAATGGAGCCCTTTGCAGCCACCCTCACCTTTCATACCTTGACTGTGCAGATCAAGGCAGAGTGTTGCATTCTGAGACCTGCAGTGCTGGATCCCCAGCTGATGTAAATGGGTGTAGCTCCACTGGGGTCAATGGGCCAGATTCCTAGCTGGCATAAATGGGTGTAGCTCTGCTGATGACAATGAGACAGATCTCCAGCGGGTGTCAATCAGCATAGCTTCACTGAAGTCAGTGAAAATTGACACCCACTGAGGATCTGGCTGGATGTCTCTGTGGGCTGCCCTGGTGTCTGAGAGGAGAGTAGCTGCAGGACCCAGGCTGTGTTTGCTCTGCAGCGGCTCATCCCAATCACTTGACAATGGCAGGTTTCCCCACCCCATGCCCTGCCCATCCTTTCTTCTCCTGTGAAGGAAGGTGTTTCCCTTTGCAAGGCATAGTGCCTTCCTTCTCCAAGGCTCCCAGTCAGAGTCCAGTGCTTCACACTCCCTGGCCCAGCTTCTCCTGGTGGAGCACTGCAAACAGCTGGCCTGCTGGAGGATCACCCCAGGGAGGGCATCCTCAGGTGGTGCAGAGTTGACAGAATGGCTCCTATGCCAGCCCACCTCCCTGTGGCCAGCACTGGAGATGGTGCCAGGGCATCTTTGCACCCCAGTGATCCACAGCTGTTGCCTAGGCCCCTCAGACTATTGGCAGCTGGTACAGGTGAGTAGCCTTCACGGGACTTATACTGGGGACCATCCCAATGCACAGCCAGCCCAGGGTCAGGGAGTGTGCAAAGGTGATGCAGTCCACTCGAGTTATGCCATGTGAATCTCATCCGCAGCTGAGGAACTGGGCTGTTCGGATATGAATATCAATGGCGTGTAGCCATTTCTGGGGTGGAGGAGATGGCCAATCAGCAGACAAGCATGCTGTGCAGCACTGGATGAAAGGGAAAATTTGGCCCTGTGGCAAACCCATCCTCTTATGGAAAGAGCCATGAGATGAAGTCTCACAGCACAGCTGATGCTCACAGGTAAGGACCTGTGATTGCCTCCATCTTTCAGACAGGCAAATTGAGACACAACACAAGGAGCTGATGTCACTTCCCCACAGTCACCTAGCAAGTCAGTGGCAGAGGCAGGGACAGCACTAAGGAGATCCTGGCTCTCAATCCTGCACTCAGTGCAGACTATGCTAAGGGGGCAGACACATCCCATCATCCTCCATCCTCTCTGCAGTGGGTAGCTCAGTCTCCGAGGACATTCAGTCCGATATTTTACTCTGGGTCAGTTCCCATGGGATTGCTTCTGCATACAGCTCTGCGTGCCGTGGTCAAGTTCAGAAACCATCAAACTGGTTGGAAATGAAACAATAAAAACTATGAAACCATCAAAAAAGAGAGTTCTGAATGAAAGAAAGTGTGTGTGTGTTTGGGGCAGCAGGGGAAAGGAATAGCAGCTGATTAAAGAGACAACAACTTTTAGACACCAATCTTTTTGGGTAGAGGGGTCAAAAGTCAATCTGAAACTACTTGTATTAAATTTAGAAGACGGCTTTAGCACATGGTTTGGATTTTGCTTCCCCCATCACTAGAGCTAATTAGGCCAATCCCAGAGTGCCCCTGCTGATACCTAACACATGCGTGACACAAATTATTCCTTAGAACTGGAATCAGTGCCTCAGAGCTGAACATTAGCTCCCTCTCTAAGCAGGAGAAGAAATCAGGTAGCCAAGAGGCACGCACATGTATGTGTGTGCACGCGTGTGTGCTTGTGCATTTGTGTTTGTGGGAGTTTTGGAGGAGAGTACATTTGAATGAAGAGTTTTGAACTCATTATCTGGACTACATTCAAAGAATGCAAGAGCAATAATCATGTACATAAATGCATGTGGTGGGAAGTGACTGGATGGGGGCCAAGAAAACAAAGGTTACTGGAACACACAGCCAGCGCTCTCTCTCTCCCACTCACGGGATTCTGCTTGGGCTTTTGTGTTTGCATGGTTATGTCTATTCCATGTTATATGACTGTGGGAATGCACAGAGCCTGACTCTCCTCTCTCTCACAGAAGTCTGTCTCCACTGACTTCAACTGGCAGAGGTGGAAGGGAAAGCTCACATCTATACTACACTATGGCTCTGGTTCAGGAAAGTGCTTAAGCATGTGCATGACTTCAGTGGGATTTGAGCACATGCTTAATGTTAAGCAGTGCTTTGCTGAATTAAGATGCTTTCCTGATGCAGGGTCTATATACATGAATATACATTGTCAGAGGCAAATGTGTGTGTATGTCTGTAATATCTCTATCTGTCTATCTAGAGACATGACTGTGCGCACACACAGACACGACATGATCCAAGGCAAGTGTGTCTATGTACATGATCAGTGGGGTAAATTGGCACAGCTCTCTTGACTAACAAAGCCAGGCTGATTTACACCAGCTGGGGATCTGCTCCCATGTCTGTATGTTGGTGAACATGCACGTCTGCACACGAATCAGAATGAAGAAGACAACCCTTTCCCTTTGCACTCCACCTTGTATTCTCACTTAGACTCTTTGCAGATCAGCAGGGTTGCATTTTGCCCTCCCTTTGCACTGGTGGACATGATGATGCAAAGGGCAGGAGAATGCAGAGTCAAGCCTGCTCTCCGGATGTATATGCCGGTAAATGCACCACTGGCAGGTTCTCATCACTTGTTTTACTTACTATTTATACTCCAATAGTGCCCAGAGGTCCTGGCCAAGCTCAGGGCCCCGTGTGCTGTGTAGACACACGATGAGGAATATCCCCAGGGGACAGGAGAGAATGATGCAGATGATGGGGAGAGCCAGGGTTTGGGGCTGGAGGAAGCGACTTTGCAGATGGAGAGAGGGGCCCAGGAGTCAGACTGGAGGGGAGGGAATCAACAAGTGAGTCAGAAGGAAGGGGGTCTGAAGCAGGGGACTGAGAGCAGAAGAGAGGTCATGGACATGGATGGAACGCAGCTCATAACAATGCCGGGGAAAGGGGTGGGTGCTGGGGGCACCAGAGCAACGAGGCTGTGGTCAAAGAGTGGGGCCATGGAAGGTGCGAGGTCAGAGATGGAGCAATACTAGGGGTGAGCAAGGTGGAGCAAGTGGCCCTTTAGCTGAGCAAGGGCTCGAGGAGGTGGTGGGCTAGCGAGTGGGAGGGGACACCAGAGTGGAAACTGGAGTCACTGAGGACAAGGTCAGGGATGGAAAAGAGAGCCAGGACTCCAGGTCCGAGAGGAAGGTACTTTGGGAGGGTCTGGTGCATGGTAGCTGGCAGCGACAGATGGGGGACGAGAGAAGAACTGAACAGTGTTGTACTATGGGGGAGGAGGAAGGTGGGGAGCAGCAGCAGGGGGAGGGGAGGAGCTTTTGACCCACCTGCCTCCTACAGATCTTCACTGACTTTGCTGCTTGTATTTCTGTTCATAGATACCTGTGAATGGGCCAGATCCCCAGCTGAGGTCAATGAGCAGAGCTCCACTGACCTCTTTGGGGGTCTCAATGATTTTTCTGCTGAGGATCCAACCCTGGACATTGCTAGTATTATGCAGGCCATGAACTAGTGTCTGCAGATGGAATACACAGCTCCAGGCCTGAGACAGGTTGTGCCTGTTTGCATATTTGTGCGTCATTGCATGTGTCCAATTTAACATCTGTTGGTGTCTTCACAACTCCCCCTACAGTACCTTGCTGAGGGTCTTCTTCAGGGCAGAATTGTCCTGCTTCAGCTCAAAGGCTGATCGCTCCAGCTCCTTGTTCTCCCCTTCTAGGTGGGCTACATTTCGCTGCAGGGTCATCAGTCTCTCCTGGAGAATGCTGTTCTCATCCTGCACGTTCTGCAGCAATGCTGCAGCCTCCTGCTCACTCTGCTGCTGACGACAGACTATCTGTGACATACCCAAGAGATGGACTGTAAGGCTTTGGGGACAGATCCCCAACTGGTGTAAATCAGTGTAGTTCCACTGCTGCACCAGGTTACACCACCAGATGGTCTGGCCCATGGCTGTCAAGGGGGGGGAGGGGGGGAGAGACTTTAAGGAATTCTTATGCCTAGTGAGAGTTCAAATCCAGGCACCAGCTGAGCAGAGCAGTTGCATTTCAGAGTTAATAACAGTGTGATGCCTGTACCTTTGTGCTCTACTCTTACAGGAAGCAACTACAAGAACCAGTCTCCTTAGAATAGTGACATGTAGGCCTATGATTTACAGCCAACATTTTCAATGTCATGTGCCTAAAGCTAGGCACCAAAATCCATAGGTAGGCACCTAAATAAATGGTATGATTGCTACGGGAGCTAGGCCCACGGAAAATGGGCTGGGTGCCTAGGTCTGAAAAATGCTGGCCTACTCTTTTTTGGAACAGATATTTTCTATCTGTAAAATTGCCCCTGGCACCTGCCAATACTGGAACCCAACATTCACCAGGCCAGCCTCTTGGTAAAGATAGCATCTATGCTCCAAGCGGTGAGTGTTACATCACATGTCGGGCCTGGTGAATATAGGCTTATGGGGACATTCAAAATGTAATTAAGGTTAAAATAGGGTGACCAGATGTCCCGATTTTATAGGGACAGTCCCAATTTTGGGGTCTTTTTCTTATATAGGCTCCTATTACCCCCCACCCCGTCCCGATTTTTCACATTTGCTGTCTGGTCACCCTAGGTTAAAGATACAGGGCCAGCTCCCGGCTGGTGCAAAGCAGTGTGGCTGCATTGAGTTGTGCAGCATACACAATGGTATTTCACTGTTCCATGTAGCATGGCAAAATGGCTATTGCTATGCTACAAACTGCATAGATCATGCGGCATGGGAGAACGAAATGCAGCCCAGCCTGTCGCCAGGCTCATTTTGCCAACAGGTGGTCGCTGCTGGGCAACCCAAGCCTACCAGAAGGCCATAAACAGAAGTGGGTACGAGATGGTGTATAGGTACAACACCTAGCACAATGTGGCCTTGTTCTCTGTCGGGGCCCCCAAGGTCACTTGTCTTCAGGGGCTGAAGCTCTTTCTGCTGTTTTTCTGCGGAGTGGAAAAAACAATCCCTCGTTGCACAGCTGCAGTTTCGGAGGTGACACATTTTCACACACTATTAGGCTGCGGAGGCCAACCCTGCTTTGGGATTGGTGCTGTGCAAATTGAGGCTGGTGTAAAGAGGTGCAGCCACAGGAGAAAATAACGGATACTCACCTCTCGTAACTGTTGTTCTTCAAGATGTGTTGCTCACGTCCATTCCAATTAGGTGTGTGCGTGCCGCATGCACAGTCGTCGGAAAGTTTTTCCCCTAGCAGCACCTGTTGGGTCGGCTGTGGAGCCCCCTGGAGTGGTGTCTTCATGGCGCTCAATATATGATGACCCCACCGACCCGGCGCCTCCTCAGTTCCTTCTTGCTGGCTGCTCCAACAGAGGGGCAGGCCGGCGGGTTTGGAATGGATATGAGCAACACATCTCGAAGAACAGCAGTTACGAGAGGTGAGTAACCGTTTTTTCTTCTTCGAGTGATTGCTCATATCGATTCCAATTAGGTGATTCCCAAGCCTTACCCAGGCGGTGGGGTCGGAGTTAAGGAAATGCTGATTGTAGCACCACTCTACCGAAAGCCGCGTCGTCTCTGGCATGCCAGACGATGGCGTAGTGAGAGGTGAAGGTATGCACTGAGGACCAAATCACTGCCCTGCAGATTTCTTGGATGGGGACCTGGGCCAGAAATGCTGCTGACGAGGCCTGGGCCCTTGTGGAGTGTGCCGTGAGAGCCGGGATCGGCACTATAGCACGTGCGGATGCAGGACGTGATCCAGGAGGATATTCTTTGAGATGAGACTGGGAGCCCTTTCATCCGGTCTGCCACCGCTATGAACAGCTGGTTCAATTTTCTGAATGGCTTAGTGCGCTCGATGTAGAAAGCTAGTGCTCTTCGAACATCGCAGGAGTGTAGCCGCTGCTCCTGGGTACTGGCATGAGGCTTAGGGTAAAAGACAGGTAGGAAAATGTCCTGGCTGGTGTGAAACTGCGACACCACCTTGGGGAGAAAGGCCGGGTGTGGCCTGAGTTGCACCTCATCCTTGTGGAAAACCATGTAAGGTGGTTCAAAGGTGAGGGCCTCTAGCTCAGACACCCTCCTCGCAGATGTAATGGTGACCAGGAAAGCTACCTTCCAAGACAGATACAGGAAGGAGCACGTCACCAGTGGTTCAAATGGGGGCCCCATGAGCCTGGAAAGGACCAGGTTAAGGTCCCATGCAGGGACAGGCTGTCTGATCTGGGGATGTAGGCAGTCCAAACCCTTGAGGAAGTGACCAACCATAGGGTTGGTGAAGATGGATCGACCAGATGCTCCTGGGTGGTAGGCTGAGATAGAAGTGAGGTGTACCCTTATGGAGGACACCGACAGGCCTTGCTGTTTCATGTGTAGAAGGTACTCTAAGATGAGGGGTACTGGCGCCTGGAGGGGGTGTGTGCGACCCTGGTCACACCAACACAAGAATCTTTTCCACTTTGTCAGATACATGGCTCTCGTGGAGGGCTTCCTGCTGCCGAGGAGGACTTCCCTTACTTGTTCTGAGCACAGAAGTTCTATTGGGCTAAGCAATGAAGCTTCCAAGCCGTGAGGTGGAGGGACCGTAGGTCAGGGTGACAGAGGCAACCGTAGTCCTGAGTGAGTAAGTTGGGGAGGAGAGGTAACGTGACCAGTGCATCCACCAACAGCTCCAGTAGCGTGGTGTACCAGTGCTGGCGAGGCCACGCTGGAGCTATCAGAATTACCTTTGCCCCCTCCCTGCGGACCTTGAGCAGGACCTTGTGCACGAGAGAGAATGGGGGAAAGGCATAGAGCAGGCGACCGCTTCAGGGTAGCAGAAATGCTTCCATGAAGGAGCCTGGGCTGCGACCCTGGAAGGAGCAGAACGTTGGGCACTTCCTGTTGTGTTGAGTGGCAAACAGGTCGACCTGGGAATCCCCCACCTTTGGAAGACGAGGTGTATGACATCTGGCCGGACAGACCACTTGTGAGTGCGGAAGGACCTGCTGAGGCAGTCCGCCAGCGTGTTTTGAACTCTGGGTAGAAAGGATGCTTCCAGATGAATGGAGTGGGCTATGCAGAACTCCCACAGCTGAAGGGCCTCCTGGCATAGGGGAGAGGAACGGGCTTCCCCTTGCTTGTTGATGTAAAACATGGCGGTGGTGTTGTCCGTTAGAACTGCTACGCACTGGCCTTGCAGTCGGACCTGGAAGGCCTGGCAAGCGAGGAGCACTGCCCTCAGCTCCTTGACATTGATATGTAGGGAGAGCTCATCCTATGACCCCAGGCCCTGTGTCTGGAGGTCCCCCAGATGTGCATCCCATCCCAGAGCTGACGCGTCTGTAACCAGGGACAAGGAAGGTTGAGGGTTGTGGAAGGGGACTCCTTCGCACACCGCTTGGGGGTCAAGCCACCAGCGAAGGGATGTGAGGACCTGCCCTGGCACCTTGACCACTGAATTCAAGCTGTTGCTCCCCGGGCGGTAGACTGAGGCGAGCCATGCCTGCAACGGTCTGAGCCACAGCCTGGTGTGCCAGGTCATATAAAGTGGAAGAAGCCATGTGACCGAGGAGACTCAGGCACCCCCTTGCTGTTGAGGTTGGGAATTGCTGGAGGCTTTTAATTATGTCCGTGATGGCTCAGAATCGGGACTCCGGTAGAAGGGTCCATGCCTGGACCAAGTCTAACACTGCCCCAATTAATTCTATTCTCTGGGTCGGTTCCAGGGTCAACTTCCCCAAGTTGAGAAGGAGACCCAGTCACTCGAATGTGCACCTGGCCAAACGGATTTGGGCCCTGGTGTGGCCCCTGAGCAGCCAGTCATCGAGGTAGGGGTATACCTGCACCTGCTGGCGATGGAGGAAAGCAGCCATGACTGACATGCACTTGGTGAACACTCGCTGGGCTGTTGAGAGGCTGAATGGTAGGGCAGCAAACTGATAATGTTCATATTTGAACACGAAGTGCAGGAAGTGCCTGTGTGCTGGATGGATTGCTATGTGGAAGTACGCGTCCTTCATCTTGAGGGCGGCAAACCTGTCTCCTGGATCCAGGGAGGGGATAATAGTGCCCAGGGAGACCATGCGGAACTTCAACTTTATCATGAATTTGTTGAGACCACGCAGGGCTAGGATGGGTCTGAGGCCCCCTTTGGCCTTGGGGATTAGGAAGTATCGGGAGTAGAAACCCTTGCCCCTTAGCTCCTGAGGAACCTCCTCCATCGCTCCCATGGTGAAGAGGGCCTGCACCTCCTGGATAAGGAGTTGCTCGTGAGAGGGGTCCTTGAAGAGGGATGGGGAAGGGGGGTGGGAGGGAGGGTAGGAGCAGAACTGGAGAGAGTATCCTGCTTCCACCGTGCGGAGGACCCAGAGGTCCGAGGTTATTTGGGACCAGGCACGGTAGAAGTGGGACAAACGATTCAAAAAGGGTAGGGAAGGATCTGGGAATGAGTCTGGTGCGCCGTCCTCGGGCGTCCCTTTAAAAGTCCTGCTTGGAACCTGAGGATGGTTTGGTCGGGCCCTGGCCTTGTCCGGAAGTGGGGTTCGAAGGCTTCCTTCTGCCGTTCCTGCCCCTTCGTCTGTAAAAGTCCAGCCTCGGCTGAGGAGGGTAGGAACGCCGCTGCGGCTGTTGGGGCTTGAAATGCTTCTGTTGGGTTGCTGGGGTGTGTATACCCAAGGATTTAATAGTAGCCCTTGAGTCTTTTAGTCTATGCAGCTAAGAGTCAGTCTGCTCCGCGAACAAGCCCGCCCCATCAAAAGGCAGGTCCTGCATTGTCTGCTGAACCTCAGGTGGTAGGACCGAGGCTTGCAACCGTGAGGTGCACCTCATGGCAATACCTGAGGACAAGGTACGCGCCGCCGAGTCCGCAGCACCCAGTGAGGCCTGTAAAGAGGTCCGTGCCACCGCCTTGCCCTCTACTATGGCCCCAAACTCCTCCCTGGATTCAGTTGGCACAAGCTCTTGAACTTGAGCATCGAGTTCCAGGAGTTGAAGTTATATCGGCTCAGAATTGCCTGCTGGTTGGCAATTCTGAGCTGGAGTCCCCCCGCAGAGTACACTTTATGCCCAAACAAGTCCAGACGCTTTGGACTCCTTGGAATTGGGCACTGGGGCCTGCTGCTCCTGCCTCTCTTTCTCATTTACAGCCGTAACCACCAATGAACAGGGCTGCGGGTGCGTAAAGAGTTATTCGTACCCCTTTGAGGGCACAAACTACTTCCTCTCGACGCACTTGGCTGTGGGAGGGACGGAGGCTGGAATCTGCCAGATTATACAGGCCAATGCCAAGACTGTTTTGATGAGAGGCAGAGCCACCCTTGAAGGACCTTCTGGGGCCAAAATGTCGACCACCGGGTCCTGACTCCACCACCTCCTCGGCCTGCAGGCCCATGTTGTGTGCCACCCTGCGCAGGAGGTCCAGGCTCAGGAACCGGAGTTGGAGTTGGTTCTGAGGGGGGACAGGGGCATGGTGCCTCCTCAGCACCCCTAGGGGTAGGGCGACTGGCTGAGGCCTCCGGCACCCCTGGTTCAGAGGTGGCTGATTGGGAGCCTTTAGGCTGGGTGCCCTGGGCCTAGTGGTTCATCCACGGTATCCAAAATGGCCACTGCACTGGTCCCTGCCACTGCACAGGCCATGGTCCTGCCCCCACCTCAGAGCATCCACGGCCGGACCAGTGCCAGTCCCGCTCCAAGTACCTAGATTCCACCTCCAAGTATGAGGACCGGGATCGGGACCGCAAGGGCCAGGATTGAGCCAAGCAGAGGTGAGCTGGCGAGTGGTACAGCGAGGGTGGGGAGCGGTGCCGTGACCTGGAGCTACACGGGGTTGTCGAGCGGTGTCGGGACCGTTGCCGGGTCCAGGACCTGCTTCGTGAAGGGGACCAATGTGCGGATCGGCGTCGCGATCAGGAGTGCTAGTGCAACCTGGAGCAGTGCCATGAGTCCAATCGGTGCCGCGAGTCTGACCGGTGCTGCGATTGCAAGCAGCGCCGGGACTCCAAGGGTTGCCGGGACTCAATCAGCGGTGCCAACAGCCGGATCATCACTGGTTTGCCTCGAGACGGTGCCATACGATGTGGTACTGGAGGCTTGGCACGAATCGTAGGTGACCTCAGCGCTGTCATGGCGATGAGGTTCCTCACTGCCGCAAAGGTGCCCGGAGTGGATGGCAGCTCCAACTCCTCGATGATGTGGGCCGGGGAGTCCAACGGCTCCGGACTCGACGTTCCCCCTTGCAGGGCCGAAGTCAATGGTGCCGTCTCCGCAGGCTTTGGCACTGGGTGCTCCTCACAAGGATACGCCCCATTGGCTGGCTCCAGAGGGGTGGGCCTCTGGGATGGAGAGCCACTCCTCCCTTGCTTCTGGTGCTGGGTCGATCCTGCTGGTTTTGGCGCTGGGGAGTGGCGGTTCGCAGTTCTCTGCTACAGTCTGTCAGTGGTGTCACTTCCACCACTGCCGCCAGGGCGCTATGCACCAAAGAACTTGGTGCCGGGTCCTGCAGCACCGAAGGAGGCTGAGGTCTAAGTGCCGCCTCCATAAGGAGCTGCTTAAGGCGAAAGTCTCGCTCCTTTTGGTTTCTGGGGCAAAACCCCTTACAAATCCTGCACCAATCGGTTTGGTGAGCCTCCCCCAGACACTTCAGACAAGCGTCGTGGGAGTCGCCCATTGGCATGGGCTTGGAGCAGGACTTGCAGGGCTTGAACCCCTGGGACTTGGGTATGAAAGCCCTCCCAAGAAAAAGCGGTCGGGATAGACAGTAACCACCCCCAGCCCAACTGCTACAAACTACTACTAAAATAAACTAAGTAAAAAGATATAAGAAACAACGAGAAAAACAAGAACTAGGGAAACATGGAGAACTTGCTAAGCAAGACGCCATAGTTCCAACGACTGTCACTGGCGGTAAGAAGGAACCAAGGAGGCACCGGGTTGGCAGGGTCATATATTGAGCGCTGTGGTGGGGCGACGACTCACCAGCATGGCGCCTCCTGCTGGTCGTCCTGGGAATTAGCTCTTCCAGCCCGGAGCGCCCTCTGCAGGCCGGTGTCTCATCTGCCGCTGGCCCCCGTGTCCCTCCTGGACCCTGGTGCCCCTCTACATCAGGGTTCGGCCCCAGCAGTAACCCAGCATCTGGGTCTCCCCACCCAGGGGAACCCCCAACCCTCTATCCCCACCTTGCCTCAGTGGCTACTGTCAGTCATCATCTAGCCCCCGCTCCCTGGGGCAGACTGAAGTCTATAAACCACTCATCATCGGCAAGGGGGTTTGGACCGGCTGCCTCTGCCTACCTATGGGCCGCCCCTTTGCAGCTCCAGTACCCTTTGTAGGCCTTTGACGAGGCCTGAAGCCTGGGGTTTTACTAGGCTGGAGCTCCCCAGCTCCCTTTGCCCTTCCCCAGCACTGCTCCACCCTAGGTACCCTTCTCAGCTCCCAGGCAGCCAAGTCCTTCTCTCTCAGAAGCTAGAGAGAGACTCTGTCTCAGCCTCTGGCCCTCAGCCCTCTTATAGGGGCCAGCTGTGGCCTGATTGGGGCATGGCCCCAACTGTGGCTGCTTCCCTCAATCAGCCCAGCTTTTCCCCTGCCACAGCCCTCTCCCACGGCTGTTTTAAGCCCTTCAGGGCAGGAGCGGGGTGACCACCCCGCTACAAGCGCCATGAAGGTGCCACTCCCGGGGGCTCCATAGCTGACCCGACGGGTGCTGCTAGGGGAAAAAACTTTCCGATGACTGTGCACGCAGCGCGCACACACCTAATTGGAATGGATATGAGCAATCACTTGAAGAAGAACCGTGCCAATTTACACCACCAGAAAATGGGCCCCAACAGTTTCAGAGTGGAGAGTTTTTGTCTCCCTCAATGTTTGTATATCTGGTTTCTCTTCTCGACTTTTTCTCTGTGGGCCCAGTTCTGCTCTCAGTCCAGCAATGTAAATCTGGAATAATTCTACTAGATTTACACCACACAGCTGAAATCACAGTCCCTACCAGTCTACATTTGTGTCTCTATCTTGCTTCCTCTTGCTGTTTTTTCTATTCCATCTTTTGCTGCTTTCTTTCCCATAATAAATAAATACATAATAACCAATATATAATTAAATAATACCCTACATGTATATAGCGCCTTTCATCCCACAGGGTTTTACTAACCATTGTATAAACAGCTGTTACTTCTCTTGTGTCTTGGAAGCTGTGATGGGGCAGACAGGCCCCACACTGGCAATGACAGGGTTAAGGAGAGCCTGTGGACCCAGTTGACCCCATCCTGCTATACCTGCAATCAATGGCAGGTGTGGAGAGAAGAGCTGAAAGGTGGAAGAGACCTAGCCCCGGGGAAGGAGAGTAGAGATCTGCTGTTTCCTTGGGGAGGGCACCAGCTACAGACAAGAGCCTAAGGCAGCTTGTGGCATGGAGGAGCCATGTGGTGGACAGGATGACCAGGGCCAGGCAGACTGACAAAAAGGGACCAGCCTCAGGGAGACAAGCCCAGACCAGAGGGGTGGAGCCCTGGTTTTGAAGTGCACTGTTTTCTTTTTTGTTTTGGACTCTCACACACCAGAAAGGGTAAGACTTCAGTGTGCCATAGGAGGGGGGTTGAAGGCACCATGGCATCAGTTCCAGGAGGGGCAACACCTGACCACTGGAGACCCGCGCTGGAGTGAGTTGTGTCTTGATGCGCCACAAAAGGGGGTGCTGCCTAGACAACCTGGTAAAAGGGTCAGGCACATCTGGGGCAGAACACAGCAGCTGGTTAACAGCCTAGAGCTACACTACACAGCAGACTTGTGGGAAGTGAAGACTACTCTATGCAGCTGAAACGGCACTAGCCAACATCTACTTCCCCCAGCTGCAATTAGGCCCCTCCACTGAAGCTGACTCCCCTCCTCTTGTAAAAGGGACGTAGGGTCATTAATGCACACAAGTACTTGGGGCCACAGTTTTGTGTCTCAATGAGAGCCCAGTCTCTTCAGTGGCACAGGGCCCTCTGCCCCATGGGAGGACATTTGCTTAACTAACTGAGAGGAAGGCGTGCTATCTCCTGAGTCACCAGTCTCATTTCCCACAGCAGGGTTACTTGGAGGGCTCCCATCCAGATGCTGACCCTACTTAGCTGGATGGGAGGGTCTGAGCTCTTTCCCCTCCTCCCATCTTCTTTCTCCTCCTTGTTGGCACTCCACCCCTTGCTATGGTCCAGCTTCTCCTCGGGAATTATGTAAAGTGCCTGGTGCCTCGACTGGGATCAGGGCCCCCTGTACAAGGTTCTGTACACATGCCCCATATCTAAACAGGCAACGGAAGCAGTATTATGAGGGGGAACTGAGGCCTAGAGAGGCTAAGTGACTCACCCAAGGGCACACAGGAATCTGTGGCAGAGCAGGGACTTGAAATCAGATCTCCTGAGGCTGCGTCTAGGGCCTTTAGCTCAAGGCCATCCTTCCTCTCTCCCCCACTCACCTCCTGTAGGTGCTCAACCTGAGCCTCCAGTTCCCTGCACCTCAACTCCAGCTCTCCCAGCTGGTCCTGCAGCATGCGCATGGTGTCCGTCAGGCTGTGGTTCTGCCTCTTGCTGTCTGACAGTGCCTGCCGCACGGAGTCCAAGTGCTCCTGAGAAAGGAATGGGTCACTCAGAGGAAGCATTCAGAACCCAGGAACTGACTGCTACCTCAGCTCTGCCAGGTCTGCCTGTTCTTAATGCTCTGCTCGCGTTAGCTGGCATGTGCAACAAGATATATGTATTATATATCCCAGTAAAGAGCTCTGTCATTGTAAATATACTATAGGCCAGGTCCCCAGCTATTGGCCAGATCCCTACCTATTAGCCAGGTCCCCAGCTGGGGTGATTCGGTGTCGCTCCATTGGAGCCTATGGGCCAGGTCCCCAGCTGGGATGAATTGGCATAGTTTCATTATAGCTATGTTGGGAATCATTAAGAAAGGGATAGATAATAAAACAGAAAATATCATATTGCCTCTATATAAATCCATGGTACGCCCACATCTTGAATACTGCGTGCAGATGTGGTCGCCCCATCTCAGAAAAGATATTGGAATCAGAAAAGGTTCAGAAAAGGGCAACAAAAATCATTAGGGGTATGGAACGGCTGCTGTATGAGGAGAGATTAATAAGACTGGGACTTTTCAGCTTGGAAAAGAGATGAATAAAGGGGGATATGCTAGAGCTCTATAAAATCATGACTGGCCTGGAGAAAGTGCATAAGGAAGTGTTATTTACTCCTGCTCATATCACAAGAACTAGGGGTCACCAAATGAAATCAATAGGCAGCAGGTTTAAAACAAACAAAAGGAAGTATTTTTTCACACAACTCATAGTCAACCTGTGGAACTCTTTGCCAGAGGATGTTGTGAAGGCCAAGACTATAACACGGTTCAAAAAAGAACTAGCTAAATTCATGGAGGATAGGTCCATCAATGGTTATTAGCCAGGATGGGCAGGGATGGTGTCCCTAGCCTCTGTTTGCCAGTAGCTGGGAATGGGCGACAGGGGATGGATCACTTGATGATTCCCTGTTCTGTTCATTCCCTCTGGGGAACCTGGCATTGGCCACTGTCAGCAGACAGGATACTGGGCTAGACTGACCTTTGGTCTGACTCAGTATGGCCGTTCTTATGCTCTTATTTTTCTCGATGAGGCAGTGCCATGGGTGTGCATGGCTTTGCACATATACAGGAGAAAGCAGGCTGCTGAGGGGTCAAATGCGTAGATAACAATGGTGAGGTCCAGCCCCAAGAGGAAAGACTACAGCCTTCATCAGCTGGGAATCCAGGGTCCAGAAGAGCCTGTGGGATGTACAGCTCTGTAGCTAAGTGTGGGTGCACACAGGCCCATGAACAGCTCGCGTCGATAGTCATGGGCCTCGCCCAGCTCACATCAGGGATGGAGATCACCTCTTTTAGCTATTCACCTTGCACTGAAAAATGTCAGCTGAAGACTTGAGTTACTGCTAGCCAAGAGCCTGTGTTCCCAGAGGGATCAGCAGGGACTGGGGGCAGGCCAGGGAGTTACTCTCTTTCTAGCTAGCCTCTGCATGCCAGTCACACCAGCGACCACAGGCTCCGAGACCCTAGAGACAGCCCCGACCTCTCAGCCATCTGTCCTTATATCCTGAGCCTGAGTCTGCGCTCATGCTGGCAAAACACCACAGTAACTCCCTCAAAGTCAGCTGTGTGGATGGACTCTCTGCAGGGATTCCAGAGCTGTGGATGGCACATTGTGGCTCTGGAGGGGAATGTACTGGCTGGAATTGATCTGGATGCACAACTCCCTTTTTCTTTGCAGTGGATTGCTGATGGCAGCTCTAGCTTGACAACACATCACCCCACAGAAGAGGAACAGCATGGACAGCATTACCATCTTACTGGGGCCGGGGTTATGCTGTGCACCAACTCAAACCTCAGGCCAAGCTGGCTGAAAGGGTTGCTATTGTTTGCAGCCACGGAGGAGAGCCAGTGCCCAGACCCAAGCAGGTTAGGCTGATTACAGGGCTGCGCTGACATCATGCTAAATCCACAGGTTTGTGGATTTCCAGGCTGAAAGGGCCCATTCTGCCCATCTAGCCTGACCTCCCAACTCAGGCCTGCAAACTTCCTCCTGGAGGGTCCTGCAGCCAGCTGGCTTCCCTGTGATCTCTGAACAGGGCAGCTTCCCCTTGGGCCATCCTTCACCCAAACACTGGTTTGTTCCAAAATGTTGCGATATTTGGGCTGGGCAAACCCCAGTGCATTGGAACCAAAGGGAGTGTTTACAAGCCCCTGTTCAATCTGAGTTCCACCTGGTACTGGTCCCAGTGCTCCGCTCTCTGGTGGGGCATGGTGCATCCTGCAGCACGGGATGTTTGTGGGGTGGACTGGACCCCACTGGGATGTACACTGGTGGGCTCAGCAGGTAGAACGGCCTTCCCGACTGTGTCCAGAGGGCCAGAGGCTGCGCTGACCCCTTTCCCCCTGCTCAGTCCCACCCCTACATTGTCTGCTCGCCCAGTGCTGAGGAGAAGGGGTGGGACCATTACCTGGAGCACCCGGCGGTCTTGCTCCGCTGCTGTCAGAGCCTTCTGCAGCTGGAAGACGTTCTCCTGAAGGGTGGAGGACCCCATGGAGGCATCAGTCAGTGCCTGGGAAAGGCTCTGCACCTTGTCCTTCAGGTGGCTCTCCTTGTCCTCTGTCTGGGCCAGTGCGTGACCCAGGCAGCCCAGCTCCTGCTGCAGCTTGGCTGATTTGCTCTCGCTGTCCCCCAACTGGCAGCACAGGGCCTGGACCTGCTCCTGCAAGGCCTGGATCTCGGTATCTCGGTCCACCAGGCTGAGCTGGACACGCTGAAGCTCCCCTTCCACGGAGCGACGGCTCAGCTCCAGCTTGGTGGCCCTGCTCTCGGCTGCCTCCAGGACTTCCTTCAGCCTCCGCTTGTCCATCTCCAGCTTGGTATCCTTGGCTTTCAGCCTAGTGACCTTCTCCTGAAAAACAAAGGCGACCTACTTCAGCAACGTGTATCATCCTTTCCACCACTGCCTGCAGCGTGCTACCCCCTCGTGCGCCGGCCCATCTCTCCATGCTTCCCCTGATGCGCTGGCCAACCCTTCCCCGCTTGTGCACGCACCGGCCCGCCCCTCCACACTCCCCTTGCGTGCCGGGCTGGGCCGCCCCTCCACGCTCCCCCGTCACGCTCCCCCCGAGCACTGGCTGGGAATCAGGCTCCCAGTGTGACTGGTAATAACAGGAAGGGGAATTTGCCAGGACTGGCTTTCTCCGTGGAGTTCTGGGGGCTGTGATGGCCCTGTCCTGGGCAGCCTGGCAGCTCTGGAGTGGGAGCAATCACCAGGGCCTGCTCTACACACAGAACAGTACCAGGGCAACTAACGGTGTGAGGTGGCACCGGTTTAGCTAGCCCACAGCAGCTGGTGCCTGTGGGGCTCTACAGAGGTGTAAACCTGGCCTGGAGCCGTGTCACCTGCCCGGGAATAAAGGTGTATGGATGAGCCCTGTCTGGAGGCACTCCAGGGGTCTCTGTGGACCCTAGAGAAGCACGTTTGTCTCTGAAGGCCAGCTGATCCCTAGGAGTCATCCAGGACAAGACCCAGACTCCAAGGTAGGAACAGAGCCAGTGAGCACCAGCGAGCCCCCACTTCCCAGACCAGGGAGAGAGAAGCAGCAGCAGGCAGCCGGATATAGAGTGGGGTCCTGCCTGGCAGGCGCAGGCACTGAGGGTGTTGTGAGTCTCACTGTCCAGGCAGGGCACCTGCCCTGCTGGCTCCTCCCTCAGTAAAGGGGCCTGGCTCTTTGATGGGCAGCCCATTTCCTTTAATGGCCATGCCCTGCAGACTGGTCCCCCTACTCACCTGCTGTTCCCAAGCGCCCTGGAGCTTCCATGGCCCTGGGGAAGGGCTCAGCTCTAGGATGTGCACTGAGAACATCTGCAGCCCTCCCTCCACCCCTCCCAAGCAGTGCAGCAGAACCTTGTCTTGTCCTGGGCAATGGAGGAGGGAGCCACGGAGCAGTCTCCCACGCTCATCCATCCCTGGCACCGTTCCAGGGAGTGTAGCAGATTGCGCTCTGCTTGCCCACGCAGACCTGAGCTGGACTGAGGATATTGATATATTAACTGAGGATATTGATATAATAGTCATCACAGAAACTTGGTGGAATGATGATAATCAATGGGACACAGTAATACCAGGGTACAAAATATATCGGAAGGACAGAACAGGTTGTGCTGGTGAGGGAATGGCACTATATGTGAAAGAAAGCGTAGAATCAAATGAAGTAAAAATCTTAAATGAACCAAACTGTACCATAGAATCTCTATGGACAGTAATTCCATGCTTGAATAATAAGAATATAGCAGTAGGGATATATTACCGACCACTTGACCAGGATGGTGATAGTGACTGTGAAATGCTCAGGGAGATTAGAGAGGCTATTAAAATAAAAAACTCAATAATAATGGGGGATTTCAACTATCCCCATATTGATTGGGTACATGTCACCTCAGGAAGGGATGCAGAGATAAAGTTTCTTGACACCTTAAATGACTGCTTCTTGGAGCAGCTGGTCCTGGAACCCACCAGAGGAGAGGCAATTCTTGATTTAGTCCTAAGTAGAGCACAGGATCAGGTCCAAGAGGTGAATATAGCTGGACCGCTTGGTAATAGTGACCATAATATAATTAAATTTAACATCCCTGTGGTGGGGGAAACACCACAGCGGCCCAACACAATAGCATTTAATTTCAGAAAGGGGATGTGACATTGCAGTCCATATACTTTATGAAAATATGCTTATGAATGTGAATATGATGTAACTGGAATATGCTTTATACAAAAGTTCTCTTGTAAGGTATCACTACAACGCTTATAATCTACCGTGTGTGTTCATCCTATTTGTTTGCATGTATTATTTCTATGTCTGGAGTTAGGAGAATAAGATATAAACTTGTATTACTGATGTAAACATATTAAGTGGAAGCCATTAAGGGTGCTTCAGAATCAATGAACTGTGAATGGGTTTATTTACCTGCAAGCCTTCCTGCGTAAGTGTGGGCCAGCCCGTGGGTAATGAAGAATGAGGTCTCACAGGGACATGTGACCATGTCACCTGATGCTGAAATCCATCTTAAATCTGGTACTTTTCCATTTAGAAGGAGGGGTGGGGACCCAGGGAGACAAAAGATTCCCGCCTTGTGCCAAAGCTATAAAAGGGGGTGGAACAGAACAAAGGGGGCTGCCAGTCATGAGTAAACCCCTAGTTACCACCTGAGATGTCTGCTGAAACTAACAAGGACTGTACCAGGGGAAAGGATTGGGCCCAGACTAGGAAGGAGTCTAGTCTGTGAAAGAAGCTTATTGGAACATCTCTGAAGATGAGATATTACCTGTAATCAGTTTCTTAATGTATTAGGCTTAGACTTGCTTGTTTTTGCTTTATTTTCCTTCATAACTTACTTTGTTCTGTCTGTTATTACTTGAAACCACTTAAATTCTACTTTTTATACTTAATAAAATCACTTTTGTTTATTAATGAACCCAGAGTAAGTGATTAATACCTGGGGGAGCAAACAGCTGTGCATATCTCTCTATCAGTGATATAGAGGGTGGACAATTTATGAGTTTACCCTGTATAAGCTTTATACAGAGTAAACCAGATTTATTTGGGGTTTGGATCCCATTGGGAACTGGGTGTCTGGGTGCTGGAGTCAGGTAACCTGCAGAGCTGTTTTCACTTAAAGCCTACAGCTTTGGGGGCGTGACCCGGACTCTGGGTCTGTGTTGCAGCAGGCTAGTGTGTCTGGCTCAACAAGGCAGGGTTCTGGAAGTCCCAAGCTGGCAGGGAAAATGGGCTCAGAAGTGATTTCAGCACATCAGGTGACAGTCCCAAGGGGATCTCTGTGACCGAACCCGTCACAGGGGAACTACACAAAAATGAGGAGGTTAGTTAAACAGAAATTAAAAGGTACAGCACCAAAAGTAAAATCCCTGCAAGCGGCATGGAAACTTTTTAAAGACAGCATAAAAGAGGCTCAACTTAAATGTATACCGCAAATTAAAAAACATAGTAAGAGAATCAAAAAAGTGCCACCGTGGCTAAACAACAAAGTAAAAGAAGCAGAGAGAGGTAAAAAGGCATCTTTTAAAAAGTGGAAGTTAAATCCTAATGAGGAAAATAGAAAGGAGCATAAACTCTGGCAAATGAAGTATAAAAATATAATTAGGAAGGCCAAAAAAGAATTTGAAGAACAGCTAGCCAAAGACTCAAAAAGTAATAGCAAAATTTTTTAAAAGTACATCAGAAGCAGGAAGCCTGCTAAACAACCCGTGGGGCACTGGATGATCGAGATGCTAAAGGAGCACTCAAGGACAATAAGGCGATTGCAAAGAAACTAAATTAATTCTTTGCATCAGTCTTCATGGTTGAGGATGTGAGGGAGATTCCCAAACCTGAGCCATGCTTTTTAGGTGACAAAGCTGAGGAACTGTTCCAGACTGAGGTGTCATTAGAGAAGGTTTTGGAACAAATTGATAAATTAACAGTAATAAGTCACCAGGACCAGATGGTATTCACCCAAAAGTTTTGAAGGAACTCAAATGTGAAATTGCAGGACTACTAATTGTTGTCTGTAACCTATCATTTAAATCAGCTTCTGTGCCAAATGACTGGAGGATAGCTAATGTGACACCAATTTTTAAAAAGGGCTCCAGAAGTGACCCCAGCAATTACAGGCTGGTAAACCTGACTTCAGTACCGCGCAAACTGGTTGAAACTACAGTAAAGAACAAAATTGTCAGACACATAGATGAACATAATTTGTTGGGGAAGAGTCAACATGGTTTTTGTAAAGGGAAATCATGTCTCACCAATCTACTAGAATTCTTTGAGGGGGTCAACAAGCATGTGGACAAGGGGGATCCAGTGGATATACTGTATTTAGATTTTCAGAAAGCCTTTGATAAGGTCCCTCACCAAAAGCTCTTAAGCAAAGTAAGAAGTCATGGGATAAGAGGGAAGGTTCTCTCATGGATTGGTAACTGGTTAAAAGATAGGAAACAAAGGGTAGGAATAAAAGGTCAGTTTTCAGAATGGAGAGAGGTAAATAGTGATTCCCCCAGGGGTCTGTACTGGGACCAGTCCTATTCAACATATTCATAAATGATCTGGAAAAAGGGGTAAACAGTGAGGTGGCAAAATTTGCAGATGATACAAAACTACTCAAGATAGTTAAGTCCCAGGCAGACTGTGAAGAGCTACAAAAGGATCTCTCAAAGCTGGATGACTGGGCAACAAAATGGCAGATGAAATTCAATGTTGAGAAATACAAAGTAATGCACATTGGAAAACATAATCCCAACTATGCATATAAAATGATGGGGTCCAAATTAGCTGTTACCAATCAAGAAAGAGATCTTGGAGTCATTGTGAATAGTTCTCTGAAAACATCCACTCAATGTGCAGTGGCAGTCAAAAAAGCAAACAGAATGTTGGGCATCATTAAGAAAGGGATAGATAATAAGACAGAAAATACCATATTGCCTCTATATAAATCCATGGTAGGCCCACATCTTGAATACTGCGTGCAGATTTGGTCACCCCATCTCAAAAAACATATATTGGACTTGGAAAAGGTTCAGAAAAGGGCAACAAAAATCATTAGGGGTATGGAACGGCTTCTGTATGAGGAGAGATTAATAAGACTGGGACTTTTCAGCTTGGAAAAGAGATGACTAAAGGGGGATATGATAGAGGTCTATAAAATCATGACTGGTCTGGAGAAAGTGCATAAGGCAGTGTTATTTACTCTGTTTCATAACACAAGAACTAGGGGCCACCAAATGAAATTAATAGGCAGCAGATTTAAAACAAACAAAAGGAAGTATTTTTTCACACAACGCACAGTCAATCTGTGGAATTTTTTGCCAGAGGATGTTGTGAAGGCCAAGACTATAACAGGGTTCAAAAAAGAACTAGATAAATTCATGGAGGATAGGTCCATCAATGGCTATTAGCCAGGATGGGCAGGTATAGTGTCCCTAGCCTCTGTTTGCTAGAAGCTGGGAATGGGCGACAGGGGATGGATCACTTGATGATTCCCTGTTCTGTTCATTCCCTCTGGAGCACCTGGCATTGGCCACTGTCTGAAGACAAGTTACTGGGCTAGATGAACCTTTGGTCTGACCCAGTATGGCCGTTTTTATATTCTTATGTTCTTATGACTCTCCCTTTCCACTGGTGACTCTTACAGAGCTCCCCGTCCCTGTTTCCTAATGGGTGGATGCCCCGTAACATGCACTTCCTACTCCTTGCAGGCTCAGACCCACCTGCAGCTCCCTGTTCTTCTCCTCCCTGGCATGCATGCTGCACTCCAGGGTAGCGATCTGCTCTGCCAAGGCATGGCACTCCCTCTCCACTCTCCGAATGGTCTCTTCCTGCAGCGCCAGGGCCATCTGCGCACTGCTCAGGCGCCCATCCATGCCTCGCTTGCCTGGGTATGGGAAAGGAGAGGCAGGGGTTTGAGGAATGGGCTCTGATCTGTGGGAGGGAGAAGAGCACTGCTTCCCCAGTGGATCTCTGCGATGGCTGGGGGAGCAATCCAGCCAAGCCATCACCCAACCTCCTGGAGTCCCCAACCTACATGTGAACAGCGAGTTCACTGGATCTAAGGGTTGCTGCATCAGTGCATGGGGACATCACCCCAAAGGAGCCATGTGCCAGGAACCCAGCTCTGGACTCCATGCGGCAAGGTAGGGCTGACCACATCAGGAAGCCAAAGAGAGACTGGCCTTTCCCCAAGGTCGAGAGCTTGCAATCCCTATGGATAAAGGCTGGGATGGCAAAAAGAGGCACTGAGAGCAGAAGTGGCTTGCTTATGGTCACATGACTCTTGGGCTCTGGTCACAGGAGCTGTTTTTGGCAAGCCCCTGTAGCTTTACACCTGTAGCTAACCTTCTAGTCACATACACCCTCCATCCCTCGGGTTGGGATGGCTGCATCCTGGCCACGAGGTCAGGGCTTGCCTGGCATCACTGTTCAATCCCAAACTAGAACCTCTCCAGTTCTGCCTGATCAGCTAGCCCCTTCTGACACGAGAGGAGAGCTGATCCTGTGTGCTCCTGCTGTCCCAGTGACAGAGTCTGCTCCAGCTGCATCAACTGAGCCTTATGGAATCTAGGGGGAGAAGAGGAGAATGACTGGCCTTCCTCAGAGTCTGCCAGCAACTTCTGCAGTTGCAGGACGCGATTGCTGGTCTGGTCCTGGTCGCTCACCATTTCATTCAGCCGACGGTTCAGGTTCATCACCTGTGTCCTTAAATCATCCTGGGAGAAGGAAAAATAGTGTCAGATTTTAAGTGCAGGCCAGAGAGAAAGAGGAATATGCTGACACAAGGGGGGATGGGGGTGGAGAAAGAGAAAGGAGAAAAGGAAGTACATGAAACACTAAGTTTAACAATGGGAACTTCCTGACGCAAATCAGAACATCCCTGGAGCCAGAGCTCTAATGGCGTCCTGTAAATATTGGTGTCATGTCAGTTTGTGAGTGTGATGTCTGACACACACATACACAAATGTGTTTACATGATGGTCCCAACAAAGGATCATTTTAATCTCAGTGTCCCCTTCCCCAAAGTCTTCTGAGCATTTTTAAACATCACTAAACTGCCAAGCTCAGCAAATGAAAGCAATGTATGCTAACAGATCTTTAGCTGTATAACTGACTCTGCTGTGGATCTATCCTGATTTACACCCCAGAGTCCAGTGTGGGAAACGGGAAAGGAGGACTCAGCAGCAATCCCATACCCAGCACCTAAAACACACCAAACCTCCACCTCACACTGCATGCCAGGAAGGTGGATGAGGTTGTTCTTAAAGTACAGGGATTACAAACAGCCCCATCCTTCTTCCTGGCGTGTGGAGGGGTGACTTGCCCAGGGCAGCAAAGTAGAACCTGACTCTCCTGAATCCTACTCTCAGCTCTGCTCCCTGGGCAACTCACCCACCCACTCAGTGCTTCCGTTTCCTCATCTGTATGATGGGGGTGTCCCTACTTGCCAGGGGCCTGTGACGAGGCTACAGACAGCACTATTTGTAAAGGCTTTATATCCTCAGATGGAAGCTGCTGCCAAAGTGCATGACATAAACATCATTAAAACACCAACAAAACAGGATCCGGCTCCAGGTCAGCACGGCAGCAGAAGTGTAATGGGAGGCAGAGTCTGGCTGCTGGTTTGCGAATCACAATCCAGTTACCTTCCAAAGAACAATATTATCAAACCCAGCCTGTACTCTTGGCCACAAACAGCCCTGAGTGTCTGTAGTCTCCTGGCCAAAGACAGCTCCCCATTTCCTGCTAGTTTCCATTATGTTCTTTGCCATCCATGCCGCAGGTGCCCAAATTTTGCCAAGCTAAGCTTCACGAGCACCCTGCCAGCAGCCCAAAGGGGGAACCTACTTTGCACAAAATGGCACAGATTGCAGCCATCCTCCTCTTCAGTATGGAGCTGAGTCCTGCAGAGACCCCTGGTTCCAGCATGCAATGCTACATCTTGATTGTTGCGGCCAGGTGGCAGCACAATGGAGTACGGCAGGCAGGGGTCTGTAGCCTTCATATTAAAGACAAGGGGTAACATTTTCCACAGCACCTAAGTGACCTACATTCCAATTTCAAAAGTCACTTAGCCCTGGTTTACACTATGAGTTTAGGTCGAATTTAGCAGCGTTAGGTCAATTTAACCCTGCACCCGTCCACATGACCAAGCCTGTTTTGTCGATGTAAAGGGCTCTTAAAATCGATTTCTGTACTCCTCCCTGACGAGGGGTTTAGTGCTAAAATCGACCTTGCTGGGTCGAATTTGGGGTAGTGTGGACGCAATTCGACGGTATTGGCCTCCAGGAGCTATCCCAGAGTGCTCCATTGTGACTGCTCTGGACAGCACTCTCAACTCAGATGCACTGGCCAGGTAGACAGGAAAAGCCCCAGGAACTTTTGAATTTCATTTCCTGTTTGGCCAGCATGGCGAGCTGATCAGCACAGGTGACCATGCAGAACTCATCAGCACAGGTGACCATGGAGTCCCAGAATCGCAAAAGAGCTCCGGCATGGACCGAACGGGAGGTATTGGATCTGATCGCTGTATGGGGAGAAGAATCAGTGCAGGCAGAACTCCGTTCCAAAAGACGAAATGCCAATATATTTGCCAAAATCTCCAAGGGCATGATGGACAGAGGCTACAACAGGGACACACAGCAGTGACGCGTGAAAGTTAAGGAGCTGAGGCAAGGCTACCAAAAAACAAAGGATGCAAACAGTCACTCCGGATCAGAGCCCCATACATGCCATTTCTATGATGAGCTGCATGCAATTCTAGGCATGGCCCCTGCCACTACCCCACCACTGTCTGTGGACACCTGCAAGGGGGGAGTCTCACGCAACAGGGATGAGGAGTTTGAAGATGAGGAAGATGATGATGAGGAGGAGGTTGAGGATAGTGCACAGCAGGCAAGCGGAGAATCCCTTCTCCCCGGCAGCCAGGAACTGTTCATCACCCTGGAGCCAATGCCCTCCCAACCCTCCCAAGGTGGGCTCCCGGACCGCGAAGCCAGAGAAGGAACCTCTGGTGAGTGTACCTTTGTAAATATAATACAGGGTTTAAAAGCAAGCATGTTTAATGATTAATTTACCACGCCAAGCCAGTAGCAAGTAGTCCTGAATCATTGCAGAACAAAACCTTGCAGCGAATGGGCCCGGGCTTTGGCTGTTTGCCTTTGGCTGAAAATAAATCATTCCCGCTGTTAGCCACGCGGTGGGGGGAGGCCCGTTCATGCTGGGCTGTTCGCGTTTGGCTGACAGGGATCTTCCCTGATACTAGCCATGCGGTGGGGGGTGTGGTGTGTGTGTGTGAAGCGATCATCCCAGAGAATTGGGTGTGTGGGGGGGTTGGATTGTGCTGCACATTCACCCTAAAACCGCAGCCCATCCTTTTAAATGGCCAACCCAACTGGCTTTGCTTGGTATGGGAAAGGAGGGCGCTGCTGTTTGAAACCGTTCCCACATGTTATGAAGGTTGAAGAAGCCGAAACCCTTTGCCTTACCATGGCTGCCTGCAAGCCGAATTCTGTTGTCTCACACCAAACCGGGAGGCACTCAATATAAGAGGCAAAATGCGACCTTGTAGCAAAAGCACATGTGCTATGTAATGTGAATCACTTGATTCAGTGAGAAATAGTCTTCCCTTTGTTCTCTAAAATGTATCTTTTTAAATACTACTCTCCCTTTTTTTCCTCCCACAGCTGCCAATGTTTCTACGCTCCCCCTATCGTCTCCATCCCAGAGGCTAGCGCAGATTAGAAGATGAAAAAAATGCACTCATGACGAGATGTTCTCAGAGCTCATGCAGTCCTCCCGCACTGAAATAGCTCAGCAGAATGCGTGGAGGCAAACAATGGCAGAGTCCAGGACAGCGTTAAATGAACGCGATGAGAGGAGGGAGGAGCACACTGAGAGGAGGAAGGATGCAATGCTGAGGCTAATGGGGGAGCAAACTGACATGCTCAGGCGTCTGGTGGAGCTGCAAGAAAGGCAGCAGGAGCACAGACCGCCGCTGCAGCCCCTGTATAACCACCTGCCCACCTCCCCAAGTTCCATATCCTCCTCACCCAGACACCCAAGAATGCCGGGGGGGGGAGAGGCTACGGGCACCCAGCCACTCCACCCCAGAGGATTGCCCAAGCTACAGAAGGCTGGCATTCAATAAGTTTTGAACTGTAGTGTGGCCTTGTCCTTCCCTCCTCCCCACATCCACCACCCCATCCGGTGCTTCCCTCCTCACCCACCCCTCCCGGGCTACCTTGCGAGTTTTCCCCCTATTTGTGTGATGAATTAATAAAGAATGCATGATTTGGAAACAATAATGACTTTATTGCCTCTGAAAGTGGTGATTGAAGGGGGGAGGTCGGTTGGCTTACAGGGAAGTAGAGTCAACCAAGGGGGCGGGTTTTCATCAAGGAGAAACTAAGGCCTGGTCCACACTAGGGGGAGCTATCAAAATAAGATACGCGACTTCAGCTACAGGAATAGCGTAGCTGAAGTCGAAATATCTTATTTCGAATTACCTGCAGTAACTTCGCGTCCTCGCAGCGCGGGATCGACGGCCGCGGCTCCCCCGTCGACTCCGCTACCTCCGCTCGCCCTGCTGGAGTTCCGGAGTCGATGGGAGCGCGTTCGGGGATCGATCTATCGCGTCCAGACGAGACGCGATAGATCAATCCCTGATCATTCGATTGCTACCCGTCGATCTGGGCGGTTAGTCTGGACGTAGCCAAAGAGAACTGTCACACTGTAGCCTGGCCAGTCATCAAACTGGTTTTCAAAGCTTCTCTGATGCGCAGGGCACCCAGCTGTGCTCTTCTAATCGCCCTGGTGTCTGGCTGCGCATAATCGGCCACCAGGCGATTTGCCTCAACCTCCCACCCCGCCATGAACGTCTCCCCCTTACTCTCACAGATATTGTGGAGCACACAGCAAGCCGCAATAACAATGGGAATATTGGTTTCGCTGAGGTCTAACCTAGTCAGCAAACTGCACCAGCGCGCTTTTAAACGTCCAAATGCACATTCTACCATCATTCTGCACTTGCTTAGCCTATAGTTGAACTGCTCCTTACTACTGTCCAGGGTGCCTGTGGCATTAAGGGGTAGGCTGGGTCCCCAAGGATAACTATAGGCATTTCAACATCCCCAATGGTAATTTTATGATCTGGGAAGTAAGTTCCTTCCTGCAGCTTTTCAAACAGACCAGAGTTCCTGAAGATGCGAGCTTCATGCACCTTTCCCGGCCATCCCACGTTGATGTCGGTGAAACGTCCCTTGTGATCCACCAGTGCTTGCAGCACCATTGAAAAGTACCCCTTGCGGTTTACGTACTGGCTGCCAAGGTGGTCCGGTCTCAAGATAGGGATATGCGTTCCGTCTATCGCCCCACCACAGTTAGGGAATCCCATTTCAGCAAAGCCATCCACTATGACCTGCACATTTCCCAGAGTTACTACCCTTGATATCAGCAGCTCTTTGATTGCATTAGCTACTTGGATCACAGCAGCCCCCACAGTAGATTTACCGACTCCAAATTGATTCCCGACTGACCGGTAGCTGTCTGGCGTTGCAAGCTTCCAGAGGGCTATCGCCACTCGCTTGTGAACTGTGAGGGCTGCTCTCATCTTGGTATTCTTGCGCTTCAGGGCAGGGGAAAGCAAGTCACAAAGTTCCATGAAAGTGCCCTTACGCATGCAAAAGTTTCGCTGCCAGTGGGAATCATCCCAGACCTGCAACACTATGCGGTCCCACCAGTCTGTGCTTGTTTCCCGGGCCCAGAATCGGCGTTCCATGGCATGAACCTGTCCCATTACCACCATGATGTCCAAATTGCCAGGGCCTGTGCTTTGAGAGAAGTCTATATCCATGTCCTCATCACTATCATGATCGTACTGTCGTCGCCTCCTCGCCTGCTTTTGCAGGTTCTGCACATTCTGCAGGATAATGCGCGAGGTGTTTACAATGCTCACAGCAGCAGTGGTGATCTGAGCGGGCTCCATGCTTGCCGTGGTATGGCGTCTGCAGGAGAGCAGGAGAGCAGAGTTGCAGCAGAAGCGGTGGAGGACGATGGTTAGCACCGCGCACATTTCCCGAGGAAGAACACACGTACCTGGGAGCCCATGACAGACAACATGGAGAAATTCGCTATCGAGGCAAGAGCAGGAGAGCAGAGTTGCAGCGGAAGCAGTGGAGGAGGATGGATGCCACGAGAATAGATATTTATACAGAATGACGAGAGGACCTGCGAGGTGGATTCATGGCACCAGGAGAGCAGGAGAGCAGAGTTGCAGCGGAAGTGGTGGAGGACGACGGTTAGCACCATGCACATTTCCCGAGGAAGAACACACGTACCCGGGAGCCCATGACAGACAACTTGGAGAAATTCGCTATAGAGCCAATAGCAGCAGAGCAGAGTTGCAGCGGAAGCGGTGTATGACGATGGTTTGCAGACCTACTGCACCGTCTGCTGCCAGCAGCACCCAGGACACAACAGCGGCGGTGTTGGTGAGCTGAACTGAGTGGGCTGCATGCTTGCCGTGGTATGGCGTCTGCGCGGAAAAAAGGCGCGAAACAATTGTCTGCCGTTGCCTTCACAGAGGGAAGGGAGACTGACGACATGTACCCAAAACCACCCGCGACACTGTTTTTGCCCCATCATGCATTGGGAGCTTAACCCAGAATTCCAATGGGCAGCGGAGACTGCGGGAACTGTGGGATTGCTACCCACAGTGCACCGCTCCGTAAGTCAATGCTAGCCACGGTAGTGAGGGTGCACTCCACCGACTTAATGCGCTTAGTGGGGACACACGCAATTGACTGTATAAAATCGATTTCTAAATATCGACTTCTATAAAATCGACCTAATTTCGTAGTGTAGACATACCCTTAGATGTTGTGGAAAATGTTACCCCTTGTCTTTAATAGGGAGGTGGACTGCTGCCGACCACCGGGTAGAACTTGTGGAACTTGAGGCCTACTGAAATCAATGGGAATCCTTCAATTGATGTCAATGAGCACTGGTGCAGGCTGACAGTTTGGCCAGTCAGTGTGAGTCTTAAGGAGGGGCCATACACAGTAACCATATGAAAATGACACACAGAATGTTAATCAAACCATCAAACCTCCTTCAACTGTAAGGGAATACACCTTCCCTTGTGTTCACTGAGACATACAACTGGACACAGCTGCTCACCTCGACTCCAGCAAACCCCAGCAGCCTGATGGGATGGGGAAGGCAGGAGTGCCTCAAACTCGATAGCTTAGACCCATAAAGTATTAATTGATTTCCCAATCCTAGAGAAAGCCCTTCAGCTGCACCGCGGCTTTGATTATTATGACAGTCCATGTTTTTTACATTACGCTTGTATAAATATTTATGCATCTTTATAAGAATCATGTTTTGAGCAATAGGACACAACAGAGGAAGGCCAAAGGGGAGGCGGCTGAAGAACCAGAGAACGTTGCTATATAAATGCTGTTAAGGTCAACTTGGGGTCGAGCTCAGCTGGTGGGGTCATGTGATGCTGAGCATGTCCTTGAGCTGGCCTGGTGGTTTGCCATGGGTCCCTCGCTCCGCGGAGTGCTGGGGGGGGGGTTCAGCTCCCGTTGCTATTGAGTAGCTGCCTGCCCAGTGCCTGCAGGGGCACAGATGGGCTCACTGATGGAGCAGCATGCAGCCCTGCTAAGACAGAGGGTGGCAACCACCCTGGCGAGGTCAGCTCCTGAGCTGCTGTCAGTCAGCATCTCTCCATAGGAGTCAATGGGGTCAGATCCCCAGCTGGTGCAAATCAGCCCTAGCTCTACTGGAGTCAATGGGGTTAGGTCCCCAGGTGGTGTAAATAAGCCCTAGCTCCCCTGGAGTCAATGGGGTCAGGTCCCCAGCTGGTGCAAATCAGCCCTAGCTCCACTGGAGTCACTGGGGTCAGAGCCCCAGCTGGTGCAAATCAGCCCTAGCTCTACTGGAGTCAATGGGGTTGGGTCCCCAGCTGGTGTAAATCAGCGCTCGCTCCCCCGGAGTCAATGGGGTCAGGTCCCCAGCTGGTGCACATCAACCCTAGCTCCACTGGAGTCACTGGGGTCAGAGCCCCAGCTGGTGCAAATCAGCCCTAGCTCTACTGGAGCCGATGCGGTCAGGTCCCCAGCTCTTGCAAAACACCCCTCTCTCCCCTGCAGTCAATGGGGTCAGGTCCCCAGCTGGTGCACATCAACCCTAGCTCCACTGGAGTCACTGGGGTCAGTTCCCCAGCTGGTGCAAATCAGCCCTAGCTCTACTGGAGTCAATGGGGTTAGGTCCCCAGGTGGTGTAAATAAGCCGCAGCTCCCCTGGAGTCAAGGGGGGCAGGTCCCCAGCTGGTGCACATTAGCCCTAGCTCCACTGGAGTCAATGGGGTTAGGTCACCAGCTGGTGCAAATCAGCCCTAGCTCCACTGGAGCCACTGGGGCCAGATCCCCAGCTGGCGCAAATCAGCCCTAGCTCCACTGGAGTCATTGGGGGCTGCGCCCCAGCCGGTGCAAATCAGCCCTAGCCCCCCCGGCGTCACTGGGGTCAGGTCCCCAGCTGGTGCAAATCAGTCCCAGCTCCACTGGAGTCAATGGGGTCAGATCCCCAGCTGGTGGCAATCAGCCCTAGCTCCACTGGAGTCACTGGGGTCAGCTCCCCAGCTGGTGCAAACCAGCCCTAGCCCCATTGGAGTCAATGGGGTCAGGTCACCAGCTGGTGTAAATCAGCCCTAGCTCCACTGGAGTCATTGGGGGCTGCGCCCCAGCCGGTGCAAATCAGCCCTAGCCCCCCCGGCGTCACTGGGGTCAGGTCCCCAGCTGGTGCAAATCAGCCCTAGCTCCACTGGAGTCAGCAGGCCAGATCCCCAGCGGGTCGCCAGCATTGCTCTACTGGAGATGAGTTGCTGGAGGTGAGTCAAGTTACAGCAGCTGCAGATCAGGCCTGGACACTGTAGGGGTTGCCGAGAGGGCAGCTGGCAATATCCTCTAAGGCAGTGGTCCCCAACCTTTTTGTGGCCAGTAGCACATTCATGTTTTCAGAAGGGTGTGGCGGGCGCCAACAATTTTTCAAGGCTTATTTTGTATTTTGTACATTAATACGAAAAACATCATATTTAATATTACATAATATATGAATCCAGAGAGAAGAGAGAAGCCGGAGAGAAGCGGCGAGGACAGAGAACACCAGCGCCCGCAGCTCCGGAGTACTCTGTCCCCAGCAGGTGCGGGGCCCCGGCTTCTCTCCCCTGCTGGGCACTAGGCGGGTGCACATAAATGCCCCGGCGGTTGCCATGGCGCCCGCGGGCACCACGTTGGGGACCACTGCTCTAAGGAAATGCAGCTCTCCAGATGCTCCTACCCCTCCATGTTCTCTTTCCTTGACTCTCCTTGCCCAGCAATAGAGCTTGGCAAACCACAGCACTGCATGGGCGCTCGGCTCCCTGGCTGTGGAGTGTGTGGGGAGGGCAGTGTCTGGAGGCATAGTCTAACTCTTCCATGGCCTGACGTGGCCTGGCATACCATGTCTGGCCCACTTTCCTGCCCAGGTTGTGCACACATCCCACATGGCTGCACTGAGCTAACTACAGCAGTGAGCAATGCCTGACTTGCTTTTCAAGCATGTGGCATCTCATGTGCCATTCCTTGGCAACATTCCTCTGCTCCCCCAGGAGCTAACAGGGAAGGACACACTGACCATATTCCTCCCCGAGTCAGCCCAAGGGTGGGAACGCAGCCTCCACGCCTCCTATGGCTGCTCTGCTCCCTACGCCACCCCGTCGTACAGGCAGAGCTGAAGAGAAAGAGGGGTGGACCTGGTGCTGAGACTCTGGAGCAGGGTCCTCTCTCTCCGGGGATAAGAACTGATGGGAGGGATAGGGAGCCAGTTAGGGAAGGAGTAACACGAAGGGTCGGGGAAGGAAGGCCAAGGCATAGAATACAGGGAGGGCAGAGAAGAATGAGAAATAATATCCCACCATCCCCCTGGCACTGCCAGTGCCCATGCCCTACAACCAGACCACAGCACCAGAACAAGGGGGCGTTCAGCGACACTCAGCAAGCAGTGGCGGCCAAGTAAATATTTTTCCATGCAATGAGCCTGTGGAACCTATTGCCTCAAGCTATCACCGAGCCAAGAGCTCAGCAGGATTCAGCAAAAGGTTAGACAGTTCTGTGGAGAACAAGAATCTCCAGTGTTATAACAAGGAATAAAAAAATAACCAAGTGTTTTGGAAAGGATCTAAACCTTCCAGCTACAGGGCTTGAACTGGCCTGTAACTGACAGGAGGAGGGAAGGAGACTGAAGGGCTCTTGCACCTTCTACTGAAACTGGTGCTGGCCATTGTCAGAGCCATGACACCAGGCTGGCTGGAGCCCTGCTCTGATCCAGTGTGCCAGTCCCATGCCCCTTTGTGCAGCGCCTCATGTTCTGGGGGCTGTGTCCCTCGCTGCAGCACTGGGAGTGACTGTGCTGGTTAGAGCTTGGCGGACAAGGCGTAGATTGGAAGCTACATAGAGAGATTAAATGAATGAGGGTAAAGTTTGCGTGCAGTCCTGGGCAATACCAAGGCCTCATTTCTGGGCTACAGGAGTTTAATGTCCTTGTACATTTGTTTCAGTTAATGCAGCAATCCGATGTAGGGGCAAATCTGTGTCAGCATTGCCAGTGACCATGACGCTGAGCACGGCCTGGGTGTGAGCAGAGAGTGGGGAGTTTGTGGAGGGGCAGGGGGACACCATGGGAACAGAAAGAAGATGCTCTTACCCTCTCTCTCTGAGTGTCTCGCAGCTCCTGCAGGAAGTCTCTCAAAGCATCTCGGACTCTGTCCGGGTCAGGCTCGCTGGCACTGTGCTCCCCTTGGAAAGGGGAAGCCCAACCAAAGGGGGAGCGGGAACGGCTCCTCTCTGGAGAGCCAGTGTGGGAGGCCGGAGTCTGTCGCCTGTCAGTTCCTGTGGTGGCAGAGAAGCTCTCAAAGCCTGAATGCCAGGTGGGTGTGTTGGGAGAGGGACCATCAGGCAGGCCTAGACCGTCCCCATGTGATAATGGCAGGAGGCAATACGGATTAGCTGGTGCAAGGCAAGCATGTCACTACAGCATGAGAACTGTGGTTCTCTCCTCAGCCCAAACTGGGGATAATCCATGCAGGGATTCAGAACCACCCTCTCCCGAGACTGCTGCTAGGTTGGATTTCCAGGGAGACCCCTGCCCCCTCCATGGCTTTCCCCTTTCAGGGCAGGGATAGCTGCCTGACACTCAGCTCCTTCAAGCGCCACCCTCTTCTCCTTCAAAGTGACTGCAGCCATGGCAACACCTTTCCCTCTGTGCTGTATCTGCCCCCACCCTGCAAGGCTACAGGCCCTGCCAGAGCAGCCCTCACCCTGGAGCACTGGGGAAATGTCATGCAGCTCTTGTGACGTGCAATCAGTGCTCCAGTGCAGTCACACACACGGCACTCTGTGATCTGGCCCAGTCAGTCTGTCTCCCAAACCCAGCTGAGCCCTCCAAGGCTGCTGACCTTTGCTAGGGGAGCAGGGTCTCTGCGGCGAAGGGCTCCGCCCACCCAGCCCTATTGTCCGGCGCAGGACAGAGTGCAGCACCCCGAGCTTCGACTCCACCTCCCTCTTGGCAGCCTCCGCCTTGGCCAGCTCTGTCTCTAGGCCTTGGAGGCGCCCCTTGGTGGTGCTGAGGCGCAGCTGGAGGCCTTCGCTGACCCCGCCAGCCTGCTGCAGCTTCAGCTCCATGTTATGGAGCTCATCCCGGAGCTTCTTCTCCTTGCTGTGACTCTCACCCAGGCTGTCGGCCAGCCCCTTCTCTCTGGCTCTGGCTTCCCACTCCACCTCCACCAGCTTCCTCTGCAGGCTCAGTACCTGGAAGGGAGAGCACTGCAGAGTAACCGCCAGGCCCTGTCTGCATACAGTCCACCAGAGAGCATGCTGAAAGGGCCAGGAGGAGTGCACCACCTCGACACACACACAGTGGCCAGGAGCTTCCCAGCACAGACCCAAAGAGAGCCCTCTCTGCAGGACGGGAGCGCCCACAGTTCAGTGCACAGGCTCCCAGGCTGAGCTGCTGCTTTCCACCCCACTGGCAGAGAGAGCCCTGGGTCGCTCTCTGGAGACCTCGGGGCAGTGTTTACAGGCAGGTGCCAGGGAGCGGACTGCCCTCCCCTCTGCTTCAGGGCTGCACCCTCAGGGTGATGGGAAGGAACAGGAGGGGGGGAAGACAGTCCTTGAGGTCTCCCACAGGGGCCTGGTGGGCTTAGCTGGGCTGGGTAATCTAGAGATGGCCTTGTACCCTTCCCTCCACACCATCCTTTCTCTCTGCCCCCTTCCCTCGCTGCCTGCCTCTCCCTGCCAGCTCCAGTGCCTAATCAGCTCACCTCTTTGCGAACACATTCCTGGCCGCCCTCCATCTCCGCGATCCTCTGCTTCAGCTCCAGGGACTGCCTGCGGCACTGCTGCTCGCGCTGCTCCTGCTGCAGGAGACGGGCCTGCAACTCGCTCACCTCTTTGCCCTTTTTGTTGTTCTCATCCCCCAGCATCTTCACCTGCAAAGGGCGGTTCTTCAGGTTGGTCCTGGGCTTGGCCTGGGGCGGACGGGCCATGCTGGCAGGCCCGTCTCGGCCACAGCAAGCTGCTGCTGCTGCCCTGACCGAGGGCAGGGCTGCCTCCTCCCGGCAATGACTGCTTGAGGATGGACAAAATGGTCCCTTCTTAGTTTGGTTCCTCCGCCTCCCTGGAGGAGCTGGCCAAGTGCCACAGGGTGGAAAGTACCAATGTGGGACCCACTGATTCACTCTAGGTCGCTAGCAGGCTCCTCCGGCCGCCTTTCCCCAGCCCGCCAGGCCTGGGCCGGTGCTGGCGCAGCCCATGGGGAACAGGCCTGTGTAGCATGCTCCCCTCTGCAGTCAGCCACTCCTGTGGCTAGTGGGATGGGGGATGAGACCAGGCCATTCTGCTCCTTGCACTGGGGGATTGAGGCTGGGGAGCTTTGAAGCCTCCAGTTTCTACCCAAGGGGTTTTCAGGGCATGGTCTCCATTTGGGAGGGAGATGCCCCTCACCTCCCTGGGAGCTGCACTTCTGGGCATGCCCCAGGCGGCCTTGGCTGCTACCAGCTCTTCCTCTCAGCCTGGCGCTGAAATCCAGGTTGCCACAGGGGAATGGGACCCATTCAGTGGCCCAAATGGGCAGCCTACGAGGAGGCATCGCAGTCAGGAAGTTCCCCGGAGGGGAGGTGCGGGGCAGAATGTGTCTGCGGAGGCTGATGGAGCTGGGACAGCAAAGGGACCTGGCTGGCATGTGTCTGGGAGCCATCTGCACTCGCCTGTCTGTGCAGCTCCTGCAGCTCCCGGCGGGCCTCCATCTGAGACTTCTCCACCTCCCGCAGGTTTGCTCTCAGCTCTCCTGCCTCCTTCTGAGCTGCAGCCTTGGCTTTCTCCAGCATGGTGATTTTCTGCTCCTTCTCCTCTAGGCCTCTCTTCAAGCTGAAGCAGACATGCATGGTCACTCCTGGCCAGGGAATGCTGAAGGGCTGTGAGCGGACATCTATGCAGGGGGCACTGCCCGCCCAGTCACCCAGCTGTCATCACGGTGTGAGTGGGAGCTCTGGGCTGTCTGGGGACAGGTCTGGAAGGGAAAGAACCCGCAGGGAGTTCTGCACTGGCTGGAAGTGGACGAGGCAGAGAAGAGGTCAGATCATGCTACTGTGCCCATTCCAATGCGCCCCAGGGCAGCCCTGGGACTGGCCTCTGGGCCCAGCTCTGGGGGGAAAGAGACACAGACTGGATGGAATGGCTCTGGGTTGAGCTATGGGAGAAGCAGCTGCATTGAGCCTGCCTGGAATGGCTGCAGGGTCCAGCCCTACTTGTACATCCCAGGCCTGAATACAGTGCCCAGTTCTTAGCTGGAATGGCTTTGGGTGGACATGCTGGTAGGTCTTTGCTACTGTTCTGCACTTTCTGGTTTGGATCTGGGGCCCAGCTAACAGTCCCTGGCCATGCCTGCACCTTGGCAGCCTATCACAGTGCCAAGTAATGTCTGCTGCAGGGTGCAGCCCGCCCGGCACTGCCCCAAGCCTACCTGCTCCTTTTGCTCTCCATCTTCTTGATGGTGGCTCGCAGCTCAGTATTGGATTTCTGCATTATTTCCTTCTCCCTGGTCTCGTCCCCCAAAGCCCTGTGGGTTTCCAACATCTCCTTGCGCTGGAGCTCTTGGGCCTCCTCACCCTCCTGCAACCTGCGGTGCAACTCGATCACGTCCTTGTGCGCCCCATCGCGGGCATCCTCTGCAAGCTGCAGCTGTGTCCTTAACTGTTCTGCCTTTTGGAGAGACACAGACACGCACGCCCTGAGCTATCTCACCCAGGATCTCTGCCCTACTAGAGGAGCAGAGCTGGGCTCTGCTGCTTGTCATCTAGGATGGGTGAATGCCAGTCCATCCCCCCAGGAGAAGGTGGCAGCTGCTAAGCCAGCATGATGCCCTTTGCAAATGGGGCTCGGCTCCCCATTACAGTCACGGGGAGACTGGGCACTCCACCCTAGCAGGAGGCACTTGGCACCTTGAGAAGCTGGCTTGTTTCACAGCCCAGCGTGCGAAGGAGGAATATGAAGTCCTTGTACAGTGCAGCATGCTGCCAGCCCGGGCTGCGAGCGCTGCAGTCATAGAATCATAGAAGATTAGGGTTGGAAGAGACCTCAGGGGGTCATCTAGTCCAACCCCCTGCTCAAAGCTGGACCAACCCCAACTAAATCATGCCAACCAGGGCTTTGTCAAGCCAAGCCTTAAAAACCTCTAAAAATGGAGATTCCACCACCTCCCTAGGTAACCCATTCCAGTGCTTCACCACTCTCCTAGTGAAATAGTTTTTTCCTAATATCCAACCTAGATCTCCCACACTGCAACTTGAGACCATTGCTTCTTGTTCTGTCATCTACCACCACTGAGAACAGCCTATCTCCATCCACTCTGGAATCCCCCTTCAGGTAGTTGAAGGCTGCTATCAAATCCCCCCCTCACTCTTCTCTTCTGCAGACTAAATAAGCCCAGTTCCCTCATCCTTTCCTCATAAAAAACGGTTACTCACCTTCTCGTAACTGTTGTTCTTTGAGATGTGTTGTTCATGTCCATTCCAATCAGGTGTGTGCGTGCGCATGTTCATGGTAGCCGGAAGATTTTTCCCCTAGCAGCATCCATCGGGTCGACCTGGGCGCCCCCTGGAGTCGCACCTTCATGGCGCTAAATATAGAGCCCTGAAGAACAACAGTGACGAGAAGGTGAGTAACCATTTCTTCTTTGAGTGCTTGTTCATGTCGATTCCAATCAGGTGACTCACAAGCCCAAGTTTAGGTGGTAGGGTCGGAGTCTTCCACTGATTGGAGCACTGCTCATCCAAAGGCCACATCGTCTCTGGCCTGCTGGGTAATTGCATAGTGCGTGGCGAAAGTATGGATGGAGGACCACGTCGCTGCGCTGCAGATTTCCTGAGTGGGAACCTGAGCCAGGAACGCTGTTGATGAAGCCTGCACCCTGGTGGAGTACGCAGTGATTGGAGGTGCAGGAACCCCCACCAGGTTGTAGCACTCACGAATACAGGACGCTATCCATGACGAGATGCGTTGTGACGATTCTGGCTGACCTTTCATTCTGTCTGCCACTGCCACAAATAACTGGACCGACTTTCTGAACGGCTTTGTTCTCTCCATGTAGAAGGCTAGAGCCCTGCAGACATCCAGAGAGTGCAGTCTCTGTTCCCTGCCACTGGAATGAGGCTTAGGGTAGAATACTGGGAGAAAGATTTCCTGGTTGATGTGAAACTGCGATACAACCTTTGGGAGGAAAGCAGGATGAGGCCTCAGCTGAACCTTATCCTTATAGAACAAGGTGTAGGGAGGCTCTGATGTTAGGGCCCTGAGCTCAGACACCCTCCTGGCTGAGGTTATTGTTACCAGCAATGCCACCTTGTAAGAGAAGTAGAGCATGGAACATGTCACCAATGGTTCAAATGGTGGTCCCATGAGCCTAGAGAGGACCAGGTTGAGGTCCCAGGTGGGGACAGGCTGACGGACGTGAGGGTACAGTCTGTCGAGTCCTTTTAAAAATTGGCTGACCATAGGGTTAGCAGACACCGAGCGGCCCCCCATGCCCGGATGGAAGGCCGACATAGCATCTAAGTGCACCCTTATTGAAGACAACAAAAGCCCCTGCTGCTTTTGATGGAGGAAGTAGTCCAGAATGAGCAGCACTGAGGCTAACGTCGGGGGACAAATGGCACTGCACAGACCAGATTGAAAATCTCTTCCACTTGGCAAGGTAGGTGGCTCTCATAGAGGGTTTCCTGCTACCAAGGAGGAATTGTCTAACCTGGTCTGAACAGGAAAGCTCCATTGGGTTTCAACCATGGAGCTTCCACGCCATGAGGTGAAGCGACTTGAGGTTCGGATGTTGAAGACGACCATGATCTTGCGTCAGAAGGTCCGGGAACAGTGGAACAGTGACTGGGGCTTCCACCGACATGTCTAGGAGAGATGTGTACTACTGCTGATGGGGCCAGGCTGGTGCTATCAATATGACCTGAGCTCGTTCCCTCCGGATCTTGAGGAGTACCTTGTGAACTAGCGGTATGGGCGTAAAGGAGATGGCCTCTCCATGGAAGAAGGAACGCGTCTGCTCTGGAGCCCAGGCTGTGATTCTGGAAGGAGCAGAACTGCTGGCACTTCCTGTTGTGTTGCATGGCAAATAGGTCTATCTGGGGAAGCCCCACCTCTGGAAGATTGAGAACGTGATGTCCGGGTGAAGGGACCACTCGTGGGTGTGAAACGACCTGCTGAGGTGATCCACCAACTCGTTCTGTACCCTGGGGAGGTACGACTCTTGCAGGTGTATTGAATGTTTCACACAGAAGTCCCACAGCATGGCTTCCTGGCACAGGGGGGAGGAGCGTGCACCCCAGTTTGTTGATATAGAATATTGCTGTTGTCTTGTCCATCATAACTGATACACAATGTCCCATTAAGTGTGCACGGAAGGTCTGGCATGCACCACTCTCCGCTCTCTGACATTGATGTGGAGAGCCAGATCCACCTGAGACCAGAGACCCTGAGTCCTGCGGTCTCCCAGATGAGCTCCCCAGCCCAAGTCTGAGGTGTCCATCACTAGCAAGAAAGACGGCTGCGGACTGGTGAAGGGGACCCCTGAGAACACCTCCTGAGGGTCGAGCCACTAGATGAGGGAGTCGATGACCGGGCGAGGCAGGGTCACGATCCTATCCAAGCTGTTCCGGGCTGGGTGGTACACTGACGCAAGCCACAACTGAAAAGGTTGAAGCCTGATTCTGGCATGCTGCACCACCTAGGTACAGGCAGCCATGTGTCCGAGAAGCTTCATGCAGTTTCTTGCTGTGGTGGTAGAAAACTGTCTGATGCCTCAAATGATATCTGTCAGGGCCTGAAACCTTGTTTCTTCCAGGTATGCCCTGGCTTGGGTCGAGTCCAGTACTGCCCCAAAAACTCTATCCTCTGGAAAGGGGACAGAGTCGATTTTGCTTTGTTTAGAAGGAGACCCAGGATGTTTAAGGTTGCTCTGATGAATCTGACCTGAGCCTCCACTTGGGTCCTGGAGTGGCCCTTCATCAGCCAGTCGTCAAGGTACGGAAACACCTGTACCTGGTGACTGTGCAAGAACGCGTCAACGACTGCCATGCACTTGGTGAAGACTTGAGGTGCTGTTGACAGGCCAAACGGAAGGACTGGGTACCACTCACCACAAACCTTAGGTACTTCCTGTGGGGCTGAGTGATTGTTGTGACGTTGTGCAGTCTATATGATTTTGTAAAAACATGATAATAAGTGAATATAATGTAATTGGAATAGTTTTATAAAAACATGATAATAAGTGAGTATAATGTAACTGGAATATGCTTCATGCAAAAGGTATCATCACAAAGCTTATAATCTACTGAGAGTGATCATCCTATTTGTATAAATGTATCACTCTTGTATCTAAAACTAGAAATATAAAATATAACTCTGAGGGCCTATTGTAATTATGCAAAGTGTGGGCCATTAATGGTGGTTTGGAATCTTGATGACTCCCATTAACCAGAGCCATTGTCTGCAGATGGCTGTATTTACCTGTGAGTCTTCCTGTATATGTGTGTGCTGGCAAGTGAGTAATGAAGCCTTGCAGTGACATGTGATCATGTCACCTGAACTGGAATCCATCTTTAACCTGGTGCTTTTCCAGTGAGGGGTGGGGGAACCCAGAGGGACAAAGGATTCCCGCCTTATGCAAAAGATATATAAAGGGGTGGAAGAGAACAGAGAGGGAGAGGAGCCATCATGAAGAATCCCCTAGCTATCACCTGAGCTGGAACAAGAGCTGTACCAGGGGAAAGAATTGTGCCCAGGCCTGGAAGGTGTCCAGTCTGAGAAAAAACTTACTGAAGCATCTCTGAGGGTGAGATTATCTGTATTCAGTTTGATTAGACATAGATTTGCGCATTTTATTTTATTTTGCTGGGTAACTTACTTTGTTCTGTCTGTTACTACTTGGAATCACTTAAATCCTACTTTCTGTATTTAATAAAATCACTTTCTACTTATTAATTAACTCAGAGTATGTATTAATACCTGGGGGAGCAAACAGCTGTGCATATCTCTCTATCAGTGTTATAGAGGGCGAACAATTTATGAGTTTACCCTGTATAAGCTTTATACAGGGTAAAACGGATTTATTTGGGTTTAGACCCCATTGGGAATTGGGCATCTGAGTGCTAAGGGCAAGCAGACTTCTGTGAGCTGTTTTCAGGTAAACCTGCAGCTTTGGGACAGGTGATTCAGACCCTGTGTCTGTGTCTGGAGCAGACGGGTGTGTCTGGCTTCACCAAGACAGGGAGCTGAAGACTGGCAGGGAGAACAGGAACAGAGGTAGCCTTTGCACATCAGTCTGGCAGCTCCCAAGGGGGTTTCTGTGATCCAACCCGTCACAATTGTGATATGGAAATACGTGTCCCTCAAGTTGAGGGCGGTATACCAGTCTGCTGGATCCAGTGATGGGATGATTGAGGCCAAAGAGACCATGCGGAAATTGAGTTTCTTCACAAACTTGTTGAGTTTTTGCAGGTCCAGGATGGGCCTGAGGCCGCCTTTGGCTTTTGGTATAAGGAAATACCGGGAGTAAAAGCCCTCGCCTCTGTGCTCCTGAGGAACCTGCTCCACTGCCCCTAGAGATAGGAGTGACTGCACCTCCTGGATAAGGAGCTGCTCGTGAGAAGGGTCCCTGAAGAGGGATAGGGAAGGGGGATGGAAGGGTGGGTGGGCACAGAACTGGATGGGGTATCCCCTCTCTACTGTGCAGAGCACCAAAAGGTCCAAGGTGATACAGGACCATGCATAGTAAAAAGAGGATAGTCGGGACGAGAAGGTAAGGCAGGCTGGATCCAGTTAGGGATCTGGTGCGCTGTCCTCGACCGCACCTTCAAAAGGCCTGTTTCAGCCCAGAGGGTGGCTTAGGTTGGCCAGAGCCCTGGCCTGAGGACGGGTGCGGTCGCCTTCTGCCATTCCTATTCCTCCTCCGTGAGCCGTCCTGATGGTTCTGTGGCTGATAGAACCGTGGAGGGATTGCAGCCTAAAATGTTTACGCTGTGTAGCGGGAGTATGGAGGCCCAACGATTTGAGAGTGGCTATTGAATCCTTCAGGCTATGAAGCCTTTTATCCATCTTTTCAGAAAATAGAGCCGAACCCTCGAAGGGGAGGTCCTGAATAGTTTGTTGGACCTCATATGGCAAGCCTGAGATTTGGAGCCAGGAGCTCCTCCTCATAGCTATGCCTGTGGCCATGACACAAGTAGCCGCATCCGCTGCATCCAGTATGGCTTGTAGCGAAGCCCTGGAAATGAGCTTCCTTTCCTCCACGAGAGCCGAAAACTCGGGGCGGGAGTCCTGCGGCAACAGCTCTGCAAATTTAGCCATTGCCCCGCATGTGCTGAAGCAGTACCTGCTGACAATGGCCTGCTGATTTGAAATGCGGAGCTGTAAGCCTCCAGTGGAGTAGAACTTTCTCCCATAAAGGTTCAAGCCTTTTCGCCTCCCGATTCTTCGGGGAGGATCCCTGGAAGCCCTGACACTCGTGTTGGTTGGCAGCATTGACCACGAGAGAGTCAGGTGTGGGATGTGTGCATAAATGCTCGTAACCCTTGGATGGCACAAAGTAGCGTCTTTCGTTGCACTTAACCGTAGGGGGCAACAAGGCTGGGGTCTGCCACAGAGTTTTTGGGGTGTCAGAGATGGTCTTTATGAGGGGCAGGGCAATCCGTGTAGGTCCAGAGGGGGCGAGGAGTTCCACTATTGGATCTGCATCCTCCACTACCTCCTCCGCCTGAATGCCCAGGCCCTGGGAAACCCTCCACAAAATTGCTGCAGAACCCTGTTGTCCTCCAAGGCTGGGGCTGTCACCGTGCCCTCCAATGCCTCATCTGGCGAGGACGAGGAAGAGACCCCCAGAAGGGGTGGCTGCTCCCTTCCTTCTGCACCCAAGGGATCCCGCGGCACCTGGGTTTCTTGGGCTGGTGCCAACCCATATGGTGTTGCGCCCCTCAGTGTAGGGGCTGCATACACTGACGCAAGCAACGCCAGTGCCAAAAGTGCCATCGGCGCCAATGTCATTCTCGACGTCGGAATCACCGCCGGTGCCAGAATCATCATTGGTGCTGGAGTCCCCGCCAGTGCCGGGGCCGCCGGGCCCCCCGGGCCCAGTGCCGGCTGCGCTGGAGGCATTGAGATGGTAGCGAAGGGTGGTAATGGGCCTACCCCCAATCCTGCTGGTGCTGGCGGGGATACAAATAAGGCCGAGGCAATTGCGAACGGTGCCTGCGTGTGGCATGTGAGCCACAAGTGGAGCCCGGCACCGGTGCTCATGCTGATAGTGCCAGAGCGCTCTGCACCGAGGAGGAGGTATTCAGTGCAGGGTCCATCAACACAGGGTCGGACTGGGGGATAGAGTGCTGCCTCCATCAACAGGACCTTCAGGCACTGCTCTCTATCTTTTAAAGTCCTTGGCTGAAAAGTCTTACAAATGGCACAACGATCCTTCTGATGGCCCTCTCCTAAACACTTTAGACATGAGGTGTGAGGATTGCTTCTGGGTATACACTTGCTGCAGGCTTTGTAGGCTTTGAAGCCCGGAGACCCTGGCGTCGGGAGAGCGTAGGAGGGGATCCCCCCCCCAAAGGAAACTTATCTAACACTAATGAACTAATAACTATTAACGAACAATGGAAAACGAATGGAGAACAATGTAAGAAACTGCTAAATGCGCTTGTCGAGACAAGAGCACAGGGAAGTTCCAGCTAACCATCACTGGCGGTAAGAAGGACCTGTGGGTCAACAGGGCTCTATATTGAGCGCCATGAAGGTGCAACGCCAGGGGGTGCCCAGGCCGACCCGATAGATGCTGCTAAGGGAAAAATCTTCCGGCTACCGTGCACGTGCATGCGCACACACCTGATTGGAATGGACATGAACAAGCACTCGAAGAAGTCATGTGCCCTAGCCCCCTAATCATTTTTGTTGCCCTCCGCTGGACTCTCTCCAATTTGTCCACGTCCTTTCTGTAGTGGGGGCCCCAAAACTGGATGCAGTACTCCAGCTGTGGCCTCACCAGTGCCCAGTAGGCATTCACCAGGGGGGAGAGGGATAGCTCAGTGGTTTGAGCATTGGCCTGCTAAACCCAGGNGAACAAAGGAGAGGAAGAGCAGGGGGAGGGGAGACCGGCTGGAGGTTTTTGGTGAGAGTGGGAGCTTTTGGGCTGGGTGGTGAAACGCAGGGAACCCCAAGCTGGGGGCTAAGTTCCCTAAATCACCCCAGAAGGACTTGATTGAGGGGTTCTGGTTGTACCTACATGTTCTGCTTGGGACTGTGTTCCTGTCATCTAATAAACCTTCCGTTTTACTGGCTGGCTGAGAGTCACGGTGAATCGTAAGGAGAGGGGTGCAGGGCCCGGACTCCCCCACACTCCGTGACAACTGGTGGCAGCGGTGGGATCTACTGCACCCCGTGGACGGCACTTCCTGCAGTAAGTGACTGGGGAGCAGTAAAACGAAGGGGGATTGACGGGGACCAGGCGAAGAGTCAGCGAGGGACGGTTTCAGGAGTGATTAACCCCTGGGAGCGTGTGACCCGTGAGAAGGACTGGTGCAGTAACAGGGTCCCCCGGGAAATTGCAGCGAGCGGTTCCAGGGGCGGAGGAGTCTGCAGCTCGACCCTGGCAGAGAGGTGGTGACCTCGGGAAGGGCTGGCACACTAGGGGTCTCCCTGGAAACTGTGGGGAGCGGTGAGCACCCAGGCCTGTGAGTGGCCAGAGGAAGATGTATGCCAAGCGGCTTAAGAGCGACCTGGTGGAGCGGTGCAAGCAGAGGGGGCTGCGCACTGGGAGGCTCACTAAAGAACAGCTCATTGCCCAGCTGGAGGAGGGAGATCGCTTGAATGAACTGATTCCTGTCTCTGAGGGAAGCAGCCTGGCAGATGCAGCGCAGGCACCAGTGTCTGTCCCAGCTGGGAGTGGTCAGCCAGCCGCTGAGGGCTTCCCGAGAACCCCCCTTCCTAGGCCTAGGGGAAGGGTGGGGAGGAGCCCCGTGAATACCAAGGGCACCGTGACCCCCCCGGCCAGCAGGGGATCCTCCCGGCGAAGCTCGCCGGCCAGCAGAGGATCCCCCCGGCGACGCTCAGCCTCCGAGGAAGGGGGGCGGCTGGATTGGGGGAGAGAGCTAAAACTGAGAGAGCTGGCGGATCGTGAAAAACAGAGACAGCATGAACGGGAGGAGCGAGAGGAACGGGAAAAACAGCGTCAGCATGAGCTGGAACTGGCCAGGCTGAGGAGCAGTGGGGCCCCGGCTGCGGTGAGTGAGGGGGGACCCAAGACTGCGAGGAGCTTTGACAAGCACATCCTGGCCCCGCGTAAGGAGGGGGACGACATGGATAGCTTCCTGACGGCCTTTGAGAATGCCTGCGAGATGCACAGGGTTGATCCTGCAGACAGGCTCCAGTTTCTCACCCCCTTACTCGACCCCCCAGCCGTGGCGGTGTACAGCCGACTGAAAGGGACGGAGACAGGGGACTATGAAATGTTCAAACAGGTCCTGCTCCGCGAGTTTGGGCTGACCCCTGAGATGTACCGGAAAAGGTTCCGGAGTCAGCGAAAAACCCCTGAGGGCACCTACCTACAAATGGCCAACCGGATGCGGGAGGACGCCCGCAAGTGGACAGCTGGGGCCCAAACTAAAGAGGACCTGCTCGACATATTCGTACTGGAGCACCTGTATGAGCAGTGCCACTCCGACCTGAGGCTGTGGTTGGTGGACAAAAAGCCAGAGAGTCCGCAGCATGCAGGGCAGCTGGCCGACGAGTTTGTGAACAGTCGGGCAGGGGATACCAGGGAGGGGTCCCACAGGAACAGGCCCGCCGCGATGCAGCGAGAGAGTCACCATGGGACCTCCCATAGGGAAAATAGGGAGAACCCCCACCAAAGGGGAACATCCGGCGTCAGGACCGACCGACCCGCTCGAGGGGACCAACGGGACATGAGCTGCTATTACTGTGGCCGGGGAGGCCACATACGGGCCCAGTGCCCCAAGCTCAGGGACAGGCTGAGCAGACCGAATCCGCACAGGGTTGACTGGGTAGAGACCCAGCCAGATGAGGGGCAGACGGCCCAGGCAAGGAGAGCTGACAACCTCCCAACTGCTCAGGAGGGAGGAGGGCCCCAAGCCAGTTTCTCTGGGGGGATGGATGCTCCGAACACCAAGTTCTCCGTTTACAGGGTGGGCGCGGGGCTGTCCCTGCGGAGCGATTGCCGTGTCCCCCTGGAGGTGGATGGGAGGAACGTCTATGGGTACTGGGACACGGGCGCTGAGGTGACACTGGCCCGGCCCGAGGTGGTAGCTCCAGATCGGGTGGTGCCCGACACCTACCTGACTCTGACGGGGGTGGGCGGGACCCCATTCAAGGTGCCCGTGGCGAGGGTACACCTGAAATGGGGGGCCAAGGAGGGCCCCAAGGACGTGGGGGTACACCACCATCTGCCCACTGAGGTGTTGATGGGGGGAGACCTGGAGGACTGGCCAAGCAACCCCCAGGGTGCCCTGGTCGGGACCCGTAGTCAGGGCCAGCGAGGGGCACTGCACCCTGACCCTGGGGAGGGTACCTTGCCCGAGGCGCAGGACCCTAACCCGGTGGGGAGGGAGCGCCCAGGGACACGACTCAGAGAGGCTGCGGCCTCAGACCCAGCCAGCAGGAGGGAGCAGGTCCCCATCCCTGGCCCAGCCGCTGAGTTCCAGGCCGAGTCGCAGAAAGATCCTTCCTTGCGGAAGATAAGGGACCTGGCCGACCTCAGTGCGGTACAGACCATGGGGAGAGGATGCCGGAAAAGGTTCCTGTGGGAGAAGGGATTCCTGTACCGAGAATGGGCTCCCCCCGGGGAAATGGAGTCAGGGGGAGTCAGGAGGCAGCTGGTGGTACCCCGGAAGTATCGCCGCCAGCTGCTGTACTGGGCCCACGACACCCCCCTCTCAGGGCACCAGGGAATCTGGCGTACCCAGCAGAGGCTGCTAGAGAACTTTTACTGGCCGGGGGTGTTTGTTACGGTCCGGCAGTATTGCCGATCCTGTGACCCCTGTCAGAGGGTGAAGAAGGCCCGGGACAAGGGGAAACCAGCTTTGGGACCCTTGCCCAGCCTAGGGGAGCCTTTCCAGGGGGTGGGCAAGGTCAGAAGGGGGACTCCTCACCAAGGGAGCCCGAATCCTAGTCCTCCAGACTGGAACGCTGGGAGAAGACCCCACCCCAGTCTGAACCCCAGGGGTATGGGGGTGGAAAAAGGGCACAGGCCGCATGAGCCTCCCCACATGCGGACTACGAGTGCCATCGAGCAGACCCGACTTAAAGGGGGACAGAAGACTGGAAGGGCCTGGTGTAATTCTCACCAAGGAATAGGAGAGATGATGGGGCATCCATGGGAACGTTGCTAGGTTCGAACTTCCCCAGGTCACTGGCTGAAGTGACCCTGCTCAGTTCGGTCTTGAAGGGGGGAGAGATGTGAAGAAGTGAGAATGTTTTGTGGTGTTATGTGAATACTGAGGGGGGAAGGCTGCAGGGGAGCTTGGCTGAGACTGTCTGCATGGGCGAAGGGAGATACCTGAGCATGTAACATGAGAACCAAGAGGGGAGTGGCAGACCAGGTAACACCTTTGACTGGGAACCTGGACACAGGACAAAGGCTGGGGGAGGAGCCGTGGGGGAAGGGAGAAAGGAGACGCCTGGAAGGAGTTTTTCAGTTTTGGGAAGCTGGCTAGGAAGGAAGAGGGGACTCTGACGGGGCTGGGGCTTCCCAGCGGGGAGAGTGGCCTCCCTGGGGCCCCCAGATGGACCTAACTAAAGGGAATCCTGTTGTCTGTACTGGCAAGACCTGTTTTGGACTGTGTTCCTGTCGTCTCAATAAACCTTCTGTTATACTGGCTGGCTGAGAGTTATGGTGAATCGCAGGAAGCCAGGGGTACAGGGCCCGGACTCCCCCACACTCCGTGACACCAGGGTTGTGAGTTCAGTCCTTGAGGGGGTTATTTAGGGATTTGGGGCAAAAATCTGTCTGGGGATTAGTCCTGCTTTGAGCAGGGGGTTGGACTAGATGACCTCCTGAGGTCCCTTCCAACCCTGATATTCTATGATTCAATAGAGGGGAATAATCACTTCCCTCAATCTGTTGGCAATGCTCCTACTAATGCAGCCCAATATGCCTTTAGCCTTCTTGGCAACAGTCTGGCACAGCGAGGTGTCCGTAGGGGATCACAGCTGGGGAATCCCTGAGAAAACAGGGCCCAGAGAGAGTTTTGCTCCCAGACAGCATGAAGGCTTGCTCTGCGTCGGCTGCACCTCTCTGGTCACACCAGGATCAGCAACAGTGGGGCTGATCCCACACCCTCCTTCACATGCCAGCACAGCTACCACAGAGACATGGCAGGGAGACACGGAGGGCACTCAAGAGAGGAGGAGCCTACACAGGAGCTTACAGATTCAAAGCAAATGATGCCAATAAATGAATGTTATAACTTATGGCTGTTTACAACACAGTAGCCCCCGGAGGTGCCAGCGGAGATTAGATCTGGGTGCTGCACCCACACACAGGGAGAGACTGGCCCTACCCCAGAGAGCTCTATAGCTAAATGGGCACAGGGCAGGAGGGGAAATGGAGGCCAGGGACGTGATGTGATTTGCCCAAGGTCAGTGTCCGAGGTGGGATGGACCCTGGTCTCCTGACTCCCAGGTCAGTGTCTTACTCACTAGCCCAGCTAGGGCCTAATCACGTCCCCTCTCTCGATGTCAAAAGGAGGGGAGTGATGGTTGTGTAGCATCCCCGGGAATAAGTCAGCTGTTTCCCTCCTTAGCACAGGGTTGCTGGTGTGGGATGGAGTGGGGGCCAGCTGGGAAATCTCCCAGTGTTGAGCCCATTGATTCTGCCCCTTTAGTAAAAAGCTGCCTTGAGTTTATCCTGCTGCTCCAGTTCTGCCCTGGTGACCTTTGAGGTGGAGTGTGGGGGTGGGATAGAAATTTCTGCAGAAACTTAAAGTCACCAGTTTCTTTCGTTCCTTCTTCCTCCTTCGATCTGTAAAATCCTAACACTGTCCAGATCCTCCCTGTTGGCCCGGATCACTCCGTCCCACTCCATGTTGTTATTGTTCTGTTTCTGAGGAGGATTAGGGTGAGCTCCCCCTCCCATCCCCCCACCCACATATGGGATCCACAAATGCGCCTAGCATTTTCCACCGAGCTCAGCAGAAATTCACCCAGAAGGTCAATGACCAAAGAAAGGGACGATCCATCATAAAACAAACTGTTTTCATTTCCCAGGATAAAGGGGAGGGGGCTGGGATTGAGAAAAAGAACAAAACCATGAAAAGAAAACAACCCCAGCACCTTCTCTGCAAAGACAACCTTCCCCATTTGCAGGAATGTGACAGCCAAAGCTCTTAATATGATTATCATAATTATTTCTTTACTAGAAATTTTTATAAACAGCCTCTTTTGAAATCCACGCTCAGGGAGCCAAATCTCCAGCTGAGTCCTGGGCGGAAGGACAGAGCAGAGGGAGGTGCGGGGAGGAGAGAGAGCGAGTGTGTGCATGCGTGTGTGTGTGCGTGTGCACGCCTGCGTTGGGAAGGCATGGCTGCAGAACCGGCCTGAGACACTTTCTCAAGTTAAAAGGCTGTGAAAATGTTATGGTTCCCATGGTGATAAGTGGGCCCTAGCAGGCGCCTGCTAGGATTTCTCTGTTTCTCTGCCCTCAGCTTGTTCTATAAGTCCTTTAATTGTCTTTCTCCCACTCCCTGCCAATTTCTCCCTCTCCCTCAGCCCCCCTCTCTCATCCGTCTTTATCTCTGAGTTTCGCACCCCCTTCTTTCACTGGGACTGGCTCCTGGGTCCCTCTTTCTGTGCCACAGTTCCTCAGCCCTTATCGTATACCAGTGCAGCCCCCTCCTCCCTCAGCTCCCTCTGCCTCCCCGTGCTCTGAATCCCCTTCTCCTGCTTGCCTGTGTGGTCCCTCCCAGGGTCGGACTTTGAAATCTGTTGAAAGGAGCCCATTGTTGCCAAAATAAACAGCCTGTCATGTTAAATTACACTCTCTCCTCTTTCATGTTTTTTAATTTTCTGTCCCCCCCACTCTCCTGTCCTTTTGTGGTGGGGGCCATTCTCTCGCTCTGATGCTGACTCACCAGAGCTGTTGGCCAGGGAGCAGAGCCCAGATCGCAGACTGCACTGGGCTAGGGCTCGCACCTGGCCCTTACTCCCCCAGGGTTTGAGTCAGCTTGTGCCATCTGCAGTGACTGGTGTAGAAGCGATGGCTGTGGGAAGCTCGCAGCTGCTCCCCGTGCAGCGTACCCAGCAGGAAGGCTCTGGGGCACTTGCACGGGATGAGAGCACACAGCTACAATGTGTTTTGGGTCTGTTACGAATGCTGCGCTAGTGTTGTGTGACGGCCGTCACCAGGGACTGACCCCAGGACCTCCAGAGCTAAAAGCACGAGCTGCTACAGATTGAGCTAAAGAGCCAGCACTCCATGGCTAGAGCTGCTGCTGCGAGGACTCCTCTCCTCTCTGGTGGGCATGGCATGGGGCCTGTAACACACTCCCCTGTGGGTGACAGTTGCATTGATGGATGGACTCAGGGCAAAGCCCCAGTGCAGGTGAGGCCGAACTTGTCTCCTCTGTCAGACTGGCTTGCTCAGACTCTTGGCAAGCAGAGAGTTAACCCACAGTGCACAGATGACCCAGAACAGCCATACATACCTCCCTCCCCGCAGAGTCCCTCTCTCTTGCCAACTCCTTTATGTGCTCGTTCAAGCTCTTGGCCTCTCTCTGATGGGCAGCCACCGCGTCTTCAAACTGAGCCTGGAAGGTGTGCAGCTCTCCGGTGATACTGGTGACTGTGTTCTGGGGGGGACCAGGAGGGGACAATGCCATCAGTGATGCTCAGTCTGCGTGCCCATGTGTGCCAGGCTGGCTGCATGCTGTGCTGCTTTACTTCTTGCACTCATGCTCCAACCAGCTAACCCCCATGTGTAACACACTCACCGTCGGCTGGCCCCACGGAGCCTGGAGCGTAAGGACCGTGGGGAGGAGTGTGCTGGTTTCCAAGACAAGGCTCTGTAAGCCAGTGGGTGATGCCAAAGGGCCGCTGCCCCCTCCCTAAGCCAGGTCATCACTGGTGGTAGACAGGGCCCATGCTGCTTAAGGGCCCAGTGCTTTCCTTTACAGCTAGGGTGCACTGCAGAAGGCCCATGGGACAGACACCACCTTGGCCAGGGCCTGAACCAGAGACCTCCAGAGCTAAACATGAGGGCTGCTCCAGCTTGAGCTAAAGCTCCAGAACTGGGACTGGGACGGACTGGCATCCTCTGTGCATTAGACGCAGGGGGCATGGAACACACGCGGGCCATCCCTGTCTTCCTCTGCCCAGCTCCTGCACTCCCACGCCGTGCAACTCCCCTCCCTGCCTTCCTGACATGTTTCCATGCACCTTGCAACACAGTCACAGCAAGGCCTGGCTCCCATCCCATCCCCAGTGCTGTGCACTGGGAGGGACTGTGTGGTGCTGCAGTGGAGTGAAAGCAGTGTGAGTTCACAGTGAGGGCCATTTGCTTCCACGGGCCAATTCCCCATCCACGTAGATGTAAGTCAGAGGAGAATCAGGCCCATGGGGGGATTCACTCCTGTGCCTGTACTGAGCCCAATGTGTGCCCTTGATCCTTGGACTGCTGGGGCTGGTTAGCCTCCAGCCTGTCCAAGCAGCCTCACAGGCCAGCCTCTCCTGGCTATAGTGTCCCCCCAGCAGCTGGGAATGGCTGGGTTTAGCAATGTCCCAGTCATGCCCCCAGCACACCTCCTGGACCGGAGGCTCCTGCAGGGCATCATGCAGGGCAGCTATTCCAGCTCTGTGCCTGCAGGGGGCACAAAGGGGTGAATTCCCCCCCATAGGACCAGACAGCAGCCTGGCCTTGCACATGCAGTTGAGCAGGGGCATGGCCTCCCCACATATCCACTGCAGGAACAGGCAGAGGGGTAGGGACTGAGCTGAGCTCCACTGCCAACATGCCTGCAAGCACAGCAATGCTGGCACATGGGGGTAGCAATCTGGTCTGGGCCAGCCCCCTTCTAGAAGCCAGGGGGAAGGGGGCAGGAATTGTGCCTCTTAACCAGGGCTCCTAGCAAAGGGACAGCAGCCCATAGCATTTAGCCAGGAAGGGTTTAAAGGGCATCGTCAGCTGTTTCCATATGTTCTCTTCTTCCCTTTCCATTGTGCTGGATGCCCATTTTGATTCTTTACCGTGTCCCATGATCTGCCCAGGATTTTTTCTCTCCTGCATTTCTAATGGAGCTAAAATTCGTAGAATCATAAAATGCAGAGATGGAAGACGACCTATTAGATCATCCACCCCAGCCCCCTGCCAATGCAGAACTGCTCCCTGCAGAACATTCCCGAGTGACTTGTCTAGACCAAGTATGAGCAGCTCCAGCGAAGGGGCTTCCAGCACTTCCCTGAGAAAATTATTCCATGGTTTAATTGCCCTTATTGTTAGGAAATTTTTCCCGATGTCTAGCCTAAATTTTTGTTTGTGAAGTTTGATCCCATTATTTTGTCACTCCTCCCTGAACTACTCTATACAATCATCCCTCTCTGTCATGTTCCCATCCTTTAATACTGCACAGTTCTCCTTGCACCCCTTCGGGGTCTTGCACTGTACTATACAAAGATTTCATTCTTATTGCCTTTTCCCAGACATAGGTCAGTCTCTCCGAACCTGCAATCACTTTTGTTGCCTCTCTCTGAATTGACTCCCGTTTGCCACTATCTTCCTTGAAATGGGGCATCCAAAACTGCTACATGCAGAATTCCAAAGGTGCTTGAACTAACCCATTACCTCTCTGGGTTGGGACGTTACGGGCCAGATTCCCAGCCGGTGTAAATTAACGTAGCACCACTGACTTCCATGGAGTTATGCTGATTTGCACCAGCTGAAGATATAGCCCAGGATACAGCCTATGGTCCCCAGGAAGTGACTGTCAAAACTTTAATCAACTCCAACAGGAGGAGGATCAGACTTTCACCCAGCATGGTCAGTTTCTGCCCCCAGAACATGCTGTAAGAGGATAAAAAGGCTGCTATCCACTGTCACGCCTCAGCATCTCCTCCCTGCTTTGTAGATTTATGCTTTCCCCCTGCCCCCCAAAAGGTCCTAGACCCTGATCATGCAAAACTCAAGTGCTTAACTTTACTCATATGAGCAATGCTACTGAACTCAGCAGGGTTCCTCAGCTGTGTGAGTGCTTGGGAGCTTGGGGCCCACTTAGATTTTTTTCCAAGTTAAAGCTGGTTAATCCTTGCCCATTTCTCTCCTTTCTCTGTGTCCATATATATTTTCTCTGCAGCCTCCTGGATGTTTACACTGGTTTTATATTATCCAGGCTGCAGTGGGGATTCCTGGGATATCTGCATGAAAACACCTTCATTTGTGTGGTATCCCACCAGCAGCATTTATACAGCTACAGCGGATTTACTCATAAAGCATACACAGAGCATCCCCTGGCATTTCCTAGGGCTCCTCACAAACTAGGGCTTTCTGTTCTGGATGCAAGAAATAGCCTGTAGCGAGATACTCCGCCTTAGGAGGGGCTTTAACGGGATGCACTCACCCTACCCATTTCTGTCTATATTACTGTACACCTAGTATTGCTACAAGCAGCCCCAAAGACGCCCAAAGTCAAGAGCATTTGACCACTCGCTCACTTGCACTGTTTCTCCTGTGTACTAAAGGGAGGCCCCAATTCTGCCAGCTAGTCCTCCCAAACGGCCCCTTGTCCACAGGGCACCATACTGACATCAGGCCTGTGTGGAACCGTACTCTAGTCAGCGTGGCTTTGGGTGGCCATGCATTTGGCAGGATCAGGGCTAATGTCAGTGGTTTCCCTGAGATCTGTGTGGGTCTCTCATACAGCAACAGGGGAGACAAAACTGCACTTGAGCCAAGGACAGCACAAACCTGTCAGGGGGTTTCATGGGCAGGGGCAGCACCTGAAACTACACTGAACTAATTTTTTGGAAGCTGACTAAATTATAAACTGTCTCTTTAAAACCCAGCATTTTATTGCAATCCTCTGACATGGGGCGGGGGTGGGGGGAAGGACACACAACTCATCAGCTCTCCACTGACCTGATTCTGATCACAGTTTTCCAGGTGTAAATCAGGGACAGCTCCAGCAAAGTCAATGGAGTTCAGTCAAGTGAGTGAGCAGAGCTGGGCCCGACATCTGCCAGTCTAGGGCATTCCACCAACAATAACGGTGACAAGTAAGCAAGGATGAAAGATCTGGGGGGCTACCAAGAAAGGGACAGATCCTCAGCTGGTGTAAATGGTACAGACCAGTGGATGTCAATGGAGCTTTGCTGATTCACACCAGCTGGGCGCCCGGCCCATTGACTTCCACAGAGCTATGCCAATTTACATCATCTGGGGCTCTGGCTCATTAACTTTCATGGTGCTATGCCAATTTACACCAGCTGGGGATCTGGCCTCATGTTTCACTGAGGGACTCTTAAGTGCTCCCAATGGGCCCATTATTCCACTCCCTGCTCTGCCGTTCTGCCACATGCAGCCTGGCCAGCAAAATTCTTTATAACTCTGAGAGATGGGTGGAGAAAAAGCAAACCAAAGCCTCGAGCTGCAGGCAAAGATGCAGATGGGGCACGTGGCATCTGGGACTGAACAGGATTCCACTTCCCTTCTGTGTTTTGAAGGGCTTGTCTGTGAACTAGAGGGGCATAAACTGTAGAGCACTCTAACTGCCCCCTGGAGACCCTGCTAGTGTGCTCTAAGTAGTACCTAGTGCACATACCATAGCTCTGTTTGAAGCAGGACTGCATCGGCACAAACTAGCTGCCTTTTAAAACTTGTCAGCAGAGTCTACACAGGGCAGTTAGAGCACTACACACTAGAGCACTCTACAATTCACACCCCTCTAGTTCACACTGCGGTGCTGGGTAGATAAGTCCTTAAGGCTACACTGGCCCATGAGTTGCCATCTGAGCAGAGAACTCATCTGGGCTGGAGGGGTGGGGAAGCTCCAGGAAATGAGAGACTCTTAGGCAAGGTCTTTTTTTCTGGTGCCAGAAGCTTTTTTACTGGGTTGCAGGCTACATATGATTTCTCCAAGGAATGTCAATTTCAGAGCCATGCATACAGCAGGATGAAGAAATACAAGGCAGCTTCCAGCACTTCATTGCAACACATGGGCTCCCTGGAGATGCCTCTGTGGCTTAGACTCACTCGCTGCCCTGCCCATTCTCTCTTTGGTAGAGCCCCCTCCTTACATGACTGTGAGGCACTGCCCACAGCACACAAACAGGAGAGAACTTATATAATCAAACCATCTTTGCCTTAACCCCTTGGCTGCTGAGTCCAGCAGCAACAAGAGCACACCAATTAATGAATTATATGTAGTACATCCTCAGCAGTGTATTCTCAGTGTAAATCCATGGCAATGCCAGGAAAGTCATTCTGGAGGGAGCCAATGACAGAGCACTGTGGGCGTCAGAAGAGGAACCATCCAAGGTGACCCTGAAGGAGTGTTTGGTAGGTGAGCAGGGCCTTTCTAGCCAGAGGAGAGCATGATCAGCTGTGTCTAGGGGAGCGCACAGCTAGGCTAAAAGGCTGTGCAGCTTGGCCAGGGAGAGGCTGTTGGTGACCTGGCTAAGGGTAGTTTGAGAAGAAGAGGGGCAGGCAGCCAAACTGCAGGAGGTATAAATGGGGGAAGTTGAGGCAGTGGGAGTATAGCATGTGCTTGAGAAGTATGGAGGAGGGTTGGCAGCTAGAGAGGAAGGTAGGGTCAAGGAAATATCTCGGAGGACAGGGAGGCAGCAGATTGGTTGGAGGCAGAGTGCAGGAGCCAGGTAACCGGCAATATCTGAGGACAAGGAAGAGGGATGGACTAAGGTGCGTTCAAGGGAGGTCAAGAGTGCAGCGGGATTTGGGCTGAGATATGGGCTAGAGCAGTGGTTCTCAACCAGGGGGTCCTCCCGGGGGTACATCAACTGATCTAGATGTTTGCCTAGTTTTACAACAGGCTACATAAAAAGCATTAGCGAAGTCAGTACAAACTAAAATTTCATACAATGACTTGTTTATACTGATCTATATACTATACATTGAAATGTAAGTACAAGATTTATATTCCAGTTGATTTATTTGATAATTATATGGTAAAAATGAGGCAGTAGCAATGTTTCAGTACTCGTGTGCTGTGACACTTTTGTATTTTTATGTCTGATTTTGTAAGCAAGTAATTTTTAAGTGAGGTGACACATGGGGAAACACAAGACAAATCAGTCTCTGGAAAGGGGTACAGTAGTCTGGAAAGGTTGCGAGCCACTGGGCTAGAGGATACCACATGGGACTGGGCTCAAAAGATCTGGCTTCTGATCCTGCCTCTGCCACTGACTTGCTGTGTGACCTAAGGGGTGTCACTTCCCCTCTCTGTCTGATGTGACGCTCAGAGAGGGAGAATGCTGTGGGAGAGCAGCCATGATGGGGGAGGGATAATTGTCCTTAGCACATCCATGGCACTTGATGTCTAACCATAATCAAAGCCAATCAAGTAATTAAAGACCTAATTAAATCCTGCTTTGTGGCCTGATCACAAATCTTCAAAACGCCTGATGTTCCCGTGGATGAATGTTCCACAGCAGGCTTTGGCAGCCTTGATTTGTGCCCCAAGCCCAGCATAAATCTCTGTGTGTGAGAACGTGGGGTGCTGAGGAAAGGTGGCTGTACAGTGTATGGCATTACTATGGGTGTCGCACACAGAGAAAGCTCTGCACATGCCTTTCCTTTCTTCCTGAGGATTTTCTCCCTTTCCCCCTCCCTCCCTGCCCCATCTCCCTCTTTTGTGCTCTCTCAATTTTGTCCTTTGCTTCTTTTCCTGCTCTCCCTCCATGTTGCCTCCTCCCCTACCTGCTCATCCATGGTTTCATCCGCATTCCTTGCCCTCCACCTCTGGCCCCTCTATTCTTCCCCTTCACTGCTCTGCCTGGATTATCCTCAGCCTCCACTCTGCTTCCCTCTATGAGCCAGCAATAAAGCAAAGCAAAACTGACCAGCTCTGTCAGTTTCATCTTGTTTCTGGGCTAGTCTTGAGAAGAGCTCAGGAAGGTGAAACTGACTAGATCCTGTTTTGCTACTTCTCTCACATGTGATGTGCCACCCTCTGGCCTGACTAGATCCTGTTTTGCTACTTCTCTCACATGTGATGTGCCACCCTCTGGCCTGCACTCCTCGGTACGTCAGTCCCTATGCTAGAGAAATCTGCTGCTGGAATGTATATTAGTGACTATTATTATTGTCTATATAATGCCACGTAATGTGTGTGCGCATTAATCTTTAGAGGTAGCTAAAAACACAGGTCCAGCAACAAAGGGTTTACAGTCTAGTTATTCACACAGTTGCACATCCCACATAGGGGTTAAAGTTGAAAGTCCAATCCTTTCCCCATAGTAATCAAGGGAACTTTTTTTGTTGACTTCAATGAGAATACAACTGGGCCCAGGGAATCAAATGGAACATTTTCCAAGGGAACAAAGTCTCTCCCCTTTTGATCACACCACTACACCACAGCAGGTTATTTCCATTCCTCCCACTCAGTGATATTTGGGGGTAAGGGATTGTTTACAGTCATTGAGGAAAGTTATTTGCATTTGATTTCCCTTTGGTTCCCAACCAATCTTTCCAATGTCAATGCTTTGCAGATGAGTTCTGGTTGGAGTTTTATATCCTTCTTGTACTGTTTGTTTGGTGTTAAGGGACTATTCTTTAACGTGCATGTTCTCCTTTGGAATGATCTATCTGGTGGCTGAGCCCCCGCTGATGTCATGCATACATTTCTGATTGTAAAACCAAACCAAACCACCCAACATTATGCTAGCTCACTGAAACCTCACAATGGATTTCTGCAAGCAAATTGCAGGAACCAACAGCATAAGCAACGGTCAAGCACACAGCGGTGCCTATGTGCCTTAATTTTGGCCCGTAACAGGACTCTATGCAGAGTGATGTGTCTCTGATAACAACAAACTTCAGCCAGGAAGTAGATTTAGACTGGCCAAGTCATCTGACTTGTAAGATCAGTCACATTTTCAATGCATGTAGGAGGCTGTGATAAATGAAGGGGGTGGGGGTAGCTCCCTTTTGTGGACACCCAGCCAGCCAGTAGCTATAAAATCCCTCTTAGTAGCTGTTCTCTAATTGCTCTACCTGTAAAGGGTTAAAAAGTCTCACTGCTATGCATAGGTACATGGAAGTGAGTGGGCACCTGGCCAAAAGAGCCAATGGGAAGGCTAGAACTTTTTAAAATTGAACCAAGACTCCCCTTTTGTCTGTCTGTTGTTCTCCTAGGGAGAGGCGGACAGGACAGCAGTTATGCTGTAAGAAGCTTGGGCCAGGTATGAAAAAATCATCAGTATCATACCTACTAATTTAAAACCCCAGATATGTAAGTAGATCAGGAAATGTCTAGGAAGATGTGATTAGGTTTATCCCTTTTATTTAATTATGGCTTGTGGATTCCTCTGTGCTAACCCCAGGTACTTTTGTTTTGCTTGTAACCTTTAAACTGGACCTCAAAAAAGCTACTCTTGATGCTTAATCCTTGTAGTTGCTCTTTTAAAATTTAGCAATAGCCTGAGTTCCAAAATGTATTTTCTCTCTTTTTTTTATTAATAATATTTACCTTTTTTTAGAACAAAATTGGATTTTTGTGTCTTAAGAGGTTTGTGCACATGTTGTTTAACTGGTGGCAACAGCTAATTTCCTTCCCCCCCCTTTCTCAGCTCTTCCCCAGAGGGGGTGTGTGAAAGGGCTTGAGGGTACCCCACAGGAAGGAATTCCCAAGTGCGCCTTCCTGGGCTCTCAAAGGGGTTCTGCACTTGGGTGGTGGCAGCATCTACCAATCCAAGGTCAGAGAGAAGCTGTAACCTTGGGAGTTTAATATAAGCCTGGAGTGGCCAGTATTAATTTTTAGAATCCTTGCAGGCCCCCGCTTTCTGCACTCATAGTGCCAGAGTGGGGAATTAGCCTTAACAGAGGCAGTGAAAGACTTCTCCACCCAAGAGGGTTTTTATTATCATAGCAAGGCTCTGTCTAAATGCAGAAGTTGTGGTAGTCTAGTGTAGATCGATGTAAGTGGACCAATGTAGCTGCACTGACTGTGTGTCCGCACTGACTGTGTGTCCGCACTGTGCACATGCCCCAGGTTAAAGCTACTTCCCCTTTGAAGCTTTACATCCACATTTTACAGTGGCATGTTGCACTGCAGGTAGGTATCCCAGGCACCAACTGCTGTTTCTAGGCACTATGCATTCTGGGTACTTTTCACAGCAGATTAGGGGATACCAGTCAGTGTGCAGAGGAACTGTCCGACTATGGATTCAACTCCTATCATCCCTCCTGTTGTATCCCAGAATTAATCTAGAGCTTGCTGGCGCAGGACATTTTCAAACAATTGGCTAGCAACATGGAGGATAAACAGGCAATCCTGTCCATTACTGATACTCATCAGCTTCAATGGGATCACTCACATGCCTGGAATTCGACATGTGCTTAAGCACCTTCCTGCTGCAGGGCTGGCCACAGCAGAACTCCAGCCTGCAGGATCCTGCAGGGCACATGACTGTTTGGGCCACACGGTGTCTAGAGAAGGATTTGAGCTCACCTTATCCTGCTCCTGGCGGTTCAGAGCCTCCAGCTTCACCCGGTTGATCTCCATCCTGGCATTCATAAGCTCCCGCTGGGCCTCGCTGAGCTTCTCTGACAGCAGACTCTTCTCCGTTTCCTTCAGGGACAGTGCCTGGCAGGGTGCAACAGACAGGAGCCATCATTCAAGAATGTCACACATGGAAGGACAAGTGCAGGAACTCAGCATGTTGGGACGGAAGAACATTCTCCACAGGTACCCCTTGCTAGGACTGCAGTGGCTGCACGCTTCCTTGCAGCTAGCACTGTTATGCCATTCAATAGAGAGCCTCCTGCTGGCCCAGGCTGGGCCTGTAGTAGCTGTGGGGTTACCCACATCCAGCACTTTATATCACTCACCACAGCGCCTCCCGCTGGGCCAGACTGGGCCTGTAGTAGCTGTGGGGTTACCCACACCCAGCACTTTATATCACTCCCCACAGTGCCTCCCGTTGGCACAGGCTGGGCCTGAAGTAGACTCACTGACCCATAGACTTTAAGGTCAGAAGGGTCCATCATGATAATCTAGTCTGACCTTCTGCACATTGCAGGCTCAGACTCATAGACTTTAAGGTCAGAAGGGACCATTATGATCATCTAGTCTGACCTCCCGCATGATGCAGGCCACAAAAGCCGACCCACCCACTCCTGGAATAATTCTCTCCCTTGACTCAGCTGTTGAAGTCCCCAAATCATGATTTAAAGACTTCAAGTTGCACAGAATCCTCCAGCAAGCGACCCCTGCCCCATGCTTCAGAGGAAGGCGAAAAACCTCCAGGGCCTCTGCCAATCTACCCTGGAGGAAAATTCCTTCCCGACCCCAAATATGGCGATCAGCTGAACCCCGAGCATGCGGGCAAGACTCTCCAGCCAGACACTCAGGAAAAAGACTTTTAATATCCCATCATTGACCCTTGGTACTAATTACCAGTGATGGCACGTTATTGACCTATTGGCTAAGATCACGTTATCCCATCAAACCATCCCCTCCATAAACTTATCAAGCTTAATCTTAAAGCCAGAGAGGTCTTTCGCCCCCACTGTTTCCCTCGGAAGGCTGTTCCAGAATTTCACTCCTCTGATGGTTAGAAACCTTCGTCTAATTTCAAGCCTAAACTTCCCGACGGCCAATTTATATCCATTTGTTCTCGTGTCCACATTAGTACTGAGCTGAAATAATTCCTCTCCCTCCTTGGTATTTATCCCTCTGATATATTTAAAGAGAGCAATCATATCTCCCCTCAGCCTTCTTTTGGTTAAGGTAAACAAACCGAGCTCCTCAAGTCTCCTTTCATACGACAGTCTTTCCATTCCTCGGATCATCCTAGTGGCCCTTCTTTGTACCCGTTCCAGTTTGAATTCATCCTTCTTAAACATGGGAGACCAGAACTGCACACAGTACTCCAAATGAGGTCTCACCAATGCCTTGTATAACGGGACTAGCACCTCCTTATCTCTACTAGAAATACCTCGCCTAATGCATCCCAAGACCGCATTAGCTTTTTTTACGGCCACGTCACATTGCCGACTCATAGTCATCCTGCGATCAACCAGGACTCCGAGGTCCTTCTCCTCTTCCGTTACTTCCAACTGATGCGTCCCCAGCTTATAACTAAAATTCTTGTTAGTCATCCCTAAATGCATAACCTTACACTTCTCACTATTAAATTTCATCCTATTACTATTACTCCAGTTTACAAGGTCATCCAAATCTCCCTGCAGGATATCCCGATCCTTTTCCGAATTGGCAATACCTCCCAACTTTGTGTCATCCGCAAACTTTATCAGCCCACTCCTACTTTTGGTTCCGAGGTCAGTAATAAATAGATTAAATAAAATTGGACCCAAAACCGAACCTTGAGGAACTCCACTGGTAACCTCCCTCCAACCTGACAGTTCACCTTTCAGTACGACCCGCTGCAGTCTCCCCTTTAACCAGTTCTTTATCCACCTCTGGATTTTCATATCGATCCCCATCTTTTCCAATTTAACCAATAATTCCTCATGCGGTACCGTATCAAACGCCTTACTGAAATCGAGGTATATTAGATCCACCGCATTTCCTTTGTCTAAAAAATCTGTTACTTTCTCAAAGAAGGAGATCAGGTTGGTTTGGCACGATCTACCTTTCGTAAAACCATGTTGTAATTTGTCCCAATTGCCATTGACCTCAAGGTCCTTAACTACTTTCTCCTTCAATATTTTTTCCATGACTTTGCATACTACAGATGTTAAACTAACAGGCCTGTAGTTACCCGGGTCACTTTTTTTCCCCTTCTTGAAAATAGGAACTATATTAGCTAATCTCCAGTCAAACGGTACAACCCCCGAGTTTACAGATTCATTAAAAATTATCGCTAACGGGCTTGCAATTTCACGCGCCAGTTCCTTTAATATTCTCGGATGAAGATTATCCGGGCCGCCCGATTTACTCCCGTTAAGCTGTTCGAGTTTGGCTTCTACCTCGGATACGGTAATGTCTACCCCCCCCCCTTTAATTCCATCAGTCACGCTCTCACTATTCCTAAACCCTACATTAGCCTCATTAAAGACCGAGGCAAAATATTCGTTTAGATATTGTGCCATGCCTAGATTATCCTTAATCTCCACTCCATCTACAGTCTTAAGCGGTCCCACTTCTTCTTTCTTGGTTTTCTTCCTATTTATATGGCTATAAAACCTTTTACTATTGGTTTTAATTCCCTTCGCAAGGTCCAACTCTACACGGCTTTTGGCCTTTCTCACTCCATCCCTACACGCTCTGACCTCAATAAGGTAGGTTTCTTTGCTGATCCCTCCCATCTTCCACTCCTTGTACGCTTTCTGTTTTTTCTTAATCACCCCTCTGAGACGCTTGCTCATCCAGCTCGGTCTAAAACTCCTGCCTACGAACCGTTTTCCCTTTCTCGGGATACAGGCCTCCGACAGCTCCTGCAACTTCAACTTGAAATAATCCCAGGCGTCTTCCGCCTTTAGATCCCTAAATATGTTAGTCCAATCCACTTCCCTAACTAGTCGCCTTAATTTATTAAAGTTAGCCCTTTTGAAATCGTAAACCTTAGTCTCAGATTTAATTTTGTTTATCCTTCCATTTAGTTTGAACCGAATTAGCTCATGATCACTCGAGCCAAGGTTGTCCCCTACAACCATTTCCTCAACGAGGTCCTCACTACTCACCAAAACCAAATCTAAAATGGCATCCCCCCTCGTCGGTTCAGCAACTACTTGATGAAGGAATTCATCAGCTATCACGTCTAGGAAAATCTGAGCCCTATTATTGTTACTAGCATTCGTTCCCCAATCTATATCTGGGAAGTTAAAGTCTCCCATGATCACACAGTTCCTATTAGTATTTACTTCCTTAAAAACATTAAAGAGTTCTCTGTCCATATCCAGGCTAGATCCCGGCGGTCTATAGCACACCCCAAGCACTATCCCAGGGGAGGCTCTAGTAGTTTTCTTCCCCAATGTGACCATTGCCCAGACAGACTCCGTCTTATCCATTCCATCACTTGTTATTTCTTTACAGTTTACCTCATTATTGACATACAATGCTACTCCCCCTTCCATGGCTACAGGCCATGGAACCTCGCCCACCCACTCCTGTAATAGACCCCGAACCTCTGGCTGAGTTACTGAAGTCCTCAAATCACGATTTAAAGACTTCAAGTTACAGAGAATCCACAATTTACACTAGTTTAAACCTGCAAGTCACCCTGCCCCATGCTGCACAGGAAGGTGAACCCCCCCAGGGTCTCTGCCAGTCTGAGCTGGGGAAAAATTCCTTCTCAATCCCAAATATAGCAATCAATTAGACCCTGAGCATTTCAGCAAGACCCACCAGCCAGATGCCTGGGAAAGAATTCTCTGTAGTAACTCAAAGCCCTTCCCATCTAATGTCCCATCTCCGGCCGTTGGAGATATTTGCTGCTAGCAGTTGCAGATTGGCTACATGCCATTGGCAACATACCACCCCCACCATAAACTTATCAAGCTCAGGCTTGAAGCCAGTTAGATTTTTTGCCCCCACTGCTCCCCTTGGAAGGCTGTTCCAGAACTTCACTCCTCTGATGGTTAGAAACCTTCGCATATTTCAAGCCTAAACATGTTGATGGCCAGTTTATAGCCATTTGTTCTTGTGTCTGCCTTGGCGCTTAACTTAAATAACTCCTCTCCCTCCCTGGTGTTTATCCCTCTGACGTACTTATAGAGCGCAATCATATCTCCCTTCAGCCTTCATTTGGTTAGTCTAAACAAGCCAAGCTCCTTAAGTCTCCTTTTGTAAGGTATGTTCTCCATTCCTCTGAGTTCCCCAGAGCCCTTCTCTGGGTTCCCCACAGCCAGCACGCTATACCACTCCCCACAGCGCCTTCCACTGGGAGAGGCCAGGCCTAGAGCTTTCCTGCAGCCAGTGCTCCTCCAGGACCATTGCTCTCCCTGCTTACCTTCTGCTTGTCATTCTCCAACAGGAGGAGGCTTTCATCCCGCTCCTGCTGCAAACTCAGTACTTCCTCAGCCAGCTCCTCTTTCTCAACCTCACATTTGGACAGCAGCTCCTCCTTCTCCTGGTGCAGCCGGTGCACAGCCTCTTCCTTCTCCTCCCTCAGTGCCAGATACAGACTCTCCTGACATCGAGCAAGAGCAGAGCAGGCCGTTAGGACAGGTCTGGATGGGGACAGACCTTCTTGAGTCGTTACAGCCCTCACCCTGCTGCAGTGCAGAGCCATGTGGCACTCCATACAGGGATTGCCTGACAGAGGTGTCAGGGAGAGCGTTAACGCTGTGATGGCCCAGCTACTGTACATGTCATGCTTCCAGCCAGCACAGAGGAGAACACTTAGGACAAAGAATACACAATGTAGCTAGGTTCCCAGGACTGCCTGTGATCTGGAGTCTTCACCATATTACTATGGTGGAGGAGAGGAAGGTGATCAGGAACAGTAACATGGATTCACCAAGGGCAAGTCAAGCCTGACCAACCTGATTGCCTTCTATGATGAGATAACTGGCTCTGTGGATATGGGGAAAGCGGTGGATGTAATATATCTTGACTTTAGCAAAGCTTTTGATACGGTCTCCCATAGTATTCTTGCCAGCAAGTTAAAGAAATATGGATTAGATGAATGGACTATAAGGTAGTGTGACAAAGTTCTGTCCTTGACTCCGTGGGTCCTGCGTTTCCTGGCAGATTTTGCTAGCCTCTGAGGCTCACTGTGACCCTCCACGTAGCCCTTCTCTCTAGAGGCAAGGGTCACAGCTTACTGAGCCATTTTCATCATAAGCCAACAAGGGAGGTGAGGAGAAGCAACCCTCCCTCGCACAGTCTCTTTTGTCTCCCAGTCTCAGTGATTAATCAGGGAGGGGAAGGGAGGAGCCCAGGCCTGCCCTCTACTCCAGGCTCCAGCCCAGGGACCCTAAAATTAGCAGATATGGGAGCTGACTTTTTGGAAATAGGACATGTACAATTCCCTGGGCCACTTCCCCACAGCAGCCCCCACTCAATATCTCCTTCACCGTTACCTCAGGGTCTCCTTCCTTGTACCTGATATGGATTTGTACTGCTTCGTTCCTCCAACAGCACGGCTCCCTCCTATAGCTCCTGACACCCACACCTCACTGACTAACTGGGAGGCTTTTAGCTAGTTCGAGCGCGCCCTTGATTGGCTTCAGGTGTCCCAGTCAATCTAGCTATCTCCACTGCCTTCTAGAAGGATCTTAATTGGCCCCAGGTGTCTTGATTACCCTGGAGCAACTGCCATTTGGTTACCATGGTACCAGGGATTTGTTTAGCCTGGGGCTAACACACCTGTTCCTCACTACTGTACTGTAGCCATCTGGCCTTGCCCCATCACAGTGTATAGAAAGCTGGCTAGATTGTTGGGCTCAACAGGTAGTGATCAATGGCTCGATGTCTAGTTGGGAGCCGGTATCAAGTGGAGTACTCCAGGGGTCGGTCCTGGTGCCGTTTTGTTCAATATCTTTATTAATGATCTAGATGATGGGATGAATTGCACCCTCAGCAAGTTCTCAGATGACACTAAGCTGGAGGGAGAGGTAGATATGCTGGAGGGTAGGGATAGAGTCCAGAGTGACCCAGACAAATTGGAGGATTGGGCCAAAAGAAATCTGATGAGATTCAACAAGGACGAGTGCAGAGTCCTGCACTTAGGAAGGAAGAATCCCATGCACCACTACAGGCTGGGGACCGACTGGCTAAGCAGCAGTGCTGCAGAAAAGGACCTGGGGATTACAGTGGATGAGAAGCTGGATATGAATCAGCAGTGTGCCCTTGTTGCCAAGAAGGCCAACGGCATATTGGGCTGTATTAGTAGGAGCATTGCCAGCAGATCGGGGGAAGTGATTATTCCCCTCTATTCGGCACTGGTGAGGCCACACCTGGAGTATTGTCTCCAGTTTTGGTCCCTCCACTACAGAAGGGATGTGGACAAATTGGAGAGAGTCCAGCAGAGGGCAACGAAAATGATTAGAGGTCTGGGGCACATGACTTACGAGGAGATGCTGAGGGAACTGGGGTTATTTAGTTTGCAGCAGAGAAGAGTGAAAGGGGATTTGATAGCAGCCTTCAACTACCTGAAGGGGGGTTCCAAAGAGGATGGAGCTAGGCTGTTCTCAGTGGTGGCAGATGACAGAACAAGAAGCAATGGTCTCAAGTTGCAGTGGGGGAGGTCTAGGTTGGATATTAGGAAACACTATTTCACTAGGAGGGTGGTGAAGCACTGGAATGGGTTACCTAGGGAGGTGGTGAAATCTCCATCCTTAGAGGTTTTTAAGGCCCGGCTTGACAAAGCCCTGGAGGGGATGATTTAGTTGGGGTTGATCCTGCTTTGAGCAGGGGGTTGGACTAGATGACCTCCTGAGGCCTCTTCCAACCCTAATATTGTATGATTCTATGTGCTACTTGCTTACTATAGTGCCACTATTAGGGGCAGGACAGTTTGGATGTATAACCAACTGTAGGGCAATCAAGATTGGCTCCACAGCCCATTGAAGTCAATGGAAGACTTTGCATCGAGCTCAGTGGGCGTTGGATCAGAGACCACTGTTCAACAGTGGCAGCACAAGTTCACTGCACCCATTGATGTGATCCAGTTCACTTGCAGCAGATCTTGTTTCCACTGTAAAGTTTGTTCTCTCACATCCAGTGATGTAAATCAGGAACTACTCCTACTGAGTCAATGGAGATACAGCAGCATAAATTGGGCGTCTGTGAGAGGAGCACAAGCCCTGGTGTCCTGCCATGCCACATTCTGCTGAAAAGTCTCGCACAAAAGATCTCAGGAGGATGGCAGTCAGACTGGGTCATCAGAGGCTGCAGAGTGTCCCTTCTGGCAGCTCAATACTGCTCAGCACCATCAGCACAATTCCCTTCTCACTGCCTCGTCCACAGAGTCACAGATTTGCAGGCCAGAAGGCAGAGTTGTGATGTAGGTCTAACCCTACACAGCCCAAGCCAGAGGGCCTCCCACAGGCATTCCTGCATCAAGCCCAGACCCTGTGTTGAGCTAGAGAGTCCCTTTATGAACGACACCCATCCTCACTGAAAGACTCCAAGGGCCACACAGGCCACCGTGTCCTGGGTAAGGCGCCCCATAGTACGTCACTGAGGGGTCACCATGCCCTGGATAAAGCCCCATGGTACATTACCCCAGGGTCACCATGCCCCAGGTAAGGTGCACCATGGTATGTTACCCTGGGGTCGCTGTGCCCAGGGTAAGGAGCCCCATGGTAAGTTATCCAGGGGTCACGGTGCCTGGATAACTTACCACCTGGGTAAGGTGACTCATGGTACATTACAGAGGGGTCACCCTACCCTGCATAAGGCACCCCATGGTACGTTAACCAGGCATTGCCGTGCCCTGGGAAAGGTGCCCCATGGTACATTACAGAGAGGTCACCGTGCCCCAGGAAAGGCTCCATTGTATGTTAACCAGAGGTCACTGTGCCCTGCGTAAGGTTCCCCATGGTATGTTACCCAGGGGTCACTGTGCCCTGTGTAAGGTGCCCCAAGGTACGTTACCCAGGGGTCACCGTACCCCGGGTAAGGCGCCCTGTGATAAATGAAAAGGGAGGGGGGTAGCTCCCTTTTATGGACACCCAGCCAGCCAGTAGCTATAAAATCCCTCTTAGTAGCTGTTCTCTAATTGCTCTACCTGTAAAGGATTAAAAAGTCTCACTGCTATGCATAGGTACAAGGAAGTGAGTGGGCACCTGGCCAAAAGAGCCAATGGGAAGACTAGAACTTTTAAAAATTGAAACAAAGATTCCCCTTTGATCTGTCTGTTCTCCCGGGGAGAAGCAAACAGGGCAACAACTATGCTGTAAGAAGCTTGGGGCCTGCTATGAAAAATCCCCGATATCATACCTAGAAACTACTCATTTGAAACCCCAGATATGTAAGTAGATCAGGAAATGTTAGGTTTATCTCTTTTTATTTCTTTATGGCTTATGGACTCCTCTGTGCTAACCCCAGGTGCTTTTGTTTTGCTTGTAACCTTTAAGCTGGACCTCAAGAAAACTATTCTTGGTGCTTAACCCTTGTAGTTACTCTTCTGAAATCTAGCAAATGCCCGAGTTTCCAAATGTATTTTCTTCCTTTTTTTTAAAATAAAATTTACCTTTTTTAAGAACAAGATCGATTTTCTGTGTCCTAAGAGGTTGTGCACATGTTTTTCAGTTAGCTGGTGAAAACAGCTGATTTCCTTTCCCCCCGCCCTTTCTCAGCTCTTCCCCGGAGGGAGGTGAAAGGGCTTAAGGGTACCTCACAAGAAGGAATTCCCAAGTGCGCCTTCCTGGGCTCTCAAAGGGGTTCTGCACTTGGGTGGTGGCAGCATCTACCAAACCGAGGTCAGAAAAAAGCTGTAACCTTGGGAGTTTAATATAAGCCTGGAGTGGTCAGTATTAATTTTTAAGAATCCTTGCGGGCCCCCCCTCTTCAGCACTCAAAGTGCCAGAGTGGGGAATTAGCCGTGACATGGTGGCAGAGCGGTGGGATCATTTTGAACCAGAAGCACAGACCTCAGGATGTTTTTCCTTTTGGTAGCCTGCAAAGCCAGGGAGTCCTTCCGTCCTTCCTTCCTTCCTTCCCTGAGGGGGAACAGGCATGCAAAGGGTTCATCCTGCAAAGCCAGGGAGTCCAATGAGCAGTTTTTTTTTTCTCTAGCTTTGTGTCAACGAAATAGCTAGGTTAGATTAGGGCAGCCTTGTGCATGAGGTTGTGGTCGGGCACTGAAAACCTAGAGCAACCAGTCTTCCCAAAGCGGCACGCCACGGAGAAGACAGACCCAGGTCAAGCCCAGACATCCAGCTCCATGACAGAAATGCAGGGAGGGAATGGGGGACCGGAAATTTCCCTGGAGGGAATGGTTAGCTCTCCTCAACCCGAGATCCAGGTGCCAAGGTGGAGGGATGCCCTTAACCCAGACCAAGTTCTAACTGCGGAAGACAGGAATTTCTTCCTACGGATGAAGTGCTTGGAGGTGCAAGTGGAGGAGAAGTCCTTGGAAGCAGAGGAGAAGCACTTGGAGGCGGAGGAGAGGAGAGAGGCGAAGTGCTTGGAGGCAGAAGCAAAGGGGAAACGCTTGGAGGCGGAGGAGAGAGGCGAAGCGCTTGGAGGCGGAAATGGCGCGGAAGCGCTTAGAGCTGGGAAGGGCTAAGCGGGTCAGCCAGATAGCCCTAACAGTCCTCCTCCAGGCACCACTCCCCATTCCAAGAAATTCCCCACATACAAGGTAGGCGATGATACAGAGGCCTTCTTAGAAAATTTTGAAAGGGCCTGCCTTGGGTACAACATCCCTCCAGACCAAAATATGGTGGAGCTGAGGCCACAGCTCAGTGGACCCTTAGCAGAGGTGGCAGCTGAAATGCCTAAAGAACACATGAACAACTACCTACTTTTTTTTTAAAAAGGCAAGAATTAGAATGGGGCTAACACCCGAGCATGCCCGTCAGCAGTTCAGAGCCCTAAGGTGAAAACCAGACGTGGCATTTTCCTGACATGCCTACCACATTGTAAAAAATTGGGATGCCTGAATATCAGGAGCAAACGTTAAGTCTCCGGAAGATCTGTCTCTCCTAATACAAATGGAGCAGTTCTTAGAGGGGCAACCCGAGACAACACCATCAGAGTCAGCCCAAGGCCCCACTTTGCAAGGAGGACCCCTCCCCACAGACAGGGAGACACCAGATGCCCTCTCGTCCCACCACCCTACTCTCCAACCACCCATCTCACCCCAGCCCACAGTCAGCTGGGTGATGCTTTAAATGTAATGGGCTAGGATATGTGAAGGCCAACTGCCCCAAGAGCAGCAGTCAACTGCAACTCATCAGCCCAGTGTCCCACTGAGAGCCTTCAGACCCAGATGCCTCGCAAATACCCCCAGAGAGAAGGAAAACTGTGAGTGTGCTTGGGAGGAAGATTACTGCAAGGAGAGACACTGGAGCACAGGTGTCAGCTATCCACCAATCCCTGGTGGACCCCAAATTCATCGACCCAGAGGCCCAAGTGATGGTGCAACCCTTTAAGGCCAACTCTTTTAACTTGTCTACAGCCAAGTTGCCTGTCCAGTACAAGGGCTGGTCAGGAATATGGACTTTTGAAGTCAATGACAATTATCCCATTGCCATGCTGCTGGGAGAAGACTTAGCCAACCATGTGAGGCTAACAAAAAGGCTGGGGATGGTCACCCACAGCCAGGCTAAACAGGCCTCCACACCTAATTCCATTCCTGAGCCTCCTACAAGGACTCAGTCTGTGTCCCCTGATACCACTGGCCCGGGGACCCAGCCAGAGGTGGTGGAACCAGACTCCAGACCAAAGTCTATGGCAGCGGTTGTAGATCCAGTTCCTGGGAACCAGCCAGAACCAGCCCAAGGATTGGAACTGGTGGAGCAGTCAGCACCAGAGCCCATGCTTGCAACCCCACCAGAGTCAGGGGAGCCAGCACCAAGGACCGCCACAGAGCCTGCACCTGCAGCAGTAGCTAAACCGGCACAAGAAGCTCAACCGGAGCATGAAATACAACTTAGTACACCAGCGGAGAGCGGTTCACAATCGACGAAGACACTCCCATCACCTGCATCACTTCCAGTGGGACCAAGCCCAAGTCCACAACCCAGCGAGGAACTAATGTCTCCAGCATTAAGGGAGCAGTTCCACGCAGAGAAGGAAGTGGATGAAAGCCTCAAAGGAGCTAGGACGGTGGCATGGAACGACCCACCACCTCTTATAATAGGTCCAGGTTTGTTGTAGCGGGAGGACTCTTATACAAGGAAACCCTTTTTGGTAGGCAGAAGGAGGACAGGCATCCTCAGAGACAGTTGGTAGTTCCAACTAAGTATAGGGAAAAGCTTTTGAGCTTAGGCCATGATTACCGTAGAGGCCATGCTGAGGTGAATAGGACCAAAGACCGTTTGGGAAACTCATTTCACTGGGAGAGAATGGGAACGGATGTTTCTACCTATGTCTGGTCTTGTGAGGTGTGCCAGAGGGTGGGAAAGCCCGAAGATCAGGTCAAGTCCCCTCTCCAGCCACTCCCCATAATTGAGATTCCATTTCAGCGTGTAGCTGTGGATATTTTGGGTCCTTTTCCTGAGAAGACACCTAGAGGAAAGCTGTACATACTGACCTTCATGGATTTTGCCACCCGGTGGCCAGAAGCAGTAGCTCTAAGCAACACCAGGACTAAAAGCGTAAGATACTTTCAAATCTGGGGGGTGGGGGGTGAGGTTTTGTTTGTGGCTCTATTTGTTTGGTTCCCTCTCCGGACGGAGAGAGAGACCAGACAGGCACAGCATCTCCTGAAAATATACCTGAAATGATCCATCTAAAATTACAAAAATTGTAAGTAAGGCAAGGAAATGCGTTAGGTTATCTTTTGTTTTGGCTTGTGAATTTCCCGATGCTAAAGAGGTAGTTTCATTCCTGTTTTGTAACTGTGAAGCTGAGCCAGAGGTAAATCCTCTGTGTTTTAAATCTTTTTATTTACCCTGTAAAGTTACCTTCCATCCTGATTTTGCAGGTGTGATTCTTTTACTTTTTCTTTATAAGTAAAGTTCTTCTTTTAAGAACCTAATTGATTTTCAGTGTCCTAAAGACAAAGGGTTTGGTCTGTGCTCACATTGCTAACCAATTGGTTGGTATATTATTCTCAAGCCTCCCCAGGAAAGGGGGTGAAGGGGCTTGGAGAGATATTTTGGGGGGATAGGGATTCCAAATGACCCTCCCCTGAATTTTTGTGTAAATCACTTGGTGGTGGCAGCAATACCATCCAAGGACAAGGAAAGAAATTTGTGCCTTGGGGAAGTTTTTAACCTAAGCTGGTAAAATATAAGCTTAAGGGGTCTTTCATGTCAGTCCCCACATCTGTACCCCAGAGTTCAGAATGTGTGTGGGGGAACCCTGACATGGTGTGGGATCATTTTAAATCAGAAGTACAGACCTCAGGATTTTAAAAGGACACATTTTTCCTTTTGGCTGCTTGAAAACCAGGGAGGTTTTTTTTAAAGGACACATTTTTTATTTTATTTTTAGCTAAGAGCTGCTCGAGTTTTTTTCTTTGCCTGAAGGTAGAGTACTTAAGCTACAGCAAGGGAATTCACAGGCTGGTTTTTTTTTCTAGCTCTCGGGCTAGGCTACAGTCAGGGCAGGAAGGTTAGCAAAGATGACTGAAAGTGAGGTCCAGAAAAAACTGGAATTAGCCAGATTGGAGGCAGAAGAAAAACAGAAGGAACATGAAAGACAAATGGAATTAAAGCGCTTGAAGTTGGAGGCAGAGGACAGAAAAGAGGCAAAGCGCTTGGAGACGGAAATGCAGGCAAAGCGCTTGGAGGTGGAAGAGAGAAAAGAGGCGAAGCGCTTGGAGACGGAGTTAGAGCTGAAGCAGTTAGAGCTGGAAAGGGCTACGCTGGGTCTACCAAATAACCCTAACCGTTCTTCTCCAGGTACCGCTCCCCAGTCCTAGAAATTCCCCACATACAAGGTAGGCAATGATACAGAGGCCTTCTTAGAAAATTTCAAAAGGGCCTGCCTTGGGTACAACACCCCTACAGACCAGTATATGGTGGAGCTGAGGCCGCAGCTCAGTGGACCCTTAGCAGAGTTGGCAGCTGAAATGCCTAAAGAACACATGAACAACTACGAACTTTTTTTTTAAAAAGGCAAGAATTAGAATGGGGCTAACACCCGAGCATGCCCATCGGTGGTTCAGAGCCCTAAGGTGGAAACCAGATGTGGCATTTTCCCGACACGCCTACCACATTGTAAAAAATTGGGATGCCTGGATATCAGGAGCAAGTGTTAAATCTCTGGAAGATCTGTCTCTCCTAATGCAAATGGAGCAGTTCTTAGAGGGTGTTCCTGAGGAAACAGAAAGGTACATCCTAGATGGGAAGCCCAAAACTGTAATCAAGGCAGGGAAGATCGGAACCAAATGGGTAGAGGTGGCGGAAAAGAAGAAAGTTAGTAGCAGTTGGAGCGGATATCAGAAGGGGCAACCTGAGACAACACCCGACCACCGGGGGCAGCCCAAGGCCCCACCTACACCCCAAGGAAAACCCTAGACACCTTATCATCCCACCACACCATTCTCCAGCAACCCACCTCGCCCCAGTGACCAGTCAGCTGGGCGATGTTTTAAATGTAACGAGCTGGGGCATGTGAAGGCCAACTGCCCCAAGAACCCCAACAGATTGCAGTTCATTGCACCGGAATCTCACCAAAGATCCTCTGGGCCAGATGCCTCCCAGATACCCTCAGAGCGAAGGGAAACTGTGAGTGTGGGTGGGAAGAAGGTTATCACATGGAGGGACACTGAAGCACAGGTGTCAGCTATCCACCAATCCTTAGTGGACCCCAAATTCATCAACCCAGAGGCCAAAGTGACGATTCAACCCTTCAAGTCAAACTCTTTGAACTTGCCTACAGCCAAGTTGCCTGTCCAGTACAAGGGCTGGTCAGGAATGTGGACTTTTGCAGTCTATGATGATTATCCCATTCCCATGCTGCTGGGGGAAGACTTGGCCAACCATGTGAAGCTAGCCAAGAGGGTGGGAATGGTCCCCCTCAGCCAGGCTAAGCAAGCCTTCACACCTATCCTGTTCCTAAGCCTTCTACAAGGGTCCTGTCTGTGTTACCAGAAACCCAGACTGAGGTGGTGGAACTGGACCCCCTGCCAACAACTGCAACAACAGTAGTGGATCCAGTCCCAGAGTCCCAACCAGAACCAGTCCCAGAACTGAAACTGGCGGAGCAACCAGTACCAGAACCATTGCCAGCACTGAAACCAGCACTTGCAACCCCGTCTGCAACTCCAACACCAGAGGGCACCACCAAGCCTGCACTGGCAACAGCAGCTAAACCTGCGCAAGAGGCTCAGCCGGAGCTTGAAATACAACCTAGTGCACCAGCGGAGAGTGGTTCACAGTCAACGGAAACAACCCCATCACCTACATTGCTTCTAGAGGGACCAAGCCCAAGTCCACAATCCAGTGAGGAACTGATGTCTCCAGCATCAAGGGAACAGTTTCAGGCAGAGCAGGAAGCAGATGACAGCTTCAAGGGAGATTGGACGGCAACACGGAGTGACCCACCACCTCTCAGCTCTTCTAATAGGTCCAGGTTTGTTGTAGAAAGAGGACTTTTATACAAGGAAACTCTTTCTGGTGGGCACAAGGAGGACTGGCATCCTCAAAGACAGTTGGAAGTTCCAACTAGGTTCCAGGTAAAGCTCTTGAGCTTAGCCCACGATCACCCTAGTGGCCATGCTGGGGTGAACAAGACCAAAGACCGTTTGGGGAGGTCATCCCACTGGGAGGGAATTGGTAAGGATGTTTCTACCTATGTCCAGTCTTGTGAGGTGTGCCAAAGAGTGGGAAAACCCCAAAACGAGGTCAAGGCCCCTCTCCAGCCACTCCCCATAATTGAGGTTCCATTTCAGCGAGTAATTGTTGATATTCTGGGTCCTTTTCCTAAAAAGACACCCAGAGGAAAGCAGTACATACTGACTTTCATGGATTTTGCCACCCAATGGCCAGAAGCCGTAGCTCTAAGCAACACCAGGACTAAAAGCATGTGCCAGGCATTGGTAGACATTTTTGCCAGGGTAAGTTAGCTCTCCGACATCCTTACGGATTCAGGAACTAATTTCCTGGCAGGGACCATGGAAAGCTTTTGGGAAGCTCATGGGGTGAACCACTTGGTTGCCACCTCTTACCACCATCAAACAAATGACTGAGTGGAAAAGTTTAATGGAACTTTGGGGGCCATGATACGTAAATTCATAAATGAGCACTCCAATAATTGGGACCTAGTTTTGCAGCAGTTGCTCTTTGCCTACAGGGCTGTACCACATCCCAGTTTGGGCTTTTCACCATTTGAACTTGTGTATGGCCACGAGGTTAAGGGGCCATTACAGTTGGTGAAGCAGCAACCTACAAAACACCCTCCGAGACTCTTTAACCCTTGCTAGAGAAAAACTAAAAGATGCTCAGGAAGAACAAAAGGCCTGGTATGATAAACATGCCAGAGAGCATTCCTTCAAAGTAGAGGACCAGGTCATGGTCTTAAAGGCGCTCCAGGCCCATAGAATGGAAGCGTCGTGTGAAGGGCCATTTACGGTCCAAGAGTGCCTGGGAGCTGTTAACTATCTCATAGCGTCCCCCACCTCAAACGTAAAGCCCAAAGTGTACCATGTTAATTCTCTAAAGCCCTTTTATTCCAAAGAATTCAAGGTTTTTCAGTTTACAGCCCAGGGAGGAGATGACGCTAAGTGGCCCGAAGGTGTCTACTACGAAGGAAAAAGTGACAGTGGCGTGGAAGAGGTGAACCTCTCCATGACCCTCAGACATATGCAGCGACAGCAGATCAAGGAGCTGTGCACTAGCTTCGCGCCGATGTTCTCAGCCCCCCCAGGATGGACCGAATGGACATACCACTCCATTGACACAGGTAATGCTCACCCAATTAAAGCCCAACCTTACCGGGTGGCTCCTTAAGCCAAAACTGCTATAGAATGGGAGATCCAGGACATGCTACAGATGGGTGAAATCCACCCCTCAAAGTGCATGGGCATCTCCAGTGGTTCTAGTTCCCAAACCAGATGGGGAAATACGCTTTTGCATGGACTACCGTAAGCTAAATACTGTAACTCCCCCAAACAACTATCCAATGCCATGCCCAGATGAGCTATTGGAGAAACTGGGACGTGCCCAGTTCATCTCTACCTTAGACTTAACCAAGGGATATTGGCAAGTATCACTAGATGAATCCGCCAAGGAAAGGTCGACCTTCATCACCCATAAGGGGCTGTATGAATTTAATGTGCTCCCTTTCGGGCTGCGAAATGCACCCACCAGCTTCCAGAAACTTGTAGATAGTCTCCTAGTGGGATTGGGAGAATCTGCAGTCGCCAACCTTGACGATGTGGCCATCTTTTCTGATTCATGGACAGAACATCTGGAGCATCTACGAAAAGTCTTTGAATGCATAAGGGAGGCAGGACTAGCTGTTAAGGCTAAAAAGTGTCAAATAGGCCTAAACACAGTGATGTACCTTGGACACCAGGTGGGTCAAGGAACTATCAACCCCCTACAGGCCAAAGTAAATGCTATCCAAAAGTGGCCTGTCCCAAAGTAAAAAAAACAGGTCCAATCCTTCTTAGGCTTGGCCGGATATTACAGGCGATTTGTACCGCACTACAGCCAAATCGCTGCCAAACTGACAGACCTGACCAAAAAGAAACAGCCAAATGCAGTTCAGTGGACTGAAGAGTGTCAGAAGGCCTTTAACCAGCTTAAAGTGACACTCGTGTCTGACCCTGTGATAAGGGCCCCAAACTTTGCCAAACCTTTCCTAATAACCACAGATGCATCCGAGCGTGGCAGTTTTAATGCAGGAAGGACCAGATCAAGAATTCCATCCTGTCGTCTTTCTTAGCAAAAAACTGTCTGAGAGGAAAAGCCACTGGTCAATCACAGAAAAGGAAGCTACGCCCAAATGTTTGGGGATGGCGTATTCACCTGCAAACTGACCATGCTGCGCTGAAGTGGCTTTATACCGTCAAGAAAAATAACAAAAAACTTCTTCGGTGGAGTTTAGCTCTCCAAGATTTTGATTTTGAAATACAACACATTTCAGGGGCTTCTAACAAAGTGGTTGATGCACTCTCCCATGAAAGTTTCCCAGAATCAACTGGTTAAAATCATCTTTAAAATGTGGAAAATATTTTAGTTTTTATATAAGCAGTAGTATGTCTAGAGGTGCATGTGTCTTATTAACTATGTTTTCTCCTAGAGCTCCAGGAAGAAATCACAGCCAATGTGGAACAGGCTGTCCAGCACTGTCTGTGATTTGGGGGGGCGTGTCATAAACATAGAGATATGGGTAGCATAAAATCCCTCCTGGGCAGCTGTACTAAATCGCTTTACCTGTAAGGTGTTAAGAAGCTCAAATAACCTAGTTGGCACCTGACCAGACGGACCAATGAGGAAAGAAGATACTTTCAAATCGGGGGGGGAGGGGGAGGTTTTGTTTGTGGCTCTCTTTGTTTTGTTCCCTCTCTGGACACAGAGAGAGACCAGGCAGGCACAACATCTCCTGAAAACATACCTGAAATAGAATCATAGAATATCAGGGTTGGAAGGCACCTCAGGAGGTCATCTAGTCCAACCCCCAGCTCAAACAGGACCAACACCAACTAAGTCATCCCAGCCAGGGCTTTGTCAAGCCTGACCTTAAAAACTTCTAAGGAAGGAGATTCCACCACCTCCCTAGGTAACCCATTCCAGTGCTTCACCACCATCCTAGTGAAAAAGTTTTTCCTAATATCTAACCTAAACCGCCCCCACTGCAACCATTACTCCTAGTTCTGTCATCTGGGACCACTGAGAACAGTCTAGATCCATCCTCTTTGGAACCCCCTTCAGGTAGTTGAAAGAAGCTATCAAACCCCCCCTCATTCTTCTCTTCTGCAGACTAAATAATCCCAGTTCCCTCAGCCTCTACTCATAAATCACGTGCTCCTAAAGACAAAGGGTTTGGTCTGTGCTCACATTGCTAACCATTTGATTGGTATATTATTCTCAAGCCTCCCCAGGAAAGGGGGTGAAGAGACTTGGGGGGATATTTTCAGGGGATAGGGATTCCAAGTGACCCTCCCCCGAATTTTTGTGTAAATCACTTGGTGGTGGCAGCAATACCGTCCAAGGACAAGGAAAGAAATTTGTGCTTTGGGGAAGTTTTTAACCTAAGCTGGTAAAATATAAGCTTAGGGGGTCTTTCATGAAGGTCCCCACATCTGTACCCCAGAGTTCAGAGTGTGTGTGGGGGAACCCTGACACACCCCATGGTACATTACGCAGGGAGCGCCGTACTTCAGGTAAGGCGCACCATGAGACGTTACCCAGAGGTCACCATGCTGTGGGTATGGCACCCCATGGTACGTTACCCAGGGGTCACCGTGCCCTGGGTAAAGCACCCCATGGCACATTACCCAGGGGACCGCATGCCCTGGGTAAGGTGCTCAATGGTATGTTACCCAGGGGACCCTGTACTCTGAGTAAGGTGACCCATGGTATGTTACCCAGGGGTCTCCGTGCCCAGTGTAAAGTGCCATATGGTATGTTATCCAGGGATCACCGTGCCCTTGGTAAGGAGCCCCATGGTACGTTACCCAGGGGTTGGCGTGCCCCGGGTAAGGCGCCCCATCGTACATTACCCAGGGGACATTGTGCCCTGGGTAAGGAGCCCTATGGTAATTTACCCAGGGGTCACTGTGTCCTGGGTATGGCACCCCATGGTACATTATCCAGCAGTCGCACTGTACTGCATAAATCTCCCCATGGTATGTTACCCAGCGGTCACCGTGCCGTTTTTAAGGCGCCCCATGCTATGTTAGCCAGGGGTCCCCGCGCCCTGGGTAAGGAGCCCCATGGTATGTTACGCAGGGGTTGCCATACCCTGGGAAAGGAGCCCTACAGTATGTTACCCAGGGGTCACTGTATGCTGGGTAAGGTCCCCTATAATACATCACCCAGGAGTCGCTGTGACCTGGGTAAGGCACCCCATGATACATTACCCAGGGGTCACCTTGCTGCGGGTAAGGCGCCCCATGGTACGTTATCCAGGGGTTGCCATGCACTTTGTAAGGAGCCCCATGGTTCGTTACGCATGAGTCATCAAGCCCTTGGTAAGGTGCCCCGTGGTATGTTACCCACAGCTCACCGTGCCCTGGGTAAGGTGCCCCATGTATGTTACCCAGGGGTCACCATACCCCAGGTAAGGAGCCCCATTTTACCTTACCCATGGGTCACTGTGCTCCGAGTAAGGCACCGAATGGTACATTATGCAGAGGTCGCCGTGCCCTAGGTAAGGCGCACCATGGTATGTTACCCAGGAGTCAAAGGGCCGTGCGTAAGGCGCTTGCTCCATGGTACGTTATGCAGGGGTTACCAATCCCCTGCTAAGGCACCCCATGGCATGTTTCCGAGGGATGACTGCATCCCGGCTAAGGCGCCCCGTGGGCATAACTGGACACTGCAAGACGGAGGTTCCTAGGGTTGTGTATGGGACCGGAGATATTGGCTAGTGTCATTCGGTTGCACGATCCAAGGAGCAGCTTACATGGCAGAGGCTGTGTGTGAACAGCCCAGGAGTGGTGGTTCTCACAGCAAAGCAGGGTAAGGCTGGCTCCCAGAGCCAACGATTGGAGTGACCTAGCAGATCACCGGTCCAGATAACACCAGAGGGGAACGTCACAGTGGCGCAGCGAGCAGGATGTATGTACGGCTTCTTACTCCAAGTGAAGTTCACACTTTAAGCACTGATAGTTGTGATTTTAAGTGAGTTTTAAGTGCAGTGGCTAAAAACAGTCAGGAGGAGGTCACAGTTTTGTTATTTTCTGTTTGTTTATTTCGGGTGAGGGAAATAAGCACAAGAAAGCAGAAAAACAACTACCAGTGAGGCAGCTACAAAACTAGAGCTGGCCAGACTGGAAGCAGAAGAGAAGGCAAAGGACTGCGAGTTTCAAATGTGGCAGGCAGAAATGAGGCTCAAAGAAGCAGCTGCGGCCAGGGAAACTATGGAGGCAGCCAGGGAGGAGGCTGCACACAGAAGGGCTATGGAGGCAGAGGCAGCCAGGGAGGAGGCTGCACACAAAAGGGCCATGGAAGAAAAAGAGAGAGAGAGAAAAGAAAGAGAGTGAAAACACCAACTGGACCTGCTAGAGAAGCAGAACCAACCCCCCCCCCCCCGACCTCAATGACTCCCATCACTCCAAAGACCCAGAAATGGGAACACTTATGTCCTGCATACAGTGAGGAGAATATTGCTGAATATCTGACTTCCTTCGAAAGGCTGTGTGTGATACATGAAATCACTAATAAGAGAGTTCCTACCCTGATTGCGAAATTAATGGTAAAGCTCAAAACATATTCAATGGAATGCCTATTGAAGATGCTTTAGACTATTGTAAATTTAAAGATACCTTTTTACCAAGTTTTCAGATTACCCCTGAAACATATAGAGTTAAATTTAGGAATTTTAAGAGGGATATTGGTATGAGTAATGGGCAATATGTAAACAAAATGAAAGATTTGTTGGGAAAATGGGTGAGGGGTAGAGAAGTGGCAAGTTTTGAGGAAATGTTGGATCTTGTTGCTCAAGAGCATTTCCTAAACATATGTAAGGCTGATGTAAAGCAGTGTCTATGGGACAAAGATGTAATCTGTGGATGAGATGGCTTTTTTAGCTGATGCCTTCGAACAGAATCAGGCGTCTATTGAGGGCAGGCCACAGAAAAGGGGGTTTAAAACTGGTGAGAAGGGAGGATCCCATTTTGCCCCTGGGAAGAGAGAAGGCGGTTGGGAGCCTAAACATTCTCTTACCCAAAAACATTCCTCTAATCCTCATCCCAAATCTCCTGTAAAAGTAGAAGAGCCCAAAAGGTGCTATCAGTGTAATTCCACTGAGCACTTGAGGAATAAATGCCCTGTGCTAGAAGGAAGCAGGCAACCAATAGCTCATGTTAATTCTGCTGTCCTCAACACAGAAGCCCCCCCAAGCAATTGAAACCTATCATATTGGTTTTGTGAGGTTAGCCTCTGCAGAACCAGATATAGAGCATGTTAAAGTTGTCCAAATTAATGGTAGGGAGTACTTGGGGCAGAGGGATACAGGGGCCCAGATCTCTCTGGTTAAGCAGAGTGTAGTCCTAAAGTCCAGTATGCTATCTGGCCAAATGGCAGAGATGGAGGGGGGTGAAAGCAAATTCCTCATACCACTAGCTAAAATCCATGTGGTTTGGGAAGGGTTGGAAAGTGTTTTGACTGTGGGGGTAATAGAACACCTCCTAGTCGACTTGCTCCTTGGTAATCATTTTTTCCGGGTAGCTCAGGTTAAAGTATTTGCCTGCAGCAGGAGGGAGTTTTATGCTGGGACCCCCGAGGGAAAGAGAAAGGACTCAGGAACTGCTGAGAGAATGGGAGAGAGTCTCCCTTGATTCTTCGGCAGCAGGGGGAAGCCATAGGCTTCCCGGTGGGAGGGTGGTTGAGACCATCTCCTGCACTGCAGCTGGAGGCAATACCACCTCAGGAAGGGATGGAGGTATAATGCCTGCCAGGGAAAGAACTGTCCAGGTTGTTAGTTGCCAGTAGGTCGCAGCTGAACCAGAGACAAACCCGGCTCTAGGGAGCAGAGAGAAATGTGTCCCAGAGGAGAGCCCAGAGAAGGGGCAGGGAATCTCAGAAACCACTGAGGTGGGTGAGGATTCCTGTGACTCTGTAACATAGGGAAGCAGGGTGCTTTCAAGTATGGGAGGGGCTGAGACTAGCTCCTTTGCAGCAGAAGGCAACTTGCCCTCAGGCGCAGGAGAAGGAGAGGTGTTCAGGGATTAAGGAAACTGTCCCAGTTGTTAGCTGGCAGAGTTCTGCAGATGAACAAAAGACAGAACCCTTCCTAGGAGGCACAGAGAAATGTGTCTTAGTTGGGGGCCCAGAGGAGGAAACTGGGGAAGGAAAAGTGGGGGTACAGGAATTTCTCCTCACTAGTCACTTGGGGCAGGATGCCCAGGACACTAGGAGGATGGCTGGGTCAGCAACTGTGCACTCAGGCACTCAGCCTGTGACCCAGGTTTTGAGAAGGAACGGTGTAACCGACCTCCTGGAGGGGAGCAGTCACACAGCTGACTTCTCAGGGACAGAGAAAGGGGTGGGGGAGGGTACCCCAATCCAGGTCCCAATTTTTCAGGATGCTATTTCTGATAAGTTTTTGGAAAGTAACTGTGTTTCTTTAAATCAAGATGCACCTCCAATGCCTGTGATAACAGAGGAGTTGGGACCAGGAAATTGCCACGTGCTAGTTTGCCAGAATGCAAATGACCCAACTGACAGAGAAGGGGATGTTTTCCCCCATGCTGGTGAGACACAGAAAGCAGTTATCAGAAAGTGTAGCGGGGTAGTCACCCCGCTCCTGCCCGGAGGGGTTAAAAGCAACCTGGGGAGGGCTGTGGTTGGGGAAAGGCTGATTGGGGAAGCAGCCTCAGCTGTGGCCACGCCCCAATCAGGGCCCAGCTGGCCCTCATAAGAGGGCAGTGAGCCAGGAGCAGTCAGTCTTTCTCTAGCTTGCTGAGGGAGAAGTGCCTGGCTGCTGGGGAGCTTAGCAGGGTACCTAAAGTGGAGCAGGGCTGGGGGCAGGCTAGATGAGCTGGGGGAGCTCCAGCCTGGAAAACCCCCAGGCTGCAGGCCTTGTTAAAGACCGGAAAGGGTACTAGGGTTGCAGAGGGCAGCCCAAGGGTAGGCAGAGGCAGCAGGTCCAAACCCCACTTGCTGGTGATGAGTGGCACTTACACTGCAGTCTGCCCTAGGGAATGGGGGCTAGGTGATGACTGGCAGTGGCCATAGACTGAGGCGAGAGTGGGGGTTCCCTGGGGAGGGGAGACCCAGATCTGTGGGGGGGGTACTGCCAGGGGGCAGCCCCCTGGCCTGAAAGGGGCACCGGGGTCCAAGAGGGACTCGGGCCCAGCAGGACACAGGCCTGCAGAGGGCACTCTGGAGCTGGAAACACTAATTCCCTGGACGACCAGCAGGAGGTGCAGCAGGGGTGAGTCCCGCCCTGTGACAGAAAGCTTCTGGGAAAAGGTGCATCTGATCAAAGGGTAAACACACCTAGCCCAGAAAGCACAGATCACAGCCTTCTAGGGGGCAGGGAAGGACTCAGTGCTGGGAGGGGGAAACACAGGGTAACCCCAAAAGGAGAGCTGGATTTTCTGCATATGTACAGTCCTGGGGTTGGGAGACTGCTTCCCAAAGGGCCAGCCAATGTGTAGGATCCCCCTGAACACCTTTCTTGCCAGACCCCGAGGCACCAAAATTCCAGAAACGTGATTAAATTAAGAGCCCACACAGAGGGGAACACTGGAGGGAAGGAAAAGCTAGTGACCGATTACATGGAAGAGGGTCAAAGGACACAATGGGTAATGAACAAACTAACCTCAAACTAGAATATCTGAACAGAGGGCGTGGTATCATAAACATACTTGTAAACACACATCTGAAGGCCATGAGGAGGGTCAGTTGAAGTTGAGGGAGGAAAGAACATGATAAAAGGGAGAGATGTTTGCCATGTTTCCTCTCTCTTCCACCTCCATCTACAGACATCACCACCAAGTGACTGAAGTGCTGATCAAAGGGGAGAGCCTGGTTGAAGGCAACCAGCCAGTCTGTGGTGAGAAGCATCTAAGTGTGTAAGGGCATTGAAAGTGTTAAGATCAACATAAAATGCGTTTTGCTTTTGTTTAGTTGACCAAATCTGACTTGTTATGCTCTGACTTGTAATCACTTACAATTTACCTTGGTAGTTAATACATTTGTTTGTTTTTTTTCTACCTGAAGCAATGCGTTTGGTTTGAAGCGTATCACAGACTCCCCTTGGGAGAACAAGCCTGGTACAGATCAATTTCTTTGTTAAATTGACAAACTCATATAAGCTTGCAGCGTCCAGTGGGCATAACTGGACACTGCAAGATGGAAGTTCCTAGGGTTGTGTCTGAGACCGTAGATATTGGCTAGTGTCATTTGGTTGCATGATCCAAGGAGCAGCTTACATGGCAGAGGCTGCGTGTGAACAGCCCAGGATCGGTGGTTCTCACAGCAAAGCAGGGTAAGGTTGGCTCCCAGAGTAAACAATTGGAGTGACCTAGCAGATCACGGGTCCATATAACGCCAGAGAGGAACGTCACAGTTACCCAGGGGTCACCGTGCCCGGGGCAAGGCGCCCCATGGTACGTTACCCAGGGGTCACCGTGCCCGGGGCAAGGCGCCCCATGGTACGTTACCCAGGGGTCACCGTGCCCGGGGCAAGGCGCCCCATGGTACGTTACCCAGGGGTGACTGTGCCCTGCATAAGGTGCGCATAGTACCTTACCCACGGGGCACTGTGCCCCAGGTAAGGCGCTGCATGGTACATTACCCATAGGTCACCATGCCCCGGGTAAGGGGCCCATGGTACGTTACCCAGGGGTCGCCATGTCCCTCGTAAGGCTCCCCATGGTATGTTACCCAGGGGTCACGGCGCCCTGCGTAAGGCGCCCCATGGAACATTACCCAGGGGTCGCCGAGCTCTGCATAAGGCACCCTATGGTACATTACCCAGGGTCACCGTGCGGTGGGTAAGGCATCCCATTGTACATTACCCAAGTGTCAGCGTGCCCTGAGTAAGGCGCCCCATGGCGTGTTACCCAGGGGTCGCTGTGCCTTGAATAAGGTGCCCCATGGTACGTGTGACGTTGTGCAGTCTATATGATTTTGTAAAAACATGATAATAAGTGAATATAATGTAATTGGAATAGTTTTATAAAAACATGATAATAAGTGAGTATAATGTAACTGGAATATGCTTCATGCAAAAGGTCTCTTGTAAGGTATCATTACAAAGCTTATAATCTACTGAGTGATCATCCTATTTGTATAAATGTACCACTCTTGTATCTAAAACTAGAAATATAAAATATAACTCTGAGGGCCTATTGTAATTATGCAAAGTGTGGGCCATTAATGGTGGTTTGGAATCTTGATGACTCCCATTAACCAGAGCCATTGTCTGCAGATGGCTGTATTTACCTGTGAGTCTTCCTGTATATGTGTGTGCTGGCAAGTGAGTAATGAAGTCTTGCAGTGACATGTGATCATGTCACCTGAACTGGAATCCATCTTTAACCTGGTGCTTTTCCAGTGAGGGGTGGGGGAACCCAGAGGGACAAAGGATTCCCGCCTTATGCAAAAGATATATAAAGGGGTGGAAGAGAACAGAGAGGGAGAGGAGCCATCATGAAGAATCCCCTAGCTATCACCTGAGCTGGAACAAGAGCTGTACCAGGGGAAAGAATTGTGCCCAGGCCTGGAAGGTGTCCAGTCTGAGAAAAAACTTACTGAAGCATCTCTGAGGGTGAGATTATCTGTATTCAGTTTGATTAGACATAGATTTGCGCATTTTATTTTATTTTGCTGGGTAACTTACTTTGTTCTGTCTGTTACTACTTGGAATCACTTAAATCCTACTTTCTGTATTTAATAAAATCACTTTCTACTTATTAATTAACTCAGAGTATATATTAATACCTGGGGGAGAAAACAGCTGTGCATATCTCTCTATCAGTGTGTTAGAGGGCGAACAATTTATGAGTTTACCCTGTATAAGCTTTATACAGGGTAAAACGGATTTATTTGGGTTTAGACCCCATTGGGAGTTGGGCGTCTGAGTGCTAAAGACAAGCACACTTCTGTGAGCTGTTTTCAGGTAAACCTGCAGCTTTGGGGCAGGTCATTCAGACCCTGGGTCTGGGTTGGAGCAGACGGGTGTGTCTGGCTTCAGCAAGACAGGGTGCTGAAGCCACTGAGCTGGCAGGGAAGACAGGAACAGAGGTAGCCTTTGCACATTGGGCGGCAGCTCCCAAGGGGGTTTCTGTGATCCAACCCATCACAGTATGTTACCCAGGGGTGACCGTTCCCTGTGTAAGGTGCGCATGGTACATTACCGAGTCGTGGTGCCCCATATAAGGCGCCCCATGGAACGTTACCCAGGGGTTGCTGAGCTCTGAATAAGGCACCCCGTGGTACGTTACCCAAGGGTCACAGTGCCCCGCGTAAGGCTCCCCATACTACGTTACCCAGGGGTCGCTGTGTCCTGGGTAAGGCGCCGCATGGTACCTACATGACGGGGCACTGTGCCCCGGGTAAGGTGTCCCATGATAAGTTTGTGACGTTGCACCCTGTGACAGTGTACCCCATAAAGGGGCTCATAAATGTATGTATAATATAACTGGAATAGGGTTTTGCTACATAGGCCATGTAACACATCTATGTAAAGGTTGTAATCTACTGGTTATGTTCACCCTAGTTGTATGCAGGCACCATTCGTGTGTTCAAAGTTATGAACATTGGCTGTATGATTGCTTGATTTCTAAGGGGCCTCAGTTAGAACATTTGGTGACTTCTTGGGAAAGGAATGTGCAAATTAGGTGTTCAGTCAGGGGGCACTTAACAGACAAAAGAGCTTGGAAGATTCCAATCCACATTAGAAGTCTACCTGAGGACGTTCAAGGCAGCATGTGGGTAATGGCTGCTACCTGCAGTCCTGAGTCATGCATGGGCATGTGACCTGCCCATGTGATTCCGAATCTCCATTCTGTGACTGGATTCTACAGAGGGAGAGGAGGGGGTCTCCACCCACAAGAGACAGTCTATTTAAACCTGTGGGAGACCCCTCCATTTTGTCTTCAGCTGGCTAAAGAAGGAGCCTCTCCACCCCCCCAAGGTACTTGAAGGAAATTGGAACCAAAGACAGAAACTACAGGGGGTGTGAGTGATTGCTGGACCCAGGCTAAAAGAAGATTAGCCTGTAAAAGGGAACATTTTGGAACTGGTGAGGATCTTATCTGTATTTAGTGCAATTAGACATAGATTTGCGTATTTTATTTTATTTTGCTTGGTAACTTCTTTTGTTCTGTCTGTTACTACTTGAAATCACTTAAATCCTACTATCTGTATTTAATAAAATCACTTTCTACTTATTAATTAACTCAGAGTATGTATTAATACCTGGGGGAGCAAACAGCTGTGCATATCTCTCTATCAGTGTTATAGAGGGCGAACATTTATGAGTTTACTCTGTATAAAGCTTATACAGGGTAAAACGGATTTATTTGGGTTTAAACCCCATTGGGAATTGGGCATCTGAGTGCTAAGGGCAAGCAGGCTTCTGTGAGCTGTTCTCAGGTAAACCCTGCAGCTTTGGGACAGGTGGTTCAGACTCTGGTCTGTGTCTGAAGCAGATAGGTGTGTCTGGCTTCAGCAGGATTAAGTGCTGGAACTACCAGTAGCTGGCAGGGGAGAATAGAAACAGAGGTAGCCTTTGCACATCAGCTGGCAGCTCCCAAGTGGGTTTCTGTGAACCAACCCGTCACACACCCCATAATGCTTTATAGAAATATGCTTATGAGTATAAATATGACATAACTGGAATATGTTTTATGCTACATATGGCATGTAACATATCTGTGCAAAGGTTATGTTATTCTGCATGCATTCATCCTATTTGTATGAATGTATCATTCTTGTATCTGAGACTAGAAATACGAAATATAACTCTGAGGTCCTATTGTAATTGTGCAAAGTGTGGGCCATTAATGGTAGTTTGGAATCTTGATGGCTCACATTAACCAGGACAATTGACTGTAGATGGCTCTGTTTATTTGTAAGTCTTCCTGTATACGTGTGTGCTGGCAAGTGGGTAATGAAGTCTTACAGTGACATGTGATCATGTCACCTGAAGTGGAATCCATCTTTAACCTGGTGCTTTTCCATTTAGAAGGAGGGGTGGGGACCCAAAGAGACAAAAGATTTATGCCTTGTGCCAAAGCTATATAAGGGGTGGAACAGAACAAAGGGGGCTGCAGTCAGGAGAAATCCCCTAGCTACCAACTGAGCTGGAATAAGGACTGTACCAGGGGAAAGGATTGGGTCCAGACTAGAAGGAGGCTAGTTTGTCAAAGAAGCTTATTGGAACATCTCTGAGGGTGAGATTTACCTGCATTTGGTTTCCTACTGTATTAGGCATTAGACTTGCGTGTTTTATTTTATTTTGTTTGGTATTTTACTTTGTTCTGTCTGTTATTACTTGGAACCACTTAAATCCTACTTTTTGTATTTAATAAAATCACTTTTTACTTATTAATTAACCCAGAGTAAGTATTAATACTTGGGGGTGAGAGGGGCAAACAGCTGTGCATATCGCTCTGTGTTATAGAGGGCGAACAATTTGAGTTTACCCTGTATAAGCTTTATACAGAATAAAACGGATTTATTTGGGGTTTGGACACCATTGGGAGCTGGGCATCTGAGTGCTGGAGACAGGAGCACTTATTAAGCTGTTTTCAGTTTCACCTGCAGCTTGTGGGGGACGTGGTTCAGACTTGGATCTGTGTTTGCAGCAGGCAAGCATGTCTGGCCCAAACAAGGCAAGGTTCTGGAGTCCCAAGCTGGCAGGGAAAACGGGCTCAGAGGTAGTCCCAGCACATCAGGTGGCAGTCCCAAGGGGGTTTCTGTGACCCAACCTGTTATAGTGGCGCACCGAGCTGGGTCTGTGCACAGCTGATTGCTTTGAAATACTGGTAGTGATTTTAAGTGAGTTTTAAGTGTGTTGGCTGGAGAACAGACAAAGTGGTTTGTTATTTTCTGTTTGCTTATTTCAGGTAAGGGAAATATGGACAGAAAAATAAGCAAAATAAGTAAGAGTGAAGATCAGAAGAAACTAGAACTGCACAGGTAGCAAATTGCCCAGAAAGGCTGAACACTGGGCGCTGGGAAAGTCTCTGTTAACTAAGAAGCCCCTGAGCTGAGTGCATCCCAGTTTCAGTGAACTGCAGAGCGGTGTGGCCCAGCACAAGAAAACAGGAAAATGACTACCAGTGAGGCAGCTACTAAACTAGAGCTGGCCAGACTGGAAGCAGAAGAGAAGGCAAAGGACCGGGAGTTTCAATTGAACTTCAAAGAAGCAGAGGCAGCCAGGGAGGAAGCTGCTTACAAAAGAGCTATGGAAGCAGAGGCAGCCAGGGACAAAAGAGCCCTGGAGTTAAGAGACAGAGAAATACAGGCTCAGATTGAGGCCCAGAAGCATGAACTGGCTGTTATGGAGTGGAAGAGACAAAACCCTCCAGCAGCTGGCCCCACTTCCCCAAAAATCCACAAATGGGAACGACTATGTCCGCGTTATGATGAGTCCAGTGACATTGCCGAATATTTCATCACCTTTGAGAGACTGTGCACCCTCCATACAATTCCTGACGATCAAAAAATGACCACATTGGTAGCAAAATTGGCTGGAAGAGCTCTGGACATATTCAATAAGATGCCTATTGATGATGCTTCAAACTATAGTAAATTTAAGGAACTAGTTTTGAAACAGTTTCAGATTACACCTGAAACCTACAGGGTTAAATTCAAGAGTCTTAAGAGCGGATCTGGATTGAGTAATGTGGCTTATGTAAATGAAATGAGAGATTTGTTAGATAAGTGGGTGAGGGAGAAAGGGCATTATAAGCTTGGAAGAAATGTGTGATTTGGTTACTCGGGAACAATTCCTGAATATGTGTAGTGATGATGTAAAACAGTATTTGTGGGACAAAAAGGTGGATGCAGTGGGTGGATTGGCTGAGTTTGCAACTCTTTTGAGCAGTCACAAGCTGCAATTAAACATAAACCACTGGCAGAGGGGTACAGGGTTGGGGGAAAGCAGAATCACCGTTTTACCCCTGGGGAAAAAGGAGGCTGGGCGTTCACCTCCCCATTCCCCTGTTACTCGTCCCAAATCTCCTGTACAAGCAGAGGAGCCCAAGAGGTGCTATAATTGTAAATCCACTGACCACCTGAGGAATAAATCTCCCTGGCTGAATGGGAACAGGCAGCAGGTAACACATGAAGCTGCTGCCTCTTTCGACACAGGATTTGTAAAGGTTGCTTCTACACAACCAAGCAGTGAGCATATGCATGCTGTTAAACTTAATGGGAAACTACTCCTGGGATTGAGGGACACAGGGGCAGAGATTTCTGTGGTCAGGAGGGACCTGATCCATGATAAGGATTTGTTGCCAGGGAAAATGGCAGAATTAGAACTGGTGGGAGGTTAAAAAGTCCTTGCACCTTTATCTAAGGTACACACATGTGATCCAACCCGTCACAACATTACCCATGAGTCACCATGCCCCAGGTAAGGCACCCCATGGTACGTTAACCAGGGGTTACCATTGTGACGTTGCACTCCATATGTTCTATGGAAATTTGCTAATGAGTGTGAATATAATGTAACTGGAATATGCTTTAGGCAAAAGGTCTCTTGTAAGGTATCATTACAAAGCTTATAATCTACTGAGTGTGTTCATCCTATTTGTATGAATGTATCATTCTTGTATCTGAAACTAGGAATATGAAATAACTCTGGGGTCCTACTGTAATTATGCAAAGTGTGGGCCATTAATGGTGGTTTGGAATCTGGATGGCTCCCATTGACTAGGACAATTGCCTTTAAATGGCTCTGTTTACTTAGAATCATAGACTTTAAGGTCAGAAGGGACCATTATGATCATCTAGTCTGACCTCCTGCACAATGCAGGCCTTCTCTGTATTGGCAATACCTCCCAGCTTTATGTCATCCGCAAACTTACGGGGGGAGGGATAGCTCAGTGGTTTGAGCATTGGCCTGCTAAACCTAGGGTTGTGAGTTCAATCCTTGAGGGGGCCACTTAGGGATTTGGGGCAAAAATCAGTACTTGGTCCTGCTAGTGAAGGCAGGGGGCTGGACTCAATGACCTTGCAGGGTCCCTTCCAGTTCTAGGAGATAGGTATATCTCCCTATTTTATTAGCACGTTCCCACTTTTTGTGCCAAGGTCAGTAATAAAAAGATTAAATAAGATTGGTCCCAAAACCAATCCACTAGTAACCTCTCTCCAGCCTGACAATTCACCTTTCAGTACGACCCGTTGTAGTCTCCCCTTTAACCAGTTCCTTATCCAACTTTCAATTTTCATATTGATCCCCATCTTTTCCAATTTAGCTAATAATTCCCCATGTGGAACCGTATCAAATGCCTTACTGAAATCGAGGTAAATTAGATCCACTGCGTTTCCTTTGTCTAAAAAATCTGTTACCTTCTCAAAGAAAGAGATCAGGTTGGTTTGGCACGATCTACCTTTTGTAAAACCATGTTGTATTTTGTCCCAATTACCTCAATGTCCTTGACTACTTTTTCCTTCAACATTTTTTCCAAGACCTTGCATACTACAGACGTTAAACTGACAGGCCTGTAGTTGCCCGGATCACTTTTTCCCCCTTTCTTAAAGATAGGAACTATGTTAGCAATTCTCCAGTCATACGGTACAACCCCTGAGTTTACAGATTCATTAACAATTCTTGCTAATGGGCTTGCATTTTCATGTGCCAGTTCCTTTAATATTCTTAGATGAAGATTATCTGGGTCCCCTGATTTCGTCCCATTAAGCTGTTTGAGTTTGGCTTCTACCTTGGATGTGGTAATATCTGTGACGGTACCTCCCATAAGGCTTTGTGGGAATATGACATAACTGGAATATGTTTGGTGCTGCCTGTGCCAGGTACATATCTATGTAAAGGTTATGATCTACTAGTTATGTTCACCCTAGTTGTATGCAGGCACCATTTGTGTGTTCAAAGTTATGAACATTGGCTGTGTAATTGCTTGATTCCTAAGGGGCCTCAGTTAGAACATTTGATGACTTCTTGGGAAAGGAATGTGCAAATTAGGTGTTCAGTCAGGGGGCACTTAACAGACAAAAGAGCTTGGAAGATTCCAATCCACATCAGAAGTCTACCTGAGGACGTTCAAGGCAGCATGTGGGTAATGGCTGCTACCTGCAGTCCTGAGTCATGCATGGGCATGTGACCTGCCCATGTGATTTTCGAATCTCCATTCTGTGACAGGATTCTACAGAGGGAGAGGAGGGGGTCTCCACCCACAAGAGACAGTCTATTTAAACCTGTGGGAGACCCCTCCATTTTGTCTTCAGCTGGCTAAAGAAGGAGCCTCTCCACCCCCACAGGACACTTGAAGGAAACTGAAAACTACAGGGGGTGTGAGTGATTGCTGGACCCAGGCTAAAAGAAGATTAGCCTGTAAAAGAGAACATTTTGGAACTGGTGAGGATCTTATCTGTATTTAGTGCAATTAGACATAGATTTGCGTATTTTATTTTATTTTGCTTGGTAACNACCCCAAGCACTATCTCAGGGGAGGCTCTAGTAGCTTTCTTCCCCAATGTGATTTTTGCCCAGACAGACTCTGTCTTATCCATTCCATCCCTTCTTATTTCTTTACAGTCTACCTCATCATTGATATACAATGCTACTCCACCACCTTTGCCTTTATTTCTGTCTTTCCTAAACAGCACATACCCTTCAATACCTGTACTCCAGTCATGACTACTATTCCACCATGTTTCTGTTATCCCTAGAATATCCGGTTTCACTTCCTGCACCAGTAACTCTAGTTCCTCCATTTTGTTACCTAGGCTCCTCGCATTGGTGTACAAACAGCTTAATTCTTGCTGTTTGGCTTCACTCACATTCTTTACCCGATTAGGCCCAGACATTCTACCGCCAGTATCACCTATTAGAATTGTATCTACAGTACCCTTCCTCCGTATGTCCATTCTCCTACCCACAACAGTATCCTTTCTTGCTTCGTTTTCTTCCCTCTCAATGTTAAAATCCGGCATGGAGATTACCTGGACATCTCCCAACCATCTCCCCCCAATTCCTAGTTTAAAGCTCTCTTAATCAATTGTGCCAGCCTCCATCCTAGAAGTCTATTTCCCTCCCCACTCAGGTGAAATCCATCCCGAGAGAACAGTCCTCTGTCCATGAATGCCTCCCAGTGGCCATACATCCCAAAGCCCTCCTTATAGCACCACTGCCTGAGCCATCTGTTGATCGCCATAATCTTGTCACACCTTTGTTGCCCTTCTCTAGGAACAGGCAGAATCCCACTGAAGATCACCTGAGCCTCGATTTCCTTAAGCGTCTTCCCCAGCCTGGCATAGTCTCCCTTGATACGTTCCAGGGAGAATCTAGCCGTATCATTCGTTCCCACATGAAGGACAATCAGCGGATTGTTTCCCGCTCCTGTTAGGATCCTCTTCAGCCTCAGGTCCACATCCCGTATCTTAGCACCCGGCAGACAGCACACCCTTCTGTTCTCTGGATCAGCTCTGGTTACAGGCCTGTCTCAGTAAGAAGTCTCCAATCACGTAGACCTGCCTTTTCCTGGTGACAGTGCGATTCTCCGGTCTATCGCCTGTTCCCTCTGGCTGCAAGTCCTCTCAATTCCTATTCACCCTTGCAATCCTCTGCAACCCATCCCGTATCCTCCTGGGGCTCATGTTTGGTGTCATCTCCATCTTCCCCTCTCCTTATAGGGCTAGCAAACTTGCAAACCTTCCTTGGTGTGTGAGGTCCAGCCCTGGAAGAATGGAGGCTGGAGTCCCACAGGACATGCGACCATGTCACCTGATACTGGAATCCATGTTAAACCTGGTGCTTTTCCATTTAGAAGGATGGGTGGGGATCCAGAGAGACAAAAGATTCCTGCCTTGTGCCAAAGCTATAAAAGGGTGTGGAACAGAACAAATGGGGCGCCAGTCATGAGAAATCCCCGAGTTACCACCTGAGCTGGAACTAACAAGGACTGTACCAGGGGAAAGGATTGGGCCCAGACTAGGAAGAAGTCTAGCCTGTGAAAGAAGCTTATGGGAACATCTCTGAGGGTGAGATTTTACCTGTAAACAGTTTCTTAATGTATTAGGCTTAGACTTGTGTGTGTTGTTTTATTTTGCTTGGTAACTTACTTTGTTCTGTCTGTTATTACTTGAAACCACTTAAATCCTACTTTTTATACTTAATAAAATCACTTGTTTATTAATGAACCCAGAGTAAGTGATTAATACCTGTTCATATCTCTCTACCAGTGTTAGAGGGTGTACAATTTATGAGTTTACCCTGTATAAGCTTTATATAGAGTAAAACTGATTTATTTGGGGTTTGGATCCCATTGGGAACTGGGTGTCTGGGTGCTGGAGAGAGGTGACCTGCTGAGCAGTTTTTGGTTAAAGTCTGCAGCTTTGGGGGCATGGACCAGACCTGGGTCTGTGTTGCAGCACGCTAGCATGTCTGGCTCAACAAGGCAGGGTTCTGGAGTCCCAAGCTGGCAGGGAAAACGGGCTCAGAAGTAAACTCAGCACGTCAGGTAACAGTCCCAAGGGGGTCTCTGTGACTGAACCCGTCACAACCGTGCCTCAGGTGAGGCGCCCCATGGTACGTTACCCAGGAGTCATCGTGCCTTGGGAAAGGCTCACCCTGGTATGTGACCCAGGGGTTGCCATGCCCTGTGTAAAGCGCCCCGTGGTACGTTACTCAGGGATCGTGGTGCCCCGGTTAAGGTGCCCCATGGTACATTACCCAGGGATCATCATGCCCCGGGTAAGGGGCGTGTAGGCGTCCCTCGCTCTCCCGCTCAGAGGGAGACCACTCAGGTTCGCCCAGTCTGGTCAGGACATGGGTTTGCAGGTTAGCCGGGAGCCTACAATAGGGCTGGGCGACCAACCGTCACTACCGGGCTTCGGCCTGGGGTAGCTCAAGTAGTCCGCCCGTCAACACAGTCTATCGGGGTGGCCCCGGCGTGGGCGGGGCCCAAGCAGCCAACAACCAAACAGTTAAGGGCCGGCTCTGGCCTGGGTGGAGCCCAGGCAGACAGCGAGCAAACAGTCTTCACGGGGCTGGCTCTCGCCGGAGTAGAGCTCAGGCAGCCAGCAAACAAACAATCCTTACAGGGCTGGCTTTAACCTGGGTGGGGCCCAGGTAGCCAGCAAACAGTCTTTCCAGTTGAGAGATAAGGGGGCTCCTGTCCTGGGCTAGAGCCTCCTTGCACCGTGTAGGGGGTCAGCCACTCGGGGTGAGGTGGTAGGGGCACGCAGGCCCACCCTACTCCACTGCGTCCCAGCCCAGGGCCCTGGCAGGGGCAGGATTGGCTGCCCCTGCATTGGTGGGGATCCAGCCGCAACACGCCGACTGAGCCACGCCGGGCTCTGCAGCCGGCTGCTCCATGGCTGCCCCTGGGCTACTTCCTGCCTCTCCGGGGCTTGGTACCTGTGGCCTCCAGGCCTCTTCCGGCGCTTCGGGGTACTCCAGGCCAGACAGCAGGTACTCCAGGCCAGTCCTTGTCCGCATCTGGAAATCGTGAACAGCCAGGCGCAGGTTCCTCTCGGGAGAACAGGCCGAGCGTCATCGTCCTTCGACGGCTCTCCCACAACTGTGCTGCAGGGCCAGCCTTTTATACTTCCGGCCACGCCCTGGTACTTCCAGTGAGGGGGATGGGGCGATCTAGGCTCCATCCTCCAAGGGGAGTGTAAGCATCCCTCTCTCTCCTGGTCAGAGGGAGGCCACTCAGCCTCGCTACCCCCCCCCCCCCAAGTCCATCTCCGGGAACCAGGAGATGGCACCCTCCTCCTCCCCCAGCCGGGAGAAAAAGTCTGCATTGACATGGTCCTTACCTGCTCGATGTCAAAACGTGAAGACATAAGGCTGCAGGGTTAGGTACCAGCGCATAACCCAGGGGTTTGTCTCTTTTGCTGTTTGTAACCACTTCAGAGGTGCATGGTCAGTCACTAGTATGAAGGGGCCGCCTACAAGATAATATCTTAAGGCGTCCACCGCCCACTTGACAGCCAGTGCTTCCTTCTCGACCACTGCATAATTTTGCTCTCAGGGGAACAGTTTACGGCTGATATATAATATCGGGTGTTCTTCCCCATTGACCTCTTGCGACAGGCCCACCTCCGAGACGTCGGTCTGCAGCAGGAACTCCCTGTCAAAATCAGGGCTGAAGAGCACCGGCTCCTCGCATAGATGGTCCTTGAGGGTTTGGAAGGCCTGTTGGCATTCATTTGTCCACTGCACGCGCCGAGGGCTGTCCTTCCTTAGGAGCTCTGTCAGTGGGGCTGCGATTGAGGCAAACCTGCGGACAAAGCGGCGGTAGTAGCCCGCTAGCCCCAGGAATTGCCGCACTTGTCTCTTCGTAGTGGGGGCCTCATAGGCCTGTAATGCCTGGACCTTCCCCACCAAAGGTCGTAGTTGCCCTCGCCCGAGGGTGTATCCCAAGTAGGTGGTCTCTTGCCAGCCAATTTTACATTTCTTGGGGTTGGCGGTCAGCCCGGCATCCCGCAGGGCCCGTAGGACGGCGGCGACCTGGTTGAGGTGGTCCTCCCATCGGTGGCTGTAAATCACTACGTCATCAAGGTATGCCGCCGCATAGGCTTTGTGTGGCTGCAGGACTCGATCCATCAGCCTCTGGAAGGTAGCGGGTGCCCCATGAAGGCCGAAAGGCATTCGGGTGAATTGATACAACCTGGTGGGGGTAGCAAAGGCGGTCTTCTACCGAGCGCTCGGACTTAAGGGAATCTGCCAGTACCCCTTTGTAAGGTCCAGGGTACTGATGTACTGAGCGTCCCCCAGGCGGTCAAGTAGCTCGTCAATCCACAGCATGGGGTAGGCATCAAATTTTGAAATGTTATTGACTCTCCTAAAGTCAATGCAGAAGCGGACCGTCCCATCCGGTTTTGGGACCAAGACGATGGGGCTGCGCCAGTCACGTTGCGACTTCTCAATTACCCCCAATTCTAGCATGGTCTGCACCTCCTTTTCGACTATTTGCCACGCCGCATGCGGGAATGGCCTGGTGGTCTCTCATATGACCTCCCCTGGGTTGGTTAGTATCTTATACTGCACCAGGGTGGTTCGTCCGGGTCTCACTGTAAACATCTTAGGGAAGGACTTTACCAGCCCCTTGGCCTGTTACCTTGACTGAGGAACAACTGAATCTCCCAATTGCGGCTCTTCGGGGTCGGTGGGGACTGGCAGTTCAGGTCCGAGTTCGGGCTCAGGGGCATACGGTGTGATTAAGAGCCCCTCCCGCTCACACCAGGCCTTCAACAGGTTGACATGATAGATTTGCTTTTTCTTCATTCAGTCAGGTTGGGACACTTCATAGGTGACCGGCCCGACCTGATGAATAACCTCATAAGGCCCCTGCCACCGGGCGAGCAACTTCCACTTCTCCGACGGGAGGAGAAGCAATATTCTCTTGCCTGGTGCAAAGGTCCTTCCACGGGACCCCTTATTGTAGGTTTGCTCTTAGGCTTTCTGTAAATTTTCTCTTGCCAGGTCCCCCACCCAGGTCAGTCGTTCCTGAAGCTGCAGGACATACTGGAGGAGGTTGTGCAATGGGGAAGGGGTCTGTTCCCAGTTCTCCCGCATGAGGTCGAGTAGCCCCTTTGGCTGTAGACCATACAGCAGCTTGAAGGGGGAGAACTTGGTCAAAGATTGAGGGACTTCCCGGAGGGCCAGTAACGGGGGGAATCAGCTGGTCCCACTGGCGCATCTCTTTTGGGGGAAACCTCCATAACATGTCCTTCAATGTACGATTAAAGCGCTCCACTAGCCCATCCGTCTGGGGGTGGTAAACGGAGGTTTGTAATTTCTTTATCCCCAAGAGGTCGCAGACCTGGCGTAGGAGCTTCAATGTAAAATTGGTGCCTTGATCGGTCAGGAGTTCTTGTGGGAGGCCAACCCGGGTGAAGATTTTCATGAGCTCACCGGCGATCGTCCAGGCCGTGATACTTTGCAGGAGGATGGCTTCCGGGAACCGGGTCGCATAGTCCAGGACCACCAGGATGTACTGGAACCCCGCAACACTTTTAGGCAGGGGCCCCACGAGGTCCATGGCGATCCTCCCAAACGGGGTGCCCATGATAGACAAGGGACAAGAGGCGCTTTCGGTATTCCCTTTGGGGCGGCTCGTTGGAAGTCCGGGCAAGAGTCGCAAAAGTCTCGGACTTCCTTGTGTACTCCTGGCCAATAGAATCGGACCAGGATCCAGGCCAGAGTTTTCTCGTGGCCCAGGTGGCCCGCTGCGGGGACATCATGGGCCAGCTGTAGGACCGCCCGTCAGTGGTAGCGAGGAACCACCAGTTGCGTCCGAGTTTCCTCGGTCTGGTTCTCGCAGATGATCCGGTACAGGCGATCCCCCACCAACTCAAAATGGGGGTATGTGGTGGCCTGGTGGGGCAGGTTCAGGGTCCCATTAACCCTCACTAGTTGTTAATATGCCCACCTAAGGGAGGGGTCTTCCCGTTGGTCACGACTGAAGTCCGCGCCCAATGTTGGGGCCTCTTTCTGTCCGGGTTCCCCTCCTTCCAGGGTGTCAGGGTTTGAGAGGCCAGCAGACTGGTCCTCCCTGTCGGGGTCCTCCAGGGCTTGGTCAGCTTCTTGTAAAGGTTCAGCTTCAAGGGCGGCCTCCGCAGGTGAGGCCCTATCAGCCATTGTCCGCAGGAGCCCCGTAAAGCCCTTCCAGTCTCGGCCCAAGATGACTGGGTACACCAGCTTTGGGGCGAGCCCAACCATCAGGGTCCAGGTTTCCCCTTTTACAGTCAGGGTCAGCAGGGCCTTGGGTTAAGGTCGCACATCCCCGTGCATACACTGGAGCTGAACAACCCCTAGGGGTGGTTCGGGCAGGGGGGCGAGACCCTGGCAAACAAGCGTCTGCCCACACCCCGAGTCAATGAGCGCAGAGACAGTTGCTCCATTCACTGTAACGGGGACAGTCAGCTTACCCGAGGGTTGCTTACGGGCCCGGGCCTTCCCTGAACAGACCTGCCCAAAACTGCAGTCCATCGTCGGGCACTCCCGACAGAGGTGTCCGAAGCGGCCACAGGTGAAGCAGGGGCCGAGTCCAGGGTGTCGGGGCGGGTCCGGCGCAGGGGTTGCTGGGGCCGGCGCCTCTGCGGCTTAGAGTCTCCTTTCGGTGGGGGCATCTAGCAGCGGGCCCCGCTCTCTCTGGGGCCTTGTCAGGCCGGGTCAATTTCCCGTCCATCCAAGGGTCTTAGGCCAGGTCGGGGCTCGCTCCTCTGGCCCCAGGTCTTCTCTTCACGAGACTGGACCAGCATGGCGGTTGGAGGACTGGGCCCTGGCCCTACAGGGGTCTCAGCCACCAGAAAGTTCTCCATCAAAGCAACAGCCTTGCTTAGCGTGGTCGGTCGGTGGTGCATGACCCAAGTCCTCCCGCGTGCTGGAAGGATATGCAGAAAGTGTTCAAGCGCCACTTGTTCGGCTACCTCAGCCCCCGTACGCTGTTCAGGTTGTAGCCACTGCCAGCATGCCTCTCACCTGTTGGGCGACCACCTGGGTCGGGGTCCTGGCATGTATGTTTTTTCGTGTAGTCGCCTCCGGAACGTCTCGGGAGTGATCTCCAAGGCATCGAGAATTGTGGCCTTCAGACGTGTGTAGTTATGGACTTCAGCCACAGGGAGCGCCCTATAGGCGGTTTGAGCCGGGCCCGTTAGGTACGGTGCCGGCCAAGTGGCCCATTGGGCCAGTGGCCACTTAGCAACAGAGGCGACTCTCTCAAAAGTAATTAAAAATGTCTCGGGGTCGTTGTCAGGCCCCATCTTGGTCAGGCGAACAGGCACCACGGGATCAGGAGGTCCGGTCGCCCCACTGGGGTTGGGCCGTCCGGGAGTTGGCCAAAGGGCCGCAAGCTGCTGCAGGCATTGCTGTTGTTGCTCGCAGTTTTGGGCCCCCAACTCCCGGATCAGCTGCTGCTGTTGGCTGCCAAGTTGTTGCAACAGCTGTTGTTGCTCCTGCTGGCTCTCGGCTAGCCACTTGATTAACTTTTCCACCTCCATCCTCTGTATACCGGTGGAGGGTGGAGGTGTTCTATAAAGTTTTGTGGTCAGCTCGTCCCCTTATCTCAGGGGAGGGGACAATGCCCACATTCTCCACCACATGTAAGCGACCCTCGCTCTCCCGCTCAGAGGGAGGCCACTCAGGTTGGCCCAGTCTGGTCAGAACCACGGTTTGCAGGTTAGCCGGGAGCCCACAATAGGGCTGGGCGACCAACCGTCACTACCAGGCTTTGGCCTGGGCTGGGGTAGCTCAAGTAGTCTGCCCGTCAACACAGTCTATCGGGATGGCCCCGGAGTGGGCGGTGCCCAAGCAGCCAACAACCACACAGTCTTTAAGGGCCGGCTCTGGCCTGGGTGGAGCCCAGGCAGACAGCGAGCAAACAGTCTTCATGGGGCTGGCTCTCGCCGGAGTAGAGTTCAGGCAGCCAGCAAACAAACAGTCCTTACAGGGCTGGCTTTAACCTGGGTGGGGCCCAGGTCTTTCCAGGTGAGTGATAAGGGGGCTCCTGTCCTGGGCTAGAGCCTCCTTGCACCGTGTAGGGGGTCAGCCACCCGGGGTGGGGTGGCAGGGGGACGCGGGCCCACCCTACTCCACCGCATCCCAGCCCAGGGACCTGGCAGGGGCAGGATTGGCTGCTCCTGCATCGGCGGGGATCCATCCGGAACACACCGACTGAGCCATGCCGGGCTCTGCAGTCGGCTGCTCCGTGGCTGTCCCTGGGCTGCCCCTGGGCTACTTCCTGCCTCCCCGGGGTTTGGTACCTGCGGCCTCCAGGCCTCTTCCGGCTCTTCGGGGTAAACCGCAGCAGGTACTCTGGGTCAGTCCTTGTCCGCGTCTGGAAATCGGGAACAGCCAGGCACAGGTTCCTCTCGGGGCCTCGGGAGAACAGGCCGAGCGTCGTCCTCCTTCGCCGGCCCTCCCCCAACTGTGCTGCAGGGCCGGCCTTTTATACTTCCGGCCACGCCCCGGTACTTCCGGCGAGGGGGACGGGGCGATCTAGGCTCCGCCCTCCAAGGGGCATGTAAGTGTCCCTCTCTCTCCCACTCGGAGGGAGGCCACTCAGCCTCACTACAGGGCCCCATGGTACGTTGCCGAAGGGTCACCATGCCCGGGGTTAGGTGCTCCATGGTACGTTACCCAGGGGTCGCCGTGTCCCGGGTAAGGCGCCGCATGGTACCTAAACTACGGGGCACCGTGCCCCTGGTGAGGCGCCCCATGGTATGTTACCCAGGGGTCAGTGTGCCCTGCATAAGGCATCCCATGGTACGTGTGACAGCGTACCCCATAAGACTTTATGGGGGGGGGCTCATAAATGTATGTATAATATAACTGGAATAGGGTTTTGCTACATAGGCCATGTAACATATCTATGTAAAGGTTATGATCTACTGGTTATGTTCATCCTAGTTGTATGCAGGCACCATTTGTGTGTTCAAAGTTATGAACATTGGCTATATAATTGCTTGATTTCTAACTGGCCTTAGTCAGAACATTTGATCACTTCTTGGGGAAGGAATGTGCAAATTAAATGTTCAATCAAGGAGCACTTAACAGACAAAAGAGCTTGGAAGACTCCAATCCACATTAGAAGTCTACCTGAGGACGTTCAAGGCAGCATGTGGGTAATGGCTGCTACCTGCAAGTCCTGAGTCATGCATGGGCATGTGACCTGCCCATGTGATTCCGAATCTCCATTTTGTGACTGGATTCTAAAGAGGGTGAGGAGTATAAGCTTTATACAGGGTAAGACGGATTTATTTGGGTTTAGACCCCATTGGGAGTTGGGCGTCTGAGTGCTAAAGACAAGCACACTTCTGTTAGCTGGTTTCAGGTAAACCTGCAGCTTTGGGGCAGGTCATCCAGACCCTGGGTCTGGGTTGGAGCAGACGGGTGTGTCTGGCTTCAGGAAGGCAGGGTGCTGCAGCCACTGAGCTGGCAGGGATATCAGGAACAGAGGCAGTCTTTGCACATCGGGCAGCAGCTCCCAAGGGGGTTTCTGTGATCCAACCCGTCACAGTACGTTACCCAGGGGTTGCCGTGCCCTGGGTAATGGGCCCCATGGTACCTTACCGAGGCATCGCCGTGCGCTGTCTAAGGCACCCTATGGTAAATTACCTAGGGGTCACTGTGCCGTGGGTAAGGTGCCCCATGGTACATTACCCATGTGTCACTGTGCACTGAGTAAGGCGCATCATGGTACATTACCCAGGGGTCGCTGTGCCCTTCGTAAGGTGCCCCATAGTATGTTAACCAGGGGTCACCATGCCCTGGGTAAGGGGTCCTATGGTATGTTACCCAGGGTTCGCCGGGCCCTGGGTAAGGTGCCCATGGTACGTTATCTTCGATGCTACCTGTTTGCCTCATTTCTACTGCGAATGTGTCTAGTTGCAGTTTGCAGCCCAGTAGGGCTCCTCTCTCACTGAGGCTGGAGGGTGCAGCTCTCACCTTCTCCTGTTTCAGCCATGCCAGGCCCTCCTCATGGGCCTTCTTCTGGTTCTTCAGAGACAGCTGAGTCTCTTGTTCCATCTGCGCCAGCTGCTGCTTCAGTGACTCTATATCCCGCCTCCGGGTGGTATCCTGCAGCTCCAGCTCCTGCTGGGCCTTCTCCACCTCAACTGTGGACCAAAGAAACCCTTGTGAGGCTCCCAAGGGTCCTGCTTGCGTAAAGCGCACTCAGGTGTGCAATGCAGGCATTACTCTCTGCTGCAGGCCATGGGGCCTGGGGCTCCATGATACCACAAGGCAGAGGACATGGGCATGGCTCCACTTGGACTGGGGGTACTGAGCTCAGGAGCTGAAGCCATAGACAGAAGGGAAATGGGGATTGGCAGTAGCACATGCACTTTACCTTGGAGCACCTGCCTTGTCTGGTCAAGGCTCTGATTCTCCCCTTCCAGCTGTTCCTTCTGGACTTCCAGCTGTGCTGCTAGCTCCTGCATCTCAAAAAGGCTGATCTCCAGTGAGTCCTTCTCAGCTCTGTGGCACAGCAGCAAAGAATCAGGGCCAGTGATGGAGGCTATCACTTCCCCGACCTCCAGTGAATTAGTTGGAGCTTTGATTGTGGGAGGAATCTTTGTCTATGCTGAGCCCCGAGGCCTTTATGGCTCAGCTATGAGCCATGCAGCGCTGTCCCAGCCACAGCCTGAATGCCGTGTGTGCCCTGTATGAACATCTGCCGCACACAGGCTTCCTTGGGGCCTCTCTCCTGTTCTCCATTTGCCAGATGTGTTCCCAGCAGCAGGCCCTGTGGAGCTGCCCCCGACCGCTCAGTATGGGAGCAATTCCACATGAGCATGGCTGAGCTTGGCTGTCACACATGTGATGGCTGTATCAGCTTGTCTGGGCAGAACAAGGACACAGGGCTGGCTCTCCTCGCCCAGAGACCATGGTCGGGGGGCATAACTCCACTTCCTCCTGCACAGGTGAGGCTTCATTTCCACCAGGGTGTGGCAGAGGAGAACCAGGACTGTGAAGCATTAACAATCCTTTCATTCAAACTGCCTAGGGAGCTGGAGCAAGGCTCTACATGGTGAATGACTGCCCAGGCCAGCTGGCACGGCATCCCTGCCAGCCCAAGGGAGTGTGGGCATCATGTCTCCCCACCCAGGTTGGTAGTGGCTGAGAACAGCCACCCTCCCAGCTGTCCACTGGCTGTGTGGGCTTACCTGGAAACTCCCTCCCTTGCTCTGCAGTGCTGCTGGGTACCAGTTGCCCCCCTGTGCCCCTCGGCAGGAGGGAGAGGAGTAGATGCAGCAGCAGGGAGGGGGAGCGTGTTGGGCAGAAGCGGGGCTCCTGGCTTTCCTTGCCTACCCCCGTCGGGAATGGCCCCTTCTGGTCCATCTCCATTACTAATCTGGGCTGTTCTCAGCCTCATACCAGCAGGTAGCCCTGGGAGCAGCAGAGCAAGAAGCTCCTGTCACAGAGAAGAGACCTTCTCTCCCCTGCCACGGCACCTCTTAGCAGCCCTCCCCCCCAAAATAAGAGACTAACCAGCCTCCAGGTGATACCCACAGGACTCCGCCAGTCTCCCAGGATCTGAAGAGCAAGGAGGGGGTACCTGAGCATGTCTGTCTCTTCCAGCAGGCCCTTCCGCTGCCTCTCCAGTACATTGAACTCCACAGCCAGCTGTGCTTTCTCCTTAGCGAGCTCCTCCTTCTCCTGGGCGGTGCGGAGCAGGGCGTCAGCCTGAATCTCCAGCTCCTGGTGGCTGTGCGCCAGCTGCTCACTCAGAGTGTGCTGCTGGCTGCTTGCCTTGGAAGAGTGAGGAAAGGAAGGTGAGCAAAGCTAGAGAGCAAAGGGTGTGACTGGGCCCTCCATGCTCCTGGAGTCCCTTTTGCTGGCTTCCCCTACTGCAGGCAGCAGAGAGGGAGGGAGAGAGATGCCCATGGGAGGGCTACTCCCCCTTGGCCCCTCCCCACCTCGCCAGCCAGGCACACCAGGGCAGTATTCTGTGCCAGGGATACAGGTGGGGTAGGTCATTTCTCCCACATAGCAACCTGGGGGGGATTTGCTCTCTGCGTCCCCATCTTGTTCCCAGTCTGCTCCTGTGGCTCCCAGTTGCTCCAGGAACTGGCTGGCTGACAGCAAAGCCGCCACGAGCGAGGAATGGAGAAGAGCAGGCATGGGGGAGGAAGACCTTTGCCACAAAGGGAAGCCTGGCTCTTGCACAGCAGTGTGCAGGGAGGGAGCATTATCTGGGGCAGGTCCCCACCTGGGCCTGCTCTCACCTGCGTCAGGTGATCCTGCAGCTGGGCTTTTTCCCTGCGCAGCAACCTCATCTCTTCCCCCAGCACCTCTTGCCTCTCCTCTGCCACCTGGCAGCTCTGCTCCAGCTCCTGCCTGGCCGCGCTCATCCATGCCAGCTCCTGCTCCAGGTGTGCCAATTGCTCTCGCAGGCCAGCTCGCTCCTGCTCCAACTCCCGCCTCCGCTCCAGCAGCGAGCTCTTCTCCTCCTCCAGCTTCACCACACCCAAAAGCCAAATAGAGGGCAGTGGGATAAGGTGCCGGCCCCGGGAGGAAATACCCTACAGACTTGACAAGAGTGAAGGGCAGCGGGGTCTAGAGTCGGAGCTAGCCCGCTCTCAGGTGACATCAGAACAGCACAGCTGCCTGCTGTTAGAAGCTCAGCTGCAGAGAGGACAGTTGCTGTTGCCATGGGGGATCCATTCTCAGCCTGGGGATGTTCCCTGGATAGGGAATATATCCCCAACCCTAACTCAGATCTGGCGGAGCCTGGGGACTGCAATTCCTTCATGCCCGTAGAACTTGGAGGCTCTGACGGTCACACTAGCGAGACGTGACTTCACAGTGGCTCCTGAGAGCTCAAGTGCCATAGGCTGAGCTGGCAAGGTGGAGAAGCGAGGTGAAGCCTCCTGCGTGGTGCGTAAGCAGGGTCCAGGCTCATGGGGGGAACTGGGCAGTGCTTGAAGTGCCTTGGAAGTTCTACCCGCTGTTGGCACAAGCAGTCGAGCATGGAACCGCCACGCTACCCCCCATGTCAGGCCTCGCTGAAGTTACATGCCCGTGGAGATTACAAGCCCCACTGGGACAGTGCTCATGAGGCTAAAACATTTCTGGCACAGCCCAGGGTTAGAGAGACTCGAAGCGAACGTCCCATGGCTCAGAACTGAGGGGGAATTGCTAAAGAGAGCGTGCTCCAGCTGCCTGCACTCCCCACACCAGCAGGTGGGAGAGGGCAAACCTCACCCACCAGCCTGGGTGCTCTGGGGCAGGGCTTCTCCAGGAGATGCTGACAGACCGTCTGTAGGTGCTTAACTCCCACGGAATCAATGGGAGCTAGGTGCCTACGTCCCTTGTGGATCCTGCCCTTCCTCTCTTTGGGCTTCCGCTTTCCAGTGGTAAAGGAAAATGACATTTACTTTCTCCCACCCTCGTTTCTTTACCCGGTAAGCTCTTCGGTGGGTCCTGAACCTGGCTGGGGCCTCTAGGTGCTACAGGAATGCCCCCCAATGGTAGGAATGGGCGACAGAGCGCAGTCCTGCATGGCTCGGTGCGCTGGGGGGAGGGGGGGCTCTGCCTTTGCCCTGCAGCCTGCTCTCCCACTGAGGGGGTTCCCAGCCACTAGAACAAGAGGGATGCTTTTCACTTGGCAGAGTAAGACGTTTCTGTCCCCCCACCCTCCGCCCCTTCTCTCTGGATCCACCTAGCAGCCCTGGCGGGATGGGGCTGGATCCGGCAGGCCCTGGCATAGAAATCTGCAGCCAGGAGTCGGAGCTGAGTGGCTGGATGAGTGATGGGCACTTCTGGTACAGCCGGCAGCCCCTGCCCCAGGGCTGGAGGTGGCAAAGCCCTGAGATGAGGCTCCTAGAACACCAGCACAGAGGGTAAGGGGAGGCCAGCGAGAGAGGAGCTGAATGAGAGCAGGGAGGGGAGATGCTCTGGGGGCGGGGGAGAGGGCCTGGATGGGGAGGGCCCATGGAGAAGGGAGGGGCACAGCCCACTCAAAGGGACCTGATCCTGCCCACCCAGACACATGCACCTTGTAGCCAAGTTCAGGAACTGCCACTTTCAAAGGGGTGAGAGGCACTTCCCTGGGCTGGGCTGTGGTGATGCCCTGCAGCTGGCACATCTTGGCTGGGTACCTAACAGTGCTCTGGCATGGAATAACAGAACCAGCTCCTGTGGGCCAGTGCTGAGTGACAGAACGCAGGTCATGGGCTGGGGGTGGGCATGTGAGAGACACAGGGGCAGAGCACAGGGCGGGGTTGTGTGATGGTGTACCTATTGGGTCACCGGGAAGTGGGCGGGCGCTCTGGCCCAGAAAGGGTTAAAGCCAGCCCTGGGACAGGGCTGGGAAGGAAAGCCTGGGTTGATTGGGGAAGCAGCCGCAGCTGGGCCACACCCCAATCAGGCCCAGCTGGTCCCTATAAGAGGCTGCAAGCCAGAAGCCCAAACAGTCTCTCTCTGCCTTTAGAGAGAGAAGGGCCTGGCTGTAGGGAGCTAGAGACAGGGTACCTGAGTGGAGCAGGGCTGGGGAAAGGCAGAGGAGCTGGGGAGCTCCAGCCTGGAAAGCCCCAGGCTGCGGCCTAGCAGAAGGCCAAGGAGTACTGGGGGTTGCAGAGGGCAGCCCAGGGGCAGGCCAAGGCAGCAGCTCCAAACCCAACCTTGCCAGTGATGAGTGGCTGACACTGCAGTCTGCCCCAGGGCATGGGGGCTAGTTGGTGACTGGCAGTAGCCTACGACTGAGGCAAGGTGGGGATAGTGGGTGGAGGGTTCCCCTGGGAGGGGGGAGACCCAGAGAAAGGGGCACCGGGGTCCTGGGAGGGACATGGGCCAGAGGCAAGCCGGATCACCAACCTGTAGGGGGCGCTCCAGATGCTGGGAGAGCTAATTCCCTGGACGACCAGCAGGAGGCGCCGCAGGGGTGAGTCCGAGCTCCCTTACAGATGGGCACAGGNGGGGGGGGGGGGGGGGGGGGGGGGGGGGTGAGGTGTACAGGAGCAGAGCGCAGGACGTAGGCTAGGGAGCGCGTGAGGGGCGCAGGGCGGGAGCGCGTGAGGGGCGCAGGGCGGGAGCGCAGGCTGGGCTGTTTGTGAGGGGCGCAGGGCGGGGGTGTGTGATGCGCACGAGGGCAGAGGACAGGGTGAGGGTGTCTGAGGGACACGGGCAGAACGCAGGGCATAGGTGTGTGATGGTCACAGGGTGCACGGCGGGGTCTGTGTGAGGGAGACGGGCAGAGTGCAGGGTGGGGGAGTTTGATGGGCAAAGGGGAAGAGCGCAGGCTGGGGTGTTTGTGAGGGGCACAGGGGCAGAACGCAGGGTGGGGGTGTGATGGGCACAGGGGCAGTGCACAGGGTGAAGGTATCTGAGGGACACGGGCAGAACGCAGGGCGTAGGTGTGTGATGGTCACGGGCAGGGCGGGGATGTGTGAGGGACACGGGCAGAGCGCAGGGCGGGGGTGTACCATGGGCACGGGCAGAATGCAGGGTGTAGGTGTGTGATGGTCACAGGGTGCAGGGCAGGGGTGTGTGAGAGGCACAGGGGCAACAGAGGACGTAGGTGGGTGTTTGTGATGGGCACAGGGGGTGCGTGGGAGGGGCTGTGTGATGGACACAGGGGTAGCATGGAGGGTGTAGGCTGGGGTGTTTGTGAGGGGCACAGGGGCAGAGCGCATGTGAGGTGAGTGCAGGTGTTGCAGTGGAGGCCATGGGCAGGGTAAGGTCTGTTACCTGCAGGAGAAGGTGGTTGAGGTTGACCTTGTCCTGGGCAAGACCTTCAGTCAGAGCCCCCATCTTGGCCAGTGAGTCTCTCAGCTCGGAGTCCTCCGATCTCAGCTTGTTTATGGCTAGTTCTAGCTCAGCACTGTTGGTCTTGGCCTGGGGAGAAGGGAGACCTCAGCACTTAAACACTGGCTGGGAGTTTTTCCAACCACAGTGAAGTAAAACCTTCCTTGTCCCCGAGATTCAGGAGCCCCTGCTCCACTCTGGTGACGAACTGAGGCGCAGTGCGAGGAAGTCTCTGGCCTGGGCTCTGCGATACACGCCGGGGTTGAAGCACTGATATCAGAAGGGTTTGGGATGCTCTGAGTTCATCTGGTGGGAAGCCAGTGGTCAGGCTGCTACAGCTGCAAATCCCACTATGTGGTTCATAGGGAGCAGACCTGGGCAATCTGTGAGTCAAATCCCACAGTCCTTCCTCATGCAAAACTCCCATTGAACTCACCCCAATGAGTGCCCAATGCCTCCTGCAACTCGTGTCCCCACAGCAGGGTACATCCCGATGGCACTGTTCAGCCCCCAGTTCACACTGGGATGCTACAGCTTTCTGGTCTTTGCAAGGCTGTATCAGATACTAACGAGATTTGTTACTAGCTTCCTACTGTCACTGCGGAGCCTCGGAAATTCTCAGCCAGGCCAATGGCTACTGATGCATTAACGAGAATTCCTCCTGGGGGTTTGCCTCCCATGCCAGCTGTGCCACACTCGAACCCTATAGCTCATTTCACCCACAGACAAGACCAGCACATGGATGCCAGACTCTTTCGCTAGCCCGGCCACTGTTACTAAGTGCCATAAGTTAGACCTGCACATTCTTCCTGATGGACCCTTTGGGTGAGGTCCACTCTGCTGGGTCAGCTAGCAATCCAGCAGACTGCACCTCCATTGATGGGGCACGGTACTTTGGCCCCTACAAAGGAATTGTTAACAGCAAGCTCTATATGATATTACTCACCCGGGGTTAGGACATTTTTAAAAGGCTCTCCCACCCATTCTACCCTCAGCTCACTGCTAGTTGCTCTCCAGGATTTCTTAGAAGAGTGAACAATATTGAGTGAGACAGGGAAACCCTTCTTTCCTGGGGAAAAAACATGTTCCCCAGTCAGGACATCCCCCACCCCACTGAAGATGAAGTGGATCTGACACAGTTGTTGTAAGGCAGTGCTATTATTATGTGGCAAGTAATATACTAGTTTGGAAAAGTTAGTACCTCTGAAAATGCTGCCTAAGAATTCTTGGTGCATGGATTTAGCTCTGGGCAGATCATTCTGCTATCGTCACAGGGATGGCTGATGCTCAGTAGTTATTCACTGGAGCCCAGTTTAACACCCATTGACTTCAACAGGCATTGGGTCATGCCTGTGGTGGGCATGTTATTTCCAAGCAAAGAAATTAACTTGTAACACATTTTCCATTTTGAAATATCAGCTCCTAATGATGTCATGCCATGCACTGGCATCTCACCCGCCACTCTCCCAGAGCTCTGTCCTCCCAGCCCCTATGGCTGTGTGAGAAACTAATGCCAATGGGCAAGGACTTTGTGCCTCCCGCTTGCCATACGACTTAGCCGGTGTCACTCCCACCTTCAGGCTGGAAGACTGGGTGGGATTCCAACACAGCCTCAGTGACTTCTGAGTAGGGTGGGGGTGAATAACTGATTATTCATTTCGGTTCCAAAAAATCAGGGGAAAAAAATTTTCAGGTTGACCTGAAAATGAATTTTTTTGACAAAAAGAAAAGTGGGGGGGGAAAAATTCATTTTCGGTCAAATGAAATATTTCATTTGCATTTTGAACATTTCACATTTTTTAATCTTTTAAAAATTAAATTGAACAAAATTTCTAAATGAAAACTCAATTCAAACAATCAAAATGTTTCGCTTCAAAAATGTTGACATGAAATATTTCAACTTTTTCAAAAGGAAATTTTTCAGGCCCAAGCAATTCAGCGTTGCTGACACAAATCTGTGAATCATTTTGGTGTCACCAAATGTGCATTTTTTTTGCTCAAACTAGTTTCAGCCAAAAAACCCATCTGGTTCTACTTAGGAGCCCAAGTTTCACTGAAAGGAAATGGGACGCATACTCCTAAAGCAGGTGGGTGGTTTTGAAAATCCCACTTCCATGGATTCAGGTCTCCTACTAGGATTTGGGTTCATGGTCTGTGCTGATAATGCGGTTCAGACCCAGAGTGATGCTTCACCGTCAGAGATGCTGTCGTTCATACCAGATACATTAGCATTCCATCAGTCAAGTTCTAGTGGGCATCCAGGTGGCAAGTAAGGATCCACTGGCATTTTCCCACTGGAGATGGGATCACAGGTTGATGACCCCAGGCCCAGGGCTCTCTGGGTGATAAGTTACAGCTGTTCTGTTTGCCTGCCAGCCACTGCCTGGCAATAGGATCTAGCTCATCACTTAGAATCAAAGAAGTGCTTTTGGAAAAGCTGAGCATGAACAGTGCTGTACAAACCCAAACTCGGTTCCCCAGAAGAGGTGAACTGACAGGAGAAGTAGCGATGAGGTAGATGAGGAAAAATGCCTTCAGTAAGGGAACAGACTGGCCTGTGAAGTTCATGAAACAGCTCATCGCTAGCCAAGCTCCTAGGACACCATCGCCATTCTTACTTTAGACAGAGCACAGCTTACACATTCCTTCTCATTCTCCAGCACGTCCTTCTCCAGGATGGCCTGGTTCAAGGACTCCTTTACCACCGCCAGCTCCTTCTTCAAGGCTGAGGTCTTCTCTTCTAACTGCTCCAGGGACCTCTGCCTGCAGGAGTCACGCAAAAGGGAGGAAAATGAATTATCCAGCGACGTCTAGGGCCTTACTTCTCCGCTGGCCTGCGCCGTTTGCCACGCGAGCGCTGTGTGGCTGTGAACGCTGCCATTCTGATCTGGGAGGAGTTTATGCTTCCTTCACATCGTTGTAAATGACTAGCCGGGCTTACTCCCCCATGGCAATGAAACCTACAGTCATGTACATTGTGAGCAGCTCCCCAGCCACGCCTGCTTCACTGCTACCTTTCAGTCGAGGCTGCGCCTCAGTCCTGCATCACTCCAGTGTCAGGTGGGCGTGGCTCCAAGTGGGTTCCCTACCAGGAGGATGCTGGGCCATCTCCCCCAGCACTGTCCGTTACATCAGCGTGGAGTGGGGAATCCGCACCCCCCTCCCCCGAATGGGACTGCCCTGCACACCATAGTAACGTGGGCAGATGTGAGGCACCTCACCCTTGCTCCAGCTTCTTTCGCGCTCTCTCCTGCTCCTTTGCCAGCTCCTCCTTCTGCTCCTCCAGGAGGCTTTGCTGCCTCTGCAGCTCCATGGTGCATGTCCTCAGCCTTTCCACCTCCAGACGGGAGGAGTCCACCTGCTCACTCAGACTTCCCACTGCGGCCTCTCTGGTCTCCTTCTCCCTGAGGGGGGGAAGGGAAACTGTGAGTCACCAATCTGGCCCTGTGATAATGTCACCCACATCAATGGTGGGCCTCTCTGCCCCCGCAGTGGCTGGACCAAGTAAGAGTCCTGGATTCCCCTGCTGCTTCCAGACCAACGGTGTTAGAAGCTCAGCACAGGCTAGCCCCACGAGTAATTACCCAGCACCCTGGGCAGGCCTGTACAATGTGTGCTGCTGCAGCTTTGCTGCTCCGGTACCTGAGCAGTGTGGGGATGTCTGCTCGACTGCTGTCACACCCTGTTATTGCAGTGAAGACATCCCCTTGGATTTAGGTTCAATCTCAGCTGATAACACATCCAGGGCCCGTGACAATGACACAGAATTAAATGTTGGAGCAATCAGCATCCACCAGTTTCACCCTGGAAAAAAGGTTGGTGCACAAGCCAGACATAAGAGAACGATGTATGCCAGCACTGCGCAGAGCTGCCGTTTCTTTGAGATCCAGGATCAGTGAGGTTTCTGGGCTCCCCAGAACAAAGGAAGAACCTACAGAAACATCCTCATGTCTCAGCCCTGTTGTGCAGATCGCTCCGAGTACCCAACACAATGAAACCACGCAGGATAACTTTGTTGAAACATCCTGGCTTCAATCTCTTTGCTCTTCCCATCAGGAATTTCAGTGGCATGACTGTTCTGAACCTTCTCTCACAGGCTGGTGACCAGAGAAGGCAGGTGGGAGGGTCTGCGATTATGCAACATCTGGTGGAGTCACATCTGGAGCCCCAGTTCTAGGACTGGAAGCTCCTCAGAACCTTCTACTTGCATGGAGGACAGGACTCATTCTCCTCTCTGCCTGCTTACCAGTGCATGTCTGTATACATCATTGGGTCTCATTACCTATGTCTCCTTAAAATGGAGAGCTTGCTCACAAATGGATGTTGAAACATGTTTCACAAATTAATCTGAAATTTTCCTTTTTTTTATCAAAAACAGATCAAAAATGATATTTGTTTTGTTTTTTGAAACACGAAGCTGTGGTTTTGGTGGCCCCGGTTTTTTCCCCTTTCTCTTCCCCTTTTCCCTTTTCCCCTATATGGGGGAAGGGGAAAAAAAGGAGAGAAGGGGAAAGAAAGAAATCAAAAGCCCGAAAGCTGAAACAATTGGATTTTGTTGGTTAAAAACACAGAAAATTAATAAAAGAAAACAAATTTTCAGTGAAAATGTTCATTTCCAAAGACAGCCATATTTTTGTCCAATAAAAGTTTGGAGCAAAAAGTTTAGACCAGCTCCAGTAATCTGAGCAGTCTGAGTGAGCCCAAAAAGCCAGAGACCTGCAATGGGGTGGTTCCCTTTCGCCTGGACTGAGACTCCAAAGGCTGAACACCTGCAGGGGTTGTTTAATCCTGAACACAGCACTATGGAGTGACACCCTTTCCAATCTGGGCCATACCACAGGCTTGTCACGTGCATTACCCTTGGGGGTGGGAGAGTGACTCTGTCCTCAGCCAGGCCACCCCAGGGGTATGGTGGCTCCTGACAGTAATTATCGATTCCCCCCTATCCTGCTCCCATGTGCACCTTCTGAGAATCTCCACTGAGGATTTACAGTGCTGCAAGTCCCGCCTGCAATCCTGCAGGGCTCTGGCCAGCTCCTCACGCTCCTGCCTCTGCTCCTGCAGCTGCTGCTCTGCCACCTGCACCTCCTGCTGGCAATCGGACAGTTGCTTCCTGATGGCCCCAAGCATGTCCCGGGCGGACTCCAGCTGCAATTGCAATTCCTAGCCACAGAATGGAATATAAGGCACAAGGGTAAAGAGCATATTGCACTCCGCTTCATATGGCACAGCGCGCACACACGCACAGGGCCAGAGTCCTGGTGAGTGAGTGAAGGGCAGATCCTGAGACCCAGGTACCTAACTTACTCAAGGCTGCGTCACAGGCTTAAACTCAGCCCCCCCGAGCTAGCAGCTGTGCCTTGCTGACCTTCTCTCTTCCAAGGAGCGGCCTGATGCCACTTTCAAACCAGGCCCACACAATAAGCTGCACTGGCTGAAGGGTTGCAAGGGCTGCTCCATGACTCCTCTTCATCCCTAGTAAATCCCCCAGATCCTCCCCTGTGCCCCAGTGTTACATCCCATCACCCTCATGGCAGTACCAGATTTACCATGGCGCCGGGCCCACGGTCCAAAGGGGCCCCGGCCTGGCCCGCTCTTCTCCGCCCCGCCCCCCTGTGGGGGCAGAAGCTTAGTGCTGCCGGCTCCTGCTGCAGCAGGGCAGGCTCTGCCGGCAGCCAAGCTCCTCCCCCGCCTCTTTCCCCAGGGTGCTATGCTTTTTCCCCACCTCCCTGCCGCCGATCAGCTGGATCAGCTGCTTGCTGGCAGGATGGGGGAGGAGGAGGAGCGGAGCCTCAGCAGGCTCGCCACTCCGGGGAGGAGGAGGAGAAGAGGTGGGGGCGGGGCCTTGGGGAAGGGGCTGGAATCGGGGCATACCCCCTCCAGCCCCCTGCCATGAGCACCCCCACGACCCTGTGTCGACTGATCCCCACAGTCTCCAACCTGCCTGGGCAGTACAGCAGACATGGCCCTGCCCATTAGCTCCTCTCCACTCCCTAGCCCACCCACCCCTTGCTTCCCACCACTTAAGGCTTAGCCCTCTTACTTTTAAAAATGATTGTTTGCCCCTCCTCCCACCCTCAGGCTTTTCTGGCACCCCTGTTGCCAGGTATCCAGTTTTAGACTGGAAACTCCAGTAGAAAATGGGACCTGGGTGTCCGGTTAGCAGTGCTGACTGGAAACTAAAAGTCTAGTTATAAGAGTAACCACATTACCCTCCGCTCCTTCCACTCCCAACACCCACCCCAGAGGGCTGGAAGAGAACCTGTCCTGCTGCTGCTGGATGTCACAGAGTGTGAGGGAGTCAGGGTCCTGCACCCCCCACTTCCTGCAATTCACCATGACTCTCAGCCAGCCAGTAAAACAGAAGGTTTATTAGACGACAGGAACACAGTCAAAGCAGAGCTTGTAGGTATGGAAAACAGGACCCTTCAGTCAGGTCCGTCTTGTGGGGTAGGGAGCCCAGACACCAGTGCTGGGCCTCCCTCTGTTTCCCCAGCCAGCTCCAAACTGCAACCCCCTCCAGCCCTTCCTCTGTCCTTTGTTTCTTTCCCTGGGCCAGGAGGCCACCTGATCTCTTTGTTCTCCAACACCTTCAGTTGGCACCTTGCAGGGGAGGGGCCCAAGCCATCAGTTTCCAGGAGACAGTGTGTCAGCCATTCTCTGTACAGAAAGCATCACACCTGCCCTCTAGGGCTCTGCAACAATCACACAGCCTTATCCCACCACCTAGATATTTAAGAAATGCATAGGGGAAACTGAGGCACCCACACAGTACTCAGAGAAAACAATAAGAACATTCCCACTTTGTCACACTGGAGGAGGGGCAGCTCAGTGCAGAGAGAGACAAAGAGAATGGGCTAGAACCAGGGAGAAGGTAGGTACCCGCTCTATGCGGGCAGGGGCGGATCCTGTTTACCCCCTCCCCAGCCCTGCTGCGCTTGCAGTTTACCCCTGGCCCCTCCCTTGCTCTAGGGACCAACCCTAGCTCCCGCCCCCCTGTGCTTTTGCCCCCGGCTCCTTTTACAATCATTCCCCAGGGGGGCCCACAAATATGTTTGGAGCTGGGCCCAGAAAAAGTTAATCCGGCCCTGCCTCACGGCATGGTGGTACAACCACTACCCTTCTATCTGGGGGCTCCATCACCACCCAGCACACGCTCCCATCTCTGGGCTGGTGCTTCCCACTCCCGCTGCTCCAGGCAACAAGAGACCAGGGCTGGGGCTCACCCCTCACGTGGAGATGCTGAGACAGCCCTGGCTGGAGCCTTCAGGCCGAGGTCATCAGTGGCCTGCAAGGTGCTGTAAAGTAGACCCTCCTTGCATGTCTATTGACACCTGCCCCTAGTGCGAAAGGGAGTGGGGGCTAATGGAGCCACACACTCAGGAGCTGGGCCCAGTCTACTGTAACTGACACCTCCGTGCCCCATCTTCTGGCTCTCCACAGCCCCCTCGGAGTGGCACCCTCATGGCTCTGGCCTTTTCTTTTCCTTCTCTATCTCATGCTCTCTCCTTTGGCCTGTTCCTTTGCTCCTCCCATGTTATTTGTCCCCCTGTTAACACCTTAGCAGCATAAGGCCCCAAGCAGGTTCTCTTATTATCTGGAGAGACACTCCTGAGCTCCCCCGCTTCCCTCGTGGGCGGTTCTGTCTCTCTTTGGGTGAACATAGGGAAGTTGGAGATGACAAGGAATTGCAGATCAATATGCTTGGCCCACTACTGAGGGCTGTGGCTGGCCAATCCATCCATCACAGTAACGACGCTCAAGAAATCATGTCTACGCTCATTCCCTTCATGCCTGCCCTTCCGTTAGCTGTTGATTCTGCCCTCCCAGCCCCCGCCCCTGAGACTGACAGAGCTGTCTCTCCTCTTTTCATCCCCCACAGACGTTTTGGGATGCAGCATTCCACTGGATGCAATGCCATCACTTTGCTCCTCAGGGAAACCAGCCCCAGTCTCTCGGCAGAGACTTTCTGGGATGCTGACTCTGAGTGGAATGAGAGGGGCTGCCCAGAGCTCGAGGCAGTGTCCTCACCTGCTCACGCTGCTGTCGCCTCTGGAGGGCACTCTGCACGACTTGCAGCACAGCATCCTGGCGCAACGGGGAGTGGGTGCGGGACGGCGACGCCCACCGGTGATGTGAAGAGCTAGAGCGCAAAGGGGAGGTTTGTCTGCCAGGGTCTTCTGCACCTGTCGCCCTCACGCTGTTCAGTGAGAGGGGCCCTGCACTCTCAGCATCAGCTAGAGCCAGCTGGGGAGAGAAGGGTGAGGGGTTAATCCCAACAAAGCCAAACTGCCGTTATCTTCTGCACTCAACCTCCCAGCTACACTAGAGCAACCCAGCCACCACTGCCAAGTGGGAGGCCTGAAATGAGGCCCCGAGTGCTGAGATCTGCGGGAGCTGGGGATGCTCAGCACTTCTGAACGGGAGGCCCTTAAAGCTATTTAAACCCAGATCGCTATTGTAGACATCTCCGTGCTGACCTAGGCACTAACCAGCCTAATTCGGTTCTGACATGAGCACTTGGGGCCTACAGAAGGCCCTGGTCCAGGAAAGCACATAAGCATGTGCTGAACTTTAAGCACATGAAGTCAATGACCTTAAAACGAAGCATGTGCTGAAATGCTTTCCTGCATCAGGCCTTATGTAATTAGTGCCCAGCTCTTGGGGATACACATTTGAAATGTTGACCTTGTCTACACTATCAGGAAATGCACTTTAGCCCCAAAACAAACACAAGCGGTGAAGAGAACTGTGCACCCAAACCAGGAGCAACGTTAGTGTCCAGTGCACATGGAGATAAGAGATTCTGCATGCCCAATTGCCAACCTAACCGAGCTCTCAGCACCCGATCATGAGACATGCTGAGCATCTGCAACTCCCAGTAACATCCATACTCCGGAGGCCCTCAATTAGGCACACAATTGTACGTGCATAAAGCCATCTATAGCTTTGCTAGATGGGCAGCTCAAAATAATAATGCCTAGTTCTTTTCATTCAGAGATTTCAAATCACTTTCCCAAGGAGATTAGTATAATTATCCCCATTGTATAGATGGGGAAACTGAGGCTGAGAATGGGAAAGGGACTTGCCCAAGGTCTCCCAACAAGTCAGTGGCAGAGCTAGGAATAGAAGCCAGGTCTTCTGAGTCCTAGTCCAGTGCTCTATGCACTAGGCAACACTGCCTCATAGAATTCCTATGCTAGGGTTCCATGGACAGCTGTTTAAATTGTGACTGGTGCCTGCATAAGAGTGTCAGTACAATGACCCCGATTCAGCAAAGTCATTAAATACCACTGCAGTCAATGGGACTTAAGCCCACGCTTAAGTGCTTTGCTGAATCAGGGCCTATTGTTACAAAAGCAAGCACCAGCTCTAGAAATGGGACTGACAATAAGAGCCTGAAGAGCCGTGGAATGACCTAGTGCATGCATCTGATTAACAACAGCATGAGCTGAGCACAAGATGGGAGGCCTGATTTCAAACAATCATTGAGCCAACTTTCAGAAGAACAAAGTGTACAATAACAGAACCTGTACTAACAATTCTGCTCTAGTGCCTTCTCTTAGATACCTGACATACTCCTTTCCAACACATGGGTAAGCAAAGAACCTGTACCATCAACTATACTGTTGTCTTTAATACACAATTAGTCATCAAATTTCCACTATTCCATATGGTCTAAATCATCAAATTAAAACCATTCACAATACAGACATAAGGGGCCCTTACTGGATTTAGTTCTCTATTGATCTAAGGTACATATGGCTCCCATTACTGTAGTAGCTGAGCAACCTTGTGAAACAGGGCATCTGCATTTTACAGATGGGGAACTGAAGCACAGAGAGGCTAAGTGACTTGTCCATGGTCACACAGGAAGTCTATGGCACAGCAGGGACTTGAATGCCGATCTTCCAAGTCCAAGGCGAGTGCCTTAACCACATCCTTGCACTTTGCTGTGAGTGAAATAGCACACCTGTGTGATGCTGTTCACGATTCGCTGCAAAGATTCACTTTCATCTTTCAGGTCCTGCACCTCCAGTAGCTCTCCAGTTTTAATGACTTCCTGTGTTCAAAGATAAGTGGTTTCTTAGTGATGAACGTACGGAAAGATCAGAGAAAGTGTGTGTGTGTGTGAGATTGACTAATTGAGAGAGAGGAGTTTGTGGATATGTGTACCAGTTTCTGAATGTCCAGTTTTAGAGCAGAGATGGTCGTCTCTTTCTTTGCATTCTGTTCTTTAAGTTTCTGTCCTAAAGCAGTCAGTTCTGTTATCCTGAAAGATACAAGCCGGGCACAGAGAGCAGGTTGAGCAGAGTGAAGAAAGCACCAGGGGCTCAATGGCAAAGCTGACATTTCCCCAGCACCTTTCAGTCCCCCCAGGGCATTCAGAGACAGTTCAATGCAGAGAACAGCTTCTCGTACAAGGCAAGATCTACACACAGGAACTGGATGGATGGGGTGAACACCTGACACATTTCAGAGGTAATGACCTTAACCAAAGAGGCACCAAGCCAGGAGGATCGCTGAGTGATAGGAAGGGAGAGTGGAATGAGGAGAGTTAAAACTTTACACAGGTGGGAAATGTGTCACTGATTTACCATAATTCTGCTGAACAACAACCTCCTGGGCCACAGAATGCTATTTCCAGGGTATCTACTGTGTCATTTCCAGGAACATGAGAAGAAGTGTGTTAAATATTCCATGGTGTTTACTGAGTTATTTTTCTAGCACATTTCTCAACATCAATATCAGAGGAATAAGAAGAAGCTGCAGCCAATATCATTCTTCACCCTCTTTCCCTAAGCTTGGGAGCCCTGGCCTGGCTGGCTGAGAATGGGAGGGGAACGTTGTCTCCATGGCCGCAACCGATTAGGCGACCTAGGCGGTCGCCGAGGTCACTGCTATTTCGGGGGCGCCGGCGCCCCAGCCAGCCGTGGAAATTTGGGGGCGGGACCTTCTGCCGCCTAGGGCACCGGAAAAGCTGGCGGCGCTCCTGCCCCAACCCCACAATTTGTTGGACGCGGGTAGGCTTCTGTGCTAGCATAGAGCCGTCCATTGGCTTTAGCACCGTTCCACACGAGCTTTGGGTCAGTTGCAGGATGGGGCCCAACACCTTTCAGTCTTAGGCTTCCCCTCAGAGCTCCACTGGTGATCCCAACCCTGACCTGGATACAAAGCCCCCTCCTGACTGGACAGCTGTCACCCCTGGGGCTCTGCAGTCGGGGAGGGCTCTGCAGTCATCCAGATCAGCTCTGGCTTTCAGCTTCTAACCAATGGATTCGGGGTGTTTATTTTCTCTAGTTTGGAGCCTTTTACTTCTTAGAAAACACTTCTGTGGGTTTAATCTGTTTGTGGCTGCATCACTTTGAGCAGAAGTCTGGTTCCATTCACGCATCACAGCCTGTCTGCCTAGGTATAGTGGTTATATGGCCCTCTTGGCCTCTGCAAGTTCACCTTGGGTCCCCAAAACATGCCATTGGAAGAGGGGGAGGGGATGAGATCGCATCCTGTCACTGACTTGTTTCCTGGGTCTAACCTAGTGATCAGCATCTCAGAAGAATCCTTGACAGATCAATGGCATTATTTACATGCAGAGTGCAGCCAAGATCACTCCCACGCCTGCCTGCAGCGTGAACCGCTGCCCCCTTCCCCTTTCAATCTGTGTTGGTTATTTAAAACCAGTGATGAAAACAACAGGATCAAAGGAGGGTTTGGTGTTTGATTTTAGTTAGAGTCAGTCCCAGGCGGCTCCACCATGCCCCTGAAGTGGAACCCCTCCTGCCCTGGGCAGAGCACCCTTTCCTTGGGTGAGAGGAGATTTTGCTTTCTCAGCTGCCCTAAATCAGCCCCCTGGGTCCCACTGACATCAATGATGCTAAAAGAATTGACACCAGCTGACGATTGGGCATTTTAGCTTCAACAGAGCTATGCTGATTTACACCCGCTGGGGAGCTGGTCCATGGCCTTCAATGGAGTTACACCAATTTACATCAGCTGTGCAGCTGGCCCTTCCTTGGAAGCTCTTAGGAAAAGCCAGCGGCAGGGAGCCGGAGCACGACCCCAGCTGGAGACCTCTCTGAGGATTGCCCCATTGGCTCGCTAGGCCCCATCACATCTTCACCTGGAGTTCAGCTCTGCTTTCTCGCCATCCCAGCGGCTCTGGAGCTGAATCATCTCCCAGACCTTCTCCCGAAGCTGCTGCTCCAAGCGTGCCCCCTGCAGAGCCTGCTTCTCCAGCGAGCAGGCTGCGCCACTCTCGGACAGACGCAGGTTCGAGTCGAGGTTCAGGCAGGCAGTCTGAAGGCGGCGTGCAGTCCTTGCCATGTCTTTCTGGGCCTCAGCCAGGCCTCTGGCAACAAGAGAGAAATTGCCACATGTGAAGAATCACACAGAAATCCTTGCGGTTTTAGAGAGCATCACCTCAAAGCCCTGCCAGGGCTCCTAGCACCCAGCCAGCCAACAGCTGTCTGAGCCTCCTCCCAACAACTACCAGGGCCCCAGCAATGGAAACCTACTCAGGACAGCCTGGCATGACTCACTTCCTGGGGGCACCAGATCCAGTGCCTCTCCTTTGGAAGCTCAATCCCCTGTCTGGCTGTTGTGACGTTATTAATATGAACTGTGACGTATAGATCATTGTTGCAACCAAGGTCCTATAGGGGCACCAAATCTTGTACAAAGGAGGTCACGTAAGGTGTCAATGAAAAGGTTATGTTTTGCTTGTTATGATTATGCTATCTGTATGCATGTATCATTTTTGTATTTAAAGTTATAAGTATTGGCTCTATACTGTCTGTATTTCAAACTTGTGCTATGCTTCTGGGTGACACCCCAGACAATTTGGCGTCAGCACTGCCTTGCCTGCTTGATGGCCAATTAAAGACCATCAGCTATACAACTGACCCATTGAGAAAAGGCAGATACACCTTGTGACTCAGCAAGGCATGCAGGGACATGCCTATGGACAGAACTCTAAGGTTTTTCCATGCCATGTGCTGGGTGGCTTCTGTTTGGAACAAAGGAAGCACAAGCCACATGGCAAAAGGACTATAAAAGGCAGCTGCATCTCCTCCATCTTGTCTTCAATCCTGCTTCTTACCTCTGGAGGAACTTTGCTACAAACTGAAGCTCTGAACAAAGGACTGAATGACCCATCCCAGCTGGGGATGTATTCCAGAGACTTGATTTGAGCCTTCAGTTTATTCCATCACTGCTACAGGCCTGAACGAAGAACTTCGCCATTACTGTATGTAATTGATTCCATTTAACCAATTTTAACTCTCATCTATATTTCTTTCTTTTTATGAATAAATCTTTAGATTTTAGATTCTAAAGGATTGGCAACAGTGTGATTTGTGGGTAAGATCTAATTGGTATATTGACCTGGGCCTGAGGCTTGGTCCTTTGGGATTGGGAGAACCTCTTTTCTTTTACTGGGGTATTGGTTTTCATAACCATTCATCCCCATAAGGAGCGGTGCTGGTGGTGATACAAGGGAACTGGAGTATCTGAGGGAATTGCTTGTATGACTTCTGGTTAGCCAGTGGGGTAAAACCGAAGTCCTCTCTGTTTGGCTGGTTTGGTGCCTTAATAGTAAAGGGACTCCAGCTTTGGGCTGTTAGTGCCCTGCTCTAAGCAATTTGTCCTGAGCGGATACTCTCAGCAGTGTTCCCCCAGAGGCCGCATCGTTACAGCTGTGCAGCTATCATCCCAGGGAACTTGCTGCAGAGATCACGCCTAGTTGGCACAGGCACTTTCTGACTTTGCTTAGGTCAGCTGAGAGATCCAAGGACCCTCTGGCTGTGGTTAGCTGGTATCGTTCCATCTTTGGCAGTCCCCGGGATCAGATTTACATACCCTCTGAAGGGGATTCAGGTTAGGGCACTGTTACTAGGAGCCGGCGCGCGAACCGGCTATCGAGATCCACACACTCGTCATCCTCCTGCTTCCACCTACAGGGCCATCAGGGATAGCAAGGAAATCTCCTGGCAGAACGCCACCCTGGCAGTACTCACCGCTCTGCTGTGGCACGCAGCTCTGCCAAGTTACTGCGCAGCGTGGCAGCTTGGCACCATAGCAGCAGGATCCCGCTGTGCTCATTGCTTAAGTATGTGCCAGAGCTCTGAGGAAATAAGAGCAGAACGTGAGGGGCTGTGAGGGCAGAGGTGACATCTCAGAATTCAGGAGTTCACCAAGGGAGTGCCATGGCCGAGGCCCAGGCTCCATCCCGTCCCTTCTGCAGCCTAACTCGGTGTGTGTGCATCCCCGCGGTACACTGAACTGAGGTTTCCATTGAGTTGTCAGCAATGACGTCCAGCCCCCTTTTCCAAGTGGATACAGTTAATGGAGAACCCTGCAAGGTGTACGCGCCATTCCATCTTCCCCCCAATGTACATCACTTTGTATTATCAGCACTGATTTTCATCCCCCATTGCGCTGCCAACTCCCCTGGCTTGTTCAGGTCTCTCTGACGTTGCTCTCTGCTCCTCGCTGCCCTAAATAACTGTGTGTCATCTGCAGATTGTGCCCCTCACTGCCCTGCACCCCCCGCCAGGTCATTAATACATCTATTAAACTGCATTGGCTCTAGAACAGAACGTTCAGCTCTCAGCTCCAGGGAAGTCACCTTCTTTGACACACCCTGCTGTGTTTAAGCTCAGACTAGTAACAGGCTACATGGGCAGATTTAGAATGGAGCCCGTGTAAATCGGCACAGCTCCATTGACGTCAGGGTCTAAACTGGCATCACTCCACTGAAGTCAACAATAAAAAACCAAACCACAATGCCCAGCAGAAGGACTCACCTCCCTGCTGTTGCCCCACTGGGATGCTCTCTGCTCTAGCTCGCCTCTCAGCCTGTGCAGGTCTGATGTTGCCTTCTCCAGCTCCCCCACCAGTCTCTGATTGGAGCATTTCATCTGGTCCAGCTGTTCCCGCAGCAGCATGTTCATCTGGGAAAGGCTGATGCTCCTAGGGCAGAAGAAGCCAGACATTGGTTTCCCCTGCGCTGCAGCACTGGCACTAGAGGGCAGCTCCAATCTCCAAGTACTCCCTGTGCTCCAGCAATCCTGCCCCAGTAGCAGGAACACCCTCTCCTGCGTGGGACACTCCGTCTCCAGGCTCAGTCCATTGGACATTTACCCCCCTATGGAGGGAGATGAAGAGAATACAGTCTCCATGCCTTGGGTTCTGATCTCCAGAGCACAGCTGTGTGGCATGTGCTGCTCCTGCAACAGACCATCCTTCAGAAGCAAAGGTGTGGAGATGCCAAACCTATTTCACTGCACTTACCGTTCCAGGCCCTTCGAGTGGCCCTAAGCTAATGGCCACACAGTCAGAGGACATCAGGCAATAATAATGCTTAGCACCTGTATAGAGCACTGCATTTCTCAAAGCACTATATGAACATTAACACATTGTTCCTCCCTTCAGCCCTGGGAAGTAGGGAATGATCATCCCCAGCTCATTATGGGAATTAATTTCTTTGGGCTACAATTGAGAAACACCATCCCCTGCTCAGGGGCCTGTATACAAATATTACACTATTCGTAGAACTAAATGGAGTGGCCACAGCTCAGACAACGACCCAACTTGGGATCCCTCAGCTAGCCCGAGAGCTGCATCCTTCACAGGTGTATAGACGCTGAGGCCAGAAGGGAGCGCTGTGCTATCTAATCTAAGGGCTGGTCCACACTAGGGGCGGGGATCGAAATAAGATACGCGACTTCAGCTACGAGAATAGCGTAGCTGAAGTCGAAGTATCCTATTTCGAATTACCCGGCACTTACCTCGCGTCCTCGCAGCGCGGGATTGACGTCCGCGGCTCCCGCGTCGACTCCGCTAACTCCGCTCGCCCTGCTGGAGTTACGGAGTCGATGTGAGCGTGTTTGGGGATCGATATATCGCGTCCAGACGAGACGCGATACATCGATCCCCGCTACATCGATTTCTACCCGCCGATCCGGGCGGGTAGTGTAGACGTAGCCTAACTCTTGCAGAGCACAGGCCTGAGCAGCTCACACAGTGATCCCTGTAGCAAGCCCATGACTTCCGGTTGAGCTAGAGCACATCTTTAGAAAGACACCTTTATCCTCAAGTGCCTGGGGAAAGAGCCAGGCTCTGCAGTGGGCCTGAGAGGCTCACAGATCCTGACTCTGCGGGGCCAAGGAGGGAGCACATTCTGGAGCTGAGGTCAGAACACCCTGTCTGCAGCACCTTTCCAATGGGACCCATCTCTGCACATCCCACAAGCAGCAGTATGGCATGAGGAGAGCAGTCGCCCCAAACCTCCCATTGGCACGGGGAGAGCAGTCAGATGTCACCCCAAACCCCGCATCAGCATGGGGAGAAGAGTCAGCTTTCACCCCAAACGAACATCGGCATGGGGACAGCAGTCAGCGGTCACCCCAAACCCTGCCTGGGCACGGGGACAGCAGTCATCCCAAACCTTGCATCCGCATGGGGACAGCGGTCAGTGGTCAACCCAAACCCCAGATCCTCACAGGGACAGCAGTCAGCGGTTACCCTAAACCCAACATCGGCGGGGGACTGGAGCCAGCGGCACCCTGAACCCCACTCTGGCATGGGGACAGAAGTCACCCCAAACCCCACATCGGCACAGGGACAACCGTCACTCCAAACCCTGTATACGTTTAAATCAATGCCTTGAAGTCATTTCTGAAAGCAGCAGGGAACAGGGCAGACCTCAGGCCCCCTGCGCTATGTGTCTGCAGCATGACACACCCCATTTATGAATGGGCAACCACATCCTGTGCTGGCTCACGCTTCCCAATGCTCTCAAGGTGCCTCCTCCGTCTGCTAAACTCTCCCATCTCAGGATCCCCCAGGACCTCCCTTCTGCCACCTCCTACCAGCAGCCCATCCAAACTCCACCCAGGGGACCTTGCTACAGCCCCACCACAGACACAACCCCGTATCCTGATGGGTCCCAGCAAGAAACCACAGGTAGATCTGGGATCCTGGGTGAAAACACACTGAGAAAGGTGGCACTTGAGCATGCTGCCTAGCAGGAATATGTGCAGGACTGGCTCCCACAATGCCTCCAAAACAGCCACTATTTCATCTCCTGGTTTCTGAAGATTAGCCCTTTGATAGCTGGAGATTACAGAGCAGCAGGTGGTAGAAAGGGAGCCCAGTGGGTGCTGGCTGATGGAGCTGGTTGGAGACTGTTGTATGTGTGGGGGTATTCTGAACAGCAACCCCGCATCATTTGCCTTTGCTGGGTGACAGCTCCCTGGGCGAGATCACAGCAGGGCTGAGTCACAAACAGAAAACAACAACCTCCTCAGCTGCTTTGCAGTGCAGGAGGAGAGGAAAGACACATGCGAGTGTATCTGTCTGCTGCAGAGAATTGAGCAAAGAAATCAAAGCACCAAGCTGCACCACATGGCCAGGCTCTGAAATCTCAAACTGGAAACATGTTGCACACCTGCATCCAAAATTACAGCTAGGGCTGGAGAGTTCAAGGGACAGCTAATGGGATACAGAACCTGTTGCCTCCAGGTCTCCAGTTCAAATCCAGCTCAGACGACTGTAAGCTGTTACCATTAGATGGCAGTTGAGTAACACCCAGCTCTATGCAATGCTCTAGCGCAGCGGTTCTCAAACTTTAGCAACCCGAGGACTCGCATTTTGATTTAAAATTTTTCACAGACCCCCAAGTTGGCTTCTAATTTTTCCCAGGGGTGCTCAACCCCCACTCAGCCCCAGGCCCCGCCCCCACTCCACCCAAGGTTCCACCCTGCCCTACCTCTTCCCGCCCCGCTCCACCCCTGCCCCTCCTCTTCCCGCCCCCTCCCCCAAGCGCGGCCTGTCCCCTCTCCTTCCCCTCCCTCCCAGTTTCTCCTGCACGCCATGGAACAGCTGTTCAGTAGCGTGCAGGAAGCACTGGGAGGGAGGAGGAGGAGTTGATCAGCGGGGCTGGCAGGGCTGCCCAGAGGATTCAGGGGGCCTGGGGCAAAGCGGGGGAGCTGCGGCGCTTGTACTCACCCGGCGGCGGTCCGGGTCTTCGGCGGCATTTCGGCGGCGGGGGGCCCTTCAGTTGCTCCGCGTCTTCGGCAGCACTGAAGGACCTGCCGCCAAAATGCCGCCGAAAAGCCGGAGCCACTGAAGGGCCCCCTGCCGCCGAAATGCCGCCAAAGACCCGGACCGCCGCCGGGCCAGGGCTCACGGGGCCCCTGCGGGGCCTGGGACAAATTGCCCCACTTGCCCCCCCACCCCCCGGGCGACCCTGGGAGCTGGTGGTCCCAGACATGACTTGCAGACCCCTGGAGTACCCTCCCAGACCCCCAGGGGTCCACAGATCCCAGTTTGAGAACCGCTGCTCTAGTGTAACCTGCTCTCTCCCTTCCTTTGTACAAGGGATAACGAGGACCCACAGGTGCTCCTTGGACACAGACGACAGCCTCACCTCTGCTGCTCCTCCTCCAGGCGGATAAGAGTGTTCTCCAGTTCTGTGCTGTGGTCATGCTCTGAGCGGCACAGGCGGGATTCTGTGGACTCCAGCTGAGTCTGCAGCTGGGAGAGAGGAGTGACACATCAAAAGGGCAAGGAGAGGGAGCAGAATGGCTCCCAGAGGACAAAGAACTTCACGCAGGACAGACAGAAACAAACTGATAAACAGACACAAACCAACAGACAAATGGAAAAGAACCAGCAGCTGGTACAACCAGAGATCTTCCATGAGGCAAAGAACTCCAGTTCTGGTCCTTAAAGCCGGGGGCTGTGCCTCCCAGCCAACTGGGCCACTTTGGATAGACTGTTAAGTGCATTTACAGGGAGCCAGAGCCATTTATTTAAGGTCTTTTCTTCCCAAAGCTGCATCCAGAGTCCATTCCAGATAAATGCAAAGAGCCAGATTCTCAGCTGGTGTAAATAGGCATACCTCAACTGAAATCAGTTAAGCTAAACTGATTTTCACCAGGTGAGGATCTGCCCCAGAAACCCCTGACTGGACTCTGGGGCCCCCATTTCGTCTCCCATGTCACTGGGACTTAATGCTGTGATGCTGCCTGTCATTAATGATCTGGAGGATGGCGTGAATTGCACCCTCAGCAAGTTTGCAGATGACACTAAACTAGGAGTGGAAGATACGCTGGAGGGTAGGGATACGATACAGAGGGACCTAGACAAATTAGAGGATTGGGCCAAAAGTAATTTGATGAGGTTCAACAAGGACAAGTGCAGAGTCCTGCACTTAGGACAGAAGAATCCCATGCACTGCTACAGACTAGGGACAGAATGGCTAGGCACCAGTTCTGCAGAAAAGGACCTAGGGGTTACGGTGGACGAGAAGCTGGATATGAGTCGACAGTGTGCCCTTGTTGCCAAGAAGGCTAATGGCATTTTGAGCTGTATAAGTAGGACCATTGCCAGCAGATTGAGGAACGTGATCAGTCCCCTCTATTCGGCACTGGTGAGGCCTCATCTGGAATACTGTGTCCAGTTTTGGGCCCCACACTACAAGAAGGATGTGCAAAAATTGGAAAAAGTCCAGCGGAGGGCAACAAAAATGATTAGGGAGCTGGAGCACATGACTTATGAGGAGAGGCTGAGGGAACTGGGATTATTTAGTCTGCAGAAGAGAAGAATGAGGGAGGATTTGATAGCTGCTTTCAACTACCTGAAGGGGGATTCCAAAGAGGATGGATCTAGACTGTTCTTAGTGGTACCAGATGACAGAACAAGGAGTAATGGTCTCAAGTTGCAGTGGGGGAGGTTTAGGTTGGATATTAGGAAAAACTTTTTCACTAGGAGGGTGGTGAAGCACTGGAATGGGTTACCTAGGGAGGTGGTGGAATCTCCTTCCTTAGAGGTTTTTAAGATCAGGCTTGACAAAGCCCTGGCTGGGATGATTTAGTTGGGGATTGGTCCTGCTTTGAGCAGGGGGTTGGACTAGATGACCTCCTGAGGTCCCTTCCAACCCTGATATTCTATGATTCTATGATACGCTGGGGACTGACCATATTTCCCATTTTCCAAAAGGGAGAAAAGGAACACATCCAATCCTGCAACTTTCTTGTGTTCCCATGGGCCACCACAGGGTCATGCTGTGATCTCTTTCCTTCCTCCAGAACTCCTGGAGAAATGCTGAGAAAGGCCCAGTCCAGCAGCGCTCCTTGGGGAATGGTGAGTCCCAGAGCAGAGTGACTTGCTGTGTGCTGTCTCCTCTGTGGGTTGCAATACCCTTCTCTCGCAGATCTCAAATGCACAGGGCTTTGTGGTTTTCAAATTGCAGTGAAATCCCATTGTCACCCATCCCGCTCTGCACTGCCCTGTCTGAAGTGCTCGGGCTGTTTGCTTGAAGGGTGGTGATGGGATCCGGCTGTCACGCCACCACACCAGGCTGCTTGGAAAGCCCCTAGAACCTTTTCAACTATATCCACTTTTACTAAGAGAACCATATACAAAGGGGCATTTGCAACAGCTGTTTTGTTAGGTGAGGCTGACTGCCAAAAGAACACAGAAATTAAACACAAAGGCATGATGGGATACTGCTATGCAAATTTCTTGCAAAGTTCAGAGTAAAACCATTGCATGATTCGTCATGCCATTTTTCTGCATTGCCAGGACAATGAAAGCTGTACTGACCATCTGTTTCTGGTGTTCGGATTCAGGTGTTTTCTCTAGCAGCTGTTGCTCCAGCTCCCCACATCTTTTCTTGTACTGTAGTACCTAGGCCGAGGGGCAGAAAGGAGAATTGGGGGAAGGGAATGAAAGATTTAGAAAAAAAGAAGATGAGAGCGAGAAAAGAGGGCAAGAGAAGCCTGGATTAGGATAATTAGTTGGAGCATTACAGGCACTCAGGGTAAAATAATCACCCATGGGGCTACCACTCTGTCAATCCATGACGTTTACTGATGACAGAGGGTCAGATTCGACGCCCACTAACGTCAACGTCACTCCACTGACTTCAGTGGGCTTTGGATCATGCCTTTAATGCAATATGAAACTGTCACCTGGAAGACAGGAGAGGCATCTTAATGTGACATAGAATCCAGTCCCACACAGCCGAGCAGAGTGCCAAGCAAACTCTGTCTCGGAAATGCATGTTCCCTTCCTAAAGTTGCAGCAGGGCAGGGGGTTACCCAGAGGTGCAGTGTGTGTGGAGGGGGGGGGAGGGGTGTTAGCCAGAGGTGCAGCAGAGGTGGGGAAGGTTGCCCAGAGGTGCAGTTGGGGGGTGGTTGCCCAGAGGTGCAATGGGAGGGGTTATCCAGAGGTGCAACAGGGGTCGGGGAGGTTGCCCAGAGGTGCAATGGGGGGTGGGTGGGTTACCCAGAGGTGCAGTGGAGGGGGGGGGTTGCCCAGAGGTGCAGTGGGGGGTGGGGTGCTTTACCCAGAGGTGCAGCAGGGGTGGGGAAGGTTGCCCAGAGGTGCAATGGGGGGGGTTACCCAGAGGTGCAGCAAGGGTGGGGAAGGTTGCCCAGAGGTGCAAAGGGGGGTGGGGTGGGTTACCCAGAGGTGCAGTGGGGAGTGGTTGCCCAGAGGTGCAGCAGGGGTGGGGAAGGTTGCCCCGAGGTGCAAAGGGAGCGGGAGGGGTTACCCAGAGGTGCAATGGAGGGGAAGGTTGCCCAGAGGTGCAATGGGGGGTGGGGTGGGTTACCCAGAGGTGCAGTGGGGAGTGGTTGCCCAGAGGTGCAATGGGAGCGGGAGGGGTTACCCAGAAGTGCATCAGGGTGAGGAAGGTTGCCCAGTGGTGCAGTGGAAGGGTTTGCCCAGAGGTGCAATGGGGGTGTTACCCAGAGGTGCAGCAAGGAGGGGGGTTTCCTAGAGGTGCTGTGGGGTGGGAGTTGCCCAGAGGTAAGGCTGCCTTGTTCATAACACTAACAGAAATTAAGAGTATGCTGCATGTCCCTTCCTGATCCTTCCTTGCCCAACACGTGCCCGTGTCACAGCCTGGACTCTGAGCAGACTGAGCCTAGTGCCCAGGTGGTGTGAATTGGGGCGGCACCACAGCTGCAGTACAGCTATCCCATTCAGACCAGATACCCAAAGCAATGGCTGGGCAAGCTAGACAGTCATTTTTTTCTGCACCCTATCCTAGGTACCCTGCGGTTTGCCCATTGGGAGGCTGGCACAGGTTCGGGTACTTACCTTGTTCTGGAGCCTCTGGACCAGCTGAGCCTGGCGCTGCTGCCCCTCCTGATAGGCCTGCAGCTTGCACTTGTATGTCTTCTCGTCATCCTCGAACCGCTGCCTCAGCTCCATGAGCGCCAGGCTGCCATCCCCGTCCCGCTGGGCTGCTTCCACCCGCAGCACCTTCTCCAGCTGGAAAAGCAGAGACCCCCGAGAGCTGAGCTCTGCTCTGCCCTTGGCAGCCCCCACAGCAGAAGAAGGGGCAGCAGCACATGGTTAGACACTCTGTGTGAGCCACGCGAATAATAAACCCCTCCAGGGGGCAGCAGGGTCCCTACCACAGGTAGCCATCCACCTCAATCCTGAGTCTCAGTCTTTGATTCAAGGAGCTCCCCGGGGCCTCAGACACAGCACTGTCTCCCCACCCTGGTACAAGGCAGGTGGCTTCCTCTTGCAGTCCCCCTCTCTACCTCCTGCAGAGCTCTGGGGGTAGGATTCACTGGTGCAGCTGGCTGGTCGTCCTGTGTTGGCTCCTTTAATCCTCTGGCTGAACCCTCTGCAAGGGTCTAGCACACCCTCCCCCCACTCCCTGCTCTTCTGCAGCAGGAGAGAAGGCCAAACTCTCCCCTCCCCCACCCATTCCAGTACTAGCGTCCCCCAAACTCCCACTCTTGCAGGGAGCTGGAGAACAGCCTCTTTACAGTTGGTCTTTGCTGAGGACCAGGGAATGATGGTTGCCAGGAATTCAGCCAGAGGCGGGCAGTGCTGTAATTCAGAGGACTGCAATAGCCATGAAATGATACCAGTAATAATAATAATTCTTAGCCTGTCCATAGTGCATCTCTCTGTAGAGCTCCAAGATGGGTTCACATCACTATCTCCATTCCACAGGCAGAGCCATGTGAACTTAAGGGACTTGCCTAAGGCCACTCACCAAGTCACCGGCAGAGTTGAGCTCAGAACTCAGGTCTCCTGACAACTCTCCAGCTCAGATCCCTCACCCTATTCCAATCTGTGTATCTGCCCACGTGAATACATGCGGCACTATTAACAACCAGGCATTTCCTGCATGCCTAGTCTCTGACATCAGAATGTTTCCCTTGCATGTGGCCAGAGCATGGCTACTCCTTGCTGAGCTATTAGCAAAGTGTTTCACACTCAGACACAGCAGACTTGGGGGGTTTAGATTTCAAGGTGCTCTGCAAGGGGTAAGGAAAGCATAAGCCATGTGCAGAACATGTGCAGCCTGACCTCTGGGAGGCAGGAACTGAGCTGGGTTCTTTTTTTTTTTTTTACCACCACAGAGCAGGAGATTTTTAGAAAAATACATCATTATGCAAGACCCTTTGGTGCTGACCATAATGCTACTACTACAAACTTTCCAAGTAGGCACCATGGAGTAACCAGCAGTAATTTCCTGAAACACTCAGCCTCCCTTATCGGCTAGCCTCATGCAACAGCTGAGTTTGATGATGTGTGTGTGTAATAGTGGTATGCTGGGGCATTCATACAGTGATTCATGACCCATTTAGAACCACTTAAGTGCTGAAAGCCCCTTCTGCTTTGCTATTGGGGCATCAACACATTAAGACCCTGAGCTTGCAAACACTTTCCCATGACACTTTGCACATGGGAGGAGTCCCACTAAATTCAGTGGGACCACTCACAGGCATAAAGGTACTTCATGTGCCAAAGGGTGTGGCTTCACTGCAGAGTTAGCCCAGGCCATCTGCACCCATGTTACAGAGGTGACGTGTAGGGGAACATGTGGGGTCAAATGCCCCCCCCCCCCGATTGGCCTGCTGGGGGGTGAGAGGAGGGAGAGGGGCTCTGTCCTCCTGCTGCGCCTGCCCCTGCCCCTGCCATGCTCGACCCCTGTCTCAGGTAGCTGGGCCGGGTGGGGAGTTGAGGTGGCAGAAGCAGCCGTTTCTCAAGCTGGCTGCTCTGGGTCGCTGCTCCATGCGCGGCTGCCTGAGAGAGCCTGGCTGGGGAGGTGGTGGGACACCCCTCCGCCTGGGCCCAGCTGCTAGGGACAGGGGACAAGTGAGCCGGAGTCCCCTCTCCTGCCCCCGCCCCGGCATGTTTCCGGCTTGCTCAGCTGCAGTCCCCAGTAGCTGGGCCCGTGCGGGGCGGCCTGCTTCCGCTGCCCCAGCCAGGCTCTTTCTCAGGCAGCTGCTTGACTGCAGAGCAGTGAGCGGAGCGGCCGGCTTGAGCCACCTGAGAAGCGGCTCCCTCCCGCTCCCCACCCGGGCCTGGCTGCCAGGGAGAGTGACCAAACGTGCTGGGGGGGACGCAGCAGGAAAATGGCAGAGCCCCCTTTCCCCCGCAGGTACCATGGGGTGGGGAGTGCATGGCGGCCCTGTGCTGGGCGCAGGGCGGGGGTCGCTGGGCAGAGGAGACACGTGGGGCGGTCACATGTCCTCCCCTTTAGATTGTCCCGCCCCCCCCCCCCCCCCCCCCCCCATATGGGGAGGCACAAGTCATCTATAGGGCAGGTGTGAGCAGCCACACTCTGGTTACTGGGTCCTCACTGGTGCTTGGCTCCCGCAGGTGTTGCTCAGACTGCTGGGGCACAGCCCATGGTTGTTAGTATTGCACTAAGCTAAGTGGCTCTATGATTGAGTCCCATGTCTGTCGTACTGGGCACACAGGGGGAATTCATAGAATATTAGGGTTGGAAGAGATCGCAGGAGGTCATCTAGTCCAATCCCCTGCTCAAAGCAGGACCAACACCAACTAAATCATCCCAGCCAAGGCTTTGCCAAGCCGGGCCATAAAAACCTCTAAGGAGGGAGATTCCACCACCTCCCTAGGTAACCCATTCCAGTGCTTCACCACCCTCCTAGTGAAATAGTTTTTCCTAATATCCAACCTAGACCTCCCCCACTGCAACTTGAGACCATTGCATCTTGTTCTGTCATCTGCCACCAATAAGAACAGCCGCGCTCCATCCTCTATGGAACCCCCCTTCAGGTAGTTGAAGGCTGCTATCAAATCCCCCCTCACTCTTCTCTTCTGCAGACTAAATAACCCCAGTTCTCTCAGCCTCTCCTCGTAAGTCATGTGCCCCAGTCCCCTACTCATTTTCGTTGCCCTCCGCTGGACTCTCTCCAATTTGTCCACGTCCTTTCTGTAATGGGGGGGACCAAAACTGGACGCAATACTCCAGGTGTGACCTCACCAGTGTCANCCGCCCCGGCATGTTTCCGGCTTGCTCAGCTGCAGTCCCCAGTAGCTGGGCCCGTGCGGGGGGGGGATTCTTGTAGGACTCTGCACTTGTCCTTGTTGAACCTCATCAGATTTCTTTTGGCCCAATCCTCCAATTTGTCTAGGTCACTTGGGACCCTATCCCTGTCCTACAGCGTATCTACCTCTCCCCCCAGCTTAGTGTCATCTGCGAACGTGCTGAGGGGGCAATTCATCCCATGATGTTGAACAAAACCGGCACCAGGACCGACCACTGGGGCACTTCGCTTGATACCGGCTGCCAACTAGACATCGAGCCGCTGATCACTACCCGTTGAGCCCAACAATCTAGCCAGCTTTCTATCCACCTTATAGTCCATTCATCCAATACATAATTTTTTCACTTGCTGGCACGAATACTGTGGGAGACCGTATCAAAAGCTTTGCTAAAGTCAAGATATACCACATCCATCGCTTTCCCCATATCCACAGAGCCAGGTATCTCATCATAGAAGGCAATCAGGTTGGTCAGGCATGATTTGCTCTTGGTGAATCCATGTTGGCTGTTCCTGATCACCTTCCTCTCCTCCAAGTGCTTCAAAATGGATTCCTTGAGTACCTGCTCCATGATTTTGCCAGGGACTGAAGTGAGGCTGACTGGTCCGTAGTTCCCCGACTTCTCTTTCTTCCCTTTTTTAAATATGGGCACTATATTTGCCTATTTCCAATCGTGTGGGACCCCCCCACGCCCCCGATTGCCATGAGTTTTCAAAGATAATAGCCAATGGCTCTGCAATCACATCAGCCAACTCCCTCAGCACCCTTGGATGCATTAGATCTGGACCCATGGACTTGTGCACGTCCAGCTTTTCCAAATAGTCCTTAACCTGTTCTTTCACCACTGAGGGCAGCTCACCTCCTCCCCATACTGTGTTGTCCAGTGCAGCAGTCTGGGCGCTGACCTTGTCTGTGAAGACCGAGGCAAAAAAAGCATTGAGTACTTCAGCTTTTTCCACATCATATGTCACTATGTTGCCTTCCCCACTCAGTAAGGGTCCCACACTTTCCCTGACCTTCTTGTTGCTAACATACCTGTAGAAACCCTTCTTGTTACCCTTCACATCCTTTGCTAGCTCAACTCCAATTGTGCCTTGGCCTTCCTGATTAGATCCTTACATGCTCTAGTAATATTTTTATACTCCTCCCTAGACATCTGTTCAAATTTCCACTTCTTGTAGGCTTCCTTTTTGAGTTTAAGCTCACCGAAGATTTCACTGTTAAGCCAAGCTGGTCGCCTGCCATATTTGCTATTCTTTCTTCATTTCGGGATGGCTTGTTCCTGCGCCCTCAATAAGGCTTCTTTAAAATACAGCCAGCTCTCCTGGACTCCTTGCCCCCTCATATTAGCCTCCCAGGGTATCCTGCCCATCAGTTCCCTAAGGGAGTCAAAGTCTGCTTTTCTGAAGTCCAGGGTCTGTATTTTGCTACTTTCATTTCTTCCTTTTGTCAGGATCCTGAACTCAACCATCTCATGGTCACTGCTACCTAGGTTGCCACCCACTTCTACTTCCCCATATTGTGGGAAGGCACTGAAGGACTATCAGCACTCTGAGGGATTTAGCCTGCGTCCTCGCTGCAAAGTGGGTGGCTATCAGCCCGAGTGAAAACAGCATATGGGCTTGTCATAAACATACAGCTAAGGGTAGCATAAAATCCCTCTTTACCCTGTAAAGGGTTAATTCCTCTTTTACCTGTAAAGGGTTAAGAAGCTCAGATAACATGGGTGGCACCTGACCAAAAGGACCAATAAGGGGAGAAGATACTTTCAAATCTGTGGGGGAAGGTTTTTTGTCTGTGTCTCCCGGAGTCAACAAGGAAACAGGGCAGGGAAAATACATCTCCCTAAGCCATATCTGAACTAAGCATCTAGTCTTGCAAAAATAGTAAGTAATAGCAAAGAAATGCGTTAGATTACCTTTTGTTTTAGCTTGTGAATTTTCCCTGTGCTAAGAGGGAGGTTTATCCCTGTTTTTGTAACTTTAAAGTTTTGCCTAGAGGGGAAATCCTCTGTGTTTTTGAGTCTTTTGTTATTCTGTAAAGTACTTACCATCCTGATTTTACAGAGGTGATTCTTTTACCTTTTCTTTAATTAAAATTCTTCTTTTAAGAATCCGATTGATGTTTCATTGTTCTTAAGATCCAAGGGTTTGGGTCTGTGTTCACCTGTGCCAATTGGTGAGGATATTATTCTCACGCCTTCCCCAGGAAAGGGGGGTGCAGGGCTTGGGGGAATATTTTGGGGGGAATAGGACTCCAAGTGGTCCTTTCCCTGATTCTTTGTCTAAATCACTTGGTGGTGGCAGCATACTGTTCAAGGCAAGGTGGAATTTGTGCCTTGGGAAAGTTTTTACCTAAGCTGGTAAAAATAAGCTTAGGGGGTCTTTCATGCGGGTCCCCACATCTGTACCCCAGAGTTCAGAGCGGGGAAGGAACCCTGACAGGGCTCTAACAAATAACCCGGCCAGGTTGGCTAGTCTGGGCTGAAAGCACCACAAAACGGGTGACAGGTTTGTGTGGGTGGAAGGGAGCAGAGTTAGGGGCTGTACGAACCAACCCTGTAGTGCAGACAGTGTTTGCAGTGTCTCCTATTTATTAGTGCCTTGAGCATGCATGCTGCTGTACAGACACTGAGGAGCTGATGATTTATACGTTATTTGTTGTTGTTGTTATTATTAATTATTATTATTATTATTGTAACACCCAGGGCCCCCAATGCAAGGTGCTCTACAAGCAAGGAACAAAAAGACAGACCCTGTCCCAAAAAGCTGACAAGTTAAGTATGTCTAAGGCTATGTCTATGGTAGCACTTTTGTCAGTAAAACTTATGTCGCTCAGGGGTGTGAAAAAACACACCCCTGACTGACCTAAGTTTCATCAACAGAAGCACTGGTGTGAACAGCACTATGTTGGTGGGAGACGCTCTCCTGCCCATAGAGCTACTGCCGCTTGTTGGGGGTGATTTAATTACGCCAGTGGGAGAATTCTCTCCCGCCAGCATAGAGCGGCTACACGGGAGACTTTACAGCAGAGCAGCTGCCAGTGGTACAGCTGTGCCATTGTAAGGTCTCTAGTGTAGACATAGCCTAAGAAACAACACGTGGCTACAGCTAGACAAGCAGATGGAGGAGCAGAAGGACACAATCCTGGTCTAGTAGAACATAGCCACACACTCATCTTTACATTTGTTTTCACATTGCTGCAGGTCCCCTTGAATATCAGTGTATGTGTCTTCCCCAGCTGTGCGGTACAGATCTGATCTCGTCTGCATGCAGTGTACTTTGCAGTGCTGAGTCTGACTCACAAGGCACAGTAACCCAATTATAAGGTTCTCTTGGCTTCTATAGCCACTGAACCTTGTTATAAACATCCTCCCTCCTTTGATGACACTACCCTCCGCAGGCCAGGAGGATTCCTGCCTCACCCCAGGGATCAGGCTCCCATATAGACGGAGACATTTACAGTATTAGCACACAGAGAACAGGCAATGGGAAAGAAGCATTTTTGCCTTCTGTGAATTTGGATTTGATCTGTTGGTGGTGGATGTTGGGAGAAGCCCCACGACTTCTTGATATTCACATAGAACATCATGAGTTAGCTGGGCTTCTGGCAGAGTTGGGGCGGAGAATTGGGCCCTTTATATGTGATGCTGGCAGACCAGGTGCCAGCTCATGCCAAGGTCCCCCTGTCTCAGTCGGACACTGACAAATACTGAGCTGGAATCAGTCTGGCTCACCTGAGTGTTGGTATGGTTAAACAGGGGCTAGAATGATAAGAATGTGTTTAGTATTTAGACTTTATGGACTGCTGGTGAATGACTGCATGCATTCATTTCACTTCTAGCATCTGTATCCTGTGTTATAAGGTAATATTTGAGTGTTTGCACTGTAAGCCTCTGTGACTGTGTAAATCACCAGACAGGAGAGAGACACTAATGAGTGTAAAGTGCTGGTCTCCAACAGAAGGTGTTACGTCTTGGCAGAGAACAAAGGCCCATCGACATCAGACAGACTAGAGTGGAGCATTAAAGAGGACAAAAGACTTTGTTCTTTACTCTCCCTCCAACCATGAAGATGAGTCTTGCAAGTAAATTCCTCTTACCAGCTGAGTTTGCAGCTCAAAGCAGAAGTGAGTAAGGGCATAGGCTACATGTAACAGTTGAGAGTGGGGGCCACAATTTAAAGTTTTTTGGGGAAGAGCATGTGACCACCCCACGTGTTGACTCAGGGTGCAGGAACCTTTCAGCCCCACCTCCCTGGGCCAGAGCAGCCAATCCTGCCGGATCCTAGGGAGCTGGGGCCTCAGGAGCAGGGAGCACATGCCTCTGGGCCAGCCCCAGGCCTGGGTGGAGGGGACTCACAGCAACAAAGCTTCTCCCCGGAGCTCCCGTACCCTCGGGGACATCTCAGCAGGGGGAGGGGTGTGGGCAATGCCCCTAACTGAAGCTGAGCAGAGGGAACCTGCTCCCGGTGCCTTCCCCAGTGACCTCACCCCCTGCACCCAGCCCAGGGCTGCCATGCTCTCCCCGCCAAGGTTACCTGCCACTTGGGCTGCTGCCGCCTCCCCAGCTGGGCTCTTTCAGGCAGCTGCACAGAGGCAGCAATCCGGAGCGGCCACCCTCACCCTGCAGGAGAAGCAGCTCTGTCCCGCCCTCTCCGCTCCCTGCCTGGGTGCAGCTGCCAGGGAGAGGAGCCAAGTGAGCTGGACACATGCCGGGAGGGGGGCAGTGTGAGAAGCACAGAGCCTCCCTTCCCCCCAGCAGGCTGAGCATAACAAGCCCTGCAAAGGCAGCTCAGCGCTTGTAGAAATCTGGGTGGGGGTGGGGGGCCTACATGCCCCTGCATGCCCCCCCGCATTGCCTTTGGGTAAGGGAATAAATCCCCCTAACAAGGAGGAACTGTATCTTTATGCTGCTTGGACTCTAGGGGACAAGAATTACTAGGCATAAGCAAAAGATCCAAAGTGGATCAGCCCTAAAGGACATATAAGGCTTGGTTATTATAGAAGTGTCTGTTACTTTTTGAAACTTCAGACTGGAACTCATTTGTGTGTGTGCCTGCTTTAACCTTGTAAATAACTCTATTTCCTTTTCCTAGTTAATAAATCTGTAGATAGTTTATTAAAGGACTGGCTACAAGTGTTGTCTTTGGTGTGAGATCTGAAGTGCAATTGACCAGGGTAAGTGACTGGTGCTTTGGGACTGGGAGTAACCTGAATATTAGAACATAAGAATGGCCATACTGGGTCAGACCAAAGGTCCATCTAGCCCAGTAGCCTGTCTACCGACAGTGGCCAATGCCAGGTGCACCAGCGGGAATGAACAGAACAGGTAATCATCAATTGATCCACGCCCTGTTGCTCATTCCCAGCTTAGGGCAAACAGAGGCTACGGACACCATCCCTGCCCATCCTGGCTAATAGCCATTGATGAACCTATCCTCCATCAAATTATCTAGTTCTTTTTTGAACCCTGTTATAGTCTTGGCCTTCACAAGCAAAGAGTCCTCTGGCAAAGAGTTCCACAGATTGATTGTGCGTTGTGTGAAGAAATACTTCCTTTTGTTTGTTTTAAACCTGTTGCCAATTAATTTCATTTGGTGACCCCTAGTTTTTGTGTTATGAGGAGTAAATAACACTTCCTTATTTACTTTCTCCCACCAGACATGATCTGATAGACCTCAATTATATCCCCCCTTAGTCGTCTCTTTTCCAAGCTGAAAAGTCCCAGTCTTATTAATCTCTCCTCATACTGAAGCCGTTCCATACCCCTAATCATTTTGTTGCCCTTTTCTGAACCTTTTCCAATTCCAATATATCTTTTTTGAGATGGGGCGACCACATCTGCACACAGTATTCAAGATATGGGCGTACCATGGATTTATATAGAGGCAATATGATATTTTCTGTCTTATTATCTATCCCTTTCTTAATGATGCCCAACATTCTGTTCGCTTTTTTGACTGCCGCTGCACATTGAGTGGATATTTTACTTTGCATTTATCAACACTGAATTTCATCTGCCATTTTGTTGCCCAGTCACCTAGTTTTGAGAGATCCTTTTGTAGCTCTTCGCAGTCTGCCTGGGACTTAACTATCTTGAGTAGTTTTGTATCATCTGCAAATTTTGCCTCCTCACTGTTTACCCCTTTTTCCAGATCATTTATAAATATGTTGAATAGGACTACTCCCAGTAGAGACCCCTGGGGGAATCAATATTTACCTCTCTCCATTCTGAAAACTGACCATTTATTCCTACCCTTTGTTTTCTATCTTTTAACCAGTTACCAATCAATGAGAGGGCCTTCCCTCTTATCCTTATTGCTCTGATCCTGGGTATAAGGGACCTTATACCACCTGGGTGGCTAGACAGATCGGAGTACCCAAGAGAACTGTCTGTCACTCTATGTTAAGGCTGCTATAGTGCCTGAGGAGTTTACACATGATAATTGGTTGGTGAAATTTAAGCACAGAACTCAGCACCAATTTGGGGTTTGTGCCCTGGTTCTTAACAGTCTGCCTTGAGGCTGGCACTCGTGGTCTTAAGTCGCTGCAGGACAGCTTGACACTCCTGACTCCTTGAGATTCATGGAGAACAGTGTGAGTTAGCAGGGCTATTGGCAGAGTTGGGGCAGGAGAATTGGGCCTGTTATAAATCATCTTTTTTAAATTATTGCTTGAAGATTTATGTGCAGTGCTAATGAAAACAAGGGGCTGATCACACTAGCTGGAGACAGGCATAATGCAGGCAAGCACTCTGCTAGCTGCTCCCACACACTACTCTGCCAATGATTCTCCACCCAGAGGTGGAATGCCCCTCCTGATTCCAGGCGTAGGTCTCCACATGGCTTGGCTAATACACCTCAGTGCTAATGAGTGACAGGGAATATGTGCTTGACTTCTGTGCTAGACTAACACAAGGGATCAGACAGTTTCATCAGCCTCACCCATAGGGGACACACAGCCCTCAGGCCAGTGATGATAATCCAGGGGTACTGAATGGGTCTAACTGCCCAGACAATGTGTCCCCCCCCTCCCGGGGGGGGGGGGCATTCTCCTAGATCGGGCCTGCTTTGTTTCAGGCATCAGGAAACTTCACACCTGGGATATGAATAGGGTGACCATATGTCCTGTTTTGGCTGGGATGGTTTACCTCTGTCCTGGACATCATAATTTTTGGGGGGATTTGTCCCATTTGCTCTTGCAACTGATGACTTGTGGTGGCAGCGCCACTGCCAGCAGCAGTGCAGAAGTAAGGGTGGCAATACGGCAGTGCAGAAGCAAGGGGGGGCATGGTATTGACACCCTTACTTCTGTGTTGCTGCTGGCAGTGGCACTGACTTTTCAGAGCTGGGCAGCTGGAGAGCAGCAGCTGCTGGCCAGGAACCCAGAGGTGCCAGAGCTATGAACTGCCAAGCCTAGAGGTGCTGGGGCTCAGCCCTGGCAAGCCCCAGCAAAAATTAAGGACTGCCCACATGGTGGGGCTCGGGTGAGCGGTGACACCAGGTGGCTCATATTCTCTCAATGCAGAGAGGTGAGGAGAGGGCAGGGGAGGAGGGAAATAGGAGCAGAGTGGGTCAGAGAGAAGGACAGAGAGGAGGGGATGAGATAAAATAGGAGGGAGAAGGATGGGGGCAGAAGGATCTATATCTACTCCCAGTGTCCTGTTTTCAGTTTAGGGAATTATCGTCCACTCTAGGTACAAAACAAAGAACTATTAAGCAACACTGTAACTGAGCCCAGACAGGCGTAGGGAAGTGTGTGTGTGGGGGGCTTTCTTAACTGACACCCAGATGTGGGGAGACAGACTGACACCCAGATGGATCTGGGCTCTGCTAGGAGAAGGTGAGTTGGTTCTGTTCTGGTCCTATGATTGAAGAGGGAAGCCAATCGAGCTTGGAGTGAAGCACAAGGCTAGATGAAACTAAATGTGCATGTAGGCTGGTTGCTATTCAATGCTTTGCTCCCGCTGCTAAATCACACACTTTGTTGTGAGAAGGCTGTTGTAATGCAAGCGCCCAAGTCCCAGTCGGCCCTGCAGCGGGATAAGCCACTGGTCCCACTCACAAGGTGGTGCAGCTGCTTCCTGGTCTCAGAGTGGGAGAATCACGAGATCACACCCTAGACAGGTAAGGGCAAGAAGCCAAACACCTGAGGTGATGCCCTCAGAGAGAGCAGAAAGGGGGCAGAAGTGCAGCTAGCCCCATAACCATGACAGTACCGCTGAATTACTATTGAGTATGTGTATTATCAGTCCAACTGAGATCCATCCCCACTGTGCGTACACATCGGGAGAGAGTCTCTGCCCTGCACATCTGTCAGTCTCAATAGACAAGACAGAACAGAAGGAGTCTCATTCCCATTGTACCGGTGAGGAGCTGAGGCCCAGAGAGATAATGTGATTTGCCAAAGGTCAAACAGGGAGTCCATGGCAGAGCTGGGAATTGAACCCAAGTCTGCTGGCTCCTTGTCCAGAGCCTCAAGTACAAGCTTGTCCCTTGGGCAGTCTGGGCTTTCCCTGAGCTGTTAGTGATTGCCTGTCAATTCAATAACACTGAGTTCCTGTAGAAAAGACTCCACCCCTTGCAGGACAGCTGGACCATGAAGGCTCCAGGGAGGCAGATAGACCCAGAGGCTAGAACAGCGGGATTGGATGCTTCGCTCCCATAGTCTCCTCTGAAGATCCCAACCGGAGCGTGCTGGCCACGTCCCACTGTAAGGTAATCTGCATATGAGACTAGTAGCTCTGCAGCAGCAGCCAAGGAGCTGTGACCCAAAGAGCGAATAGAAAAAAGGTCTCCAGCACCTCCCTTCCTGACACCTTCTCTCCCTTGGCAACATCCCCACCAGCTCCAGCGACAGCCACCAGCAGAGCCTAGCACAATGGGGAAGGTCATGGGTCTGTTTGAGTAGCTGTTCAGAGGGGACGTCTTGAGGCCAGGCCGGCGGCTCTATTTTTAACACGCCAGGTTTGTGGAGGAAAGTAATAGGAATTATTTGGAGTTACAATTATTTCTGATCTTCTTGGTGGGAACCTTTGTCTAGCGAAGAATGTCACAGCGCGCTGAGAGCAGGGAGCACAGCACAGAGCGTCTTCTCCTGGGGAGGGCCAGGATAGCTCTGCACATGGCCAGCTGGACCTTCGGGCACCAGAGGGTGGCCAACAGCCTGTGAAAACTGGGCTATTGTCCCTCCCGCTTCGGCATGCCAGAGGAGACATCAGTGGGCCATGTTTGGAAGCAGCAATCCCCAACCTTTGCACATTACTATGTGGTTCCTGGAAGTCCCCAAAACTCTTCCCTTTGCGATTGGGGGGGGGGGGGAGTGAGAGAGAGAGGCCTTTGCTGCTGTGGAACATGGCTAGATGCTTTCCAACACAGCTGCTCTTCCTTTCCATCTCTTACCCCCACACTCCCCTCCTTGATTTGGGAACACCAGATGGAGATCTGGTTCAGAGACTCTCACTTGTATGGAAAATGCAGGTTTGAGCTCTGTCGCAGATCCACAGCTGTCCCTCTCCTTCCCTGAGCCTGTTCCTGGGGGACAATGGAAGGTGTGTAGCCCCCAGGAACAGCCTGGCCTGGTTTAGTCCCAGCACACCGAATAAACCAGTGCCTGGCAACGGGAGGAGTGTGTGGCCAGATGAGCACACGACACATATTAGTGACCTGGGGCTTTGGGGCAACATGGGGCCCCTATGGAGCGTGGGAACCAGAGCTATGGAATCTGTGATGAACCCACTACAGGACCCTTTTCTGTGTCTGCCCACTGCTGAAATGCCCACTCCACTCAGCTGCAGCAAAGAGAGACAGAGGCATGGAGAGCAGGTCCCAGGAACACCCTGGGTATGCCTCTCTCTCCTCCCTGAGTGGTCTTGGGGAGCATTCTGCCCAGCAGGGGGCCTGCCCCTGCAGTTAACAGTGGGGAGGAGACAGCTCTGACGGTGGGGTAATTGCATAAAGGGCCTCTTGAAAAGGAGAGCTCCCAGAGGGTGAGTTTCCCTGATCTACCTCCAATGTTCTCAAAGCCTAGGCCCTGCCGAGGAAATGCCAGGCTGTGGGAGTTAGGAGAACCAATTGCCAGAGTGAATTAAGTGGCTCAACAAGCCCCAAAGGGCACTGAGAGCTCCTAAACAGCAAGTATGTAACCCCATTTTTTGAGGACCCAAGATGCTACTAGTTGGAGAACAGCTTGAGGCAGAGTTACTGGGTGAAGTTCTCTGGCCTGTGCTATGCAGGAGCTAGGACGAGCTGACCACAATGGTCCCTTCTGGCCTAAAGTTCTACCATTCTGTGAATGTCAGTGCTGAGGTCTTGGATAAAAGGCCACTCCTGCTGATTGTCTTATTCTGATTGCACTTCCAGAACAGCAGTAGCCACTAAAAGCCCCAAAAATCACTCCCTGATCTATCCAAGAGTTTTCCCCATCTTCATCAGTAGCTATACTTGCTGCCTCCGCAGGGCGGAGTGACTGCCTCTATGACTCTCAGGGTTACAGAATACCTTTCTGCCAGGATAAGTGAGATGATACATTTCCTTGCAGAGCTAGAAAAACTAGTCTCAGGAAATCAGGCCAAGTGCACAGATTTTTGTCCCAAGTTTTTCCTCCCCTGTGCCAGCTGCAGCTAGAGTTACTGTGTCAATCCAGTCTGAGAGCCGGGTGCCTACATCCATGGACATAAACTGACTGATCACACTGCTCTACAGCCAAAATGCTTCTGAAATAAATGTAGTCAAACGTTACTAATTCTGGGTCACTGAGAACGAAAATGATGCTTAAAATTGTTGATTGGCTCTAGTTTTCAAGATATGCTATTGGGTCAGTATATACGACCCTTGACTTGGGAATGGCGGAGGATAAGTGAGTTATAAAGGGAAGGGATCTCAATTTAAACCAGAAATGACTAAAATACATCTTTGACTGGATCTATGAATAAATCTATGACTGGGTTTGGACAGTACTTGCTTTTTAGGCAAAACAATGAATGATGCAATCTGAAGCTGGTATTGCGTCATACAGGATATGAATTGCATCATGTTATTCCTAGAAGTCATGGATAATGCAATCATAACGAAGCTTACATCACTCTGCTGAACAAATTGCCCTATATCAGCTCTAGAAAACATACAGTGTCGTGCTCTCTTATTTGTCAGTGTTTGATTTTGCAAAGGGACACATTTCTGTTTAGCCAAAGTGAGCAGAGATGCCTCGTACTTGTGTGAACAGTGCAGATAACTTCTGCTATGTTTGTGGTGAAGTGACTTTTGCATCACAAAAGCGCAGTATAACCACTATGGTTAAGAAAGCCTATCACCTTTATTTTGGCTGCAAAATTGGAGATCAGGACAAGAGGTGGGCCCCACACATATGCTGCAACACTTGTGCAACAAATCTTCGCCAGTGGTTGAACAGGAAAAGGAAATCTATGCCTTTTGCAGTGCCAATGATTTGGAGAGAGCCAACAGATCATACCAGCAATTGTTACTTCTGCATGGTGCCTCCAGTTGGGAAAGGTGTGTCAAAGAAGAAAAAGTGGACTGTGCATTATCCAAACATTCCATCAGCTATACGCCCAGTACCCCACGGAGAAGGACTGCCGGTTCCTGATGCACCAGAATCATTCTCACTTGAGTCAGACGAGGAAGAGGAAGAGGATGAAACTTCTGGTCCTGAACCATCAATGTCACAGGACCCACATTTTCTCCCATCCTCCTCCTCTGAACCACACCTCATAACACAAGGTGAACTGAATGACCTTGTCAGGGATTTGGAACTACCCAAGAGTAAGGCAGAGCTGTTGGGCTCCAGACTACAGCAGTGGAATCTCCTGGCAGGTGATGTTAGGGTTTCCATGTTCCGTGACCGTCAAAAGGATCTTGTCCCATTCTTCTTCATGGAAGGTGATCTTGTAGCCTGCAACAACATCGATGGTGTGATGGCAGCCCTCAACATCGTTCACGATCCAGATGAGTGGAGACTGTTCATTGATTCATCGAAGACGAGTCTTAAAGCTGTTTTACTGCATAATGGCAATGTTTTGCCATCAATTCCAGTTGGTCATGCAGTCCATATGAAGGAAACCTATGACAACATGAAACAACTTTTGAGGTGCATAAACTATGACCAACATCAGTGGCAGCTTTGTGGCGATTTGAAGGTTGTTGCTCTCTTGCTTGGTCTGCAGGCTGGATACACAAAGTACTGCTGTTTTCTCTGCGAATGGGATAGTCGTGCAAGAGATTCCCACTACATCAAGAAAGATTGGCCACTCCGACAGTCATTGGAGCCTGGGAGGAAAAGTGTTCAGCATCCACCACTTGTTGAATCAAGGAAGATTTTGTTACCACCCTTACACATCAAGCTGGGTCTGATGAAGAACTTTGTCAAGGCCATTGACAAAACACAAGCAGCTTTCAAGTACCTCCGTGGAAAATTTCCAAGGTTAAGTGAAGCTAAGATAAAGGAAGGTGTCTTTGTTGGTCCTCAGATTCGTGAACTTCTTCGAGATGATGCATTTGACCATGCACTGCGTGGCAAGGAAAAGACGGCATGGAAAGCCTTCCAGTTAGTGGCAATAAATTTTCTCGGAAACAACAAGGCACACAACTACAGGTTGTTGGTGGAAAACCTCCTCAAGGCATACAAAAGCCTTGGTTGCAACATGTCACTAAAGATACATTTTTTGCACTCTCATCTAGATTTTTTTCCACCGAACTGCGGAGCAGTGAGCGACGAGCACGGCGAGCGATTTCACCAGGACATTGCAACAATGGAGAAACGCTATCAGGGCAAATGGAGCCCATCAATGCTTGCAGACTATTGCTGGACAGTGACAAGAGATGCTCCATTTAATGAATACAAGAGACAAGCCAAGAAGCGCCGAGTAGACACTGAATAGGACTAAACTATGTACATAATAGTTTTTTGCCTTTTGTTTCATAATAAATTTTATTTATATAACCCTTTTGCTGATTTTTAAAGTGTTACATAAACAGGACAGGTGAAATATTATCATGTAAAGCAACCATAAACACATGAAAAGACCTAGGTTTACAATTTATGATTAAAACTCTACTATCTACACAATATACATAGACATAAAATGTAAAAACTTAAATATCTTAGAAACAGTAGCCAATCAGTTGTTTTAATTGTCATATTTGAATTCAGCACATCAAAATACATAATAAATATCACATTTTATCTCTGAAGCAGACGACTTCTCAAAAATTGTAGACCAGTGTTCATGCACTGAAAGAACTGGGGAGAAATCATCCAGCCAGAGGCTCCACAGGAGGTGTGGCCAATGGGTAGTTTAAATGTAAGAGCTGGGTGTGACCTTTGGCTGTTGTGCATCAGTGTAACTCCACTGGCTTCTGATTCACGTCAGTTCACGATCTGCCCCAATGTTATGTGTACCCATGATGAATTCCACGCCTCCCTCCTATTTGTTTCTCAGTGGCTGCCCATCAGCACTCATGAAATGCCATGTAAAGATGGGGCATCCACCCCAGAAACCAGCTGGCCAGCCTGGCAGAGATTGTTCCACACCCAAAGGGATTCAGGTGGATTTAAGCCCAGCACTCACCCTCTCACTGATGGCATGGTGCTTGCTCGCCAGCTCGTCCTTCTCTGCCCGGGTGTGTGCCAGCAGGTCCTCAAGGCGTGAGAGCTCCTTCTGCAGCATACGGTTTTCTTCTTGCATATTGAATGAAGAGGTTGTTTCCCACAGAGCTGGAAGGAACAAGGAATGTGGATTAGTGGTGTGAGAAGGTCCCAACCAAGCAGGCCCCATGGAGAGCTAGCTGTGGCATCAGCCTTCGCGGCAGGAAGAATGACCTTGTGGTTAAGCTACTGAACTGGGAATCAGAAGATCTGGGGTCAATGTCCAGCTCTGCCACATAATGCATGCATGCCCTTGGGTCAGTTATTTAATCTCTCTGTGCCTCAGTTTCTCTTCTGTAAAATGGGAATAATCCTTCCTTTGTCTATTTAGATTGTAAACTCTTTGAAGCAGGAACTAGATGTACAGCACCTACCTCAGTGGGGCTCTGATCTCACCTGGGGGCCCCCTACATGCGAGAGTATATACATATTACAATGGTGATTGATACCTGCTCCCTTTTTACTGTTTGCTGTCACTCTCCTGTGTACAATGGTGCTGACAATCAGGTACAAAGTTGATCCTGTGACTCTCCCAGCCCTGCTGCAAACCACCTAAAAACACTTCCCTCGTTTTTTCCACACACTCAGAATAAACTGGCTGGTTACTCTAACCTGGGATAGTGAGAGTTGAATTCAGTTAAATTATTTAACATTTAAAGCATTTCTCTGCAGGATCCAAGGGGCAGGTTTGGATCATTTAAAAATACCCAGATTATTCCAGCTAGCTGAATGGACCCCTTAACAATCCCTCCTACCCCACCAGCCCCATTGCTTACTCAATCCATTCCCCACTGCAGTGCTGACTTCCCTGTATGCCTTCTCAGAGCTAAGACGGATGCTTCTTGGGCACCCCCATGGCCCCTCCCCTGGCCCAGAAATGCTCATGCCCATCCTGTACCTTGGGATGACTCTTCTGCCAGGCTCTCAGTGATGATCTGCCGAATCCTGGCTGGAACTGAGGTGGGCGTGGCTCGGTCCCCCTCTCCCCGCACAGTCAATGTCTTATCCTCCTTGCTGGCTTCTGGGCTCAGGACCGTGTCCTCTAGTTTCTGAAACATAGGTGGATGTTACCCTTTGGCTGGTTCCTGGTCAGGCAATCATGCACGCTGAGTAGACATTAACCAAACCAGAGTGCAGGGGGCTGGCAGAGCCCATCACACTGTCAATGGATGCTAGCATACCCTGGCTGAGAAACACGCATACCCCATCCCACACCCTCAGCCGTCCACATAGGCAGCTCTTTAGCGGGGGCTACAATTTCAGGGTGACTCCAGCCAAGCTGCCCCCTTCCATTGCAGGTCTGCCCCTTTAAGTGGGCCTTTGCCTTACACTGCCAGGAGCAGCAGCAGCAGAGGCCATGAACCTTTGCAGTTCTGGCATGGCCCAGCCACCCCGCTGGCCCAGGACAACTCTGGAGAGAAGGAGACCTCCTTTAGAAGCACTCTTTCCCCTGCAGCAATGGCCATCAGAGGCCTAAGGCTCTAATGGGTGTAACACTGGCCTGGATTCCTCTCTCCCATAGATGCACACCCTTCATTCCACCTGGGAACTGGAGGGGTCTGTGATCACTGGCCCAGCAAAGGATTTCTAGTCGAAGCAAGTCGCACGATATCAGAGCCTAAAGCTCGATTGGAGTGATGCTGCCCAGTGAAGGGGCCAAGTGCTGTGCATACAGGGGCAATGTAAAAGGGCTGGGCAGGACAGGGAAGGCAGGGGACCCCAATGCTGCACTGGCAAAAGCGCTGCTGCATGACTACCTAGTCCCTCCAGCCTGTCAGCAGTAAGGCCTACGAGATCGTTTCTGCCATCCTCATGCTGAGATCAGTGGGGCGACCTGTTTACATCGAGACGGTGCATTTCAGACACAGCCCTGGGCTGGGGGAGGGTGTAGCTGCACTGCTCCAGGGAGAGCTCTGGGAGCACCCCTATACCACTGTGGTTTGGGTCATCTGTTACAGCCTGTGATGGGGCGCCTGCCCCACACTGGGTTCTAAGGGGTTAATAGAGCCCTAGGGAGGCTGCATAAGAGGCAGCCAATTAGAGAAGGGCTGAGAGGAGTAGCCAATCAGGGCCTGGCAGGCCCATATAAGAAGAGCGGCAGGGGCGAACACCTTCAGTAGCTGCCTGGAGTTTGAGAAGGAAATATCAGGTTCCTAGCAGGCGGAAGGAGTGCCAGCACCCTGGACAGAGCAGTGCTGCTAGCAGTGACCGAGGGAGCGGGGAGCTAAAGACTGCTCCTGGGTGGCTGCAGGGATTTGCAGGCTGAGGCCCTGAGGCAAGGGCAAAAAGTGTGCTGGGGGGCCATTGGGAGGTGGCCCAGGGAAATGATCTGAGGAGTTGGAGTGGATGTAGGACGTGGCGGTCATCTACAGGGTCCCTGTGCCGGGACCCGGAGTAGTGAGTGGGCCCAGCTCCCCCCACCTCACCCTGCCAGTGAGGAAGTGGCCAGACAATTGGCTGCTGTTGCCACTGAGGGAAATGGGTGGGCAGCAGACTGCAGTTCCCCTGGAACGGGGGAGAACAGAGCATGACAGGGCCAGAGGGCTGTGTCATGAAGAGGATGCCATGGTCCTTGGAGTGACATGGGTGCTGCAGCAGAGGTGATGGCAGTGGGACACCACCACAAGAGGGCACACTGGCCGGCAGAGCTAATTCCCAGAACAGCCAGCAGGAGGCACTAGCGTGGTGAGTCTCACCCCATTACATAGCCCTTTTCAGGGTGAAGCTCGCTTCCCACCATACCTTCATCCAGCAGCACTGGCAGGCCAATGTTGGGGCAGCCCATGGTTCCACCTACTGAGCTGCTCCCCTAAAGGGAGCATCTGATGCACAACCCCCATGTGTCCCCCAGCAGCCAAGCTAAGAGCTGGTGGCTATAATGCAGCCACACCAGGGGCATCCTTGCTCCCCAGTCCAGTGTGGCAAGGGCTAATCATAGGCTAGCCCTGAGTGAGATCCTCAAGGTGAACAAGGCCAGAATCAAGCCCTGCCTGGGGAACATGTAGCTAAGGGCCATATGTTTAAAGGTGTTTAGGTGTCTAAAGTGGAAATAGGCACCTGGTGGGATATTCAAAAGTGCCTAAAGCACTTGAAGGAGACTACTAGGTGTCTGCTTCTTTAGGTGCCAAAAATGCCTTTAAAAATCTGGCCCTTATTAGCATGATAAGTGTCACACTTGACTCCACATCCCCTCAGACCTGTGAGCTCCTCCCACACACCCCTCTCTTGACAGTGTACGTGCAGGGTGTTGGGAGCCTCAGACCATGTCTACTCTACAGTGGTATAGTTACGGCACTGCAGCTGTGCTGTTGCAGCAGCGTAGCGTAGATGCTTCCTGCATCAACGGAAGGGTTTTTTCTATTGATGTAGTCAATACACCTCTCCAAGAGGCGGTAATTAAGTCAACAGAAGAAACCTTCCATTGACCTTGCTGCGTCTACATTGGGGTGTTAGGCAAACCTAACTACGGTGCTCAGGGCGCAAAATTTTTCATGGCCCTGAGCAAAGTAGCTGGGTCAATCTAATTTTTAAGCGTAGACCAGGCCTCAACCCTTTTCTTCACTGTTAACCTGAGGTAAAAAACACACCTTGGTTAACTAATGCATGTGAGCCATCCTGAGGGAAAAAGCCCAGTGAAGACCATGCCCTTTAGTTGTACCATGAGGTAAAATAGGCAAGGTCAACCCCAGATGAGGGAATCATAGAATATCAGTATTGGAAGGGACCTCAGGAGGTCATCTAGTCCAGCCCCCTGCTCAAAGCAGGACCTAATCCCAAATAAATCATCCCAGCCAGTGCTGTGTCAAGCCTGACCTTAAAAACCTCGAAGGAAGGAGCTTCCCCCACCTCCCTAGGTAACCCGTTCCAGTGCTTCACCACCCTCCTAGTGAAAAAGTTTTTTCTAATATCCAATCTAAACCACCCCCACTGCAACTTGAGACCATTACTCCTTGTTCTGTCATCTGGGACCACTGAGAACAGTCTAGCTCCATCCTCTTTGGAACCCCCTTTCAGGAAGTTGAAAGCAGCTATCAAATCCCCCCTCATTCTTCTCTTCTGCAGACTAAACAATCCCAGTTCCCTCAGCCTCTCCTCATAACTCATGTGCTCCAGTCCTCTTGTCATTTTTGTTGCCCTGTGCTAGACTCTTTCCAATTTTTCCACATCCTTCTTGTAGTGTGGGGCCCAAAACTGGACACAGTACTCCAGGTGAGGCCTCACCAATGTCGAATAGAGGGGAACGATCACGTCCCTTGATCTGCTGGCAATGCCCCATCTTATACAACCCAAACTGTCGTTAGCCTTCTTGGCAACAAGGGCACACTGTTGACTCATATCCAGCTTCTCGTCCACCGTAACCCCTAGGTCCTTTTCTGCAGAGCTGCTGCCTGGCCACTCGGTCCCTAGTCTGTAACAGTGAATGGGATTCTTCCGTCCTAAGTGCAGGACTCTGCACTTGTCCTTGTTGAACCTCATCAGGTTTCTTTTGGCCCAATCTCTAATTTGTCTAGGTCCCTCTGTATCCTATCCCTACCCTCCAGCGTATCTACCACTCCTCCCAGTTTAGTGTCATCTGCAAATTTGCTGAGAGTGCAGTCCACGCCATCCTCCAGATCATTAATGAAGATATTGAACAAAACCGGCCCCAGGACCGACCCTTGGGGCACTCCGCTTGAAACCGGCTGCCAACTAGACATGGAGCCGTTGATCACTACCCGTTGAGCCCGACGATCTAGCCGGCTTTCTATCCACCTTATAGTCCATTCATCCAGCCCATACTTCTTTAACTTGCCGGCAAGAATACTGTGGGAGACCGGATCAAAAGCTTTGCTAAAGTCAAGGAATAACATGTCCACTGCTTTTCCCTCATCCACAGACCCAGTTATCTCCTCATAGAAGGCAATTAGGTTAGTCAGGCATGACTTGCCCTTGGTGAATCCATGCTGACTGTTCCTGATCACTTTCCTCTCCTCTAAGTGCTTCAGAATTGATTCCTTCAGGACCTGCTCCAGGATTTTTCTGGGGACTGACGTGAGGCTGACTGGCCTGTAGTTCCCCGGATCCTCCTCCTTCCCTTTTTTAAAGATGGGCACTACATTAGCCTTTTTCCAGTCATCTGGGACCTCCCCCGATCGCCATGAGTTTTCAAAGATAATGGCCACGGGCTCTGCAATCACATCCGCCAACTCCTTTATCACCCTCGGATGCAGCGCATCCGGCCCCATGGACTTGTGCTCGTCCAGTTTTTCTAAATAGTCCCGAACCGCTTCTTTCTCCACAGAGGGCTGGTCTCCTTCTCCCCATACTGTGCTGCCCAGTGCAGCAGTCTGGGAGCTGACCTTGTTCGTGGAGACAGAGGCAAAAAAATCATTGAATACATTAGCTTTTTCCACATCCTCGGTCACTAGGTCGCCTCCCTCATTCAGGAAGGGGCCCACACTTTCTTTGACTTTCTTCTTGTTGCTAACATACCTGAAGAAACCCTTCTTGTTACTCTTAACATCTCTTGCTAGCTGCACCTCCAAGTGTGATTTGGCCTTCCTGATTTCACTCCTGCATGCCTGAGCAATATTTTTATACTCCTCCCTGGTCATTTGTCCAATCTTCCACTTCTTGTAAGCTTCTTTTTTGCGTTTACGATCAGCAAGGATTTCACTGTTTAGCCAAGCTGGTCGCCTGCCATATTTACTCTTCTTTCTACACATCGGGATGTTTTTTTCCTGCAACCTCAATAAGGAGTGAGTTACCTCATGGTAAAACTGAAAGGCCTGGTTTTCACTGTGTTTTCCCTTAGGCTAGCTCCCACCATTAGTTACCCGGAGGTAAAAAAATACTAGAGCTGGTGGGGAATCTTCCAACAAAAACTTTTTTGCGGGGGGCTGTGTGTGTTAATAAAATGATGATTAATCAAAACCAAAACTTTTGGCAGGAAAGGGTCAGTTTCAACAAATTTTTCTGCTCAAAAGGGGTTTTTTTGGTGGTGGGGGGAGGTTTTGGAATTGTTAAAATAGTTTGTGACATGTTCAAAATGGAAAATTCCAGTTTTCCTGTTCAAAATGCATTTTTGTTTCAAAATTTAAGGTAATTATAGTAAAAAAAAAATAATTAAAAAATGTCAAAAATCGAAATGAAACATTTCTAATTAAAGCAAAATATTTTGACTGAGCCAAACCAACTTTTAACAGATTTTCAATTCACAACATTTTTCAAGACTTCTATTTTTTTGTACTGATTTGGGATGGGAAATTATTTTGATATCTTGACATTTTTGCAGGGCAGAAAACCCCCGCCTGGGTTGAACTTGCCTGGTTTACTCCACAGTAAAACTACAATGCCTGGTCTTCACTGTGGTTTTTTTTTTTTTTTTTTTTTTTTGTTTTTTTTACTTTTTGGCGGGGCAGAAACCCCCCGCCTGGGGTTTGACCTGCCTTGTTTTCTTCCAAATTAAAATTCAATGGCTTGTCTTTCCTTTTTTTTTTTTTTTTTTTTTTTTTTTTTTAACCTCAGGACAGCTCAAGCACCTTAGTTACCCTGAGGTAAAATAAACCTTTTGGAGCAGTGAAGACTAGGCCTCAGAGCCGCTGAGCACAGAGAACTATGTATTGTTCAAGACCACAATCTGCCTCTACCGGTGGTGGTGGTGCTGGACCATCATGGGAAGACTTGCAGAATTAAGGCCTATATATTAAACATGGGAAATTTGGACAGTTTTATAAACATTAAAGGGTAGTTAACGTTGTGCCTCTGCTCGGATTCTTTCTCTCAGCAAAGCCAGACAGGCTGTCAGAGTCTCAGGCTCCTGAGGAAATTCGTGAGGCATTCCCATTTCCAATTCAAGAGATGCTATAGCATTGAAGAATTGGGAAGTCCACCCTTCCCATGACATACCATTTATTTCCAGACTTGGTGGGAAACACGGACCAATTGCTAAGGAGGAGTACAAAGGAACAGCACAAGCATGGGGAGAAAATCAGAAAGACTTAGGCACAAAGTGAGTTACACCTCCAAGGGACATGAAAGGCAATGGGGAGAGGTTCATTAAATACATTAGGAGCAAGAGAAAGATGAAGGAAAATGTAAGTCCTCTACTTAGCGGGAAAGAAGAGCTAATAACTGATGACTTCAAGAAAGTGGAGGTGTTTAATGCCTATTTTGCTTCAGTCTTCCTAAAAAGATTAATGGCGACCAGATTCTCAGCACAATTAATATTAACGACAAGGGGGAAGGAATGTAAGCCAAAATAGGGAGAGAACAGGTTACAGAATATTTAGATAAGCTAGATGTATTAAAGTCAGCAGGGCCTAATGAAATTCATCCTAGGGTACTGAAGGAGCTAACTGAAACAATTTTGGAACCATTAGCAATTATCTTTGAAAACTCATGGAGGATGGGTGAGGTCACAGAGGACTGAAGAAGGGCCAACATAATACCTATAATTTCAATACATGGAAAGATACTGGAACAAATTATTAAACAATCCATTTGGAAGCACCCAGAGGATAATAGTTATAAGGAATAGCCAGAATGGATTTGTCAAAAACAAATCATGCCAAACCAACCTAATTTCCTTCTTTGATAGTATTACTGACCGGATGGATGGATGGAAGGTGTAAACATAATATATCTTGATTTTAATAAGGCTTTTGACACAGTCCTACATGATATTCTCATAAGCAAACTAGGGAAATGGGGTCTAGATTAAATTACTATAAAGTGGGTGCACAACTGGCTGAAAGACTGTACCCAAAGAGCAGTTATCAATGGTTTGCTGTCAAACTGGGAGGACGTATTCAAAGGGATCCCACAGGGGACAGTTCTTGGTCCAGTACAATTCAACATTTTCATTAATGACTTGGATAATGGAGTAGACAGTAACCTTATAAAATCTGCAGAAGACACCAAGATGGGAGGGGTTGCAAGCACTTTGGAGGACAGAATTAGAATTCAAAACAACCTTGACAAATTGGAGAATTGGTCTGAATTTTGACAAGATGAAATAAAATAAAGATAAGTGGCAAAGTACTACACTTAGTAAGGAAAAATCTAATGCACAATTACAAAATGGCGAACTAATCGGCTAGGTGGTAGTACTGCTGAGAAAGCTCTGTGTTGGTTATCGTGGATCACAAATCAAAAATGACTCAATGTGATGCAGTCACAAAAAAGGCTAATATCATTCTGGGGTATGTTAAAAGGAGTGTTGCATGGGAGGTAATTGTCACACTCTACTTGGCACTGGTGAGATTGCAGATGGAGTACTGTGTCCAGCTGTGAGCCCCACACCTTAGGAAAGATGAGGACAAACTAGAGAGAGTCCAGAGGAGAGCATCAAATTATAAAAGCTTCAGAAAACCTGACCTATGAGGAAAGGTTAAATCAGGGATTGGCAACCTTTGGCACGTGGCTCGCCAGGGTAAGCACCCTGGTGGGCCGGGCCTATTTGTTTACCTACCGCGTCCACAGGTTTGGCCGATTGCGGCTCCCACTGGCCAATGGGGGCCAATGGGGGCGTCGGGAAGCGGCGGGGGCCAAGGGATGTGCTGGACGCCGCTTCCTGCCGCCCCCATTGGCCTGGAGCGGCGAACCGTGGCCAGTGGGAGCCGCGATCGGCCGAACATGTGGACGCGGCAGGTAAACAAACCGGCCCGGCCCACCAGGGTGCTTACCCTGGCGAGTCGCATGGCAAAGTTTGCCGATCCCTGGGTTAAATAAACAGGCCATGTTTAGTCTTGAGAAAAGAAGACTAAGGGGGGGAACTGATAACAATCTTCAAGCATATGAAGGGCTTTTACAAAGAGGATTGTGATCAACTATTCTCTATACCCAATTAAGGCAGGACCAGAAGTAATGGGCTTAATCTGCAGCAAGGGAGATTTAGGTTAGATACCAGGAAAAACTTTCTAACTATAGAGGTGGTTATGCTCTGGAACATGCTTCCAAGGGAGGTTGTGGAATTCTCATCACTGGAGATATTTAAGAAAGCCTGGGCTACACTAGCGAGGGGGTTCGAACTAAGATATGCAACTTCAGCTACGCAAAGTCAAAGTATCTTAGTTCGACTTACCTGGCTGTCCTCACGGCGGCAAGTTGACCACCGCGGCTCCCCAGTCGACTCCGCTTACTCCTCCTGCCGAGGTGGAGTACGGGCGTCGATTTGGGGATTGATTTATCACGTCTAGACGAGACACGATAAATCGATCCCCGATACATCGAACACTACCCGCCGATCCGGCAGGTAGTATAGACGTACCCTTGGTCTGGGTTTACATGGTCCTGCCTCAGCGCAGCGGGCTGGACTTGATGACTTCTCAAGGTCTTTCCAGCCCTACATTTCTATGATTCTATTACAGACTGGAACGTACAATGATCACTGGTCCATGGAGCAGCAGAACTATTCTGACCCAGGCCTAGGACTTAGCATAGCGAGTCACAGACCTCGGGCCAGTATAATATTTTTAGCCTTATAATTCATACCATGAGAGCAGGTAGGGGAGTGGGAAGGTGAGAAGGAAGAGGACAGATGAGTGAGAAGACTCCTTGGGCTGATGTCAGCAGAGCACTCTGCTTAGAGTAATGGGTGTGATTATAAAGGACAATCAATTATAGCAGAGTCACCAAAGAGATTTCCCAACCAGCCGTGTTTGATTCAATGCATATTTCAGGCAGAAAGCTCAGTTATTCTGGACACGTTCTGCTGATTTACAGTGCTCCGCAAGCAGAAGGAGGGCAAAATACATTGCAGGTACACAGACACAAGCACCACAAAGTTTGCTCCTTACAAAATACCTCTCCAGAAGTTGTAAATCTCTTCCTTCCATTGCAACAGGCAAGAATTGTATGTTTGTAATGGGAAACTGACAGTAACAATCCTCTGGTTTGTGTTGAGCTCAAGAAACAGGTGCCAAGGCCACATTCTACTCAGTTACGCTGGTGTAAAACCAGAGCGACTCTGCTGGAGTCAACTCAGGATTTACACTCAAGTTTCCAAGAGCAGAATCTTGTGCTTTAAAGATATCTCCCTACTGTCTTCCACCGCCTTAAAAACTGTACCAGCAGATGTGACCACAGAGGGAATTTTATAGTTACAGGGTATTATAAAACAACCAGTACTGCTCCAGTGACACTCCCGGGCCTGCACGCAGCCCAGGGAGAAGGGAAGGCCTTGTATTAATCTACAAGGCTGAGCTAAAAATAACTGTCACAACCAGAAGCCTTTTCAGGGCTGGCGTGGCAGGGAAAGGAGGCCTCCAATGAGGCCCCCATCAAGCCCCAGAATTGCTAAGTAGACCTCTGTGCTGCTAAAGGCTACTAACCCAGCAGCAATGGACGGGGCATGCTCCTGTGTAGATGAACTAAGAGATTGCCCATGCTGCCCATTAGAGTTGCCAGTTTTGGTAGGATGTATTCCTGGAGGTTTTGTCACATGACAATCTTTAATTAAAGATTAATCTTTAATTCCTGGAGACTCCAGGACAATCATGGAGCATTGGCAACCCTAGCTGCCTGGCTCTTGGACACCACCCTGTAGGATCCCCCTCTCTGCACCTTCAGGACAGCACAGTCATAGAATCATAGAATATTAGGGTTGGAAGAGACCTCAGGAGGTCATCTAGTCCAACCCCCTGCTCAAAGCAGGACCAACACCAACTAAATCATCCCAGCCAGGGCTTTGTCAAGCTGGGCCTTAAAAACCTCTAAGGATGGAGATTCCACCACCTCCCTAGGTAACCCATTCCAGTGCTTCACCACCCTCTAGTGAAATAGTGTTTCCTAATATCCAACCTAGACCTCCCCCACTGCAACTTGAGACCATTGCTTCTTGTTCCGTTATCTGCCACCACTGAGAACAGCCGAGCTGCATCGTCTTTGGAACCCCCCGTTCAGGTAGTTGACGGCTGCTATCAAATCCCCCCTCACTCTTCTCTTCTGCAGACTAAATAACCGCAGGTCCCTCAGCCTCTCCTCGTAAGTCAGTCCCAGGACTCTGTGGAATAAAGTTTGCCCAATGGCATTTGCTGGTATGGCCATTTCTCTCGTTGATACTGAGCTTAGGCCACTAGACGTATCTCACTCAGACTGGTTGAACTGAGCCCTGATCCAAAGGGATCCCCATTTCTCCCTGTGACCCAGCCCTCAGATCAGTCCTTCCGCCCCATTCAACAGCAACCTGTGACTGAGAAGTGCTCGAGAATTGCTACAAAATGAGAGAAAACCTCCCCAGCGGGGAAATGCCAGCTAGTTCTAGATTCCAAAGCCAGGAAGGACCATTGTGATAATCTAGTCTGACCTCCTTATAACACAGGCCAGATAACTGCCCCATAATAATTCCTAGATCACATCTTTTAGAAAAACATCCAATCTTGAATTAAAACTTGCCAGTTATGGAGAATCCACCATGACCCTTGGTAAGTTGTTCAATGGCGAATTACTGTCACTGTTAAAAATGTACACCTTATTTCCAGTCTGAATTTGTCTAGCTTCAGCTTCCAGCCACTGGATCCTTTGTCTGCTAGACTGAAGATCACATTATTAAATATTTGTTCCCTATGTAGATACTTATAGGCTGTGATCACCCCTTAATAGTCTCTTTGTTAAGCTAAATAGATAGACCTCAGGAGCTCAATCACTACGAGGCAGGTTTTCTAATCCTTTAATCATTCTTGTGGCTCTTCTCTGACCCCTCTCCAATTTATCAACGTTCTTCTTGACTTGTGGACACCAGAACTGGACACAGTGTTCCAGCAGAAGTCACCCCAGTGTCAAATATAGAGGTAAAATAACCACTCTGCTCGGGCTTGCAATTCTCCTGTTTATGCAGCCCAGGATCATATTAGCCCATTTGGCCACAGCTTTGCACTGAGACTCATGGTCAGCTGACTATCCACCCCTCACAAATATAAATCTCCGCTAAAGCAGGGTATGAAACTAGCAATTGCACCCTCTAGAGGCTGAAATGGAAGCAGGCCAAAGGCCCCCAGAATAGTTCAAGCACTTAATTCATCTCTCATCACCAGCAGCTGCTTGTTCTAATAGCTAGGGACCCACACAACATGAGGGGAACCAGACTGACTAAGGCCTCAGTTCTGGAAACACTTAAGCACATGCCTAACCTTTTACTCATGGAAATAGCCCCTAGGAGTCAAGGAGGCTGCTCAGATGAGTCAAGCTCTGCACATGCTTCAGTGTTTGCAGGATCAGGGCCTGGCTGGCTGTTCGAGGGAAACAGTTAAACTGACTCTGCAATTTCTCTGCCAAAGGCATGGAACAACCAAACTGGGATAGAGATAAATATGGGGTTTCCCCCCCCTAATCTCCTAGAGTTCTGGGGCCCCGAGGCATCGTCTGTAACAACAGCAGGTAAAAAATGTGCAGAGAGCAGTGTGATTTTTAGGCTCATGGTGTCCCTTTAACAACAATCCCATCCCTCCTCAACTCACTCCTAGCTATTCTGGGGTTTCCCCTTTAACACACACATGCCACATCTTAGCAAGGAAACTGCAAGACACACAAAAACTTGAGTCATTTATAACTTTCAGGCCACCTCTTAGCTCCAAAACTGATGCAAACACTTTGGCACCGGCTGGGTAATGGGTTCCAGCTGGAGCCTGGGGCTGCAGTACAGTGAATGGGGGGACCCAAGGAGACAGGGACTCCCATTGGTGCCAGGGGTTTCAACACAGCTGGGGCAGCCGGAGAAGGAGCAGCCCTGGGTGCAGTATCCGAATGGTGCTGTCTCTGCCTTTTTCCTTATGCTAGGGTGAATCACAGAAGGAGAGAGGACAAAAACTAGCAGATTGAGAATCATAGAATCATAGAATATCAGGGTTGGAAGAGACCTCAGGAGGTCATCTAGTCCAATCCCCTGCTCAAAGCAGGACCAACACCAACTAAATCATCCCAGCCAGGGCTTTGTCAAGCCAGGCCTTAAAAACCTCCAAGGATGGAGATTCCACCACCTCCCTAGGTAACCCATTCCACTGCTTCACCACCCTCCTAGTGAAATAGTGTTTCCTAATATCCAACCTAGACCTCCCCCACTGCAACTTGAGACCATTGCTTCTTGTTCTGTCATCTGCCACCGCTGAGAACAGTCAAGCTCCATCCTCTAAGGAACCCCCTGTTCAGGCAGTTGAAGGCTGCTATCAAATCCCCCCTCACTCTTCTCTTCTGCAGACTAAATAACCCCAGTTCCCTCAGCCTCTTCTCGTAAGTCATGTGCCCCAGCCCTCTAATCATTTTCATTGTCCTCCACTAGACTCTCTCCAATTTGTCCACATCCCTTCTGTAGTGGGGGGACCAAAACTGGACGCAATACTCCAGGTGTGGCCTCACCTGTGCCGAATAGAGGGGAATAATCACTTCCCTGGCAATGTTCCTACTAATACAGCCCAATATGCCGTTGGCCTTCTTGGCAACAAGGGCACACTGCTGACTCATATCCAGCTTCTCATCCACTGTAATCCCCAGGTCCTTTTCTGCAGAACTGCTGCTTAGCCAGTCGGTCCCCAGCCTGTAGCGGTGCATGGGATTCTTCCTTCCTACGTGTAGGACTCTGCATTTGTCCTTATTGAACCTCATCAGATTTCTTTTGGCCCAATCCTCCAATTTGTCTAGGTCACTCTGGACCCTATCCCTACCCTCCAGTGTATCTACCTCTGCCCCCAGCTTAGTGTCATCTGCGAACTTGCTGAGGGTGCAATTCATCCCATCATCCAGATCATTAATAAAGATGTTGAACAAAACCAGCACTAGGACCGACCCCTGGGGCACTCCGCTTGATACCGGCTGCCAACTAGACATTGAGCCGCTGATCACTACCCTTTGAGCCCGACAATCTAGCCAGCTTTCTATCCACCTTATAGTCCATTCATCCAATCCAGGGATCGGCAACCTTTGGCACGCGGCTCACCAGGGTAAGCACCCTGGCAGCTGGGCCATTTGTTTACCTGCCGTGTCCACAGGTTCAGCCGATTGCGGCTCCCACTGGCCACAGTTCGCCGTCCCAAGCCAATGGGGGTGGTGGGAAGCGGCGCGGGCCACAGGATGTGCTGGCTGCAGCTTCCCGCCGCCCCCATTGGCCTGTAGCGGCGAACCATGTTTATGTGACCATCGCTTATTAACACCACCCTATACCGGAAACCTACTGACCGCTATACTTACCTACATGCCTCCAGCTTCCATCCAGGACACACCACACGATCCATTGTCTACAGCCAAGCTCTAAGATACAACCGCATTTGCTCCAATCCCTCAGACAGAGACAAACACCTACAAGAGCTCTATCAAGCATTCTTAAAACTACAATACCCACCTGCTGAAGTGAAAAAACAGATTGACAGAGCCAGAAGAGTACCCAGAAGTCACCTACTACAGGACAGGCCCAACAAAGAAAATAACAGAACGCCACTAGCCGTCACCTTTAGCCCCCAACTAAAACCTCTCCAGCGCATCATCAAAGATCTACAACCTATCCTGAAAGATGATCCCTCACTCTCACAGATCTTGGGAGACAGACCTGTCCTCGCTTACAGACAGCCCCCCAACCTGAAGCAAATACTCACCAGCAACCACACACCATACAACAAAAACACTAACCCAGGAACCTACCCTTGCAACAAACCCCGCTGCCAACTCTGTCCACATATCTATTCAAGTGACACCATCACAGGACCTAATCATATCAGCCATGCCATCAGGGGCTCGTTCACCTGCACATCTACCAATGTGATATATGCCATCATGTGCCAGCAATGCCCCTCTGCCATGTACATTGGCCAAACCGGACAGTCTCTTCGCAAAAGAATAAACGGACACAAATCTGACATCAGGAATCATAACATTCAAAAACCAGTAGGAGAACACTTCAACCTCCCTAATCACTCAGTGACAGACGTTAAGGTGGCAATTTTGCAACAAAAAAGCTTCAAAAACAGACTCCAACGAGAAGCTGCTGAACTTGAATTGATATGCAAACTAGATACCATCAACTTAGGTTTGAACAGAGACTGGGAATGGCTCGGTCATTACACTAATTGAATCTATTTCCCCATGTTGAAACAGTCTCACACTTTCGTGTCAACTGTCCGAAATGGGCCATCATGATTATCACTTCAAAAGTTTTTCTCCCCTGCTGTTAATAGCTTCTCTTAATTAATTAGCCTCTTACAGTTGGTATGGCTACTTCCACCTTCTCATGTTCTCTGTAAGTATAAATATCTTCTTACTGTATGTTCCATTCTATGCATCCGAAGAAGTGGGCTGTAGCCCACGAAAGCTTATGCTCAAATAAATTTGTTAGTCTCTAAGGTGCCACAAGTACTCCTGTTCTTCTTGTTGCCTCCTGAGCATCTTTTCCTTTCCTCCTCCTGAGATCTTGCTGCCCTCTAGTGGCCTTCGGTTGTGATGACAGCTCTAAAAAACACCCACCTCCCCAATTCTGCAGCTTTCAGTTATTTTGACATAAATCTTGGTGTCCATTTATTTCTTAGGCTTTGTCTACACTGGAACCTGAACAACAAAAACCCCTCCGAACGTCAAAAGTTTTGCCGATGAAAAATGCTGGTGTGAACGGCGCTTTGTCAACAGGAGCTCTCTCCTGCCGACAAAGCTACCACCGCTCATTGGGGGTAGACGTTTTTTTGTCGGCGGGAGAGCTCTCTCCTGCCGACAAACAGCGGCTACACTGCGCGCCTTTTAGTGGCATGGCTTTAGCGGCACAGCTGTGTCACTAAAAGGTGCGTAGTGTAGATATAGCCTCACTCTGCATGCTATAATCTAAACATTTATGCAGAAAGCATTCAAAGGGCTTGCAAGGGCATGTAAGCAAAGTCTCAGTGCAGCACCAGAGACATGCATGAATTATCAGATAAGCATCTGCATTTATTTAGCTTACACCACAGACAGAAGATCAGATCAGCATAACATTTCACAACCACAAATGGGTGACTGCCTCATGTAGGTGAGCAATGCCACTGTCCATTTTGGCACCCGGGCTGCTAGGCACCACCATCCCAGCATCTGCTCTCAAGCCAAGCACACTTGATGTAACACCAGGCCCTGTATTTGCAGCCAAAACCATTTAATATGACCCACAACCCACCTGAGCAAGTCAACGTAGGTTGGTACTAGTAACAGCAGCTTGAACATGTGCAAGTCAACATAGGTGGTACTAGTAATAGCAGCATCTATGCAACAGACAGCACTAAACATGACAACGGGTCCGACCTGTAGGTCTACTGGCCACAGGCAATGGGCTGCAGGGGAAGACAGTCCTGAGCTCTTAGCTGTCTGAGGAGCTGCTGTGGCTCAGACTTTTCTCCCTACCTGTGCCCATGCAGGCGAATTTTGCCAAGTGACTGTTGGGAGTGCCCATCTGCCAATCTACAGCAAGTGGGAGGAGGGATATTTCAGATCAGACTGAGCGAGACACACCAAAACACACAGGAAATTCTCCTTTGTAAGGGGAACATGAGGTAGATTTAACTCTCCTCCCCAGCACAGTCTTTGCAGTTGGGGAGAGAAGAGGGGGAGGGAATAGAATAGATTTAACTCTTTCCCCCCCTGCCTAGTTCTGATCGTTGTAGGAGGGAGGGGCAGGGGATTGTCTTGCTTTAACCCTTTTCTCCTCCCCACACTGTCTCTGCAATGGGGGTGCGGCGGGGTGGGGTGGGAGGGGAGTAGAGGTCGGGGAGCCACACACTGACCTGGATCGCAGCCTCCAGCCTCAGTCCTGGCTTCTTGTCAGCCCACTCACTCATCGCTCAAAGTCGGAGTTTAACCCAAACGCATGCTGGGCTTTCTAACCTCTGTACAGCAACTCCTAATGCAACACAGAGGGCATGGCTCGGAGTGGCCGATGGGAGCGGGGGGGTCTCAGGACTGTGGAAATGGGGAGAAGGATGGTCCCGAGGAGATGATGGATCTCAGACCTGGGGGAGGTGGTAGAGAGGTCTCAGGCCCAGAGGACGGGGGTCCCGGGGGATGGAGGGTGTCCCAGGCCTGGAGGATGGGGCTCGGGGTGGGGGAAGGGAGGCTCAGGCCCGGCGCCCCCGCTGGTCGCTACTCGGGATCCGCGGCTGTATCTCCCTGGAGCGGAGCGGAAGTGGCAGGCCCCGGACGTGGTTGCTGTGGAAACCGGGACGCCGAGGGCCCGGAGTTGCCATAGAAATAGAACGCGGGCCCGGGGTTGCCGTAGGGACCAAAGGACGCGACGCGGCCCGGGCTGTGTCCTGGAGACTCGGGGACGCCCGGGCCAAGCGGGGGCGGGGGAAAGGAAGTAGATCAGGGATCGGCTACCTTTGGCGGTTTGTTTACCTGCCATGTTCGCAGGTTCGGCCGATCGCGGCTCCCACTGGCCGCGGTTTGCTGCTCCAGGCCAATGGGGGCGGCGGGAAGCGGCGGCCAGCACATCCCTAGGCCCGCGCTGCTTCCTGCAGCCCCCATTTGGAGCTGCGATGGGCCAAACCTGCGGACGCCGCAGGTAAACAAACGGCCCGGCCCGCCAGCGTGCTGACCCTGGCGAGCCGAGTGCCAAAGGTTGCCGATCCCTGCTCTACACAGCAATTAAACAGCCCCTTAGTCCAAGCCCCTCAAGGCCAAACTGGCCCCGGCCCAGCCGTGGGTGTCTAATTACCATATAGAAATACCCTAAATATAGGCCAGAGATGCTCCTTTATCACATTCACTCTCCACATATTTGTCAGAAATCCAAGAGGATCCCTATAAGTAGGGAGGGAGGTGGGATCCTAACTTCTGTTCCTCTGCGAGTGAGAGAGTAACTGGCTTGGATCAGACATAGGTCCTGCTTGGTAGCCTTGCCTCTCAGCAGCACACAAGTGCCAACTGCTATAGGCGCCTCCTTTTCAGTCGGCTCTTTGACCAGTCAGCACATTTCCAGCTCATCTGCCCACTCAGCCTTTATTGTACCTGCTGTATCTGTATCTCTTCAGTCAGTCTGGGTGCATAATAAATGTGAGATAATCATGATATCTGGGATGTCTCTGCTGTGGAGGATTTCACTCCTCCTAGCCCACAGATATTCAAGGGCTGGCTCTGTTGTTATGGACCCTCCTTCCACATGAGCAATGTCCACTGGAGTTTCCAAAGAGGAGAATACATTTCTTTCCCATACACAAGTCTCACCCTTTCCTCTCCATTTTGTCTTAAATAATCTGCAAAAAGATGTAAAATTCTTATACAAAATATACATAGTAATATCTGTTACTATAATTTGTCTTTAAAGATACTACACCCTGTATCCACATGCACATTAATTAGACTAGACAAACCTAAAGGAGCTAACACAAAGCTGTGTCTTCTCACGAGAAAAAAGTAGCTATCTTCAGCAGCTCTGCAGGAGCCATAAGTACATTCCTACACCCACACTGATCAGACTTGCATAGGAACACACCTTTTCCTTTAGATCAGACTACACCCCACTGCAATGAAACCCAATGGAGCTGTTTATCTGCCAAGGACAAACCAGCCTTGTCTATGTGGTTTTATGGGCTGGAGTCAGGTCCCAACAATACTACAATTTCTGATTAAGGTAGAGTTAGTATTTACAAGATGAGATTAGGGCTTGTAATGAAAATAAAGGGGATTCTGTACTGAGGCAGATAGTTTTCTCTGGATCTCCAGCACCCTGTCTAAAGATGATCTCCCTGGATCCTGGCCTGAAATGAGCACTCATAAGGGAAGTGATCGTTATGCAGGACATTATTCGCTCTTAGAAAAAGAATTTTAAAAAGTTGTCATTTAAACAACACACTCGAAAGTCAGGCCATTCACTGTTACATTTCCAACCCCATCCTTAAGGCTGCCACATCCTTCCTATCCTGCCACTTACAAACTTCACCATTCACAACACAGAACTTCAATCTGTGTTGAAGCAGAGGAGTCGGTCATGCTACAAGTACTCCAGGAAGGCTTAGTGGCCTCACTTTGGATTCAAATAGATTTAAGACAAATTGCCAGAGCAGTACTGTGGAAAGTATTTGGCCAGACCAGTACTCCAAGCTGAATTCTGGGTAACCCAATGGGCAGTGTATGTTACACATTTCCCCACTGTGCTGGATTCACAAAGGATGTGATTCTGTGACAGTCCCCAGCTACAGGGTACACCTGCACAGCAACTGGGGGACATGGCTGCAGCTTTTGGAGATAGAACAACAGCAGTGAAGCTATGGCTGCATGGGGTAGCCCCACCCCCCTAAGATTCTGGGTACATACTTGAGTGGCTTCCACTGGTGTAATGTAACGTGAGCTAGCTTTGATCTGCCTACACATACTCCAATCACATTTCCTGACTGCAGTATAGCCTGAGCTACAGGGGCTCGCTCTTTAGCTCAAGCTGTAGGGACTCTTTCTTTCAGTTTTGGGCATCCCAAGTTCAGTCCCTAAGATGATGGCCTTCCCAATACACTTTCATCTGTAACAGGGTTGCACTAGAGTCTGTGAAGAAAAAGTAGGCACCTGCTGATATTTCTTTGTTCCCCTCTTTCACTTTTCTTGTTCTCCTCCTGTATCTGGTTCTGTTGCTCTCTTGGGGCCTGATCCAGTTCCCACTGAAGTCAATGAAAATGTTGCCATTGAATTCAATGGAAGCAAGAGGCCCTTGATAACCTCAGTTATACTATGGCTGAGAGTCGGGACCTGATCCCAGCCTTAAAAGCATGTCCAGAATCAGTGACACTGCTAAATCAAGCATGTTCTTTTGAACTCTAAAAAGCTTCCCAACCCGTTCCCCAGATTGAATATTTGCTTATTGGTGGTGCATGGGGTTGTGGGGGGAGGGGTCTCTGCCATTCCTTGGTGAGTTAATGGATTGCTAACTAATGGAAGAGCTGACTCAGCTGGATTGTTTGCTCTGGAGGGGCAGGGGAGCAGGATGTGAGGAAAGCTGGGGTGTTATTCCAGAGTAGTTAGTGGACAAAGGTGCTTCTATTTCCTGGAATAGTAACTCTGAAGCGGTAGCTGGAGTCTGCATCTGGGATGGAAGGAATGCCGTGGGGCTGCATGCCTGGCTCTGCTTATCTATGCCCCAAGGTGAGAGTGGGGGACCATGACACAGAACAGAGGAAGCCTTTATTGACCTGCACTCTGTGTTTAATGTCCCCTATTTACTCTGCTAAAAGAGAATGGGGGGGGAAGAAGGGGCAAGAACCCTGGAGCCACATAGAATACGGAATTCAGACATACAGTACATAGCAAAGAGTGGCTGGGGCCCATTCAGATCCCACTAAAAGCAATGGGATTTTTGCCAATGGTTTCAGTGGTAATGGGACTGGGCCCTGGGGACATAGTTTGCTGTTGCTCTGCTCCTTGTACTGTCTTTCCCACCAGAGCTGAGTGAGCGCAAAATGCTCAGATCTGGCACCATTCCACATCCACATTGCACTGATGGAAATGATTGCACAAAGGAATCAGGCCTTCATTCTCATTTGGTGCCTTTGAATTGGTAACCCTTGGGAGGAGGTCTCTTCCAGGGCTTGTCCACACACAGAGTTACACCTGTTTAACTAAAGGTGTGACTTTATATAGTTGAATGAAGAGAAGAATGAGGGGAGATTTGATAGCTGCTTTCAACTACCTGAAAGGGGGTTCCAAAGAGGATGGATCTAGACTGTTCTCAGTGGTACCAGATGACAGAACAAGGAGTAATGGTCTCAAGTTGCAGTGCGGGAGGTTTAGGTTGGATATTAGGAAAAACTTTTTCACTAGGAGGATGGTGAAGTACTGGAACGGGTTACCTAGGGAGGTGCTGCAATCTCCTTCCTTAGATGTTTTTACGGTCAGGCTTAACAGGGGCCAGGGGGTTGGACTAGATGACCTCCTGAGGTCCCTTCCAACCCTGATATTCTATCATTCTATGAATGGGTGCAAAGGGTGGGTGGATGCTCTTTTTGAGTTTAAATTAGGCTTATTTCAGTTTAGCTGATGTTGATATAGAGCAGGGATTGGCAACCTTTGGCACGCGGCTCGCCAGGGTAAGCACCCTGGTGGGCCGGGCCCATTTGTTTACCTGCCACGTCCGCAGGTTTGGCCGATTGTGGCTCCCACTGGCTGCAGTTCGCCGTCCCAGGCCTATGGGGGCTGCGGGAAGCGGCGCGGGCCGAGGGATGTGCTGGCTGCCGCTCCCCGCCACTCCCATTGGCCTGGAGCGGCAAACCGCAGCCAGTGGAAGCCGCGATCGGCCGAACCTGCGGACGTGGCAGGTAAACAAACCGGCCCGTTCCGCCAGGGTGCTTACCTTAGCAAGCCGCGTGCCAAAGGTTGCCGATCCCTGCAGTAGAAGTTTCTGTGTAGACAAGGCCTGAATCTTCCTCTCATCAGCTTGTGTGACTGCAAAGAGCAGTGTGGAGTAGTAATAGACAGGACTTATGTAACCCACACACCTCCTGAGTGTTGTGTTCTGTCCCATCTAGAGGCACTGACACCAAGGCTTCCTAAATGGTGCGTGAGGAAATGGATGGGCACAGAGTCCAAGTGATCAGTGGACAGAAAACATCCCAAGCAAACCTCTGTGTTGTGTACTGTACCCCTGCTCCTTCTCCCCAGTGACAGAGGGCTGTTCTGCAACTCAGCTCACAGGGAAGTCCTTCACTGCCTCTTTGTGTTTCATATAAATACTGCTAACAACGCACTGCTATGGACACTGAGTCAGCTCCCCAGCTGATGTAAATCAGCATCTCTCCATTGAAGTCAGACCCCCAGCAGGGTATAAATCAGTATCTTTCCACTGAAATCAATGGAGCGATGTCTCTTTACACCAGCTGAGGATCTGGCCCAACCATTTCCTGTTTGCTGAGCAGGATAGCTATGTGCTATGCCTCAGACTTATCAGCCTGGCTGGGTCTCTTGCCGGATAAATCTGATTGTTAAGTAGCCACTGTCAGGGTTCCCTTCCCACTCTGAACTCTAGGGTACAGATGTGGGGACCCGCATGAAAGACTCCCTAAGCTTATCTCTACCAGCTTAGGTTAAAAACTTCCCCAAGGCACAAATTCTTCCTTGTCCTTGGAACGGTATCGCTGCCACCACCAAGTGAGTTAGACAAAGATTCAGGAAAAGGACCACTTGGAGTTCCTGTTTCCCCAAAATATCCCCCAAGCCCCTTCACCCCTTTTCCTGGGGAGGCTTGAGAATAACATACCAGCCAAATAGGTTAACAAGGTGGGCACAGACCAGCCCTTGGGTTTTTAGGACACTAAAAATCAATCAGGTTCTTAAAAGCAGAACTTTATTGTGAAGAAAAAGTAAAAGAAGCACCTCTGTAAAATCAGGATGGAAGGTAATTTTACAGGGTTAATCAGATTCAAAACACAGAGGGTTCCCCTCTAAGCAAAACTTTAAAGTTACAAAACAACAACAACCAGGAATAAACCTCCCTTAGCCTAGGGAAAATTCACAAGCTAAAACAAAAGATAATCTAACGCATTTCCTTCCTATTACTTACAATTTGTAATCTTAGATGCTTAGTTCAGGTAGGGGTTTAGGAGATGTGTTTTTCCTGCCCTGGTTCCTCGCTGACCCGGAAAGAACACAAAAATTGATCACAAAACAAAAACCTTCCCCCACAGATTTGAAAGTATCTTCTCCCCTTATTGGTCCTTTTGGTCAGGTGCCAACCAGGTTATTTGAGCTTCTTAACCCTTTACAGGTAAAGGAGGGATTTTATGCTACCCTTAGCTGTATGTTCATGACAGCCACCTTGGCAATGAATAGTTCAGAAGGATTTGGCACTCTTTCAGCTATGTAGGAGGAAAACACTGGGTTTATTAATGTCTTAGAATGTCTCTCCACTGGCTGCTTCTCCCACAAGGCACCTGCTCCCAGCCCTCTCTGCCTTTCTCCTCCCACCTGCATGCATACCTGGCTGTACTGGGGAGGGTGTGGCTTGCACCACCAAAGGAGCTCTGCAGACAGGAGAGAGTCTTTGCCCTGGCTTTGTAGCCATGGCTGTGAAGATTTCTCATTGGCGCAGCTATCTGCGAGTGATACTGTCCAGTGAAGGTCAGAGGATGGAGCATTTCCAGAGGACAGAGAACATCCTGCTGACTGTGCTAGAGAAAGTCACTGCCGTGGACCCCAGATTTATAGCTGATTATTCAAGAAACCTGGAAGCTTTTGAATTTGCCCTCTGCACCTCAGAGGATGCAGTAACTGTGGGGGTTCCCCTGTGGATTGTGACTGATGCCCTCCTGCTGCAGGAGTGCTCCAGTAAACAGGGCCAGTCAGAGACAGTTACCATCAGATATCAGTGCTGCCACCTAGGAGTGCCCGAAGAAGGAACTGGCTGGGAAAATTGGACCAGAGAGGATTTGTTCAGTGTGGTGGACAGCGCTGAATGCAGGGGGCACATAGTGCCAGGCAAGGTCCTCAGGCTCCTGAAAGAGCTAATTGTTGCTACCATTGTCCACTGCAGGCACCAGTTCCTCATCAAGCCAGGTCTGTATGCCAACTGCATCCGTGGGGGTGTGGGCCGGGGGGCAGAGGGATTGCAGGGAGTTCTGTGGTTTGACTAGAGGCCTGCTACCTCTCTGCTCCTGGCCCAGAAGGGGGGAAGGGGACAGAGATGCAGATGGCTAGAGACAAAAAGGGAAACGAGGAGAGGCACAGAGGGAGGCTGAGAGGTGGGGGAAATGGGAAGAGAAGGGGAGAGGAAGAAGATGGAACAAGTTGGAAAAGACACATCAGGTTATTCAGACCATATTATATGTGATATGACAAGAAAGGTCTTTGATAGGTTTCAGATCGATAACGGGTCAATAAACTATATAGAAGTGATGGTTGTTACCCCAAAATGAACATAAACTGAAAGGCTGGATTCTGAACTCCCACCTATGCCAGGAAAGGGAGAAGCTATTCAGTCAGAACTGTAATCTATCAGTGAAGCACAAGCCAGAGCAATAACAGAGAAACTCAGTTCCCCTCTCATCCCAAGACGCACTGATTGGTCCACTGAGGACAGAGTGGCCCATTGATGGAGACATAAACAAGAGGTTGCCAATTTTGGATCCCAGTGTCTGTCCAAACTTTGAATTAGTTAGCTACATACTCTGCAGAGTGGGGAAAACAAACAAACAAACCAAACCCCTAGGTTTCACCTAGAGAGGTAAATTTCTTCGTGTTGTGCAATGCTGCTGGCACAGGATATTTTCAGTGTTTCACTCTAGAGGTGGTTGCATTTCAGTGGTAGGTGAGAAATCCCCATGGAGTGGCTATAGTCTAGAGTGCTTTGGGATTCTTCAGGTGGAAAGAGCTAGATATGCCATTTGATTACAATTCAGTACCACATTGAAATAAAGTTGCTGGGTGAAATCTTGACACCAGTAAAGTCAATGGGAGTTTTGCCGCTGACTTGAAAGGGGCCAGGGTTTCCCCACTGTAAATAATAAAAGGCTTCTCAATGATCAGATGACTGTTAAACTGTGGACATTATCCTGGTCTCAGGTCTTGCTCTCTGAATTAAAAACATCACTGCTAGTGGTATGATAAAGAAGTGACCGTGTTGAAGTTAATCATAGGCTAGTGAGGTATTGCTGACCTCTCTGTTCTGTGAAATAGAACTACGAGTGGGACCAGTTCAAAGTGGGCTTACTACAAGCTCATCTAAGCAGGACACTTGTTCCAGGCTACCCCCATCCCTGGCAGGGCTGGGCTGAAAACAGGGCGATTACATACGTTTGTCAGATCAACATCAACTCCAGTTTTTCCTTAAAAGGAGAATGACTGTCAGGCTACAGTTCACCTCTCTGTCTGATCCAGTGCTAACTTGAGCAACAAGTCCATCTTCTTGGGTATGACACATGCAATGTGAATGGCTGGTGGCAGCTAGCACCTGAGAGGTGGAAGTCAGTCTTGGCAGCATGTCAGCACATTGCTTTTTGAAATGCAAGCAGTAGAGAGGGAGAAGGAAGTGTTTACAGTGGAGATCACCAGCGATATAAGTTTCCCGCAGTGCATTTAGTGTGCAATGGTGACATGGGCCTGGTTCGGCTGTAACAACAACAGCAAAGTCACCAGGACGCAAATCCCTCTTTGGTGACCTCCACTGCCTCTTCCTTATAAGGATTTATTTTTCAAAGAAAACAGCTCAGCATCATATTCTCATTATATCCATCACAGGCATCATTAGTCATCCTCAGCCGACTCCAGGGCTAGAGCCTCTTCAGCATGTGGTCATGCCAGGGGGCTTGGTTTGAACCTCACCACATGTGGCTTGTGCTAAGCGTTAACCAAGTGCATTTCCCCAACAACCTCCCCTTGGCAGTTGAACCTGCTCTTCCCTGGGATTGCCCATCTGGATCATTGTCTTTGATCGTATCTTTGTCATGCAAGGAAAGAACTCAAGATAGTGGTTCCAGATGCTGAATCAGACTCTCAAGATTGCTGTTACCGGGTTTTAGGTAATCCTGGATGACCTGTGAAATAGTAATGCAGTTGTGTCTCCGTGCGGGGAGTTTTTAATGTCATTCTGGCATAGAGTAGGGTGATGGGATTCTCATTGCTGGAGGTGATGTTGTGCAGTAACATAGGGGAGGTAATGCAATCCTGTCTCCGGGCTGGAGGTTCCTACATAGCTGTGCTGCAAGAAAACAGTTGTTCCACTGTAGTTTTGCATCTGGTTTAAATAAAGAATCCCACTTCCTCCTCGTGTTGTTGAAGGACAGACACAATCTCTTGGGTCCTGCTAGGCCTTCAGAAAGGGAGGAGCACACAGCAGCCAGGGAGAACTAGAGGCAGGAAGCCTGCGGGCAGAGTGGGCCTTGGGACCGCCTCCTGGAAAAGGCCAGGAGAGACACTTGGAAGCCACAGGGATGGAGCAAGCTCCTGTGGTGAACCTGGACAAAAGGGTAAGACTTCCTGGAGTCAGCCTGAGCAGGTCAGCTTGTGAGGAAGGAGCCAGAAACACACAGAGAACCTAAGGGGAGCTGGGCCTGCAGGGAGAAGGTGCTGTGGGGGGGGAGGGGCATCGCTTGATACAAGAGCCAGAAGGAACTATGCAGGGTCTGGGAAGAGGCAAAGAGTCTGCAGAGGGTGAGCCCAGGCAGGGGCTGGGGAAAGGGCCTAGAGGCAGGCTGAGGCAGAAAGTGGTCCAGGAAGGGAGTTAAAGCATAGCTGCTTACCACCAGCACCCAGGACTGTACCCTAGAGAAGAGGGAGGGCCCAGGTTCCCCTACCAGCCACTGAGGAAGGGGCTATGAAAACCTACCTGATACAAGGGGGTAAGAACTGTTGGAAGCCCTGGGGAAAAGGGGTGTAAGGAGAACTGGGCCCAGAGTTGGGGCTAGGGTTGCCACCTGTCCAGGTTTTCCCAGGATTGCCCCTTTGTTGAGGTAGCGGACACGGATGAAATGGTTCAGATGTCCTAGTTGGTTGTACCTCAGAGGTGGCAAGGCTGGCTGGGGCAGAGGACCTGGCATAAGGTCACTGGACAGTTGTTCATGGAACTCTGTTACCCTCAAAGGGGTGGGATTGAATGTTACCTGGTCAGAGGGCCAAGTCATATGATGAGGCAGACTGCTGCAAGGCCGAAGCTGCTGTTGGCAGGGGTGTTAGAGGAGGAGTGACTGCTATCTTGTGCCCAGTCACAAGGGGGTGCCAGCCAGTGAGTCACTCTTCTACACACTCCCAAACAACCGTTTATCTGTGCGACCATCTGACTCACCAAACACCCACCTATCTGTCTAGCTAAGCATCCTTCTCCATGTTTCCATCAACACACATTTCTGTCAGGTGCCAGCTCATGCCAAGATCCCCTTGCCTCACTCGAACACTGACAAATATCGAGCTGGAATCAGTCTGGCTCACCTGGGAGTTAGTATGGTTAAAAAACGGGCTAGAATGCTAAGAATGTGTTTAGTGTTTAGACTTTATGGAATGCTGGTGAGCTGCTGTGTGCATTAATCTTACTTATCACATCTGTATCCCATAGTGTAAGGTTATATTTGAGCGGTTGTATCGTGAGCCTCTTTGACTGTGTAAATCACCAGACAGGCGAGCGACATTAATTAGTGTGAAGGGTTGATCCCAACAGAAGGTGTTACACCCTTCCCAAAAGGAAGGTCCATCAATACCAGATAGACCATTGTGGGATGTTGCAACTGGAATTTCCGTATGTACCACCAACAAGAGGACAAAAGACTTTTCTTGTTATTGTGTATCCTCCCCATGAAGATGACTCTTCCCATCAGCTGAACTTTGCAACTGAAAGTATGTGGGAAGAAGAGAATAAAACCCCTATCAAGAAGGGACTGATTATTTCTATGCTGCTTGGACTGTGAAGGGCAAGATATTTTTAGGGATAAGCAAGAGATCCCCAGCTGCTTAGCCTGGGTTAGCCCTAAAGGACATATTGAGCTTGCTGGTTAAAGAAGCTTCTATTACCTTTTGAAATTTAAGATTGTAACTCATTTGTGTGTCTATTGTTTACCCACTTTAACCTTGTAAATAATTTCCTTGTTTCCTTTTCATATTTAATAAATCTTTATGTAGTTTATTATAGGCTAGGCTATAAGTGTTGTCTTTGGTGTGAGATATAAGGTGCAACTGACCTGGGGTAAGTGACTGGTCCTTTGGGACTGGGAGTACGCTGAATATTGCTGTGATTCTTGGTGTAAGAGACCAGGTATCACAAATGTACGCTCACCTGGGTGGCTAAACAGATCAGCATACCCAGAGGAACTGTCTGTTGCTCCATGTTAAGTGTTATAGTGCCTGGGGAGCTCACAATTGATAATTGGTTGGTGAAATCTAAGCATAGAACTCACCACCAATTTGGGGTTTGTGCCCTGGTTCCTAACAGTTTGCGCAGAGGTTGGTACTCATGCTCTTGAGTCATGCAGGCAGCGTGACAGCTACGTCCATCTCCCAACTGTACTCTTTGTCACTCTGATTGCTCCTGCCTCTCTGACCCCATCACCAGCATTATGTCCTTGTTCTTCTGCCCAGTCACAGCCCATTATTCGGAAAGGGGAGCATTCAAACCTGGCCTCTTGGTCTGCCAAATGGGGGGACAGATACAGAAAGGGAGTGTCTGGAGCAAAGACCACCTCAGTGCTACAGGCCCTGTCCCCTGGCTCCTGCTCTGCCCCAGTGATAAGTATCTAGGAAATGTTGACCTGCTTATTAGTTTTGGGTCCTTTTAACTAACAAACCAAGCAGCCGCTGTATGACGTCTGGAGGGGGAAGAATGAACTCACAGGTATCCAAGCAGAAATGCCAGGTTCTTCATTTCAAAACTTTTTCTTAATTTCATCCATTGATCTCACTCCAGCAGCAGCCATTGCCGTGGTATGTTGCCCTTGCCCATAGATGCTGAAACAAGGGGAATTCTCATTCTCTCCTAGATGGTCTTCCCTGGTATGCAGTGGAGACTAGATGACTGGATGATGCACTGCTGCTAGGCATCCATCCAGGAAAGGCGGTTCTATTTTAAAGAACAGGGTAAGAGCTACCAGTCTGAGGGTCCTGCTCAGCTGAACTGGGACTTGTCTCCAAGACAGACAAGGCTTAAAGACGGGGGGAGAGAGATGAGGATGGGGAGATCTCTGACTATTGTTTTCTAAAAGCAACTTCTGCCCTTGCCCAGGTGACCTCTGCGCTGAGAGCCTAAAGGAAGAAGGTCTGCAGCTGTCCCTGCTGGTGTCCAGTGGCTGGAAAATGATCAGGTTCAACATTATCCCTGTGGTGCAGAGAAAGCAGGGTGCTCTGAAACTCCACAGCAGACACAGAGAAGGAGGTTTTCCAGAAGGCAGCCTGCAAAAAGTAACACAGTGGGCTGACTTCATCCCCAGCAGCTACAATCACTGGAGGTAAACACCAAGCTATGCTCCTGCCATCCGCACCCATTCCTGAAACCTTACTGGGAGAGAGACAGAGGGTTTGTCTGCCATACAGACTCTTAGTGGGGATGCAGTCTTAAGCAATGGAGTATAGTTCTGTNTGCAGCACTATGCGGTCCCACCAGTCAGTGCTTGTTTCCCGGGCCCAGAATCGGCGTTCCACAGCAAGAAGCTGCCCCATTGCCAACATGATCTCCAAAGCGCCGGGGCCCGTGGCGCGAGACAATTCTGTGTCCATGTCCATGTCCGCATCACTCTCGTCGCCGCGCTGCCGTAGCCGCCTCCTCCTCGCCTGGCTTTTCTGGTCCTGGTTGAGCATAAACTGCACTATAATGCGCGTGGTGTTTACAATGTTCATGACTGCAAACTTGAGCTGAGCGGGATCCATCCTTGCCGAGGTACGGCGTCCGCTCAGTTCAACAAGGAAAAAAGGCGCGAAATGGTTGTCTTCCGTTGTTTTCACGTAGGGAGGGGGAGGATGTTCCCAGAACCGCCCGCGACAATGTTTTTTGTCCCATCAGGCATTGGGATATCGACCCAGAATTCCAATGGGCGGGGGGGACTGCGGGAACTCTGGGATAGCTATGGGATAGCTACCCACAGTGCAACGCTCTGGAATTCGACGCTAGTCTTTCTGCATGGACGCGCACCGCCGAATTAATCCGCTTACTGTGGCCGCATACAATCGAATTTAAACAATCGGTTTCATAAAATCGAATTCCGTAAATTCGGACTAATCCCGTAGTGTAGACGTACCCTTAGAGACTAACAAATTTATTTGGGCATAAGCTTTTGTGGGCTAAAACCCACTTCATCAGATGCATGGAGTGGAAAATACAATAGGAAGATATATATACACAGTACATGAAAAGATGGGCATTACCTTACCAAGGGGGGGGGGCAGTTCTAATGAGACAATTCAATTAAAGCGGGCTATTATCAACAGGAGGAAAAATCACTTTTGTAGTGGTAATCAGGGTGGCCCATTTCAAACAGTTGACAAGAAGGTGTGAGTAACAGTAGTTGGAAATTAGCATGGGGAAATTAGTTTTTAGTTTTTGTAGTGACCCATCCACTCCCAGTCTTTATTCAGGCCTAATTTGATGGTGTCCAGTTTGCAAATTAATTCCAGTTCTGCAGTTTCTCGTTGGAGTCTGTTTTTGAAGTTTTTTTGTTGAAGAATTGCCACTTTTAAGTCTGTTATTGAGTGTCCAGGGAGGTTGAAGTGTTCTCCTACTGGTTTTTGAATGTTATAATTCTTGACGTCTGATTTGTGTCCATTTATTCTTTTGCGTAGAGACTGTCCAGTTTGGCTAATGTACATGGCAGAGGGGCATTGCTGGCACATGATGGCATATATCACATTGGTAAATGTGCAGGTGAACGAGTCCCTGATGGTGTGGCTGGTGTGGTTAGGTCCTATGATGGTGTCCCTAGAATAGATATGTGGACAGAGTTGGCAACAGGGTTTGTTGCAGGGATAGGTTCCTGGGTTAGTGTTTTAGTTGCTGGTGAGTATTTGCTTCAGGTTGGGGGGCTGTCTGTCAACCTCCTTCCTACTGTATATTCCACTCCATGCATCTGATGAAGTGGGTTTTAGCCCACGAAAGCTTATGCCCAAATAAATTTTTTAGTCTCTAAGGTGCCACAGGTACTCCTCGTTGTTTTTGCTGATACAGACTAACACAGCTACCACTCTGAAAAATGGAGGGAACTTCTTGATTCTGTAAATTTTGATGACTTTGTTTGCTGTTTTCCATCCAAATTTGAAGTTTCAGTGAAAATTTTCATCAAAATTTGAAAATGTTATCTTCAAAATTAGAAAAATTTCAATCAGCTCTAAATAAAATTCAGCCTTTCACTAGGAAGAAAAGTCCTAATAAAATGAGGACCCTGCAATGGAGTTCAGTGCCAGTGTAACACATTGTGAACCACAAGATCTACTGTTGAGTTCAGCTGCCATGCCATGCTGGCCACTCCTGGGTTCTTCTATGGAGTTGTCATGTTCACTACTAGCTTCACCCTGGAGCACAGGGCAGATTCTGTTGCCTTAGTGGGCTGGATCCACCAGCTTTTTCTGCCTGGGAAAGCTCTGGCTGGTAAGAATTCAGGAAGAGCACTGGTTGCACAGATGGTGCTCATTTAAAAACAGAACCGAGCCCTATTTTTAAATCTGTGTTGCTATGTTCCTAATCTAGGGACGTACAAGGTGCGACTGTCCTGTGTGAAAGAGGAATCGAACCAGTTCCGTTCCTGGAGAGGCAGGGCTAAATCTGGTGTGTCTGTTACAGATCTCTTATTAATACATTACTGGATAAAGGCAAGGACCCAAGTCTCTGGCCCTGCTGAGCAAAGGTGCCTTGTTCCCCTAGGACCTATTCCCACACCAGCCCGGCTGGGCCTATGGGTGGTGCAGAAGAGGAGGAGGATGAAAGGTCTTCAGGCTTGCTCCATTGCCAGGGACAATGAGCTGCTCTCTGCACCTCCTGGCGCCCTTCACCTCCTGCAGGCCATAGAGGTTTTTAAGTCTTGGGGAGATGTTTTGGGAGACACAACAGCCAGGAGGGGTTTGTACATTAAAAACAATAAATACATTGAACATCTCCAGGGGGGATCCTCTCCTGGTGGCCATTGTCAGATCCCCAGCTGGGAGCGCTGTTACTGAGCTGTCAGCAAGGGTCTCTCTTTGGGCTACTCATCCTGTTCTGTCTCCCCTGCTGCCAACCACAGGAACCCACCTCTCAGACGGGGATATTGGAGATCCACCACCAGCCTAGTCTTAGCCCCAGTGCCCTTTTGGGAGGTGAGGTCTCAGATTCCACAGAGAGGTAGGCAAGAAGTTTGGTGCCACAAAGCCACCAGACTGCCTCCCCTCTGAGAGGGTGGGTGTGACGTTGCACTCCATATGCTTTATGTAAATATGCTTATAAATGTGAATATTATGTAACTGGAATATGCTTTATGAAAAAGGTATCTTGTAAGGTATCATTACAAAGCTTATAATCTACTGAGTGTGTTCATCCTATTTATTTGCATGTATTATTTCTATGTCTGGAATTAGGAGAATAAGATACAAACTTGTATTACTAATGTAAACATATTAAGTGGAAGCCATTAAGGGTTCAGGTACAGTTCAGAATCAATGAACTGTAAATGGCTCTTTTTACTTGCAAACCTTCCTGTGTATGTGTGGACCAGCCCAGGAAGAATGGAGGCTGGGGTCTCACAGGACATGTCACTATGTCACATGATGCTGGAATCCATCTTAAATTTGGTACTTTTCCATATAGAACTTTCATGGTTGGGACATGTTCTGTCCTCCAGAACCGCAGATGGTGTTGAGGAATTTGTCCTTCAGATTTGAACCCAGTTAATACACCACTCCACAGCAGTTTGGGGTGCCCACTTTGGGCAGTGCTAACCTTTATGACTTGTGTATGCTTCATGTTATAGCATGGTATTGGAAGGTACTAGCCATTGTGACCAGTGCTCTGTTTCTCAGTATCCCAGCATGGCTATAGGGCTATGCTATGCTAATTACAGACACAAGAGTGTTAGTAGCCGAGTAACATGCCAGTGATGGCTGGTATGGAATTGTGCCCTAGACTTGCTGATAGTTTCAATGTGATGATGTCTCCATGTAAATTGCCACAGAAGTGCCGATTATTTTCAAGTTGCTGAATAATTTGAATCAAGCTTTCATTAGATAAAAATTAGGATACTTATTAATTTGAAGAAAGTCTTCAGAATATGAACCGAATGTCGCTGATGTCTGCTGGAGTCCACAGCTCTGGGAGACAGAACAGCCCCCGTCAAGTCAATGGGATGCAAACTAAAGTCTGTCCACATTTAAATGTCCTCATTAAGCATTTAGCTACCAGTTACAAACGTAAATAATGGGTGGAAGTTTCAACATTGCTGAGAGATTTGGATGCCCAATTCCCATTAACGTTAGTGGTGCCTAAATCCCTTTGGCAGATTTGAACATCCCAGCCATAGCTGTATAACCCCTGATAGTTTGCATATTCTGTATTCGCCCTCTCTGAATAAATCCTTTTGGTTTCCTCTAGATGGTGCTGCTGTGGGCCACTGAGCTGTTCCCTTCCCCTGAGGACTGGGAGGACCTGGAAGGGTCAGTCTATCAGCTCCTGGTGATCCTGCTTTGTTGCTTAAAAATCTCCCTCACTTCCTGTATCCAGAAGAAAATCTTTTCCAAGGTGTGATGTTATGAGTGTAATATAATATCTCATTGAAAGGTGACAGGGCCAGAAAGAGTTAATTAACTCACAGACTGACCTGACCCATGGCTGAACTTTAGAGACTGGTTAGGAAGATATGTAAATGAATAGAGCTTTGAAATGCAGGCCTGTATTGTTAGAGGTAGAAGCGTAGATGTTTGCTCAGGTCTTGTGATATAAGCAAACAAGTCTTGTCTATTGCTATAGCTTTGATTCAAAGATCAAAAAAGGAGTAGTAATATTTAGGAAGATACTTGAGTGAAATAGTATTCTTGTCTATATGTCTCTTTGAAGGTTGTGGTAACCTGTATCTGAACTGTTTAATGGATAAATTACCCTATACTAATTGCCATGATGTTTAAGAGAAGGAAAGTTAAGCCTATTGTTTTCTCAGGCCAAAAGGCTGCAGAAAATGTATAAAAACCCTGGGACACGATCCTTCTTCATCTCAGATCTGCTTTGGGTTTCAAGAGGGGGAAACCTTAAGCCATAAGGATTGAGATCCCCAGTCACTGAGTGGAGTCACCCTGAATATGGACATTGGACTATAACCTATGGACTATATCTAAAAGGACTTTTGGCCACTACAAGCTCATCTCTGCTTTGGATCTGAACCTCAAGAATTCAATTCAAGTCTGTATGTATATTGATCTTTTAACCAACACACTCTCTCTTTTCTTTTTTTAATAAATTTTAGCTTAGTTAATAAGAATTGGCTATAATCATGTATTTTGGGTAAGATCTAAGTTATCATTTGACCTGGGTCTGGGGCTTGATCCTTTGGGATCAGGAGAACCTTTTCTTTTAGATGATGAGATAAGCTTTTCAGTAATCATCATCATATCTAACATGTGTGTCTGGATGGAGGCCTGAGGCTGGGTACTTTAAGGGAACTGCATTGTTTGGACTTCTGAGTAACCAGTGAGGTAATATAGAAGTTGTTTTGTGCTGGCTTGGTAAATCTAAGTATTGGAATAACCACCAGCGTTTGTGGTTTGTCTGCCCCATTCTGTTTGCAGTTCACCCTAATTGAGTGACCTCAGCTGGCTCCCATGGGCAGCATCGTCACACAAGGAGAGGATCTAGACCCGAGTGCTTTGTACCACAGAGTAGAGGGGTTTGCCAGCTCACCAGAGCATTTCCTCAAGTGCCATTTCACCCAAGCAGGGCAGAACAATCACCAGTGGCTAGACAATGGCATCAAGACCTGGCTGCTGCTCCCAGCTCAGGATGGAGCCTACTGGAACACAGCCTACTTTGATGTGCTGCTTAGTAAGGTAATTCAGAATCACGCTCAAGGATCCCATCAGAGTGCCGGAACAGTGGGAGGCCTGGATTCTCAGCTGTCTGTAGTATAAACTGGACCCAGCGGGAGGGGGAAGGCTGCCAAGGAGAGAAGAAAGCTGGTTACAGCTCCCTGATTCTCTGCCCTGGGTGCAAGATAGAGTGGGTTAGGAGATGCTCTAATCTGTGCTATCTGACTGTGGTCCTCAGAGAAACTTCCACCAGCTGGGGATTGCTGAAGCTCTTTGCCATGCCCACACTGTCGTATGGCTAGAGGTAGGATTCCTCCAAAATATCCAAATAGGTCAGCATGGTGCTAGAGTGCTAGCACTTAACCTATGGCTCTAGAGCCACACACAGCTCTCTGGGGCTGAGAAATGCCTCTTATCGGCAGCATTTCGTGATCAGAGTGGGCCTTCCATCTAACTCCTCCTCTTTCCTTGCTGTTCATTTCCAGGCCTACCGCATCCAGGACAAACAGTGGATCTCTGCTCTGTCGGACATCTTGTCAAAGGCCAAGAAGGTGGTTAATGACCAGAGCTGAGCCAGCTCACTTCACATGATCACGCCCTGAACCCATAGACTGAATGGGTTCCCCCCACGTTTGCCTTTACTGCCTTGATCACAGCAGTTGTGCTGGGAACCCAACGGCCGTTTGCTTCACATTGCACAAATGGGAAAAAGAGCAGTTGGGAGAGAGCTGAAATAAGCTTGTGGTGGAGGCCGGGTGTTGACACCAGAGTGTCACCAGAACAGGAGAGGTGACGGGGCTACCCATGGCGCATAGACCCTTTTCAGTCCTCTGCCTTTGAATCGCTAGATGAATGGACACAAGATACAGTTCTCTGGGTATGACACACTCAAGTACACTACTACCACATGGCTGCATAGCTGAGCTCCAGTCAGTGCAGGGTAAGCCAAGCCCCGTGGAATTACTCCTAGTATTGCTGGTCACTTGTACCGTGTCTTCTGCTAGGGGAAGTATGGTGTTCTGTAGCAAATCAGAGTCACACACAAGCTGTGCTGTGCCATATGTCACTGTTTATTAATGCAGTATGATCTATTCTGGGGTCATGCCCTGTGCACCAGTGAATTTACACATGTATATAGCATACGCTTTTGCATGGGTGTGCCAGTAGAGCTTGGCTGTTGTAGGGAGCTTCCAAGTTCCTGATTGGTTGTAATACCTGCTTTGATGATGTAGTTTCCTGTTTGTGGGACCACTGTAAGCAGGATTGTGAGGCCGTCCAGGCTGCTGTGCTCATGCTGAAAGGACCAACATGGCAGAGGGCAAGAAGGAGGAGGAATATGAAGCCTTGATCCCAGGAATCCATGGGCCTGCAAGTCAGTGTGCAGCAGGGAGCGCAAAGCTGTTGTGCTGGAGGGCAGGTGTGAACAGAGCAGGCACAGAGGGCATAGATAAGCACCAGGCCAGCCCTTGGCACTCAGCACACGCCTGCATGTCCGCTGTCTTAAAAGAGGGCAGGGTGTGAAAGGGGGAGGGCATAGGAAGAGAATGGGCCTGGCTGAGGAGACCAGGACTTAACTTTAGCTCGGTGCTCACCTCTCTGGCCTTGCTGTCGCTGCTAGGCAGGAGCACCAGGGTGCACAGCAGCACTCTCACTGATGCAGGTTCAGGTTCCACTGTGCTCCCAAGTCCTCCCCATCCCTTTTTCCTCATCCTTCACCTGAATGCTGCCAGATCAAGTCCTGAGAGGGGGTGTGGGTTGATTCTGTAGCATGCTGCCTCTCTCAAACTCCTGCTTTGGATAAGATGGCAGCCCAAGCAGATCTGGAGTTCTGCAGCTGGCAACAAGTTGAAACGCTTTATCCCTCTCCTCATACATCTCATCTGCCCTTCCTCCCACTACCCCTCCTCCCCCCCAGTCATCTCCCCACTCTTGCACTGTCAGTTCCACACTACCCTGATCACATCTTGGTCATTCATCAATAAAGCAAAAACTTTGAATATCCATGTGCAGATCCACCGGACACTGCAAACAGTCAATTCTCAATGGAGAATGGCTCCTTGGGTATGGCATGGTTCATTTTTCCCCTGTAGGGTGCTGCAGCAGGTCAGGCGCTCACCAATATTTTATCGGGTACAACAGATATGAGGGAAATGAGAGCAGTGGCCCCACTTCAGCCTCCTGCTTCAGTTCGGGAGAAGACAGTGGCATTAGCAAGGCCTGAAATGATCTCTCTGTACTTGTGTCTGCAGCTGCACTAGGAGCAGCTCACAGCTTGTTCTTGTGGCAGTGCTGGAGGGCATCTTTCAGGGCATGGAGGACTCGGTCCACATTGAATTTGGTGGCGTTATAGCCCATGAGTCCTATTCGAAGAACCTGAAATTGAGAGAAAAAGAAACTCAGTAGAGAGTAGTAAATATTAATGAGATCAAATTGGTTATCCAGGGTCGGCCCAGTGACACATCAGATTGCATGTCTGCAGGGGACATGAGACCCATACCAGTGACTTCCTACACACATACCATACAATGGGCTGGATTCTCCAGTGCCCTGCACCATGTACGGTCACTTATGCCTGGGCAAAAGTGAATGCAAAGGAGGTGTAAAAAGGTAGCACATCAGAATGGTGTCAAGCTGCCGTCACAGCCACGTTGCAGTAGTGTACACTGCAGAAGGTGCATGGCAGTGGGGGAATCAGACCACATAGATGTAATTGTTTTTGTTATCACTAATTTAAGCAAATACAAGTAAAATGAAAACACAAGCAATCTTCAGCTTCTTTGGTGGCACCTGCTTTAGCTCTGCTGGCCAGTATGCCAAAGATAAAATACACTAGGGAGCAAATTTGTGACTGATTTCCTCCTAGGTGACCACCTACAGTTAGAGATAACAAATGATATGATATGAAACACTAAAACAAAGCTTATTTGTAAGGGGCTGCCCCTCCCAATGCTTTCTTCATCCCTTTGTATCATGTTATACTATTCCTTATGACTACTGGAGAAAAGTACTTCATATATTGACTTGGATTGATCCAATTCCCATTGAAATCAATGGGAGTCTTTCTATTGACTTCAGTAGGAGTTGGATCATGCCTACAATAAGGAACAGCTCTTAAAATAAGGAATCAATGGTCAACCTAGGTCCTCCTAGCCAAGGTCCTGCAAGAATAGCTTTGCTTAAAAACTCATCCCTGTAAGTCTACAAGCTTCTCACAAGTGTTATGCCCAATCCAGAACAAGGTATACTCTCTACTGAGGCTTGGAAAAAGTGCTCAGAGCACTAGACCTAAAGCCAGCATAAATATCATGCTGTTATTGGAACTTCCCTCTCCTCTAATAAATGATTGCATTTGAACTTTCCCATTTTCCCTAGTCTCTTCCAGTTTAGGGTAACAACTGGTTAGTAACAAGCCTATGGAAAAAGACTCTTCAATGCAGCTCTGTCTTAGGTATTCTCTTTTAATTTGCATTCATTAACACAAACAAGGAAAACATGGAAAGAACAAAGACTAGCTTTTCTTCTCCTCTGAAATTTGCTTACGCAAATTTGTCTACAAGCAATTCCATTCTCTCTTGGAAAGACCTACAAATGCTACACCTTCTACCACACACCTTCTATTCTGCCACACACCTTCTACCACACAAATAATGTTGTGTGTTGGGGGGAGGGGGGGGAAGGAGGTTGTTTGTTATTACAGCCCCTAATTAAACAGACTTCTATGTTAGAATTCCCTGACAGAGCGACTGGCCTCTTTAAGAGGAAATGGGTCCAGTTCACCTGTGTCTAGTTAGTTGCCTGATAGAGGGTCCCTGACCTCTATAGAGACCCAGGCAGCAGTTGAGAAAGGGGAGTAGGAAGCAGCAGCAGGAAGGTGGAGAAGAGCAACTTGGCCAGCCCTGGGGATCATGAGGGAAACTGAGGCAGGACTCATCTATATCACTGTGGTTGGCTACAGAAGGGTGGTAAACCCTGCTACAGGTTCCCAATAGTCACTGCTTATTTTGCAAGTGGTTGTAAGAACACAGCATGCCAGGCCTTAGCTCGAGAGAGCTTTTTCTCCAAGTTTGCTTGTTTCTGGATCTCAGTGCATGAAGCCCTGAGGCAATGGTTTGTATCAGTCTTGGGCTGCATTCCCTATGGAAGGCCCCAGGGATCTATTTGGAAAGGAATCTGTGATTGGATGAGCTGGGGGTTCAGCACATCTCCTGGACTCTACTCTTCACAAGCCTATCCAGACCAGTGCTGAAAGTCATTGGGACTCAGCAAAGGCAGACGCTCATTTAGGGAAATCCTCAGATACCAAATCACCCCTTGTTCCCAGGTGAAAGGACCCATTTCTGTCTGTCACTTGGTACCTTCCTGACACCAGACTGGGAGTTCCTTTGCGGGCAATGGATCCTGAGGTTCTTATTAAGCAGCAAGGGGGGAACCAGGAGGCTGATGGCACTGGTGGCACTATCAGGTTCAAGGCAAGTTCTTGGTTGGATACATAAAACACATATAATGTACCGTTAGGGTGATGTTCCACCAGTATCATTCCAGTGATGTCAATGGAGCTGCTCTAGATATAACGGCGGGAACTGAGAAAATAACCTGGCCCATAATCTGTTGAGATCCATATGGGCATTTGTAGCAAGCTCAAGTACCTGACTAGCCACAGAGACTTGCAGAGTTCGACCCTGGCTGGCAGCTTGTACCTACCTTCCCTTCTGATGGTCCCAGGCCCCCTGAGATCTCAATTGCATGTTTATTCATAATAAATGCTGTGACCTCCTTCCAGTCATATCCCTCAGGCAGTACAAAGGTGGTGATTGTCGGGAGCCGCACCTCCTGAAAAACAGAGAGATCCATGCAGGAGGTCTCCTCTGAGCAAGTGCAAACAGTCCTCTTCCCCCTCTTCCCCACTCCTTCTGTACCTTGTTGCAAACCTTGCCGTCTGGAACAAAGATTCCTTTCTATGGGGAGGATCCTGCTTTTCCATCCTGGAACCTCCTGAGAAATTCAGAGCTGGGCAAGATCCCCAGCTGGGGTCAATCGGCGTAGCTCTGCCAAAGTCAGTGGAGCTACACTGATTTACACCAGCTGAGGATCTGGCCTCATCTGTCCCAAACTATCCCCTTAGCTCTCTTTCTCTGTAGCCCAGCCAGACGGCACTTCATCCGCAGTGTCACTCTACCAACATCAGTGAGATCCAGCAGGTCTATACAGTGTCCAGTAATATCAGCCCAAGTCCTACCTGTTCCTTCACAAAGAGCTGGAGACCCAGCTCCTGCAGCCCTGCACACAGGTAGAGACTGTTCTCCTTGTGAAGCTTCCAGCAGTTCTCCAGCCCCTGGGCCAATGGGGAGAAGAGCACAGCCATTAGCTAGGAGGTTACTGTCCCAGGGCCAGACATGTGACAGGCAGACACAAATCCCAGGTCAGATAGGTCAATTTAACATTTCATCTTGATGGGGAGAAGACGGCTCAAGTGACCCTTGATGGGACCTCTCACCTCCCAAGCACCAGTTCTCATCTAGCCCAGGTCTGGAATGACCACAATTTGTTACCCGCTCGTGGCTGCTCGATGGCTGCACAAACCGAGCCCAGTCCTCATGGGTGTCTCTAAAACAAAAAGCAGCTCCCCCAAGATTGGCCTCCTGTCTGGCAGGCTCAGCAAGAGGCCAGGACTGAATGGCGGTGGAGATTGAACTATCCCTCCTGGAGAGGCACTAGGCACACGCTTTGATGTTTGACTGGCAGCTGCCCATACTGTGGTTAAATAAAAGACTTCAGTCTCCAGGGTTGTTCAACTGGTTTCTTCCATAAGCACCAAGCACAGATTTTTAAAGGCATTTAGGTGCCTACAGAGGCAGACAGACACCTAGCTCCATTTGAAAATCCCACCTGGCCTATGTTTGCATCTTTAAGCACCTAAATACTTTAAAAAATAGCAGTGTTATCTTCAACTGCATTTCTAAATAGCAATCCCAGCAACCAGCTCGGTGATGATAGTCCCAGTATCGTTTTCCCACTCATGTTCCTTCTCTTTGCCTTTCCCCATCCTGCCTGACCCGAGTGTCTCCTGCCATTGCTCACCAGTTCCGCAAGGATTGCCAAGCCTTCCCTCAGGCTGAAGAAGCTATTGATCGGTGCAGTATGGTGGTATCTGTAATATACATGCGACATGCTGGAGAAGGGCTCATGACAACATTGACTATTATTGGATGAAATCAATACATTACAATCAATACTGAAACCTAGACAGATCCTGGAGGCTAAGCCACCAAAAACCATACTTCAGCCTGACCTCCTCTTTCTATCCCACCATAGCAGGGGAAAATGAAATGAAGTGAGGTCACTACACTGACCATCAGAGGTTGGAACTGCATAAAGACTAAGCAGCAGCCCTGGATCTGCTGACACCAAGGATGCGAATAGCAGGATGCTGTAAATTGGTGCTATGTGAGAAGTACTGTATTCTCCGGTTCACCTCTCCTCTTCTAGTGAGGTGACGGGGGTGGGGCACGAATTAGTTTTGCGGGAAGAATGAGGATTAGCTCAGGGTTAGGGTGAGGGTGGACACAAGGGGCTTGGGATCAGGTTGAAGTTTAGTTGAGAAGTAGGTAAGTTGTGAGGTCTGAATGGATGTCAAGTATGGAGCCGGGGTGAGTGCTGGGTTCAGATGGGATTTGGGTGGGATTTCAATTTGGACTGAAGTGGAAATGCTTTGTGATTTGGATGAAAGTCCATCTGGACTCAGGTTGTGGTGTGTTAAATCCCTGGTCAGAGAGCTGCTTCCTGGACACCCCAAAGCTCGCCCCTCACATTCTTGGCTTGTCGTCACAGCCCCAGTAATTGGCCAGCCAGCCCATGTCCAGGAAGAAGGAAGGTGGCTTCGTCCTCCTGCTGAAAATCTTCTTCCTGACAACATGGATATGACAAAGCTGAGTAACTGATCCTAGGAGCTCTGTCCTCCAGCCAGAACCTTTACTTAGTTTTCCCACTACATGCACCACACAGATACACTCCTGGCCCCTCTGTGCCTCAGTTCCCCCACCTGTAAAATGGGGATAACAATACTGCCCTCCTGTAAGGCACTTTGAGATCTGCCAAGGGAAGCGCTAGATACAAGGTAGATGTGGTTATTGTTAACTAGTCGAGCTTACTCCCACTGGCTAGGGAAGGGAGGGGTTGCTTGGGTGGCACTCAGACGTGACATTGACAGAGGAACTGCTGGGACCGAGATCGATACAACAGATTAGATAATGGTGAGGTGGAAAGGAATCCCACTGAGTGCCCCATGGGGGATAAGGCAGCCACTGCATGGCCAAAACCGACCCAGTGAGATAGTGACAGTGCCTGGCTTCCTGCAGCTTGAACTGGCTGCGGGTGCAGAGGGCTTCTGTGTACTGGGGAGGCTCTGACAGGCTGGGGCTGCAGGGGTAATGCCTGCACCTCAGGCTTAATTGGAAGTTGTCAGGCCTGGTCAGCGGCTGCTTTTACTCCCCGTTCATATGACATAGGGCCCGAGCCTGCCACCCTTCCTCCCATGGCGTGATGCTGACTCATGGGAGGGGTCCCCTAGATTCCAGTGGCACTGCCCCCAGGAGTGACAGCCCTGCTGCTGGAGGGCTGAGTGATCACCCAGCTGTACACCTAGTAATCAATGGTCTCAGTCACTGGGAGCGGGGATATTTCTGGGTGGTTGAACACCTTGGGCTGGACTTGCCCACGTGTAACAGAGGGTTGAATGTGGGCCACCTTTCCCCTCTTTCAGGGACATTGTTCAACCTGTGTAGGTGCTTCTACACATCTGTGGACCTGAGTCACCTGCTGCTTAGCCTGCCTCGCCCTGGTGTTGTGTACATGAGCACCCCTCCCTGGCCCCGTGCACGTGTTTCACAATCTACAGGGATGGCGGCGTTGTCCTCACCTGGCTCGCTCACTGAAGGAGATAGGGGCACTGCCAGGGGGAGCATTCAAGACTTTTTGAGATCCCGAGTACAAGATGTCAATACCTGTGTTAAATGGAAAAGTAGTGTTAGAAACCCAGCCATTTAAGATTGATTGTGGAGGAAAGGCAGTGACACCGTCCTTCCAGTCCTGACATTTCAGTCTTAAAACATGTAGAATATAGTTAAGTTAATTCAAAATAGCCTACTTCTTACCTTAGAACAGCTGTTATATTAGTTTCTTTCTGGTCTTCAGGGCTGAGAAATCCTCGATGATGTCACTGAAATCCAGTTGACAAAGCAAGTCATATTCTATTGACATTAGAGTCAAATTATTCAGTCTCATCTGATCCATGCTTGACCTCAGCTTGTTTTTTATTAGCGCCAGTTTTGAAAACGATCGTTCTCCTCCAGTGTTAGTTACCAGCAGTGTCAAAAAAATCCATAAGGCAATGTCTACATTGAGAAACACAGACTGCAGACTCCATTGTCTTAAAACGAGAAGTAGTGTCTTTGCTGTTTTGTTTTCCTCGTGCTTTGTGAACTCCCTAAATTGAACCAGTTCATCTGCAAAATCCTCTTGTAAGTTGGTACTATATTTGTTTTGTAGTTTAACAGCTGAATCATGTAGTTCTGATGCAGAAAGTAGATGAAGACAGTTCATACATCTGAAGTTGCCGCATATCCCTTTTTATGCCTCATACCTGCAATGCAGCTCTGCAACAGATTTATCAAGAATAACATTGAAAAGCTCCATGCAAAATTTCTCTAGGCCTGACAGCTTACAGTCCAGCTCCCCAGACTCGTCCTGTTGTTTTTTATGCTTCAGTTCACAGTGCTTTTCTGATTTATACTGTTGAGAAACTCGAGGTGTCATTTGTTCAGTGGTAGTTTCAAAGCTGTCAAACTGAATTCGTAGACCAGCCACAACATCCTTTAAAGAGCCCACCAACTTTACAGCATTAGGCAAGTCAAGATCAACAGCCTGAAGTGCAGTGCTTGTTGCTTGAAATCTTTGCAGAGCTGTGTTCCAGAGGTTGCAAAAAAAGCCAATTTCCAGCTTGTCCATTTTCATGACCAGTGATCGAGCATCATTGCACATATTTGGGTTCTGATTTGGATCGTTGGCTAGTTTTTGGAGAGATTCCTGAATATTTTCATAATTCAGCTGTAGTGCTTTTGTAGCCTGGGCATGTGCTGACCACCTTGTATCTGAAAGAGCTTTCAGCATCTCAATTCGCTTATTGCCATTTGGCTCTAATCCTGCAGTAACAATTTGCCAGCGAGTGGTTGATTTCTAGCAGAAATTTAAAAGTGACGGAACAAAACAAAGTATTTTCCTCCAAGCAGCAGTTTACGCTCATAACCCCAACTAAATTGAGAGTAAAAAGAACAGGAGTACTTGTGGCACCTTAGAGACTAACAAATTTATTTGAGCATAAGCTCAAATTGAGAGTGTGAGCTGCGCAAGGTACCCATTCTACTAAAGGGTTTATCTCCCGAATTTGTGATTGCAGACCTTTGTATGCCCTTGACATGTTACTAGCATTGTCATAACACTGACATCTCAGTTTGCTATGGCAATGTCCATCTTCTGCAAAACTGTCAAAACTGACTTGTTATTGCGAGAAATTTAAGAAAACGCTCTTGAATCTGCCCCTCTTGTGACACATAGCGGACAATGAACATAAGTTCATCTACGTGGGATATGTCAGGATTGGAATCTACAGTAATTGAAAAGTTCTTTGCAATCTGCAACTGACTGTTTATTTCTGAAAGCACCCTTTGTCCCATTAAAGTTATAAATTCCTCACAAATCATTGAAGAAAGGTATGAAGGCCTTCCTTACCAGCATTCCTGTATTTCTTTAATGTTCATAGAATCATAGAATATTAGGGTTGGAAGACACCACAGGAGGTCATCTAGTCCAATCCCCTGCTCAAAGCAGGATCAACACCAACTAAATCATCCCAGACAGGGTTTTGTCAAGCCGGGCCTTAAAAACCTCTAAGGATGGAGATTCCACCACCTCCCTAGGTAACCCATTCCAGTGCTTCACCACCCTCCTAGTGAAATAGTGTTTCCTAATATCCAACCTAGACCTCCCCCACTGCAACTTGAGACAATTGCTCCATGTTCTGTCATCTGCCACCACTGAGAACAGCCGCGCTCCATCCTCTTTGGAATCCCCCTTCAGGTAGTTGAAGGCTGCTATCAAATCCCCCCTCACTCTTCTCTTCTGCAGACTAAATAAGCCCAGTTCCCTCAGCCGCTCCTCGTAAGTCATATGCCCCAGCCCCCTAATCATTTTCATTGCCCTCTGCTGGATTCTCTCCAATTTGTCCACATCCCTTCTGTAGTGGGGGGACCAAAACTGGACGCAATACTCCAGATGTGGCCTCACCAGTGCCGAATAGAGGGGAATAATCACTTCCCTCGATCTGCTGGCAATGCTCCTACTAATGCAGCCCAATATGCCGTTGACCTTCTTGGCAATGTGGGCACACTGCTGACTCATATCTAGCTTCTCGTCCACTGTAATCCCCAGGTCCTTTTCTGCAGAACTGCTGCTAAGCCAGTCGGTCCCCAGCCTGTAGCGGTGCATGGGATTCTTCCTTCCTAAGTGCAGGACTTTGCACTTGTCCTTGTTGAACCTCATCAGATTTCTTTTGGCCCAATCCTCCAATTTGTCTAGGTCACTCCAGACCCTATCCCTACCCTCCAGCGTATCTACCTCTCCCCCCAGCTTAGTGTCATCTGCGAACTTGCTGACGGTGCAATTCATCCCATCATCCAGATCATTAATCATTAATCATTTAGAAAACGATCAAACTGACTCAATAATTCCAAGGTGCCCAAGTAATTCCCATTATTGGGGGATCCAACAATTTCATTGTCTCTTTTGAAAGAAAGCCCACACTCTGCCAGAAACTTAACAACTGCAACAACCCGTCTGAGGACCTCTTTCCAATAAGCAAGGTCAGTTTCAAACTATTTTTCCAGTTCTGAGTCAATTTGCCCTTTGGCTTGTGTCCGAGAAATCCTGTTAAGCATTGCATTTCTGTGACAAATGTTGCTCTCGTGCTGCATCATGTTTCCAGTCCTTAAAGCCACAACCACTAAATGCCCTTGTATGAGAGGATGAATCTCCAAACAATTGATACACAAAACGAAAAACAGACCCTGTTGATGGAGAATAAAGAAGCCACTCAAGAGGTACAGATTCCCCATTTTGAAGAGTATGTGTGAAGAGGGTTTTCGATAAACACCGTTTCTGATGTTTGTATTGTTTTTCAGATGCTGAAAAATCACAATTTTTGTTTTGACATAGTGTTGGCCCTTTTGTGATCCAATAAGATCGCACTGTTTCATTTATTGGGCCCCAACGTGCTGCATCAGTGCTGTATGGGTCAAAGTTAGCTGCGTTTTTACCTTCATCACATGCAGCTATTTCACTCTTGTCCAAAACTGGCTGACTGACTGTGTCTGGACTGTCTGTGGTGGCTGTTGTCGTTCGCTCGCGTGGATTTGTGACGCTCGTTAACTTATTTTCCAAATCACTAATATCTGGTGCATTTGTTGGTGGTTTACTGAAATAGCCTGTCAATTTTGGTATTTTGTTTAACAACTGTTCCTCATGAATCATTTTTAACTTCTGCACTTTCCTCTTTTGAGCTCCGCTGTCATATTTTCTAGGTGCACCATTATCTGACATTTTTATAAAACCACTGCACAGGTGTACAGATCCAAGCAATAAGAAATGGCACATGATTGGATTTTATCACATGATAATTATGATCAGGAAGTTGTTTTAATAAGATATGTTAGTAAAATAGATTTGTTCTATCCCAAACCATAGATCATACATTTTTTATATATATTTTTTCATGTATATAATTATGGATTTATTTTTGCGGGGCCCCCCTTAGCCCAAGGCCCTGGGCTGCAGCCCCTAAAGCCCCTGCATTAATCCAGCCCTGTTTGCACCCTATCATTTCCTCAAAAATGCCTCATGTCTCATTACATATGAGCCAGCAGCTCCAACACATACCCTCTTGCACTTCAACCACTCGCTGCAAGACACCAGGACATCTCATCTCACGCTGCACATACGTTACATTAGAATGACTATTCCATTGCCAGCCAGCCAGGCCAATCTGCATAATGCACAATTCTCAACTCATTATCCATCATCCTAAGGATAGAGTGGTTTTAATATCCCATTAGTGCCTCTTAGTCACCCTGTAATCTGGCTCAAACTACTCCTGAAAGTGAATAGAAACTACACCAGAAGATAGTATCCCTAGTGAGCCATAGTGACATGACAAACTAATCATAGGTCCATTGAGGAGAGGGCTATGGTTCAGAGTTAAGGCTCCTTGTGAACACAAACTATGAGGGTTTACAGTCCTGACTACATTTTTTCCAGTTTTGGGAGGAAGGGTTTGTACCTGAATTTCTTTCACAATGGAGAGAGGTAAATAATGGGGTTCCCCAAAGGTCTATACTGGGACCAGGGCTGTTCAACATATTCATATATGATTTGGAAAAAGGGGTAAACAGTGAGGTGGCAACGTTTGCAGATGACACAAAATTACTCAATATAGTTAAGTACAAAGCTGACTGTGAACAGTTACAAAGGGATCTCACAAAACCGGGTGACTGGGCAGATTAAATTCAATGTTGATAAATATAAAGTAATGCACATTAGAAAAGATAATCCCAACTATACATACTCCAGAAAGAGACCTTGGAGTCATCGTGGATAGTTCTCTGAAAACAACTGCTCAATGTGCAGCAGCAGTCAAAAAAGCTAACAAAATGTTAGGAACCATTAGGAAAGAGAGAGACAATAAGACAGAAAATACCATAATGCCCCTACATTAATCCATAGTACACCCACATCTTGAATACTGAGTGCAGAGCTGGTCTCCCCATCGCAAAAAAGATATATTAGAATTGGAAAAGGTGCAGAGAAGGGCAACAAAATGACTAGGGGTATGGAACAGCTTCCGTATGAGGAGTGATTAAAAAGACAGGGACTGTTTAGTTTAGAAAAGAGACATCTGGTGGGGGGCTATGATAGAGGTTTATAAAATCATAAATGATGTGGAAAATGAAAAGGGAAATGTTATTTACCCCTTCACATGACACAGAAACCAGGGGTAATCCAATAAAATTAATAGGCAGCAGTTATAAAACAAACATAAGGAAGTACTTCTTCATACAACACAAAGTCAACCTGTGGAACTCATTGCCAGGGGATGTTATGAAGGCCAAAGAATTAGTCGATCAAAAACAGAATTAGATAAATTCATGCAGGATAGGTCAATCTATGGCTATTAGCCAAGATGGTCAGGACACAACCCTATGCTCTGGGTGTCCCTAAGGCTCTGACTGCCAGAGGCTAGGACAGGGCGACGGGGTAGATCACTCGATAAAATGCTCTGTTCTGTTCATTCCCTTGGAAGCACCTGGCATTGGCCACTGTCAGAAGATAGGATACTGGGCTAGATGGACCATTTTTCTGACCCAGTATGGACACTATTATGTTCTTATGAACAGGAAATGCTATTACAGCCCCGCCCTCTGAACCAGAACCCTAGGCCGGAGAGCCCTACCCTCTGGATCCCGAACCCTAGGCCGTAAAGCCCTACCTTCTGGAACCCGAACCCTAGGCTGGAGAGCCCTACCCTCTGGAACCCGAACCCTAGGCCGGAAAGCCCTACCCTCTGGAACCCTAAGCCTGGCCTGGGGAGTCTTAACATCTGAAACCTTAATGCTAGGCAGGGAAGTCATACCCTCTTGAACACTCACCCTTGCCTGGGTGGCCTTAACATTTGTACTCTCATCCTAACCCGGGAAGCCCTACACTGGAACCCTACCCCTTGCTTGGGGAGCCCTGTCCGTTGGAATGGCTAACCCTACCCTGGTAGCCTTAGGCTCTACAACCCTAAGTCAAGCCCAGGGTGCCCTTCCCTCTGGAACCCTAACTTTATATGAGGGAGCCCTATCGGTTGGAACCCTACCCTTGGAAACATAGCCCTAGCTTGGGAGCCTTGTCCTCTGGAATCATTCCTATAGCCCAGACAGCCCTACCATGTAGGACATTAATGTTACCCCGATATGTCCTACCCTTGGACATCCAGGTTCAGCACCTAGCCATAGCACTACCTTCTGGAAGCTTGGCCATAGCACTACCTTCTGGAAGCTTGGCCATAGATCGGGGAGCGCCTGCAGTGGAAGATCTCATCACTACCCTAGACCCAGTTTCTNCCCCCCCCCCCCCCCCCCCCCCCCCCCCCCCCCCCGAACTACCATCTGGAACGGCCCAGGAGTTCTGTTTTTTAAGACGATCACAGCTACCCTTTCCCCAGCCTCCCCTGTAGAGAGGACCTTTCTATCCACACATACATTTTTTCTTGTTTATTGTATGGGGCTGGTGAATACTCTAGTTAAGAAGATGAGTTCTGTGCTCCTTACCCTGTTGGTCCATGAGGATGGGAGCTCCACCCAATGATGCCACAGAGTCCACCAGTAGTAAGCACTTATATCTAGCAGAGGGAAAGGAAGAGCAGACATTACTTAGCAAACATCAACCTGTTTGTGTTGGTGTCTGAAAGCTTCTCATTCATTCTGGTTCTTATCATTTCTCTCACCAGACAATATTTTTCCAGAGTCTTGGATTTCCCAGGACCCTCCTGAAATGTGTTAAGCACCTCTGCAACAGCTCTAGCAGGGTCACTAACCTGCCCATTGCTTTGGCCATGGGCAGTGGTGAAAGAGAAACATGCAATTTTGCCTTACCTGGGAATGCTATTATGCCCCACTGTTCGATGAGTATTCAGCACCCCTCTGGGCACCTGATCCACAGAGGATCTGAGTCTGCAACAGCTGCCTAGGAGGGGCCTGGAACCCTAACCCGAGCCCAGGTAGCCCTACCCTCTGGAACCCTAACCCTAGTCCAGTGGTTCTCAACCTTTCCAGACTACTGTACCCCTTTCCGGAGTCTGATTTGTCTTGCATACCCCCAAGTTTCACCTCACTTAAAAACTACTTGCTTATAAAATCAGACATAAAAATACAAAAGTGTCACAGCACACTAGTACTGAAACATTGTTACTGCCTCATTTTATCATATAATTATCAACTAAATCAGTTGGAATATAAATATTGTACTTACATTTCAGTGTATATGTAAGGGACTGTTAGCTCCTTACTAAAACTCAGTGGGGTTTTTTTGGTTGGCTAGCTCCCAGTACTAAAAGTAAGGGGAAGGGTCAATGGGAAATCAGGACCCTGAGACTGACAGTCCCCAGGAGCAATGGGGAGAGACCCATGCTCCAGGTGAGTCGGATTGAAAGGTCGGGCAGGCCAATGAGCGAGTCAGGAGGCCAGGGGGGGTCCCATCCTCTGTGTGAGCTGGAATTGCCTGGAACAGAGTGGGGCCGAGCTAAGGAGAGGGCAGGGGCCCGAGCTGAGCTGGGGAGCAGGGCTGTGCCAGACAGAGAACCTGAGAATCATAGAAGATTAGGGTTGGAAGAGACCTCAGGAGGTCATCTAGTCCAATCCCCTGCTCAAAGCAGGACCAACCCCAACAAAATCATCCCAGGCAGGACTTTGTCAAGCCGGGCCTTAAAACCCTCTAAGGATGGAGATTCCACCACCTCCCTAGGTAATCCATTCCAGTGCTTCACCACGCTCCTAGTGAAATAGTGTTTCCTAATATCCAGCCTAGACGTCCCCCACTGCAACTTGAGACCATTGCATCTTGTTTTGTCATCTGCCACCACTGAGAACAGCCGAGCTCCATCCTCTTTGGAACCCCCCTTCAGGTAGTTGAAGGCTGCTATCAAATCCCCCCTCACTCTTCTCTTCTGCAGACTAAACAAGCCCAATTCCCTCAACCTCTCCTCGTAAGTCATGTGCCCCAGCCCCCTGATAATTTCCGTTGCCCTCTGCTGTACTCTCTTCAATTTGTCCACATCCTTTCTCTAGTGGGGGAACAAAACTGGATGCAATACTCCAGATGTGGCCTCACCAGTGCCGAATAGAGGAGAATAATCACTTCCCTCGATCTGCTGGCAATGCTCCTACTAATGCAGCCCAATATGCCGTTGGCCTTCCTGGCAACAAGGGCACACTGCTGATTCATATCCAGCTTCTCATCCATTATAATCACCAGGTCCTTTTCTGCAGAACTGCTGCTTAGCCAGTCGGTCCCCAGCCTGTAGCGGTGCATGGGTTTCTTCCGTCCTAAGTGCAGGACCCTGCACTTGTCCTTGTTGAACCTCATCAGATTTCTTTTGGCCGAATCCTCTAATTTGTCTAGAACACTCTGGACCCTATCCCTACCCTCCAGTGTATCTACCTTTCTCCCCAGCTTAGTGTAATCCGTGAACTTGCTGAGGGTGCAATCCATTCCATCATCCAGATCATTAATAAAGATGTTGAACAAAACCGGCACCAGGACCAACCCCTGGGGCACTCCTCTTTATATTGGCTGCCAACTAGACATTGAGCCGTTGATCACAACCCGTTGAGCCCGACAATCTAGCCAGCTTTCTATCCACCTTATAGTCCATTCATCCAATCCATACTTTTTTAACTTGCTGGCAAGAATACTGTGGGAGACCATATCAAAAGCTTTGCTAAAGTCGAGATATATCACATCCATCACTTTCCCCATATCCACAGAGCCAGTTATCTCATCATAGAAGGCAATCAGGTTGGCCAGGTATGACTTGCCCTTGGTGAATCCATGTTCATAGGCGCCGACTCCATGGGCGCTCTGGGGCTGGAGCACCCACGCGGAAAAATTAGTGGGTGCTCTGCACCCACTGGCAGCCAAGCTCCCCTCCCCTTCCCCCCGCCCCACCTCCTCCTCCACCTCCCCCCCTGAGTGCCTTGGCGTCCCCGCTCCTCTGCCTACCTCCCAGCGCTTCCACCCGGCCACCGCCAAACAGCTGTTTGGTGGTGTAGCAAGCTCCAGGAGGGAGGGGGAGGAGCGGGAATGTGGCACGCTCAGGGGAGGAGGTGGGGAAGAGGCGGGGCCGGGGCAGGAATTTGGGGAAGGAGTTGGAATAGGGGCAGGGAAGGGGCGGAGTTGAGGGGCGGTGGGAGCAGAAGTCAGTGCCTAAGTCCATGTTGACTGTTCCTGATCACCTTCTTCTTGCTTTAAAATGGTTTCCTTGAGGACCTGCTCAATGATCAGAAGCAGCAGCCCAGGGAGCAGGTCAGTGCTGGGAGCAGAGCCACAGAAGCAGCCCAGAGAGCAAACATGTGCTGGGCGGAGAACTGCAGCAACCAGAGCCAGAGGGGCCAGAGAAGCAGCCCAGGGAGGCAGAGCAGCAGCAGTGCTGAGGCAGAGTGGAGCTGGAGCTGGGGCTGGAGCAGTCTGGAGCCAGGTGGGGAGAGCAAGGGGGACACTGGGCAGCAATCCCAGTGTAGGGAGATGCCCCCAGCCAAGAGGTCTTCCAGGCGGTACTGGGTGGGGGATCATAACCCTGACGGGGGTGGGGAGGAGCTGATGTTGGGAAGAAGGGTCCTGCCACCTACAGCCTGAGGGTGCGTGTCCACCGCCAGAGCAAGTGTCTGATCCACAGCATCCTTGCAGCATAGCCAGTGCCTGGGCAGGAGGCCTGGGACATGTGAGGAACAGACTGAACTGCCCTTACATTCCAGAGATGGCTGGTTGTGGTATGTCCATACCACAGAGTGGGGTGATGTATTTTCCTTTAACCTTTCTCATTTTTTCCTTTAAAAAAAAAGATTTCTGTTTAATAAATTGTGTTTGCTTGAACTGTATGCAATGATCAGTGAGTCAGGGAAGTGTCCAGTGCAGAGAGAGCACCCTGGAGTGCGGACACCCTAGCTCCTGCCCTAAGTGAGTACAACAAGGTTGGGGGTTGAGCCCCCAAGGAGTTCTGGGCCTAGCCTTTTTGGGGTTACAATGACTCTGCCACACAGGAGAGTGGAAGGAGAGCCCTCGAGGTCAGGCAGGCTTCTTGGTAAAAGGAAATGGGAGCGAGGACTCAGATCCTTTCGCTAGCCCATTTCACGAGGGTAGTGTATAAGCCAGGAAAGTTCCCCACAACAGTGGGACCATTCCCTCGCTTACATGCGGTATATAGAGTAGGGTTGCCAGGTATCCGGTTTTCGACCAGAATGCTGACCAGGCTGTTAAAAGTCTGGTCGGCGGTGCTGCGGGGTAAGGCAGGCTAGTCCCACCTGTCCTGGCACCGTGCTGCACCCCGGAAGCGGCCAGCATGTCCGGCTCCTAGGTGGGGAGTCCTTGGGGCTCCGCGCGCTGTCCCCGCCCTGAGCACCAGCTCCGCACTCCCATTGGCTGGGAACCACGGCCAATGGGAGCTGGGGGGGGTGTGGCGCCTGCAGGCAAGAGCAGCACGCGGAGCCTCCTGGCCCTGAGCCCCAAACCCCTACCCCCCCAAACCTGGAGCCCCCTCCTGAACCCCAAACTCCTCATCCCTGGCCCCACCCCAGAGCCCACACCCCCAGCCCAGAGCCCATACCCCCTCCTGCACCCCAAACCCCTGCCTCAATCCACAGCCCCCTCCCGCACTCTGAATCCCTCAGCCCCACCCCACAGCCTGGAGCCCCCTCCTGCACCCCAAACCCTTCATCCCCAGCCCTACCCCAGAGCCCACACCCCCAGCTGGAGCCTTCACCTCCTTCGCACCCCAATTCCCTGCCCCAGCTCAGAGCCCCCTCCCACATCCTGAACCCCTAATTTCTAGCCCCACCCTGGAGCCCACACCCCCAGTTAGAGCCATCACCCCCTCCCACCCCCCAACCCCCTGCCCCAGCCCAGTGAAAGTGAATGAGGGTGGGGGAGAATGAGCCACTGAGGGAGGGGGAATATAGTGAACGGGGGGGGGGGAAGGGGCAGGGCCTCAGGGAAGGGGCGGGGCTAGGGTATTCAGTTTTGTGCGATTAGTATGTTGGCAACCCTAATACGGAGCAGTATAAACAAGTCATTGTCTGTATGAAATTTTAGTTTGTACTGACTTTGCTACTGTTTTTTATGTAGCCTGTTGTAAAACTAGGCAAACATCTAGGTGAGTTGATGTACACCCTGGAAGACCTCTGAGTACCCCCAGGGGTCTGCGTACCCCTGTCTGAGAACCACTGCCCTATCCTACATAGCCCTACCCTCTGGAACCCGAACCCTAACCCAGGAAGCATTACTCTTTGCATCCCTAACTCTTGCTGAGAGAGCCCTATCTGTTAGAACCCTAACCCATAGGCACCGACTCCATGGGTGCTCCGGGACTGGAGCACACACAGGGAAAAATTAGTGGCTGCTCTGCACCCACCGGCAGCCAAGCTCCCCTCCCCCCGCCCCACCTCCTCCTCCACCCCCGAGCACACCACGTCCCCGCTCCTCCGCCTACCTCCCAGTGCCACCAAACAGCTGTTTGGCCTTTCCGGGAGGGAGTGGGAGGAGCGGGAACGTGGGGTGCTCAGGGGAGGAGGCGGGAAGAGGCGGGGCCAGGGTGGGGATTTGGGGAAGGAGTCGGAATAGGGGCAGGGAGAGGGCGGAGTTGGGGCGGGGACTTTGGGGAAAGGGTTGGAATGGGGGCGGGGCAGGGCGGGGTCACATGGAAGGGGTGGAGTGGGGGCAGGGCCAGGGGCAGATGGGGGGGTTGAGCACCCCCAGGGGAAAGCGAGGAAGTCGGCGCCTATGCGCCTGGCAATGACCTGGCTGATGGTTGTTGTGCTGTGCCTGATTGCAGAACCATCTCCTGACCAATGCGCTGTTTGACACTTTGCCCCCCGATTCAGTCCCCCTGAGTAGAGGCTGTTGATAAACGTTTGCTCCCCTTGCTGCTGCTTTGTCACCTATCTCTTCTCTGCGGCACTTAGCAAACAATAATGTGTGTTCCCTGGACTCTCGCAGGGCCACTTGCTGATCTCCCACGACTTAGAACAAGAATAAAATGCAGGTGTGGTAACTTGGTGGTGTTCGAGCGTTGTGGTTTCTAGAGAGCACGATGCTCATTGGGTGTTGTTAGTAAGTGTAGTGATTGTTTTGAGTTTCCCAACACACCCTGACATCCCTGACTTCCTGTGGTGCGTCCATGGCCCAGACAGTCTGTCCAGCCACAGGGCACCGTGTGGGGGATCCCACTGACCTGTGGCAGAGCTCTCCAAAGCCATCCAGGGGCTGAAGCACCCCGCTGGATGATTCTCCATGTGTGATGAAGAACAGTGAGGGCTTGTGCTGCACCAGAGCCTACAGGGGCAAGAGAGAGAGAGAAAGAGAATTAAATACACCAACCAAGCTGAGGAGGCTCTGGCACAAGGGTGGGCAAACTTTTTGGCCCGAGAGCCACATCTGGGTGGGGAAATTGTATGCAGGGCCATGAATGTAGGGCTGGGGCAGGGGGCTGGGGTGCAGGAGGGGTGCAGCAGGGGGCTCAAGGCAGGGTGTTAGGGGGGCTCAGGGCAGGGGATTGGGGTGCAGGAGGGGTGTGGCAGGGGGCTCCAGGCAGGAGGTTAGGGGGCTCAGGGCAGGGGATTGGGGTGCGGCAGGGGGCTCAGGGCAGGGGGTTGGGGTGGGGGGTGCAGGAGGGATTCGGGGTGTGGGCTCTGTCCCGGCGCTGTTTACCTTGAGCAGCCCCGCGCTGCTCCCAGAAGTGGCCAGCATGTCCAGCAGTGGCTCCTGGGGGTGGGGCAGGCGGCTCTGCAGCGCACTGCCTTGGCCTGTGGGTACCACCCCTGAAGCTCCCATTGGCCGCGGTTCCCTGTTCCTGGCCAATGGGAGTTGCGGGGGGGGGGGGAGGGCGTGCCTGCAGGCAAGGGCAGCCCCCTCAGTCCTCACACCAAGAGAGTAACCTGCTGTCATGGGGTGTAGAGATCCCATTCTACCACTGTCACTAAGGGGTTAACAGGTAGGCTAGCCATCTTCTCAGCTGCAGCAACAGCTGGGGGATAAGAAGGCAAGCAGGGCCAAGGAGAGGGGGGCTGCAGAGGGACTACAGGGAAGGAGTTGCCTTCAGCTGCAGACTGGCAGGAAACTGGACTTCTAGAGAGGCAGAAGCAAAGAGTGTGAGTCTGGCAAAGGCTTCCAGGAGAGCTGAGGTAGGTAGCAGCCCAGGGAAACAGTGAGGGTTTGTGAGGAGACAGTCCCCACTGTTTAATGCATGGTCACTGGGCTGAACCCTGGAGGAGTGGGTGGGCAGGCTGGGGTTCCAGCAACTTCTTGGAGCAAAGGGGTCAGAGTGCTCCCCAAGGGGGCCTGGAATTACTGACCCTTCATTGGACTCCTGGTCAGTCAGACTTTTTATTGCCCCAGCAGTGGAGAGACTATAAATGACCAGGCTGGAGTCATAGGAGCAGCCAACCAGCACAAGGCCAATGACTGTTGGGGGAAAGTGAGGCAGAATTTCTGCAACACCACACCAAGATGGCGCTGGCTGGCAAAGACACTGTCAGATGCCTGCATGGGCCGTGGTGCACTGGGAGCTCTCCTGTGGCTGCTGTCAGGTGTAGGTACTGGTGGGCTGCAGAGGTGGCACACCTGCTGGAAGACAGGTGTGTCTGTGCAATGAGAGCAGTGCCACAAGGTGCTCCTATTTATTGTACGCATGTGCCATCATCATCTCCCACTTGTTACCTCAAACAAGCTCCTTCATGCTTCTTCCAACCTACCTCTGACTCTTGGGGCTGCTCCCTATAAACTTCTACAAAGACACCTCATAATCCACCTTAAACCTCTCCTTTGCTGTGAGGCCTGCAAAAACCCTGAGGATGGCTGGTGAGCCGAGACCCTGCCTGTTGTCTCATTGTTTCCTTGTGGTCCCCTGTCTGTCAGTAGCCATCTGTTGTCTCCTATCTTACACATGGACTGTCAACTCTTTGGGGAAGGCTCTCTTTGTGCTGTGTTTGTACTTCTCCTAGCACAGTGGGATCCTGGTCCATGGCAGCTCTAAGGTGCTAACACAGGGATTGGCAACCTTTGACACACTGCCCGCCAGGGTAAGCACCCTGGCAGGCCGGGCCGGTTTGTTTACCTGACGCGTCCGCAGGTTCGGCCGATCGCGGCTTCCTCTGGCCGTGGTTCGCCGCTCCAGGCCAATGGGGGCTGCGGGAAGTGGCGCGTGGGTACAGAGCAGTCTGTGCTGGCCGTCACTTCCCGCAGCCCCCATTGGCCTGGAGCGGCGAACCGCGGCGAGTGGGAGCCGCGATCGGTCGAACCTGTGGCCGTGGCCGGTAAACAAACCGGCCCGGACCGCCAGGGTGCTTACTCTGTTGGGCCGTGTGCCAAAGGTTGCCGATCCCTGTGCTAACACAACACAAATGAATAATGCTGTTACAAAGCCAGGTGGGCTTGTTAGTGATGAACGCTCTCCCTCTTCTGGACACTGTAGGTGTATCAGGCATTCAGCTCTGCTAGGAACCTACACAGCAATCTCGGGGTGAAGGAGCATGCCTGAAAATGCTCGCTGTATATTCTAGCAGTTAAATAGGTGTGTGTCTAGTGGAAACTGTGCATGGTTCTCTCTCTTACTTCTCCATGCTTTCCTCCTGTACTCCCTCATGCCTTTCCTCTGAAGAGCCAAGGAGACAACCCTCAGCCCCGAACACTTATACAACAAAGCAAAGGGTGTGTGGGTGGCAGCATAACAGATTTAGGGCCAGGTCATCAGCTGGTGTAAACCAGCATTGCTTCCATTGCACCAAGCTGGGACTCAGCCCTTTGCTTTCCCTCTAGCAGTGCAGGACAGAGTTCCCACATGAGGGCTGCATTTGGCAGGAGCCAGCGGAGACGCACAGTGCCCCTGACTGTCTGGTAGGATGGGGAATGCTCCTTTTCCCAACATTTCTCAGGGCTGCAGGCAGAGATGGGCAGGGAGCTGAGGCTCTGCAGACACGCTCTGATAGCGTGAGTAGCTGCACGCCCTCCACTTGGTGAGCTGCAGGGTTCTCCTGGGCAGGGCAGCTACTCGTAAGCCCAGAGGATGCAATCAGGGGACTGTTGAGAATTGTTTCTCCTCTGGGCATAGCCCATTCTTGCTTTCTCTGCCTGCCATTGCAGCAACATAAGGATTCCTGCCTCTCCTTATGTCCCAGGAGGCCACAGTCACCCAGGCTGTTCTAGTCAGTGCCTGTGCACTGCGGTCTAGTCCCAACGTCCTTGCTCCGATACATGCAGCACTCACCTCCTCGATCTCCTTCAGTACAAAGTATTCTCCAGGGGGCTTCACCAGTTGGTGGACATCAGCTCCTGAAAGGGGTGGGACAGAGTCAGTACCCTGGCAGAAATGCCCTAGCAGACCCTGCTGTGCAGTCTCATCTCTAACAACAGCCCTGAATAGCACCAGTAGCCTTGAACCCCCAACATTAAACAATGAGGGACAGATTGTGCTGGCTGTGCTGTGGTATGCAAGCGTGGGAGAGGATGCACAGAGCCCTTCCCCACGGGCACGTTGGCACAGTGCAGCCAGCATCCCAGGGTTGGTGCAATGACCTGGGGAGAATTAGCACGTCTGATGGCACAAAGCACCCCAAAGGGGGTGGGTGGGGAGGTGGGGTCGCCATGGTGCCAAGCCTCCACTCAGCAGCAGATGGACCATGACCAACTTCGAGCTGTTGTTCTGGGTGTGTAATAAGTCATGTATTAACTGGAAAGTGAAGACGCCTGTCAAAGTCCAGCCTGGCCTCATGGGAATTTGTCCAGTTAAAAACTGGGAAAATGCTGAAAGCCCTCCCAATATCACTGATTAAACTTGGACACGCTGTGCCACTGGGTAGCAGCCTCCCTATCCCCCATCCCAACCACAGGCTCACTAGAAAGGAGGGGAAATAGAAGCTTCTCTGTGTGGGTCAGAGACCTAAAGGCCAGAAGGCGCCATCAGGATCATCTTGTCTGGTCTCCTGTATCATGCAGGCCAGAGAGTTTGGCCCAGGGATCCCTGCATGGAGCCCAAAGACTGTGTCAGTGTTACATAGCCCAGTCAGATTCTCACTGAAAGACTGAGAACTGCAGCTGTCATGGCTCCCACTGGGATATCACATACAGGGACTCCATGCATTTCTGAGGAAGGCAAGGGTGACAGTTCCGTGAGATGTCTGTTCTTTTTAAGGCTTCCTGGGTGGATTCAGTTCCCCTTCATTACCCGCAAAGGTCTGTATTGATGGCAGGGCCCCTGGACCTACTTCTACTCAGTGTGCCTGCTCTACACTGGGGTTTTTGCAGCAGGGTAGCTACAATGATGGATGTGCCCAAAGCAAACCCTTAGTGATTATTGTAATACATCACTTGCACTGGTTTAATTTACCCAGGCTTGCAACTGGGGTTAACTCCACTGATATAATTCATGGCTTACCCTAGTGTAGTGTGTCTATACCAGGCATTTGCACTAGGGGTTTACAATGGTCCAGCTACCCCAGTGTAATTACACCAATGCATAGAACCCCAGTGTAGACATGGACTTATGGCAGATCCTCAAAGGCACCTAACTCTCACTGAAATCAAGTGGGAAATAAATGTCTTTGTGGATCTTACATACTATTCAGTCCTGCCCAACTTCTTCTCTCCTTCAGCGCCTGAAAGCTTTCTCTCTATTCTGCAGCAAGCCCCTTGCTAACCAAATCTGCCTTTGCCAAAGCTTCCCTGATTTCTATGAGTTCCCAGAAGGCAGTCAGTGGGAAAGGGAGAGAGGGCTATTTCTTCCAAATTCTCTCAGGCCTGCCAAGTGCCCAGTTGGGTCAGAGTGAGCAGGGCCATACAGTATCTGAGCAGCGAGAGTCCAAGTGAGCTGTCAGTTACACTAGGTCAGTGTAATCACTCCAGAGTTGGACAGAGCAATTTGGCGCTATGTGTCAAGATGCAGCATGTCTCTGTATAATGGTTCTGACCTAGCCACGGCGCACATTTTACTGAAAGCCACTGGGAGTGACCAAGAGTCTAACTTAGTCCCTGATCTGAGCCATCCTGGAGCTGTTTGTAGCTGGGGGCCTCACACAGCAAACGGGAAGGGGGCCAAGTCCCATACCCAGTCTCTTGGAGATGTCTGTTGCGCGCTCGCCCCAGATTCCATTCACTGCTATCAACACCACCTCTCCAGCCTCCACCGTGTTCATCAGCGCAGCCTCCATGGCACAGTGGCCCGGGCCACTGATGGCCAGAGTCAGTGGGTTCTGTGTCTGGAAGGCATACTGGATTCCCAACTTGATTTCATCCATGATCTGAGGAGAACGGACAAGATGCCAGGGTTAAAGCAGCCACCTGCAGTTTGGCAGTGTAACCGCATTGAACTCAGCACCCACTAACAGTGACACTCTGTGTGCTAGGAGGAAAACAACCAGGATGCGGCAGCTGCTAATGGGCCCAAGTTTACATCTACCCCCTTCCAGTGACTCTTATACAGAGGAAATAATCAGCCATCGAAGGGGGAGCTAGAATGTGCAGAGCTCCAGCCCTCATCTGTCTGCTGTTGTTTCTGCTCTGTGCTAGGCGATATACATGCAGTACTTCTAATGAAACAGAGGGATAGGCAGAAATCACTGAGTTCATGATGTGATCCAGCGGAGCTGTCACTTACTGCAGAGTATTTGACTGTGAGCCACAAACACACTATATTTACAGATTTTAGCTATTTCTTACAGAAATGAGTTTTACCAAAAATAAAACTGATCCCTACCCCTCCCTTTGTGGAAGGCCTCTCTTGTGGTAACCATGGGGCACTACTGAACTAGACAGACACTCTACTCAGTTCTGAAAGCAATTTAAAGAGCTAGAGACCAATACCAAACAGCTAGACGCAACGAATGCCAGACCCTGCTGGCACCGCTCATGGAGAGCTTTGCCATGGAAGCACTGAAGGAGGTTAGGGAAAGGATTTTGTTTTTACCCCTGAGTTCTCCAAATGCTTGGAGAATTGGGAATCTGACAGGCAGTGGATTGTGGTCCTCTAGGCAGTTCCCCAAACTGCTTGTCAGCTTGATCCAAAGCCCATTCAAATCAGTGGGAATCTTTCCACTGACTGAAAGGATCACCGGCTTTGGAGTAGCCCCAGAGTGGTGAATGGGGAGGAATCAGAGCTGTGGCTCTGAGTCTGCAAGAGCCTGAAGTATATGAGTCATCCCAGTGGCCGTGGGGGCAGAGGCACATGCACAGAGGAAAGATTTAAAGAAACACACTGACACCAAAAGCTGAAAGAAGCCAGGAGAAATGACATCCCAACAGTGATTTATAATTAGTATCACCAAAATGCCTCTTCTGGGCCCTAGGAGACTCAGAAAGTGACATCATGTGGGAATGGAACCCAGAAGAGGGGGAAAAGAAGATCGGGAGCAAGGGAAAGTGGGTTTCATTTGCAGTCTAAAACATTGGACTGGTGCCTGAGGAGAGGGGGAGGCTGCAGATTGTAGGAAACGCTTGGAATGAGTGACCGTGTTCTGGAGAAGTTGAGTCGTAGCCCTCACCTGGATCATTTCCTTGTGGAGGTGTCCAATTAGCTGCCGACCTCCTGCAGTCAAGATCCGAGGAGGGACGTTTGAGGGCCCAGGCCCCAGGAGCAGCCTGTCTGGAATGGCCAGGGGCTGCCGCAGCACTGCAGGGGGTGGCACCAGCAGCTGTTGTGAAGACATTGCGCGATAACGTGGAGCTGGGAGCACAGGCAGACAGAGAGAAGCCCGAGCTGTAGCCTGGAGCACTTGGGAGGCACTGCCCATCACTGCTCGGTGCATCTTTTGGGCCAGAGATAACAGAATGAATCGTCACCCTGACAGCAACCAGCCCCTGGGCCTGCTACCACTAGCCTTCGAGCTCCCGTTCCTCTCTGACAGAGCCTCTGCTGGCAGTGGTGACTCAAAGGCTGTCAAACCCTCCGCCCTGTCACACTGACCTTCACAGTCCTGGCAATAAAAGCCTGAGCCCACCTCCCAATGGCCCAGCAGCTCCCTGGCTCCTCCTAGATGCAGAGAGCTCCTCTTGAAAACACCCCCTCCCCCCATTGGCCCTCCTGGTCTGTGAACTCTGCACCTGGTAGGAGCTGGCACTCTGACCGCCGCTGCTCATGTGGCACTAACAGCTTTGCTGCTTCTTGCTTTAGCCACATAATTTCCTGGTGCAGGGGAAAGTCCCCATGTTTGTCTAACCTGCTCGGTCAGAGCAGTTTTCCCCAAAGCTCAGTGAGATAACAAGACACTGCTGCACTCTGCCAGACTGCCCTGTTGGGGCCTTGGTGAGGGTGCCCCGGTCCTTACCCCCTGTCCTATGTCCTTTTTACCATGCCATGGTTTCTGGTAGCTCCGAGAGGCTGCAGCCATGCTACTGAGCACTCAGAGAAGCCCTGCCCCGAAGAGCTTCCAGTCTCAATAGCCGAGATGTACAGAGGGTGAGAAGGAAAACAGGCACAGAGAGGTGAGGGAGTCTTGCCCCAGGTCATCCGGCAGGGCAGTGGCAGAGCTGGGAATGGATCCCAGCTCTCCCGAGTCCCACTCCCATTCAAGAAGTCATTTTTCATCACTGTGGGTTACTCAGATATTGGTGTGTGAACAGTCCCAGGCTGCTTCCCTGGCACTTCCCTTCAAGGATGCGTTTGTGATATCTAGTCCCTATCCTGTGGTCAGGGATGTCACAGACATTGCCCGGGAAGTGCTAGATGCTGCAGTGGGTTTGTGGCCTGAACTCCACAGCACAGCTTGTCGAAGAGGAGGAGTGTGGAGTATGAAGAGCTCTGAACTCTCATGAGGTGTTTCTCTCTCTCTCTCTTTTCCTTCTCACGTTCTCCCTCCTACCCTCCCTCTTCCCCCACTTCCTCTGCTTTCCTTCCCTTCCTCCCCTCTTCCTCTCAGCCTCACTTGGGCCCTGAACCAAAGCCTGGGAAAGTTAGCGGGAGTCATTTCATTGATTTGGGATCAGGCCCCTAGGCCTCATCAAGTGCCAATGAAATCAATGGGATGCTTACTATTGATTTCAGTAGTGCATGATTAGGACCTTGAATTAGCACTATTACTAGTTTGCCAAGACTAGCAGGTGGAGAAGCAGGATTAACTGGGGTTAATAGCTGGCCGTATCAGTGCACTTCTCAGGTCTTCGGATCTCAACTTACTGGTAGTGAAATTCCATGAACCAGTGCACAAGCAATAGCTGCCCCTTGTGGTTTGCTGCCTCCCTCTCTCGGATGAGTCCCCTCCCCAGTGCTGTGTTTCTGTGATTTTCCTGGATGCTGCCACATTTTTCTCACTCAAGTCCCAATCCTCATTTACTGTCGACTAATCTCTGTAGTGTCTATACGAGTCCTTTTGCAGGGCCCTGGATTTAAAAACAACAACAACAACAACAACAACAAAAGAGAGAGAAACCAAAACATGTGTAGAGGCTAGGTACTTTCCCTTCATCCGGAAACACTTTACAAGCTGATTCAATGAGTATATAGGACTCCTGTCACTACCCAATGACATGCAGCTGTCTCTGGGCTGAAACACAGCAGCTGTTTAACAGTACACAGCAACAGTGCACAAGCAGTGAAGAAGAAAGATGCATTGAACCTTCAGGGGGAATTTAGAAAGGCAGAATGCAACTAGCCCACCTGGAACTTGGCTAGGGCTGCATGGCTAATGCACATGTTCACTTGTACAGAAATGCATCCCCTGGGATCTTTAATGCACCCAAGGGTTCAGGACCTCAGTTGTGTGTCTCGAAAGAAAGCCAGCCCTGAGCACTATGGTGTGGCACTGATTCAGTACTCGGTCCACAGGTAAAGCCGCATTTGGGGAAACAACTTTTCCTGCTGCTTTCTGGCTTTTCCAAGAGGTCATCCATCCAAGTCCAACCTACTCTGTCTGACAAGAGGACAGCCTGGAGTGGTGTCACTCTCAAAGGCCAGGAGGCTCCTCTAAATGCTTAAAAGCCAGGCTGTTTCCTTTCATCATGGATCAGAAATGGCAACCGGTGCTGTTGTATTCTGCTCTCTTCATGGGAAGAACTCCATGCTGGTGGCATTAGAATGGCTAATAATCCCCCACAGGAGACAGGAGCCCCCAGCTTGTAATAGTAAGAGACAGGGATGTTGCAGTGGTAATGCAGGCAGTGATAAGAAGCGGTCGTGCAGGAAGGGGCTGAAGAAAGGAGCAACATTCAAGACAAGGTTTGAAGCTCTTAGCTCTGCAGGCCCAAAGCTCCTTCCCTTTTTATGGTCCATCAGGTGCCAAATTCTGCTCTGTCCCCCTGGTACAAATCTAAAGTAACTCCGTTGACTTAGAGCTGCTCAGGGCTTATGCTGGCATAACCAAGTGTAATCCAGATTTACACCAGTTTAACTGTGAGCAGCATTTTGCCCAGTTGCTTCACACTTTAGGAGTATGGGCCCAGTCAGAGCCTCTATGATGTCCAAGGAGCTCACAGTACAGTTTAGGATGTAGGATACAAACTTGGCCTTTGACCTCCTCCACCTGTGTGCTTGACTGGGGACTTGGCATAATTTAAAGCAGGGATTCTCAGCCTCTTTCTGTCTGAGGCCTCCCAATATACCCCCAAAATTCCAGGCCCAGCACAGGAGAAGCCAGGGCTCCAGGCTCCAGCCACAGGGAGGCTCAGGGCTCTGGGCTTCAGGTGCCAGGGGGGACAAAGGGCTTGGGGCTTTAGCTCTGTGGGGCAGAGTGGGGGTCTTGGGGCTCTGGGCATCAACCGTGTGGGAGGGGAGCTCAGGGCTCTGGGTTTCAGCTGCTGGCAGGGGAGCTCAGGGCTTGGGGCTTCTGCCACGTGAGTCACTGGGACTCGCGGTTCTGGGCTCCCAGCTTTAGCCCCGCAGGGTAGGGGGACTTGAGGCTTTAGATCCACAGGACGCTGGGGCCCCGGGGTTTGTGGACCCCCTGAAATGGCTCACAGACCCCCGAGTCACGGAGCCCTGGTTGAGAACCGCTGATTTAGAGCATCCTGGGAGCTGCTCTCAATTACACTGCCAGTTAAGCAGCCGGGGATCAATGTGATACAAGGATGCTCTGGCCACACCCCTTTCCCCAGGCCATACCCTATGCTATTATCTCCACTGGAATGTCTCCCGAGTTATCCTGGGGTAGCTAAGAGTAGGAACCAGTCTTCTTTGTTTTCCTCCGGACCCCAATTTGACTGGCTCTGGGGAAAGATATTGCACGCCCAGATGATGGTGTGCATGGGTGGCATTTATCACCATCACAAAGAGTCATACCGGCAGCCATGCCCAATGTGCATGTAAGAGTGTGGCTGTAAGAGTGAGGCTATGGGACAAGCATTCACCCTGTTGTGTTAATTAGTTCCCCCTTTGCCTGGTCCTTCTGCACCTTCCTGGCCAGCATGGAATATACGGAGTGTGTAACTGACTTGTGGAGGACTCCCTTTCACCCCAGCTGGGGAAGGCTGACATGTCGCCTCGAGCAGCACCACAGCCGGTCTCTGTCAGACCCCCAGCTGCTTTTCTACTTTATTGACTTAGCTAGGCTGTGTGTGTTTTTTCTTGTGAGGCAACAGTGCAGTTGAAAGAGCACTCCCTTGACGTGAAAGCTGACTAGATAACTGCATGGGTGTTTGTGTAGGATAACTTACCCAATCAGCATGGTGTTGGAGCCAACCCTCCCATCCAGGATTGCTTAAGCAATTGAGTGTTTAGGCAGAGCTGTGCGGTGAGGTTGTACTGTGTTAACCCACTGGTCAATGCGTGTGACGCAGCAGCTGGGGCTGAGCCACTGAAGAGATGGATCTGGTGCAGCTCTTGGCTATAATAATAATATCTAGCTCTTATACAAGGCTTTTCCTGAGTAGATCTCAGTGCACTCTACCAAGGAGGGGATCAGGATCACTATCCTCATTTTACAGATTGGGAAACTGAGGCGCAGCAGTTAAGTGACTTACCCAAGGTCACCAGCAGGCCAGTGGTAGAGCCAGGACTAGAACCCAGTGTAGCGAGGCAGTTACCCCACTCCTAGAAAAAAGGCTAGGCTGATTGGGGAAGCAGCCACAGCTCGGGCCATGCCCCAATCAGGCCACACCTGGCCCTGTTATAAGGGCTCAGGGAGGAGCTGGGACAGGCTCTTTCCAGCCTTGGAGGGAGAAGGTCCCAACTGCCTAGGAGCTCAGGGTACAGAGCAGGGCTGGGGAAAGGCAAGAGGATCTGGGGAGCTCTAACCTGGTAAATCCCCAGGCTGCGGGCCTTGCTAAAAAGCCAAAACAGGTACTGGGGTTGCAGAGGCTGCAGCCTGGGCTTAGGCAGAGGCAGCTGGTCCGAAACCCTTGCCAATGATGAGTGGCCTTCACAGACTGCAGTTTGCCCCAGTGAGTGGGGGCTAGATGATGACTGGCAGTAGCCACTGAGGCAAGGTGGGTGAGAGGGCTGGGGGTTCCCCTGGGAGGGGAGACCCAGAGTGTGGTGGGGTACTGCTGGGGCAGAACCCCAAGGTAAATGGCACTGGAGTCTGGGAGGGACACGGGGCCTGAGGCAGGTGAGACATCAGCCGGCAGAGGGTGTTCTGGAGCTGGAATCAAATTAATTCCCAGGATAACCAGCAGGAGGTGCTGCACTGGTGAGCCTTCACTTCGCTACACCCCGGTTTCCGGCATGCCAGTCCCATGCGCTATCCATTTGACCACACTATAAAAGGTTGCTTTCTAGCAGCTCATGCAGTTAGCTCGGGAGCCCCCTAGTTCAAGGCCGAGTGTGTTGGCCAAGCTGGCAGCCATCACAGAGGTAGGGGCTGGTTTGGGAGTCAAACTGCAGTGGGTGTCGGATGCTTGGGATGAGCTTCCTCTGTCTGGAAGAAGCATGTAACACACTGGTCAGTGTGTGTGTTGTGTCCCCATCCAGAAAGGCTGTCAGGCTGTTGTATCCTCAAACCACAGAGCTTTGGCCAGGCTATAAAGGTTCATACTTTCAGCTCTGGAGGTCCCCAGGTCAATCCCAGATGCATCAGCCAAGACTGCAGCCATCACCCCAGCACAGTATCCTGTCTGAGAGCTACAGAGGATGTGCATGTCCAGCAGCATCTTAACTAACACAGCCCCTCTGTGTTTACTGCACGGGAGACCTGTCTGGCCTCTCTCATAAGGGACACTACAGTTCTTATCTGGGCAATACTGAGACTATGTTCCACTACACTCTCTGGAGCCTCAGTCAGCACAAACCAGTGGGCTGATTTTATGAATGCAGAAGATACAGTTGCATCTACTTATAAGATCATGTAATGTGTTTGCATGTCCAGTAGAGATGGAGCATAGCTGAGCTCTTGAATCCACACGCAAGGATTTGGGTGGTCAGCGGGGCTGGGTCGGGGAACCCAGATTTGAACAAGGATTTAGTTTGAGTTAAAAACCTACCTCACAGGATCAGGGGGCTTACTTTCCAGCTTGGGTTCTGGGTTGGCCAAAATCTTTTCAGATCCTTTGTGAGTTTGGGCCCATGATGGTGGTGAAACCATGCAGTAATACTCATTGGCCCCCAGGGTTCCAATTTCAGGCCCATGTGGGGCCACTGCACCACAAGGAGAGAGTGGTAAGAAGGGAAGCCTTCTTCAGTTTCACAGAGTCCTCTAGAGAACCTACTAGTCCAATGTCTCCAAAGTCATAGAACCACAGAAGATTCGGATTGGAAGAGACCTCAGGAGGTCATCTAGTCCAACCCCCTGCTCAAAGCAGGATCAACCCCAACTAAATCATCCCAGCCAGGGCTTTGTCAAGCTGGGCCTTAAAAACTTCTAAAGATGGAGATTCCACCACTTCCCTAGGTAACCCATTTCAGTGCTTCACCACCATCCTAGTGAAGTAGTTTTTCCTAATATCCAACCTAGACCTTCCCCACTGCAACTTGAGATCATTGCTCCTTGTTCTGTCATCTGCCACCACTGAGAACAGCCTAGCTCCATCCTCTTTGGAACCTCTGGGGCACTCTGCTGGATACCAGCTGCCAACTAGACATCAAGCCGTTGATCACTACCCATTGAGCCCGACAATCTAGCCAGCTTTCTATCCACTTTATAGTCCGTTCATCCAATCCATACTTTTATTACCTTGCTGGCAAGAATACTGTGGGAGACCGTATCAAAAGCTTTGCTAAAGTCAAGGTATATCACCACTTTCCCCATATCCACAGAGCAAGTTATCTCATCATAGAAGGCAATCAGGTTGGTCAGGCATGACTTGCACTGGGTGAATCCATGTTGACTGTTCCTGATCACCTTCCTCTCCTCCAAGTGCTTCAAAATGGATTTCTTGAGGACCTGCTCCTTTCCAGGGACTGAGATGAGGCCGACCGGTCTGTAGTTCCCCAGGTTCTCCTCCTTCGCTTTTTTAAAGACGGGCACTATATTTGCCTTTTTACAATCATCCAGGACCTACCGCGATCGCCATGAATTTTCAAAGATAATGGCCAATGGCTCTGCAATCACATCAGGCAACTCCCTCAGATGCATTAGATCCAGACCCATGGACTTGTGTATGTCCAGCTTTTCTAAATAGTCCTTAACCTGTTCTTTCACCACTGAGGGCTGTTCACCTCCTCCCCATGCTGTGTTGCCCAGTGCAGCAGTCTGGGGGCTGACCTTGTCTGTGAAGACCGAGGCAAAAAAAGCATTGAGTACTTCAGCTTTTTCCACATCATCTGTCAGTAGGTTGCTTCCCCCATTCAGTAAGGGTCCCACGCTTTCCCTGACCTTCTTCTTGTTGCTAACATACCTGTAGAAACCCTTCTTGTTACCCTTCACATCCCTTGCTAGCTGCAATTCCAGTTGTGCTTTGTCCTTACTGTTTATACCCCTGCATGCTCAAGCAATATTTTTATACTCCTCCCTAGTCATCTGATGAAGTTTCCACTTCTTGTAAGCTCCCTTTTTGTGTTTAAGCTCATCAAAGATTTCTCTGCTAAGCAAAGCTGGTCGCCTGCCATATTTGCTATTCTTTCTGCACATCGGGATGGTTTGTTCCTGCACCCTCAATAAGGCTTCTTTAAAATACAGCCAGCTGTCCTGGACTCCTTTCCCCCTCATATTAGCCTCCCAGGGGATCCTGCCCTTCAGTTCCCTGAGGGAGTCAGTCTGCTTTTTTGAAGTCCAGAGTCTGTATTTTGCTACTCTCCTTTCTTCCTTTTGTCAGGATCCTGAACTCGACCATCTCCTGGTCACTGCTGTGCAGGTTGCCACCCACTTTTGCTTCCCCTACCAATTCTTCCCTGTTTGTGAGCAGAAGGTTTAATGTCTGCGAGAGAGTCCTACATCTGCTGCTTCTTGGGAGCCCAAGAAACTTCCTTAGAACCAATCTCTGCCTCACTGGATGTGGAGCCTTGCACTGCTCCCTATACCCAGTGAATCCAAAGCAGGACAAGGCGTTTCATTTATAAAACCAACACAGGATGCATGAGGTTTTGCCAGTGATCAACCCTCTTGCCCCAGCCTATCCCATCTGGTGTGGGCAGTGTGAGCAGCAGTGATGCCTGCCTGGTGTTCTTTTCTGCCTTCGGGTGTGCGCAGGAATGAGCAGGCAAGGTTGGCGTGTCTTACTGTGTCCATCCCTCTCCTTCACAGAGCACATGTGGAGGTTTGGGGCTGTTCCTAGAGTTCTACATGTCCCCTTGTCTCTGAATTCTTCTGGGGGAGTTCCCCTAGGTGCCCCTATGGGGGCGGGCTGTGCATGTGGGGAGCCCATGTTGTTGGGTTTGCTCTCTGTGCCTTTGTATGCTCAAGTGTCTGTTTTTAACATGATTCCCTGGGCAACACATAATTTACTGCAGCCTCAGGTTAAATTCACTGAGCAACCGGGCCCCGTCTCAGCTAGGGCGCCACTATTGAGGTGCTGATCCAAAGCCCCTGGATGTCCTTAGAGGGATTCCAGGGAGAGCAGCCAGCTGAGCTTTGGGAGCTAATAGGTTTTCAGGGCTGACACCCTTCCCCAGGCCAGCCAGAAAACCCCTGAAGAGAGTGAGCGGGGCAGGGGCGGACTCTGCCAGGGAAGTTTCATGGAGTCCCCCTGCTGTTCCCCCTCCTCTCCATGGCTTTTCTGCAAGAGGGAGTGATCTAGGCAAGAAAAATTATTGCCTAACACAAATGATACATACACACAAGTAAGGAGCATAGATCTCTCTCTCATGCAGACGCACACAACGCCCCCCTCCACCCCCCAGTCATAAGGTTAAGATAACTTGCTGAGAGATTGGCTGATGTTTTACCAGTGTTTGCTTCTTTCTTATGACAGCACCAGAGTCAGTTTACTCTGCTCCTGATGGTTTTTAAAAGGAGGGTGAAGGCTGAGCAGACTGCATTGGGCTAGGATGTGTTTGGGAAGATCTTGCGTAAATTGCTGATGACATCCAGCAGCAGAGACCATGCAATGGTCACACTCTGATGGGACAGTTGTGCAAGGGGCTTTATGACTCCAGGAGGTTTCGTGGGAATTTTTCCAGGGGAACTGTGCGTTTGGTGGAAAATTGGGATTTTGACTAAACAAAAATATGCATGGAAAAAGTCTGCTTCCTGCAAAACCTGAACTCTGAACCCCGGGGGTGGGGGTGGGGGGAAGTGTTGTGATGAAAAGGTGAAAATGTCCGCATGAAAAAAAAACATTTTCCAGCCAGCTCTATTTCCTGAGAGCAGCAGCACGGCCCTGTTCCAATGCCCTCTAAGGTCAGTAGGAGGCTCTTCACTCTCTGCAGGGGGTTTTGGGTCAGGCCTGGCATAGGAAAATAGGGATGAATAAGACCATACAATTGGCAGTGCTATTTCAAATATCTCTGTTCGTGCTTTCCTCATCCTGAACATGAAGGGAAAGAGTGTAGTTGGCCCGTACAAAGAGGGGGAGCGATTCACAGATCGACTCTCCCATGTGCAACGTGCCAGCTCTCCCTGGAGAGCCAGCCCTACCCCCACAACCCCGACCAACAGCTGCACCTCTGATGGAGAAGGCCAGCAGGCTAGCCCTCTGCATCCCAGGCAGAGGCCTAAAGCAAGTCAAGGCTAATTACACTTCATATTAGTCAAACAAACCGATGGATTGTTCAGAGCTACTGAGGCCAGAAGGGAGGCCAGTGATTATCTAGCCTGACCTCCTGCATAGCCCGAGGGCTGTAGAACTTCCCCCCAGGGGTTCCTGCATCAAGTCCCACAGCTTGAGGAGGAACTAAGGGCTGTTTTGTTTAGAATGGTGTCTTTTAGAGCTTGACTGGACTTGGGTTACTACCCCAGCCCTTGGGAATCTGTTTCTGGGTCAATTACACTCCTGTATAAGCATTTTTCTCTTTATTTCCTCTATGAACTTTGCTGAGTTCAGCTTCCAGCCATTGGATCTCCTTCTGCCATTGCCCTCTAGCAACACCCAGCAGAGTTAGATTTCCCTGTATACGACTAAAGGGACTAATTACATTCTATTGGCACAGCTGTTGGCTCTGGTCCAAAGCTAAGCATTCCAACACCTACTGAATACCCCTCTTCACACACCCACAGGTTGGCATGCTGCTTTAATAAAAGCTTTCGTATACAAGTCCAATGCTCCATAGCTCGGGCAGAAGCATTGCCTCAGATTCTGGTTTGCTGGCTTACAGTTCTGCCTTTGGGGTGGACTCCAGTGGTCCTGCAAAGCTCCCCATTGCACCAAAAGGGAAAGAATGTCACTCTAACATACACAGCATAGTTAAGTCCATTGCCATCATAGGTCATTGCAACATCAAGGCTGGGATTTTCACAGGAGCCTGTGGGAATTAGGCACCCAAATCCAATTGGAAGGGGAGCTGGGTGCCTAAGCCCCTTAGGCTGCTTTGAAACTCCCAGCAAAATGATTGACCATTAGGGTTGTAAATTGGATGTGTGGGGCTCAGCGCTAGGCAACAAGAGGAGAGGAATTTTTTGCTCTCCATTCACCCCCTTTGGTCTCACTTCTCTCCTCCTCTTGGAGACCTCCTCCAGCAGCTGAGCCAAAGATCAGGCAGTGTCTCTACAACCGCCCACAAACCCTTTTTCCTTCAAGCGTGAGTTTATGGAAGTGAACTAGGGAATGGGCCATGCCCTCTGCTTCCATGACTGTTTCCCCTCCCTCCACCCCACCTTATTTTCTTCTCTTTCCAGGTCCACATGGGGCTCTCAATAATTTGGTTGGTCTCATGGTCACGTTCTCTCCTCCATTCTTAGTCAGTAGTAGGGCGAGGAGGAGACTCTTGTGGACATCTTTCTCTGAGTTACAAGCAGGACTCCTTCCGGCTTGGGTGAGAACTTTCCTTTCAGATAAACCAACCTGCCATGCACGAGAGTGGCAAGAACCTCTCCACGAAGCTGGAAGCCAAGGTACGGGGTCAGCTAGGAGAAAAAACACACCAACCATTGCAATGCAAGCTCTTCACCAGAACATTTTACCACAAGTTTCCATTTACGAGCCACAGGTTGCCAGATATTGACATAACACCCAAGGCCCATGCTCATTCCTGTAGGCCATTGCTATGGGTCTTCCTCTGCAAGAGGAAACCAATGATACAGTCAACACGGAGGTTGAATATCCTCTCACTACAAGACAGTGTCCTTTCAGGTGCATTGTTGGGCAGAGTAAGGAACTCCATGACTAAACAGAGATGGCAATTAGAATCCCTACAGGGTCTGAGATACCATTTGTACTTCTGTAAGATTTCCTTACAACTAGAAGCCAAAGAAGGAGTGTGTTCTACAGTAGGTGAGGGTGCAAGTTACCAACAATAAAAGGCAGTTAGTTTAAAGTCTTACTACTTTCCCAAGGGGGTTGGGACAAAGAGGATGTACTGTGTGAATATAGAAAGTATGAACTGTTCTTGTACCTGGTTTTTATGTTGAATCATGTTTTTCTTCACCTAAAAAAAAACACCAATGAATTTTATGGCTGCTGAATTGAGAATGTCTTCAAACATGGCCTGCCCCCTGTCACCACCTAGGAATGAGACTCTTTTAACCAGCATCATCCTTGACCTCCTCAAGTAGGGAAATAAACAGAGGCTCATGTTCCTTTTCAGGTAACAGGTCACAGGAGATGAACGAAAGTGACAACCAAAAGTTAAGTGAAATTTTATTCTACAAGTGTCCAATCTCAGTCTATCAAGACTGCCCTTCCATTCATTCGTATATCCTATTGTATATCTCAGCCTACGTCATGGATCATTACAAGCACATCTCAAGCCAAAGACTCATCCTATTTCCCTATTGATTATTATACTGCACACACCCAATGTTGGGCATTTCCAACTCTGGGCCTCACGCCTTTCCCATCATTACCTCGAACTCCTTGTCTGGATCCCAGATCACCAAGTCAGCATCCATCCCTGTGCACAGCGCCCCCTTGCGGTCATCCAGTTGGCTCAGGCTGGCAGGATTTTTGCACATCAGTTGCACCACATCATGAAGGGAGAATCCCTTGGATTTTGCTGAGGTCCAGAACAGAGGAAGCCCTGCGTGTGGTTCCAACAGCAATCAGGACATGTGTTGGGGGATCAAGGCTGTTACTGATAGGTCAGCTCTATCTCCTGCTCATGGAAGGTCACACATGGCTCCTGAGTTTGAGCAACTGAAGCTGGAGAGGTCTCTACCACATTTGAGACTCACCCTCAATGGTCCTCCATCAGTAGTGGGGACAAGGGTCTCTATTTATTGTAAGTGTGAGTGCCTTTATTTCTCATTACACTACAGGGGCTGATAACAGTGGCTAGAGCTAGCCAGAGCTTGGACAGCGGCTGCAGCCTTCCTCCACATGCCTTAGCCAAGAGAGGCTGTGTGGAACGCATGCCCACAACCCTCATTGCTGTCCCCTTCAAGTGCAAGATGCACTACTTCCACCTGGCCTTTGCTGATAAAAACAGACAATGCAGTACCCAGAACTGAACATTAAACAACAAAACAGCCACATGCACTATTTCCCCTGGGACTTGGAAGAATGAATGGACCACATGTGGCAGATGCTAGGCCTGTTGCTTAATGCACTACTGGAAAGTGCTCAGATACCAGGGTGACAGGCATGGTAGGAGAACATGAATAGAATAATGCAGAAAGACTGGGCTAGTCATCTTGAGGCTTGGAGTGGTTGGGCAGTAGATAAGGCAGAATACAGCTAATGAAACCACCGGGGGGTCAGAACTGGAGTCTGCAGCAGCCCCCATCCCCTCGGAAGATGACCGAGCACTGAGTTGCCATGAGTGTACACCAGGGCTTAAGTTCTCAGAGACTATTTCCCAGAACCTCCGCCCCCCTCCTGCCTTGAGGGCTCGGGGCTTCAACTGCAGGGCAGGGTGACTTGGGGCTTTGGGGCAGGGGGGGAGTAGGCACTGGGGCTCACGGCTTCTGCCCCATGTGGGAAGGCACCAGGGCTCCTAAGGTTTTGAAAACATTTACTGGAGCTCTGCTCTGGAGGGCTCTGGCTGAATTTAAGCCCTGCTGTACACCATATCTTGCAGACTCAGTACAGCCAGGCTGTTCTGACCCACCCCTCTTACCAAACTGCAGTGAGGCAATGCCTCCCTGGGCCTTGAAAAAGTCTCCATCATCCAAGTTTTTGAGGTCTGGTGAGCCGGGGTTATGGGCTGACACCACCATATCAATCAGCCCCTCTTGCAGAGCGCTCCACAGCTGCTCCTGGAGGCAAGAGAAAGGGAGAGGTTAACCTCACGGCAGGCTGGGATGGGTGGAGGACTCTTTCCTGTACAGAAGAGGGTATTTGCTCTGCCAGCTAGTCTGACAGGACCATTATTATATGCAGAAAGTCTTAAATTAGCCTGAGTTATCCTGTCATGATATATGGACTCACAGTCCATTTTATATAACAGACACTGATTAAATTAAACTACTAGATATAAACACAAACAAGGAGGTTTCTACACAGCTCCTGTTCCAGCTTTGTTCCCCTGCCTGGACCCGTGTCCAATGTACGAGACAGCTAGTAGCTGAATAGCACACAGCACCATAGCTTTATCAGTACATCTCATCCCATAGCAATTAATCGCAACTGTCCAAACCCAGCTTCCCCCTAGCTGACGGCACACCAGGCCCTGCCAGAACCACAGGAGCGAGCAGCGAGCCACATGCACTCTTCACACCCCCTTGCCCTTCATGCTCTGTCCTGGAGGGCTGGAATGTTCCTGGCCTGACAAGCTTCATCTGATGTCTTTCATAAGACAGTGAAGTGGTTCCACCTGACAACATCAAATGGGACATCCTGCTTGCCGAGATGGGCTCCATCATCTTCCAGGGGGCTGCTGTGAACTGAGCAGTGTGGAGACGGAAGCTAGGAAACATCCCTCACTGACTGAAGAGAGGCCTTGGTTATTACAGCTTTAATAGCCTCCCATCCTGGCACCCACAACCCAGGCTGGTTTATACAGTACCTGGACCTTGCTGTAGCCAGACGGGTAACTGCCCAGCCCTGCCTTTCTCCTGGGGCCTTGGCAGCCTGGCTTCTGTTCCCTTGACACCACAGCAGCTGCCCTTGCCAAGGTCATCAGCTACCTTTCTGTAGCCAAATCCAGTGTGGCCAAGCCCCAATCCATTTGGGGACCTGCTGACTTGCCCCTGGTCTCTGAGCCCGTCGGATGCACTCACTTCACATTTTCAAACTTTTCTCTACAATCTCGGGGGCTAGAAACTGAACTAACACGACCCACGGCCACTGTTCTCCTGTGAGACTGTGACTTCCTGAGCTGGGCTTTACAAAACACACCAGATATCTTGAAACTCAGGAGAGCTGGCACCAGCGCAGAGCTCATGGCCTCTTCATTTGTGTCCTTTTAACTGACAATAATCGTAACACCTGCCTCTTAGCCAACACTTGTCACCAGTTAGTCTCCAAGCGCTTGACAAAAGAGGGGGCATCATTACATCCAAAGCACGGGGAGGGGACGCAACATGCCCTCAGTCACCCAGAGGCTGACTGGGACTAGAACCCAGGTCTTCTGAATCCCAAGCCAGTGCTCTAGCCATTAGGAAACACTTTCTTTGGCACCATGGAGCACTTCATCTTCCTAGAAGCACTCTATTCTTGAGGCTGCAGAGCCTGCACTTTCCTGCTTCTCCTACTGCTTATCTGAGGCTCCTTTGGTACTTCCTTTGGCAGTACCTCCCCTCCTCCCTCTGTCAGTGTCCTTGGCCCGCTCCACTCCACCTTCAGCACCAATCACATGGTTTAGCTAGGAGAGTTTTGTGCTGGTGACCCTCAGCCCTACCTTCCTGTCCTTAACCAGGCACCCTCTGTTTAGCCCGAGAGCAATCATCTCTGTTCAGATCATCCCTAACCCCTGCCACTCTCCCTCCATAACATGTCCAAACCCCACCCATTCCTTTCTGTTCCTGCGGCTAAACCCCTTGTCTGGGCCTTGGTCACCTAGAGCCGCGGCCACTGTAGCACCTCCTTCCCGAACCTCGCCGTGTCCCACGACAGCCCATCCCAAGAGTGGACCATGTTTGATCGAGGCCATGCTCAGGGATTCACCACCAGGTGACTGAAGCAGAGGAGACATGAGTGACAGCGTTGCCTGGATTCTGCAGAATGGGAGTGAGGGGCAAGAGGATGGGATCCACAGACATTGAAGAGCTGGCCCAGTCTGACTTTTGCTGCTCCTGAAATGTATCTTCTTAGATGGTGGCCTCGTTTCCCTCCTTTGCTGGTGCCCCCTTCCTCCAGCCCTGGTTATGCTCATGGCATCTGATGTCTTGGGCTGAGATTCCCCTCTGGAGCCCCTCTAGGTCTCATTACCTGATTGGTTTTGGCCCTGATAGGAGGACAGCACTTGTAGTAGGTGCCCCCAGGTGGAATGCGTTCAGACGTCAGGGTGAGGTAGTGGTGGGCAGTCTCTATAGTGAGTGGTGCCCCTTTCTGGCGAGCTTCTCTGATGATGGGCAGGGCTTGAGCAGAGGAGAGATGGAGGATGTGGCAGGGCACCCTATTAGGAGAGAGCGTGAGACAGTTATCCTGCTGGCTGGGCAGCTCTGCTCAGGCCGGTGACTTCACTCCTCATCTCGTGATGTTTGAGAGCAGAGCTGAAGTGTCACCACCTGTGGGTTAGGGGGAGGGCCTTGCCCATGACTTAGCCACTGTCCTCAGTCTCACTGATGAGCTGGCAACACAAGCGATAATTAGTGACTCCAGCTCAGTCTCCTGGGGCTTAAAGAGAGACTGACCCCAGCTGTGGTGGTGAAGCACCAGAGCTAAGAAGGAGGGTCCCCTCTGGGAAGAGCCTGCAGAAGCCAGCATGTGAGCCGCACAAGGAGCAGAGGGGAGCCCCAAGCTAGGGTGTGTGAGGCTGAGGGAATAGAGGAGATGCCCAGGAGGTGTGTGAGTTAAAAGAGAAGCTCTTCAGCAGGGAGATCCCTGGGGAAGGGAGGCAGGAGAACCCTGCGGGAGAAGCTCTTCAGGGCCAGGAGAAGAGACCAAGAAGCAGAGGCCTTTAGTGGCACCCGAGAAGGGCAGGAGGACTATTAGTTGGGCCTTTTGGTACCTGGAAGGGGACTGAACCAGCGTGTGACTTGGCCAGAGAGCCAAGCCACAGGAGACCCAGCAAGGCAGTCTGGGGAAGAGAGCAGCTGGGCGTGGCCCCCACAGCACAGGAAGTGGCCACCAGAGGAGTATGAGAGGCAACATCCCAGGCAACGCTGCATCTGGGCAGGAGGGGGTGCCCGAGAGGTAAGGACACGCGCTTACACCAACTCACCGGACCTATGAGATGGGCGGGGGAAGGGGGTCACTAGCTTCCCTGCTGGAGGGGAAGCCCGGGGGTGTGTGCGCCTTTCTGCCCAGTGACGGGTTGCCCTCGGTTTACATTGCCACGGCTCTCTTGGCACGGACAGGGGCCACATACCCTTTTGTGCAATGAAAGCAGAGAGCCAGATGGGGGGGCCTGCAGAGAGCAACTTTCTGGAGGTCAAAGGTCACTGCCATTAAAGCACTCATGTGTCTCCTCCCTGCTTCCCAACCCCAAGGAGAATGGTTCCTTACTTGTACTGGAGGCAGAGATTAGCAATGGTCTGGACGGCTTCCACTTCCATTGCATCGGGGCGGGAGTCCAGGAGTGCCCTGTACTCTGTCGGGTCTGCACACCGGAGAAGGAAATAGAGTCAGGTTTGCATCTCGAGGTGCAAGAGGTTTGTGCCTAAGGGACATAGTGATGTGCTCCTGGACTCCATGGGCTATTTACACCAGCAGAGGACCTGGCCCTGGATGTGTACGGAGTGGCTAACTGCCCAGAAAGGGTTACGGCTAGGGGAATTTTATTCCATGACTCCCCTGTCAGTAGGCTCTTGCTTGCAACATTCATCGGTGTCGTGGGGTGTCTGTGTGTGCCCTGCCCTGGCAGCGTAAAGGGGCCTGAATGGAAGTGAGAGTCAGGCCCATATGCCTCCTGCAGGCTGTGTACATAGAGAGATGTGCTTGCCGTATGTTTCCATCTCAGAGTCGTCAGCACGTACCCTCTAGTGCCGGCTTCCACTGGCCCAGCTCTTGCTCTGCGTGGAACTGGAAAGCGAAACCAAATGGAGGCAAGGGTTAATGCTAACAGGTTGGGGAGGTAAGCCCTTTCCAAGGCTACTCCTCCCATTACCCTCCTTTCCCATTTGTGGAAGGAAATGGAAGGGTCTGGTGGGTCACACTCTGAGCCATACATTAGAGGAGCCCTGCTGTCTCCTGGGGATTGAAAACCCTCAGAAACCGCCTGTCCTGGGGGGTTGAGATGACACACAAATGATGGCAACTTCCTCCCTTTCTGGAGTGCCAGGAAAGGTTGGCTCTGTCTAATCTATCAATGGCTTTTCTGGGATGCTTGTCCCCGGGTCTCCATGTGCTCTGGGATCACACTCCAGAGGAGAGGCTTGTCATGGGGATGGTTGTCTTTGAAGGTAATATTTGAAGGAGGAAGCTGGAAGCCAGTATCTGCTTTTAGTCTCCAGGGCAGGAACGCTGCCCACTGAACCATGTGGGCCCTCCCCTGCCCTGCCCTTTGTGCAGTTAGTTACACCTACGCCAAGTGCGTGGGAGATGCTGCTGTTCTGATAGTGTAACACCGACAGACCCCGGTCGTCGGCGGGCGGGATCAAACCTGGGACCTCTGGAGCTAAATGCATGCACCTCTACTGCATGAGCTAAAAGGCATATGGCTATTAGTTAAAGCTGTAGAGCAAACTCATTAATCTCTCTCTAAGTCGGCTCGGTGCCACTCGATGGGACAGAACACCACGCCCAGGAGGTGTGTGAGTTACAGTAGCACTGGGTCTTGAATCTGAAGAGAGAAAGCAGGGACCTGAACTTCATGGGACCAGGGTAGCTGAGCATAAGCAGTGACACTTACCAAGAGGACACAGTCTGTGCCTTGCAGCTCATTCATTGCCATGTGCAGATCTTGGAGGCTGACATGGGGGAATTCCTCCACTCCACTTGCAATCAGGGAGCACTTAAAGCCTGGGACTCCAGCCTGCAGCATGGACAGGAGCTCATCCTAAAGCAGGCAACAGAAGTGATGCACTCAGGCCTGGACATCCCACTATGCACCAGTTCTGCCTAATGCAGCCTTTGCAGGGTGTGTATTCCAACCCTAGCATTTGCTGCGGAATGATAGCCTGGCCATCTGAGATGATGAAAGTAGGGCAGTGACTGAGATAGATGTTATGTTCTACGTTTGCAGGTTATCAGGCACCTGGTTCAGCCAGCCCTTCTGGATAGCTCCAGATATGAGAGCCACATTTAAGCAAAATCTGCCAAAGGATGAGCACCTAAACTACTGTCCATATGCCCCACAAGGCATCGTCCTAGCCAATAACTCAGCATGCATATGGGACAGCTCTGCTCCACAATGGATAGGGCCATCAGTTTCTTCAACATTTACCTCCACAGAAGGTCAAATTCCAATAGACTTTGAAGGTCAAGATGCCCCTTAGTAGGCAAATCTTTCATTTCAACAGATCAAAGCTGTATTTGTGCTAGTGGTTACCCAACAACTTTTCTCAGCCAATGCCCACTAATCTCTGACCCCGTGCTAGGACAATGGGATTCTATGATTATTATGATATTTACTGCCCCATTGCTAATAGATTGGACCAACACAAACCTCCCAACACCTGCAAGCTGACCCAGCCCAGACGCCCCTTCTAACAACAGCAGGGACTGGGATTCTCTCATCAGCCTCACAGGAGCCAGGGCCAAACCCTGGCCCCATTGAAGTCAATGGAAGCCTTGCCAGTGGCTGCAGATTCGTTAGCAGCATCCCTGGGACATTGTTCTGTGTCCCTTCCCCAAGAGACCCCAGTGTGGTTAGGCAGATCAGCTGAGTGGGAGGCATGTTCAGCATTATTGACTGAACCATTCACCACGACTTTGTTGGACTGATCAGTTTCCTCTGCTTTATTTCGCAGTCTGCATTGACTGTGCAGCATTTTGTTAGTGACTTGCAGCCAGGTTTCCAGAAGCACTAAGCACGTTGGCTCCCTGCACTGAAACTCCCCAGAGAGATGAGACCTGGGTATCTGCCCTTGCCCCTATTCCAGCTAGTATTTCATGCTGTTGCATTTGCTGAATAATAGCCACTGACCTGGTTTCCAGGGATGACTCCGCCCCAGAAGGCTACATCCACATGACACTGCCCTTCGGCAGACTGCAGCTTGTCGTCAAAGTTTGCCAGAGTTGTGGTTGGGGGAAGACAGCTCCTGGAGCGCATAGAGAGAGAGAGAGCAGCTTAGCGAGGCCCAGACCCCTTTCTAGACTGGAAGGGAGAATGCTACAGAGATGTAGAGAAAGAGGTCACAAGGAATGCGGGATGAGGAGAGTGCAGGGTAGACAGGGGTGCAGCTAGCTCCAACAGAGGATCATAGGCAGATCTCATTTTCCGGTGTGGCGCTGGGAGCAAAAGTGGGTAATAATATAGTGGGATGGGAGTAGACAGAGGATGATTAAGACAAAATGGGGACCAGAGCTACCAACACTTTGGTGCTCCCCTAGAACACTCGTCCCCACCAGACACTTCCTCCAAAGCCCTAAGCCCCTACAAATGGATTATACTTCCCAGTCCCCTGCCAGCGGCAAGCCCCTTTATGTTCTCATCCCCGGTAGATGGTCTCCTTCTGCTATCAGGAACCTCCATGCCTGGATCCCTACTTCCCCTAGTTCAGCCTTGGGATGGACATCAGAATGAGGATCTTTGCCCCTCCTCTCAGAATAAACTTCTGCTTATAAATCCTTTTTCTTTTCGTCCTGAGGGTACTAGGTGTGGCCAGCAGAGAGCACTGTTGGACCACATTTGTCACTCAGGAGCTGGGCCCAGTGGCAGTGCTTGCTGGGAACAGGCAGATTTGGATGCAGTTTATTTCCCTTGCAGCTCTGAGTTGCAGTTTGTAGGGGATTTGTCCTGCGTTCCAAGCTGCGTGGGGTGGCGGAGAATAGCTTCACCCAGCGGCACGTGCCACAAAGGAACTTTCCCCCAGCAAAGGCCGGGCTTTGCCTGACCTGGCAGGAGTTTAGCAAATAGCATGCACCCATTGAGCTCCCATTCTTTTGTCACCCCACACCCTTCACAGACCGAATAACTCAGCAGCATTGCAAAGGGAAAGGGCGACCCGAATAGCACATGTTCAACACCTGCAAAGAGTGGGCTGAAGTCCTGGGGCCAGATCCTCAGCTGGTGTAAATTTGCTTAGGTTCATCCTTTATACCAACGCAGGGTCTGCCCCATTCTGCAGGGGCCCTGATCCACCTCCCATTGCAGGTGATGGAAAGATGCCATAGATTTCAGTGGGAGATGGTGTGGGCCTAACTATCCACATGCAGGACAGGCGGGTCTCCAAGACCCATCAAACCCAGTGCAATGCACAGTGAGGAGCCACTTCGCTCTCCGCTCCATCCTTCCCTTTACAAAGGTCATGCTATCATTGTATGGGCCCCTTCCAATGCATGGCAACAAGGAGGTAACACATAGGTGCGTGCAGTAATGCTGCTCCCACCCCGCCTTCGGTACCGTACAGCGGCATAGCCACCAGGGTTGTGACGCCTCCTGCAGCAGCAGCCTTGGTTGCAGAAGAGTAACCCTCCCAGGCTGTGTGCCCTGGCTCACATGTGTGGACGTGAGGGTCTATGATCCCGGGCATCACCACCAGATCGCCGACGTCCAGCACCTGCGGGGAGAAAGGAACTCACGGACAATCCCGGGGGAGGGAGGTCATGTTAGAATCCTCTCAGCCCACATCAACATTGCGATTAGCACTGAAAAGGCCCAGTGTCCCAGGGTGGCTGGCCCTTTATGGGGAGATGGGTTCAGCCCAGCCACTCTCCTGGTGGGGGAGGAGAGATGAGGTAAGTCATGTGACCCAATCAGGCCTTGGGGGTAGATAGGGATTGTCTGGATGGAGCCGAGGATGAGCTAAAGTCTCCTGCAGGAGTCCCAGAGAGATCTAGCAGGGGAGGCTGCTGGCTGGATGCTGTGAGCTGGCAGGCTGCGGGCGCCCCAGCAGAGCTATCTGGAAGGAAGCCCTGTTGTCAGGATGATTTTGTTTCTTTCTGTTTCTTGCAAGGCGGGCAACAAAGTCTTGCAAGAAACAGAAAGAAACAAAATGCTGCCATAATAGTGGGAGTGGGTAAAATGTACTTCGTTGTGGTCGGGATTGGGTGGGGAAAAAATCCAGTCTGTGGGGGTTTGCAGGAAAACACTAACTCTCTCGTCACCTTGTCCTATATAGAATTTGAGCAATGTACAGCAAGTTTTCCTCTTTTTTAAAATAAAGGTTTTAATACTTAAATTTAAGCAAGGGCTAGAAAGAGATTTGACGTCTCTTATAACGGGAGTTAAAGTATTTTTACATGGTTTAAGCAAGATTTGTTTTATTCTTTTAGTGGTAAAATTGTTGTTTTAGTAGCATAAAAAATCTGTCTCTTTTGCAGGATCTAAGGTTTTTGTGGGTGGAAGTGGGATAAAAATGCAAGAAACTATGTGAGAGTGGGTGGGAGTGTATTATGGGGTGGCACAGGATCAGGATTTTAAAAATAGTCCCGTGCAGGGCTTCACTGTCAGGTATTAAAAATATGCCAAACAGATTTTATGGCTGACTGCACATGTTCATGTCCCTGATACCAAGGGCCAAACTTGCAAAAGGGTGTTCTTCCAATTGTGGGTGAAATTTGCACTGGCCAAGTTTGCACCTCTACTTTACAGGTGCAAGTGCTCTGATGTGCACCTTCAGTTCATCTAAGAAGTGCAACACTCTAGGTGCAATTTGCACCTACAGAATGGGAGGCTTGGCTTCAGCCTGTTTGAAAATACACTGCTAAGGAGGACCAGAGGCGACCCGTGCCTGCTGATAGTGTGTGTGTGGCGGGGGCGGGGGGCGGAGTGAGGGCAGGCGGCTTCAGCAGTGTTCAAGCATCAAATCTGGGGGTAGAGGGACCCTGTCCCCTCTGAGGAGGATTTCCCCTCAGCACGCTCTAGCACTTACCTGACAGAACAGAGGTGATCTTGAGCTGGGCCCAGCTGGCTTGCCCATGCTGTGAACTTCACCAGAGCTGTGTGTGGGTGTGATTTTTGTGTCTCTTCCAGACCCATGATTCTGGTTCAGGCCAATCTCTGGGCCAGATCCTCCGCTGGTGTAAACTGGCATAGCACGTTGACTTAAACAGTGCTACACTAACTTACACCATCTGAGGATCTAGCCCAAAGCAGTCAAGTTTTCTGGCTTCCCTCTCCTTATCCAGACACTGGTAAGCATAGAATCATAGAATATCAGGGTTGGAAGGGACCTCAGGAGGCCAACTAGTCCAACCCCCTGCTCAAAGCAGGACCAACACCAACTAAATCATCCCAGCCAGGGTTTTATCAAACCTGACCTTAAAAACCTCTAAAGAAGGAGATTCCACCACCTCCCTAGGTAACTCATTCCAGTGCTTTACCACCCTCCTAGTGAAAAAGTTTTTCCTAATCTCCAACCTAAACCTCCCCAACTGCAACTTGAGACCATTACTCCTTGTTCTGTCATCTGGTACCACTGAGAACAGTCTAGATCAGGGGTAGGCAACCTATGGCACGCGTGCCGAAGGCGGCACACGAGCTGATTTTCAGTGGCACTGGGTCCTGGCGGCTCTGCATGTTAATTTAATTTTAAATGAAGCTTCTTAAACATTTAAAAAACCTTATCTACTTTACATACAACAATAGTTTAGTTATATAATATAGATTTATAGAAAGAGACCTTCTAAAAACGTTAAAATGTATTACTGGCACGCTAAACCTTAAATTTAAATGAAGACTCAACACACCACTTCTAAAAGGTTGCCGACCCCTGGTCTAGATCCATCCTCTTTGGAACCCCCCTTCAGGTAGTTGAAAGCAGCTATCAAATCCCCCCTCATTCTTCTCTTCTGCAGACTAAACAATCCCAGTTCCCTCAGCCTCTCCTCATAACTCATGTGCTCCAGCCCCCTAATCATTTTTGTTGCCCTCCGCTGGACTCTTTTAAATTTTTCCACATCCTTCTTGTAGTGTGGGTCCCAAAACTGGACACAGTACTCCCGATGAGGCCTCACCAGTGCTGAATAGAGGGGAATGATCACGTCCCTCGATCTGCTGGAAATGCTCCTACTTATACAGCCCAAAATGCCATTAGCCTTCTTGGCAACAAGGACACATCTGTTTTCCCCCATTACACACACCTGAAATTGTGATAACGGAGCACAACTAGAGTATTTACTAAAAATGTTTATGGGAACTTGAAAGGAAATGTGTGCTGACCAGTTACTCTGGTCTCTGAGAGCCACTAAGGGTCAGCACTGAGGTAAAGAAAGAACAGCTTGATTACTTTCAGTGATGCCAGTTGAACTCTGGAGTAGTTCCATTCAAATGAATGGAGTTACTCTCAGGTCACGGAGGTCACAAGCTAGTCATCTATATGGAACTAATAAAATGGCCCAGTATCTTGCCTACAGCTAGGGATGGGTACTTCAGGGGCTGCCTCTACATTATTTGTGCCAAGTTCCAGGGGCCTGATCTCACTTCCACCAGTATAATCCACTGGGTTAGACCCTCAGTGGTGTAAATCTACATATACCTCTGTAGTCTTTGGAATCTGCGGATTCACCTGAGGATCTGCCTCAAGATTTCATTTTTTGCATTGATTTTTAAATGCAACTACTCTATCCCCGATAGCTGTTCCTTCTAACATCTCTCTAATCTTTGATACATGGTTGTTTCCTCAATACCAGTTCATCTAGCACTTTGGCCCATACTTGCCTTCTCTCCGCTGGCACAAGCCCGGCTCCTCTTGGGCAGAATGTCAGCTATCTTGCCATTGCAGATGATGATTTCAGCTGGGCAGATGGTATTATCCAGCACTACCCTGTTACTTCTCACAGCCATGACCTCTGAGCCCACCTCCACTTTAGCTGCCCCTTAGTGGGATGGGGAAGAGAAGGGGAGCATACTTAGAATCCAAGGACATAGTGCAGTTAAGGAGAAGACCAGGCAGTTGGACTCTTTGGCATTTAAGAGAAGTAAATTGACAGTGGAATATTGTTGTCAGGGGCAGGCTGGGGAGAAGGGAGCTGCTCCCAAAGTAAGCTATTTTGAGGGGGCTTATATATGAGATAAAACACAATTCGATTCCCTCCTCTGCCTGCTTATGGTCTTTATTGTTAGAGCAGAGCCCAGAGGTCCAGCCTGAGCTGGAAATCTCATGGAGCTAGGCCTGGAACATATACAGAGTCAGAGACTGTCCCTGTCCCCACAGCTTACCATCTCCATAGACCAGAAAGGCACGGGGGCGGGGCGGGGGAGGGAGGAGCATTATCGCTGTTGTATGGATGGGGAGCTATAGAGAGCGAGTGACTTGCCAAAGGTCACCTAGTAAGCCAGGCAGACCCTGAACTGAGCCAGCGCTCTGAGGCTAGTGCTTGAAGCCCAAGCACCCTTCCTCTCTAAAGTTCTGCTCTCTACGCACCTGTATCCCCCAGCATAGTCCCAAACATCCAGCCGGACTAAGTGGTGCTTGTTAATTCCTTCCTATGTCTAAAGCTCGGTCTTGCTCCAGTGAAGTCAGTGGGAGTTTTGCTATTGATTTTAATAGGAGCAGAATTTGGCCCCACCCCTTTACAGTTGCAGATTTTCCCCTCGCTTTCCTTGTGAAGTGTTTTTCTTCTCATGGATGTGTGCATATGCAGGTGTGTGTGTGTGTGTGTCAGTGCAGGCTTTTATCCAATGGAGACCACCTCCTCTAGTCCCCAGGAAAACAGTATTTGAAGACTTCCCAGCCCATTGCACTGCTGCTGGGGGTTCTCACCCCCATCCACTTGCTAACTGCATGCGGAACCCAAGACAACAGCTCAACGGCCTATGACACAGAGACCTCTCCTCCTAGTGCTCAGTGGGTGTGGTTGGAAGCTTGAGGAGCTAAAACTGGCTACCAATCCAGCTCAGGAGCGAGGACAGGGAACCACGAGAGACCAGCAGGGGTTGACTAATGTTCAAAGGGATTGATGATGCCCAGCTCCCTGACCAGAATGTTCACTGGCAGTTTAACCCTGTGGAATTGCTGCCTTTAATCCTCCGAACAGAGCCCTACTGGAGGAGGATTTCTGCCAGCTAGTCCTAAGCGTTCTTTTACCTGGCGGTTGGATCTGTTCCTTACTCACCTGTTTGGGAGGCTTCCCCGTGTTTTGTAGACATCCTAAGCTGGCACGTGCTCTGCCTTTCTACCTGGCACCTCCTCAATGTTGATTCCGCTTCCCTGTCTCACACTTGCGAATGGCTTCTTTTTCAGTGAAGCTCGGGAGCAGGAGAAACCTTCCAAATGACCCCAGTGGGGATTTTCCTCACTCCCTCAGCAGGGATGTGGCAGGAAGGGGATAGTTAATATTTGATGAGCTCTGAGCTTTGCAAACAGACAGCCACTTTTACCCAGTGCAGGCCAAGTACTTCCATGGCTTTGACCTTTGAACTCATTTATTTTGTTTCATTTCTTAGCATAACTTTAGTGCTGTGGCAAGCCACTGAACTGATGACAGTGCAACAGGGGACAAGTGCCAGCTTCCTCACAGCCCAGCCAGTGACCTTGAGCACGTTCTGGGAAGAGCACCTCCAGGAGTGCTTCAGCCTTGCTGCTTATCCAAGTCTTCCATTGTACATTCTTTGGAGACGGCTGCAGAGGGTTATGTGAATCTGAACTTTCTGAGATCAAGTTCTTGCTTAGATTGTCAGCTCTCTGGGGCAGGGACTGTTCTGTGTTTGTCCAACAGCATGCACACTGGGCTCCTGGGCTATGGCTGAGGTTCCTACGTACTACCACAATATATTTGACTGACTCTGTAGGCAGTTAGATCTTGGAGAAATGCTGATTATTAACTATCATTTTAGAAGCCGTGCATGTCACTGATGATGTTTGTTTACTTCCTTTAGTCTCTCTGATTGAATAATTCCTTAGGTGCAATGCTGCCTCAGTGATATGACAAAGCAAGCAGACAAAAACATTACATGGTGTAAAAGCACTCCAGGCACTACATCCCATTATCTAGCACTTGCACCATCAAGTGCCTTTGCTCTATTTTTATTGATTTTTTTTTTTTGCATGGCAAGGAAACCAATACTGCATAAACGCTGCACTCTCTTCTTATACTATTAAGCAACCATAATGTCAAAGGCACATTCAGCCCTAATGACACTTTAATCTAGATTTGGAAATGTATGAATTAATAATAAACCTCCAACCTAGGCTTTATTCTGTCCCCCTAGTTAGGCAAATAATTTCCCCAACTGTAGGAAGAGAGAGTCTAACACAAGCAATACCCATGCCTAACAAGTCAAAGTGAGCATTTAATATACCCAGGAAAGCCATACTGAAGCTGACCTACTTATCCTTTCGCACAGTAATTAGTACAGTGGCAGAAAGGGGCCCCAACAAGATCAGGACCCCATTGTAGTACATGCTGTACATCCATGTAGGGCCATCCCCAAGGTGTTTGCAATATAAATACACCAGACAAAGGCAACATACCTTGGCTAAGGCCACCCATGACAGGCTGAGTGGGGGGAGTAAAACCCTGATTTTCGATGTCTGATCCACTGGACCATGTTGCGTCGCTACTGTCAGCTACTGCATCCTGCTGGCCATTAATAAGAAGTCAGAATGTATATCATAAAAGCAGGCGCAGCTCCATGGAAATCAGTGGAGCTATGTAGATCTGCACCAGCTGAGGAGCTGTGCTCTTGCGTTTCTCAAAAATACAAATGATTTTGTAGCTCTGTACTTTCCCTTGATGGTCCAGAATCCAATTAACAAACCAGCCTACCAACCCCTCTCCTCCCACACTCCCCCCAAAAGCTCCATCGCCATCCCCAGCTGATACCTTCATTTGAACTGTGCTAAAGTTTTTAGCCTTAAAATATGGAGACATTAAAAAAAAATCCTCGTCCCTCTTAAAAGAAAGTCTCCATGTCATTTCATATACCATTAGTGTATAGCAGGGATCGGCAACCTTTGGCACGCGGCTCGCCAGGGTAAGCACCTGGCGGGCCGGGCCCATTTGTTTACCTGCTGCGTCCGCAGGTTTGGCCGATCGCGGCTCCCACTGGCCGCGGTTCGCCGTCCCAGGCCAATGGGGGCTGTGGGAAGCGGCGCAGGCCGAGGGATGTGTTGGCTGCTGCTTCCCCCCGCCCCCATTGGCCTGGAGCAGCGAACCGCGGCTAGTGGGAGCTGCGATCGGCTGAACCTGCGGACGCGGCAGGTAAACAAACCGGCCCGGCCCGGCAGGGTGCTTACCCTGGCGAGCCGCGTGCCAAAGGTTGCCGATCCCTGGTGTATAGGATACTGGACAGGAGTAAGAGTTAATAATATGTAGCTCTTTTCATCAGTAGATCTCAGAAGTGCTTTACAAAGGAGGTCAGCCTTGTTGTAGGAGCAGCAGTGATCTGTATGCTCTGTATAACCTGTATGTTCAAAAGGTCTGTTACACCTTCCCCCCCCCCTTTTGTCTCCTCTCCCTCTTTGAATACCTGTAAAGTGGCTTTCCCCCTCCCTCCTGGAATGCTTGTAGAATGAATGGGCTGCTTGAACAGCTGGAAGATCAGAAGAGCTCCCAGGTAGACAAGGTGTCTGGGACTCTAATTAGGCAGCACTCACACACACAATGCATGGACACTGTCCAAGGTGGAGTGTGACCAACCAGATGCGGCCAAGTCATCTCTAGTCACAGGCCATGAGGAGCAGGTCCTTAAAAGGGGAAGGGGCCATGTGCTCAGCAGTGCACTCACGAACTTGTACCTCCCATAAAGGCCCTTCGCCCGGACCGCCTGGCCAGTGGTTCGCCGCGTTGCATTCCATCGTGCCTCAGGAAGACTTACCTTCATCGCACCGTCCATTGCTGCACTGTGGGACACTTACCTTGAAGGTTCCTGACATCTCCAGTGCCGTGCCTGTCCTGGGAGTGTGAATATGCGAGTGTGAGTGTGACCCCACCCCCCTTCTTTTGAGCTTAGCTATCAGTATAATAAACGTGCTGCTTTCTGCCAAACTCTAGTGGGTCATTAGTTCTCCCTAAGCTTACTAGCTGGCCCAATTTCGGGTAACATTACTGGTGGAGAATGCGGGCAACTTAGTGGAGGATTTGACCCAAGAGTAGGGGTCCCCTGGTGCCCCCCAGTAGTCTCTTGAGTGGGTCCAGCTCGAGCCTGCATGAAAAAGTGGTAGGCTAGCAACCCATTGCAGGGAGAAGAGGATACCACTGTTGAGTGCCGGTGTAGGGCAAAGGAGAGAATTAGGTGTAAATCCCCTGGTGTCCCCTGGTGGTCTCTTCGGTGGGTCCAGCTCGAGCCTGCGTGAAAAGGTGGTAGGCTAGCAACCCACTGCCGGGAGAAAAGGACACCACTGTTGAGGGCCGGTGTAGGGCAAGGGAACGAATTAGATGTAAATCCCCTGGTGCCCCCTAATAGCTTCTTGAGTGGGTCCAGCTTGAGCCTGTGTAGAAGGTGGTAGGCTAGCAACCCACTGCAGGGAGAAAAGTATGCTAAGTATGCCACTGTGGGGCAAGGGGAAAGAAAAGGCGAAGCAGCCTGAGTGAGGCGCCGCTGTCCGGGGTTTTGTTAGAATGGCTCCAAAAGAAAGGGGCGGACCCCTGGATGCCAGGTTCCACCTGGGAGTACAATTCATGAGTTGGAGAAAGAATGGGATATGTGGAAGGTGCAGGGTCTGACTGCTAGCGCCCAGGCGTCTTCCCTCTCTGTAGCCGCAGTACAGGTGGCAGCAGCAGAGGAGGAGCGGGAGTGGGTGGAAATAAAGAATGCCAATCTGAGCCAGGCAATTACCTGCCTGAAGGATCTGGTCCTGGAGGGGTCCGCCCGGGAGAGCAGGGTCCGGGGGGCTTATTCAGCCTGGGTCGCTGCCATTGGGGTGAAAGCCCAGGGGGGTGCGGGACCATATGATGATTGGGACGGGGATATCTGGTATGATCCGGACTCCCCGGATCCGGACCCTGAATGGCCGGACCCCAGACACCGTGTTGTGGCAGTCTGGAGGGTGGTCCGAAACTATGGGCCTGCGCCTGCAGGGGCTGGGGCAGCCCCAAGTACCAGACACACTGTGGCAGAGACCGAGTTGATTCCCGCGCAAGCAATAGAGTTAGCAAAAACCCTGGGTGGCATAGATAAAACCCCGGAGGGAAAATGGGTACACCGCGGACAACTCAAACAAGCAGGTCTGCCGTAGCGGGAGCACTGTGCTAATTTGTTTATAAGCTTCTATCTTTCAGCCTCCAAACTGGAACATCAGGAGAGCTGGTACCAGCTGAAGAGTTACAGAAATACCATGGTTATAGTGTCGCAACAAAGTCTGTGTTCAGTGTTCTGTGTTCCATGTTCTTTGTCTGTCTCTGGTGGGTGTCCTGTGCTAGCATTGGGTCCAGAGAGAGAGGGGATACTACACTAGACAGGGTAAATGCCTTTTCCTCTCTCTACTTCCCCCATCTCCCACCAAACTATCAATCACATCCACCTCTGTCCAAAAGACTTTGGTCCCCAATGCATCAGGTTTATTTTTGTTAGGTTCTCTAATAATAATTTTGTTGTTCAGTTTTGTTATTGATACATTTGTATTGTTAGTTATATTTTCTTGTATTGTTAATTCCTCTTTACAACTGTGGTACCCCTACAAATCTTATTTGTTGTGTGTACTTAAGGGTTAGGGTTGACTTTTATTGTTTGATGGCTATTGCAGCATCAAACTTGGGCCTCATTTTGTTTGTCAATGTACCCAATTATTTTAATGGTGATGGTTTTATTGTATTCCCAGTTATTATGATTATGATTGTTTGCATTTGTGTTTATGTTATATCTGGTGTTTAGTCAATTGTAATGGTTTTAGTTATATTCACCTGGTTATGATTGTTTGGTTTGTTTGCAATAGATCACCTGTGCCCTACAACAATAACAACTACTGTAATGATCATAGATCAAGGGACGGAGTGTTGTAGGAGCACCAGTGATCTGTATGCTCTGTATAAACTGTATGTTCAAAAGGTCTGTTACACTTTCCTCCCCACCTTTTGTCTCCTCTCCCTCTCTGAGTACCTGTGAAGTGGCTTTCCCCCTCCCCCTCCCTCCTGGAACGCTTGTGGAATGAATGGGCTGCTTGAGGTTTTAGTAGATCAGAAGAGCTCCCAGGTAGACAAGGTGTCTGGGACTCTAATTAGGCAGCACTCACACACCCAATGCATGGACACTGCATGGACACTGCCCGAGGTGGAGTGTGACCAACCAGACATGGCCAAGTCATCTCTAGTCACAGGCCATGAGGAGCAGGTCCTTAAAAGGGGAAGGGGCCATGTGCTCAGCAGTGCACTCACAAACTTGTACCTCCCGTAAAGGCCCTTCGCCCGGACCGCCTAGGGTGACCAGATGTCCCGATTTTATAGGGACAGTCCCGATTTTTGAGTCTTTTTCTTATATAGGCTTCTATTACCCCCCACCCCCTGTCCCGATTTTTCACATTTGCTGTCTGGTCACCCTAGGACCGCCTGGCCAGTGGTTCGTTGCGTTGCATTCCATTGTGCCTCGGGAAGACTTACCTTCATCGCACCGTCCATTGCTGCACTGTGGGACACTTACCTTGAAGGATCCTGACATCTCCAGTGCCGTGCCTGTCCTGGGAGCGTGAGTATGCAAGTGTGAGTGTGACCCCTGCCCCTTCTTTTGAGTTTAGCTATCAGTATAATAAATGTGCTGCTTTCTGCCAAACTCTGGTGGGTCATTAGTTCTCCCTAAGCTTACTAGCTGGCCCAATTTTGGGTAACAAGCCTCATAATCCCCATTGTACTGATGGGGAAATTGAGGCATGGGCAGGGGACGTGACTTGTCCAAGCTCACCCTCCCACAGAACTCAGGTCTCCTAAGTCCCACTGTAATGCTCTATCCACTGACCACACTACTAGCTGAGTTTGTTTGACAGCCTAAATCCTGAACCCTGAGTGCAGCCTTTATCTGAGGATTTTCACGCCAGTGAGGGAGATGGAATCCTCCCCACCAGGGCACAGAACATCAGTTTAGCCACTGCTCTGCTAGTGTGATCCCTGGACTGCAGTACTAGCTCTGGCACCCTTTCTCAATGGGGGCGGGGGTTGTGCCGCGCATCTACATGTGAACCTATCCATTGACCCATCGCCTGTCCATCTCTCCTGCTGGGCTACCCTAGAGACAGCTCCTGTGGAGCCCAGTTCCTCTGCGCCGTGGAGTGCAGGTGCCCCCATTTCCCTGTGCAAATGCACCATTGCCCACTGTGGTGCTGCTGCGCTAGGCAAAGGGGCTGGAACTGGTGCTCTCAAAGGAGAAACGTGTTCTGGATTTTTTTATTTTGTGCTTCTGTTTATAATTAATTGTCACGGACCCATCCAGTAATAACACACCTCTTCAAAACTCCATACACTGCTGACAGATGTTAAAGTGACAGCTCTGATAGAGAGACATAGATATTTAGTGAGCGTTCCAGGTTGATTGGGCTGGAGAGGGTTAATATCCGTTTGTAGGAGGCTGAGGTGGGTGGCAAACAATTGGCTCAGTGTAACTTGTAAATTGTAAAATGATCTTGGCAGCTTTCCCTTTTCGCTTTGTGTTTTTGATGATTTTTTTTAAAAAAAGCAAAGGCAGCTGAAGGCTTCTGTGAAACTGGCTGATTGACAGGCTTGGAAATGGCTATTCATTAGAGCTGCTCCAACAATATAGGCACAGCAGGCACTTGCCTAGTACAGGGAGATGCTTAGTGGTTCAGTTTGGAGCAATTGTTAATAAAGGTCTAGAGACAGGTTAGAAAAAGAACCACTGAGTTTAGCAAGAGTTTAGCTGATTGTCACGCCAGCAGAGGAGCTTTTCTTTCATCTTCCACCTCTGGACCCTCCAGAAGGATAGAAGCTAAAAGTGTTATGGGCTGGGTTGTGAAGTCCTTCTGTCACCCTCCTGCTTGCATCGCAACATGTAATGGTGTGAATAAGAGAAGGAACAGTGGGGAGGACAAATCGCTCTTGGTTTTGTTTTTTGGGGTGGGCTCTGGGTGCCTGAAGACTTGACCAAGCCACTTGGTGACTCTGCCGGGTGGGCCTAAATGATGCAGGCTCAGGGTATGGTGAGCACAGGGCATACTCATTAGCTGTTTGAAACTGCCTGGTTGATTTCCATTGTGGGTAAGTAGCCTGATAGGACACCCCCTGAGCAGGGCCGGCTCCAGGCACCAGCCCAGCAAGCAGGTGCTTGGGGCGGCCAACGGAGAGGGGCAGCACTCCAGCTGTTTTTGGGGCGGCAAGTCTGGGTCTTCGGGGGCGGGTCCCTTGGTCCCGCTGGGAGCGAAGGACCAGCCGCCGAATTGCCGCCGAAGACTGAAGCGGCGGCTGTAGAGCTGATCGCGATCGCGGTTTTTTTTTTTTTTTTTTTTTTTTTTTGCTGCTTGGGGCGGCAAAAACCCTGGAGCCGGCCCTGCCCCTGAGTCCCTCTCTGAGAAAGAATGGGAATTCTAGGGGAGGGAGGGGAGTTTATAAATAGGAGGGGTGGGAACCAGAGTGGAAATCTCAGTGGTGGAGCAGCACAAGGACCAGAGAGTGCTGCTGCATGGATTGGAATTTAGGGGCTTTGCCAGTTTTGTTGATTTAGACAGCAGGCTCCCTAACGCCTCTGGAGAAGATGAAGACTAGGATGGCTGCAGATTGAGCAAATTGCAGACTGTTGTTGCACAGACTCAAGGGGAGTTTGAAGGAGATTGTGGGGCTATCCTTTGTTTCCCAACTTTAAAGAGCCAGCATGCCCTACAGAAGGATTGGATACCATTCCACAGAGACGGTGAAGGGTAAATATTTCCTCCCAGAGAAGAGCCCTAGGACAGTGTACGTGTGTATAATTATATTCTATACTGAACTTCTGGTAGTAACAAGAACTAAAATTTGGGGACCCCCCCCTCCAAAAGTGTTAGCTTTAATTATCTTGTTATTAAGAACATAAAAAACACTGGGTCAAACCAATGGTCCATCTAGCCCAGTATCCTGTCTTCTAACAGTGATGAGTGCCAGGTGCTTCAGAGGGAATGAACAAAACAGGCAATCATCAAGTGATCCATCCCTTATCGTCCACTCCCACCTTCTGGCAGTCAGAGGTTTAGGGACACCCAAAGCATGTCCCTAACAATCCTGGCTAATAGCCATTGATGGACCTATCCTCCATGAACTTATCTCATTCTTCTTTTTAACCTAGTTATGGTTTTGCCCTTCACAACATCCTGTGACAATGATTTCCACAGGTTGACTGTGCGTTGTGTGAAGAAGTACTTCCTTTTGTTTGTTTTAAACCTGCTGCTTATTAATTTAATTGGGTTCTTGTATTATGTGAAGGGGTAAATAACACTTCCTTATTCATCTTCTCCACACCATTCATGATTTTATAGACCTCTATCATATCCCCCCTTAGTCATCTCTTTTCTAAGCTGAACAGTCCCTGTCTTTTTAATCTCATAGAATCATAGAATCATAGAACTTAAGATCAGAAGGGACCATTATGATCATCTAGTCTGACCTCCTGCATGATGCAGGCCACAAGAGTTGACCCACCCACTCCTAAATAACTCTCACCCTTGACTCATNTAGGCGGCGGAAGGTCCCGCCCCCAAAATCCCGCCCCCAACAGCGGCGGCGGAAGGTCCCGCCCCCAAATTTTTACGGGCGGCGGGGGCGCAGGCGCCCCCAAAATAGCAGCGCCCTAGGCGACCGCCTAGGTCGCCTAATGGAAGCGCCGGCCCTGGGTCTTTCGCCCCCACTATTTCCCTCGGTAGGCTGTTCCAGTATTTCACTCCTCTGACGGTTAGAAACCTTCACCTAATTTCAAGCCTAAACTTCCCAACTGCCAATTTATATCCATTTGTTCTCGTATCCACATTAGCACTGAGCCGAAATAATTCCTCTCCCTCCCTGATATTTATCCCTCTGATATATTTAAAGAGAGCATCTCTTATGGAAGCTGTTCCATGTCCCTAATGATTTTTGTTGCCCATCTCTGCACCTTTTCCAATTCTAATATATCTCTTTTGAGATGGGGCATCCAGAACTGCATGTGGTATTCAAGGTGTGGGCATACCATGGATTTATATAGCAGCATTATGATATTTTCTGTCTTATTGTCTATCCCTTTCCTAATGGTTCCTAACATTCTGTTAGCTTTTTAGACTGCCATGAAACATTGAGCAGATGTTTTCAGAGAACTATCCACAATGACTCCAAGATCTCTTTCTTGAGTGGTAACAGCTAGTTGAGTCCCTATCACCGTATATGTATAGTTGGGATTATTTTTTCCAATGTACATTACTTTGCATTTATCAACATTGAATTTCAGCTGCCATTTTGTCACCCAATTTTGTGAGATCCCTTTGTAACTCTTCGCAGTCAGCTTTGGTCCTGTCTTCAGTAATTTTATACTGTCTGCAAATTTTGCCACCTCAGTGTTCACATCATTTATGAATATGTTAAACAGCACAGGTCCTAGTACAGGTCCTTGAGGGACTCTGCTATTTATTCCTCCTCATTGTCAAAACTGACTGTTCGTTTCTGTAGTGAGGCCGTGTGGCTCCCCTCCGCCCCGGAGCAGGACGAACTCATCCGGAGACTGGAGTGGGCGGAGCTAGGGAGCTCGGAACCCACCCCTCAGAGGGTCAAGCGGCGACCTGGAAGTATAAAGGCTCGCCCTCAGAGCTCACTAGGAAGCCAGCCGCCGGGCAGGCCAAACGTCTCCAGCCTAGCCCACGACTGGGAAACCCCCGTGGCCCAAGATGCACGCCAGGACTGTCCTGACCTGTCCTGCGCTCGCTACCTGGAGGAGTTGCCGAACCTGCCCTGCGCCCGCTACCCGGAGGAGTTGCCGGGCCTGCCGCTCCCCCACTACCCCAAGGAACCCATGGTGCTGGACCCCCTGGAGGACAATACCCTGACCCAGGTACGACCCGAGGGGGAGTCTGGAAGTAGCCCGGGGGCAGCTGACCCTAGTCTGGCTGCAGCACTGCCAGAGCCCATTTCAGTGTGTTGCGGCCAGGATCCCCACTGACTCAGCAGTGGGTCTTCTGCTGCTGCTAGGGCCCCGGGCTGGGACACAGTGGAGTGGGAGGGCCCGCGTCCCCCCTGCCACCCAACTCGTGGGTGTCAGTCTCCCGCTCTCCCAGGCCTTGGAGGCTTGGGCCTCCTGTTATTGCTCAGCCCTGCCTGAGGGCCTGAGCTCCTGAGTGCGTATTGCCCCGCCCTGACCTAGGGCCTGGGCTTGATACTATTTGTACTGTTACTGCTCAGCCCGGCCTGAGAGCCTGAGCCCCTGACTCATTGCTGCCCCACCCTGACCCAGGGCCTGGGTTGATTTCTATTGTACTGTGGTTGCTTAGCCCTGCCTGATGGCCTGAGCACCGGACTCCTTGATGCCCCGCCCTGATCCAGGGCCTGGGCTTACGGTGCTTATTCCATTGACCGCAAGGGCCGCCAGGAAAGACTCCCGCAGCCGGACTAATTCCCCAAACCTCAGCAGAGGGTCGAGCCCCGGCCAGCACCTCTACACGTGGTGGAGAATGCAGGCACGATCCCTCGGCCCCTGTGAGAAGGGGTCTGAGGGGGAGAGCCACCCCGAGAGAGCCATGGGGATAGATCGACTGTTTAAGTTCCTGACGGAGAACCAGGAGCGGCAGCAGGCTGCCCAGCTCCAGCAGCAGGAGCAGCAGGCTGATGCCCAACTCCAGCAGCAGCAACAGCAGCATACGGCTCAGCTCCAGCAGCAACCGCAGCTCATTCAGCAGCTAGGAGCCCAGCTGCAGCAGCTGGTGACGGCGTTACCGCGCCCCACGGAGCCGCAGCCAGGAGACGTGGCCGGGTAACCGCGCACCACCACGCCGGTGCGGCTAACCAAGATGGGACCTGACGATGACCCCGAGGCTTTTTTGGTAACATTTGAAAGGTTGGCACTGGTCGCCTGGTGGGCCCTGAGCAATGGGCCACTCTTTTAGCCCCCTACCTGACCGGGACTGCCCAAACAGCATACTAGGGGCTGGTTACGAAAGAGGCAAGGGATTATAGCCGAGTAAAGGCAGCAATCCTGGACACCTTGGATGTCAGCCCAGACACCTTTTGGCAGCGATTCCGAAGTCAGACATACCCCACAGGCACCAGGCCCTGGCTGGTGGCCCAAGCCCTAAAGGAAGCATGCAGGCGGTGGCTACAGCCGGAGAGGAGGACGGCGGAGGAGGTTACGGAACAAGTCATTCTAGAACAGTTCATGCACATCCTCCCGGCCCGAAGACGGGCCTGGGTGCTCCGCCATCAGCCAACGATGTTAGCAGCTGCCGTTACGCTGATGGAAGACTTCCTCGCAGCTGAAGCGCTGGTGGGGCCCACTATCCGACCCCAACCCCCTGGGCCAGAACGCCCCAACACCGAAAGGAAAGGGGGCACCCCGACCGAGTTGCGGAGCCTTCCCCGCGGGCAAGAGGCTCGCTCAGGGCTTCGGATAAGACGCCCCGAACTCCCCCCTCGACAAGGATCGGCGGCCTCCATGCCGAGTGTCTCGAGGGTCAATCGGACTCCCCCCAGGGGCCCGATGGGGACCCCCACTTGGGGTGGTCGCCCTGAGCTTGGGCCCTGCTTCCTATGTGGGAAATACGGACATTTGCAGCAGGACTGCACGGAAATGGACTGCAGCTTCGGCCATGTCTGTGCAGGGGAAGCCAGGGCCAGGCTGCCACAGGCTCCCAAGATCACGGTTCCGGTAGTTGTCGGAGACCATCCCACCCAGGCCCTGATAGACTCTGGCTGCGGCCAGACACTAATTCACCAGGCTTTGGGACCCCGGGCTGACCCCCACTTGGGAACAATTCGCCTGCAATGCATCCACAGCGATGTCCGACCCTACCCCAGTGCCTGGGTCCCGTTAACAGTGGCCGGAGTCACCCGATGAATCGTTGTCGGCCTGGCCCCCCGACTTGCATATCCGGTGATCCTGGGGCAGGACTGGCCCGCCTTCGAGGAGATCCTCCGCTCGACCCCGGCGCTGGAAGGAGAGTGTCACGAGGCCCTACCGGAGGAGGATGACGGGACCCCGGAACCCAAGGCAGGAACCGAGGAAATAGACAATCCCCTGCTGGGACCCTCTGTCGAACCCCTACTCCATACCGATTTTTGCTGAGACCAGAGAACCAACCCTACCCTTAGCCGGGCCTATGAACAGCTAGCGGCGGTCGATGGGACCATTGTCGACCCCCCAGCGCGCAACCCAGTGGCCCCACTTCGAGCTACGCTGGGACTGTCTTTCCTGGATCGACCGCGACCACCTCACGAAGGAACCACAAACACAGCTATTGGTACACAGCCGTGATGAGGCTCGTGCACGACATTCCTGCTGCCGGGCATCTGGGCCATGAAAAGACCCTCGCCCGGATTTTGATGCGGTTCTTGTGGCCTGGTGTTCACCAGGAGGTGAGGAACTATTGTAGCTCCTGCTCAGAGTGCCAGTTAGCCGCTCCCCCGCGAATAGCCAGGGCCCCCCTAGTTCCCATGCCCATAATAGAGATGCCATTTTAGCGAGTGGCCATGGACCTGGTGGGCCCGCTCCCGAAAAGTGCTTCAGGGTTCCAGTATGTCTTGGTCATTGTTGACTACGCCACCCGTTTCCTGGAGGCCATCCCATTGCGGAGCACCACTGCCCGGACCATCGCTGATGAACTGGTAAAGATCTTTGTTCGACTGGGCCTGCCCCGGGAAATCTTAACGGACCAAGGCACCAATTTCACCTCCTGGTTGTTGCAGCAGGTATGCAAGCTCCTAAGGGTTAAACAATTACGCACCTCCGTCTACCACCCGCAGATGGACGGGCTGGTGGAACAATTCAATCGGACCCTCAAGGAGATGCTGCGGAAGTTCCCCCCAGAGGAGCTACGCCGGTGAGACCAGCTGCTCCCTCCCTTGCTGCTAGCCATCTGTGAGGTACCCTAGTCATCGACAAAGTTCTCCCCGTTTGAGCTGTTATATGGATGCTGTCCACGGGGCCTGTTGGACTTAATGTGGGAAACAGTCCCCCTCTCCAACCCAGGGCCTCCTGAAGTATGTCCTCCAGCTGCAGGAGTACCTCGCTCAGGCTGGAGCCCTGGCTCGCAAAAACTTAAAGGACACACAGGAACAAACTTATAACCAGGAAGCGCAGGTGCGTGCCTTTGAACCAGGGTATCGGGTCCTGCTCCTCCTGCCATCGAGTGAGTCGAAGCTACTGGCCCATTGGCAGGGACCCTATGAGGTAGCTCAGAAGGTCAGGCCCGTCACCTACGAGATCCACCAGCCCGACCGGTGCAAGAAGACCCAACGATATCACGTGAATTTGTTGAAACCTTGGCGGGAACGGGAGGGCCTGCTGATTAACCCTTACCCACCAGAGCCAGAGTTGGGTCCCCGCGCGCCCCTGACCAAGGACCCTGCTGTCCCCCTGCTCGGAGACACCCTCATGGAGGAGCAGCATAAGCAGGCCCAATGTCTCCTACAGGCTTTCCGGAGAACCTTTATGACCCTACCCAGATATACGACCCTGGTCCATCACGCCATCCAGACCGAGCCGGGGAAGGTAATCCGGGAAATGACCAGGCCGTTGCCGTACCGAATGCGACAGGAGGTGGAGGAAGAAGTACAGGCCATGCTGGCCTTAGGAGTCATCGAGCCGTCACAGAGCGAGTGGCGTAGTCCGATGGTCTTGGTGCCCAAGCCCGACGGCACACGGCGCTTTTGTATAGACTTCCGGCGGGTTAACACCATCTCACGGTTCAATGCTTATCCTATGCCCCGTGTAGATGAACTGCTTGGCTGCCTAGGGGAGGCCCGGTTCGTTACCACCCTCGACCTCAGCAAAGGGTACTGGCAGATCCCGCTCGATGACACCTCTAAGGAAAAGACGGCATTTGCCACCGCAACGGGAATCTACCAGTTTAAGCGGACGCCTTTCGGCCTCCACGGGGCCCTGGCGACGTTCCAGCAACTAATGGATCGCCTTTTGCGGCCCCATCAAGACTATGCAGCAGCCTATTTGGATGATGTTGTGATATATAGCCGCCACTGGGAGGACCACCTGGAATGCGTAGCGGCGGTCCTGAGATCCCTGCGACAGGCGGCACTGACAGCCAACCCAAAAAAGTGTTGCATCAGATGGCAGGAGGCCATGTACCTAGGATACACCATAGGGGGAGGACGAGTGAAACCCCTCGTGGGGAAAGTTCAAGCCCTGGCAGCCTGTCTGACACCCACCACGAAACGCCAAGTCCGACAGTTCCTGGGGCTCGCCGGATACTATCGGCGGTTCATCCCCCAGTTTGCTTCCATCGCAGCCCCTTCGGATTTTTGACGAAGGACAGTCCCCGGCAGGTGCGGTGGTCCCCAGTCTGCGAAGACGCCTTCCAGACACTCCAGACATGTCTCTGCCAGGAGCTGGTCCTATACAGCCCGGACTTTAACCGTGGGTTCATCCTCCACACGGATGCCTCGGAGGTGGGGCTAGGGGCTGTCCTGTCCCAAGAAGTTGATGGAGATGACCACCAGGTTCTATACCTCAGCCGAAAATTGTTTCCCCGCGAGAAGAACTACGCCGTGATCGAGAAGGAAGCACTCACCGTAAAGTGGGCCTGTGATGCCCTACGGTACTACCTCCTTGGGGCTCCGTTCACACTCGTCACGGACCATGCCCCCCTCCAATGGTTGACGAGAATGAAAAATAACAACAATCGATTACTGCGATGGTATCTGGCCTTACAGCCCTACGCTTTCACCATCCGGCATAGTGCTGGTAAGGACCATGTGAACGCAGACTTCCTGTCCCGCCTAGGAGGGATGGAAGAGCCTGGCCCTGATGAGCGGGAACCAGACTTGGGGGGGGGGGGGTTTAGTGAGGCGGTGTGGCTCCCCGGAGCGGGACGAGCCCATCCGGGGAGTGGGCGGAGCTAGGGAGCTCGGAACCCGCCCCTCAGAGGGTCAGGCGGTGACCCAGAAGTATAAAGGCTCGCCTTCAGAGCTCACTAGGAAGCCAGCCGCCGGGCAGGCCAGACGTCTCCAGCCTAGCCCACGACTGGGAAACCCCCGCGGCCCAAGGTGCACGCCAGGACTGGCCTGACCTGCCCTGCGCTTGCTACCCAGAGGAGTTGCCGGACCTGCCCTCGGCTCGCTACCAGGAGGAGGTGCCAGACCTGCCCTGCACCCGCTACCTGGAGGAGTTGCCGGGCCTGCCGCTCCCCCACTATCCCGAGGAACCCATGGTGCTGGACCCCCCGGAGGACAACACCCTGATCCAGGTACTACCTGAGGGGGAGTCTGGAAGTAGCCCGGGGGCAGCCGACCCTAGTCTGGCTGCAGCACTGCCAGAGCCCATGTCAGTGTGTTGCGGCCAGGATCCCCACTGACTCAGCAGCGGGTCTTCTGCCGCTGCTAGGGTCCCGGGCTGGGACGCAGTGGAGTGGGAGGGAATGCGCCCCCCCTGCCACCTAACTCGTGGGTGTCAGTCTCCCCCTCTCCCAGGCCTTGGAGGCTTGGGCCTACTGTTGTTGCTCATCCCTGCCTGAGCTCCTGAGTGTGTATTGCCCCGTCCTGACCTAGGGCCTGGGCTTGCTACTAGTCAAACCTCGCAATAACGCGCCCCGCGATAACGCGAATTCGGATATAACGCGATCATAAGTTGGCTCCCCTTTAAGGCCGTAATACTGTTCGCGTTTTGCTGGAATACTTTTTTTACGACATTTATAAGTAAACCGCGTTCTTCCGGTCTTATAGGATAAAGTGACTCGTGGCCATTGCAGGCCCATTGCACTTAGTTCTCAGGTTGTAAATGTGTATGGTGTTTGCCTATGAACTTGTTATTAATTTCCTATATTTTTAAAAATATTTCACCGTTATGGATATGCCAGTTCGCAAACGCAAGTCGTTTTCTGCCCAAGAAAAATTGCACACCCTGGATCAACTAAAGAAGGGCAAACAACAAACTCAGCTTGCTAGAAATCTAGGAAGTAGCGAGTCCACTCTGCGAAGGTGGAAAAAAGAAGAAGAAAAGCTCCGTAGCCTACCCTGCATTCTTGAAGAGGAAACTGGTTTACAGCGTAAAAAGGTCAAGTTTGCTAATGACGAAAGCCTAGATTCAGCCTTGTATCAATGGTTTGTCCAGGCTCGCTCAGAAGGAGTTCCCATTTTTGGCCCTATTCTGAAAGCTCAAGCAGAGAAATTTGATCGCCTTATCAATGGAAATGAATCCAAATTTAAGGCAAGTAACGGCTGGCTGGACAGATAAGGCACACTATAAGCCAAGTTCTTGTGTCTGCGGAAATCCGCTCAGCAGATAAAGAGGCTGCCGATTCCTACCCAATTGAGCTTAAAAAGTTGCTGGAGGAAGGTTGCTACACAGCCGATCAAGTTTACAACTGTGACGAGACTGGTTTATGCTTTAAAATGTTACCCGATCGCACCCTCGCAACCAGGACTGATAGTCACAAACGAGAAGGCTTTAAGCAGAGGAAGGACCGAGTCACTCCCTTGTTTTGCGTCAACAAGTCTGGCAGCCACAAAGTCAGACCTCTGATGATCGGAAAAGCGAGGTCTCCCAGATGTTTTCATGTTAATATGAAGGCCCTTCCCTTTGAATACACCAACAGCAAGCATGCATGGATGAATAGCTCCATATTTAAAGACTGGTTCCATAAAACTTTTGTGCCAGCCGTTCGGGCTCATTTGTGAAAACTCAAGCAGGAGGAAAAAGCTCTCCTCCTGCTGGATAATTGCCCTGCCCACCCCCCCACCCCTCCCAGTGGAAAATCTTGTCAGTCGTGACGGCAAGATTAAAGTCTCTTATCTCCCGAAGAACACTACATCAGAAATCCAGCCACTGGACCAAGGCATCATATCGGTCTTTAAGCAAAACTATCATCGCGAAATGTTCAAGCGGATGGTAGCGGATAACAACTCCTCCGTCGACACATCACTGGCATCACTCAACTTGAAAGAAATCTGTCACCTCGGTGGGAAAGCCTGGGATGCTATCTCTGCACGTTGCATTGAACGATGCTGGATAAAGGGTCTTGGTCCAGCTTTTCCGTCATCTACACATGATGATGGTAACAACGACGAGCCTGAATTTACAAGATTAATTGAAGACGACTTATGTTTAGCCAAAGAAGAACTCAGAGAATATGAGCACAGTCATCATGATATCCTCAACTGGTTTTCAGCAGATGACATCTGCCCCATATATGAACACATCTCAGATGACAAAATTGTTCCAAATGTCAGCGGGAAGAATGAAGCTGCACCACCAGAGCCTGAAACCAGTGGCGCTAATGACGACGACGATGATGATGGCACCTCAACTCCCCCACCAAAAGTGTCCGAGGCAGTAAAGCACCTAGAAGCCAGTTTGAGGTGGCTGGAAACTCAAGATGTGGAAAGCGTGAAAATCCTCCAACTCAGAAGCATACTTGACTTTGCTAGAAGCCAACAGTCCGCGGCAAATAAGCAGACCACCCTAGATAGCTTTTTTAAGAAGTGATGAAATTTAAAATTATGGAGTCATGCAACCAGATTGACTTTGCACTCTGCACAATGATTAGTATAGTCGATTTCACATATTTCTTTCATGTACATGTAATTAAATTACTACTTTTGTGTTTAAAATACACTGGGATAACTGTTGTTTTTTTTACAAGACTTAAACTGACCGGCTTGAAATGGTAAATTTTCGTAACCCCGCTATAAAGTGACCCTGCATTTATCGCGATCGAATTTTTTGGACCCCAATTATCGCGTTATAGCGGGGTTTCACTGTATTTGTACTGTTGTTGCTCAGCCCTGCCTGAGGGCCTGAGCTCCTGACTCAGTATTGCCTCACCCTGACCTAGGGCCTGGGCTTGATACTATTTGTACTGTTACTGCTCAGCCCGGCCCGAGGGCCTGAGCACCTGGCTCACTGTTGCCCCGCCCTGACCCCGGCCTGGGTTGATTTCTATTGTACTGTGGTTGCTTAGCCCTGCCTGAGGGCCTGAGCACCGGACTCCTTGTTGCCACGCCCTGACCCAGGGCCTGGGCCTACTTCTGTTGTATTGCTGTAGCTCAGCCCCTGCCTGAGGGCCTGAGCACCGGACTCCTTGATGCCCCGCCCTGACCCAGGGCCTGGGCTTACGGTGCTTATTCCAGTGACCGCAAGGGCCGCCAGGAAAGACTCCCGCGGCTGGACTAATTCCCCAAACATCAGCAGTGTGCAGTGAGCCAGTGTGGCTCCCCTCCGCCCCAGAGAGGGTCGAGCCCCGGCCAGCACCTCTACAGTTTCCTATCTTTTAACCAATTACTGATCCATTACTATCTTGTCCCCTGGCTGCGTACTTTGGTTAAGAGTCTCTGGTGAGGGACTGTGTCCAAGGCTTTCTGAAAGTCCAAGTACAGTATATCCACTGGATCACCCTTGTCCACATGCCTGTTGACAGCCTCAAAGAAGTCTAATAGATTGGTGAAGCATGATTTCCCTTTACAAAAGCCATGTGGACTCTATTCCAACATATTGTGTTCATTTATGTCTTTGATAATTCTGTACTTTACTATGGCTTCAGCCAATTGCCCGAATTTAGGCTTACCACCCTGTATTCGCCGGGATCGCCTCTGGAGAATTTAAAAAAAATTGGCATCACATTAGCTATCCTCCAGTCATCTGGTACAGAGTCAGATTTAAGCGATAGGTTACATACCACACATAGTAGTTCTTCAATTTCATATTTGAGTTTCTTCAGATCTCTTGGGTAAATACCATCTGGTCCTGGTGATTTACTGTTTAATTTATCAATTTGTTCCAAAACCTCCTCTATTGACACTTCAATCTGGGACAGTTCCTCAGATTTGTCATCTATAAAGAATGGCTCAGGTTTGGGAATCTCCCTCACATCCTCTGCAGTGAAGACCGATGCAAAGAATTCATTTAGCTTCTCTGCAACAATCTAGTTTTCCTTAGGTGCTCCTTTAGCACCTAGATTGTCCAGTGGCCCCACTGATTGTTTGGCAGGCTTCCTGCTTCTGATGTACTTTAAAAAATTTGCTGTTAGTTTTTGTGTCTTTTGCTAGTTGCTTTTAAAATTCTTTTTTGGCCTGCCTAATTATACCTTTACCCATGACTTGCCAGAGTGTATGCTCCTTTCTATTTTCCTCAGTAGGAGTTGACTTCCAATTTTTAAAGGATGCCTTTTTGCCTCTAACCACCTCTTTTACTCTAAAACATGGCTAAACAGCCATGGTGACATGGCTCTAAAACATGGCTAAACAGCCATGGTGACATTTTTTGGTCCTCTAACTCTCTTTTTGATTTGGGGTATTGTAGCGGGGCAGTCACGCCACTCTGGCCCTGAAAGGGTTAAAAGCCAGCCCATGGAGAGGGCTGGGGCTGAGAGCCAATAAGAATAGGCTGATTGGGAAGGCAGGCACAGCTGGGGCCTTGCCCAATTCCGAGACAGCTGGCCCTATAAAAGGGCTGTGAGCCAGGAACTGGGTCAGTCTCTCTCTAGCTCTTGGGAGAGAAGGACCTGGCTGCCTGGGAGCTCAGGGTACAGGGAACAGAGCAGGGCTGGGGAAAGGCAAGAGGAGCTGGGGAGCTCTAGCTTGGTAAATCCCCAGGCTGCGGGCCTTGCTAAAGGCCAAAACTGGGTTGCAAAGGTACACCCTGGGGTTAAGCAGAGGCAGCAGGTCTCCTTGCAAATGATGAGTGGTTTACAGACTGCAGTCTGCCCCAGTGAGCAGGGGCTGGATGATGACTGGCAGTAGCCACTGAGGCAAGATGGGTTTAGAGGGTGGGGGTTCCCCTTGGAGGGGAGACCTAGAGCGGGGATACTGCAGGGGCAGAACCCTGAGGTAAAGGGCACCGGGGTCTGGGCGGGACATGGGGCCTGAGGCAGGTGAGCCACTGGCCAGCAGAGGGTGCTCTGGGCTGAAATTGAGCTAATTCCCAGGATAACCAGCAGGAGGCGCTGCACGGATGAGTCTCACTTTGCTATGGGTATACATTTAGTTTGAGCCTCTCAGGGCCGGCGCTTCCATTAGGCGACCTAGGCGGTCGCCTAGGGCGCTGCTATTTTGGGGGCGCCTGCGCCCCCGCCGCCCGTAAAAATTTGGGGGCGGGACCTTCCGCCGCCGCTGTTGGGGGCGGGATTTCGGGGGCGGGACCTTCCGCCGCCTAGGGCGCCAGCAAAGCTGGCGCCGCTACTGGAGCCTCTACTATGCTTTTTTAAATGGTTTCCATGCAACTTGCAGGCATTTCACTCTTGTGACTGTTCCTTTTAATATCTCTTTAACTAGCTTCCTCATTTTTGTATAGTTCCCTTTTTTGAAGTGAAATGCTATTCTGGTGGGTTTCTTTGGTATATGCCCCCTAACAAGGATGTTAAATTTAATAACATCATGGTTGCTAAAACTGAGTGGTTCAGATATATTTACCTCTTGGACCAGATCCTGTGTTCCACCTAGGACTAAATAAAGAATTGCCTCGCTCCTTGTGGGTTTCAGGACACGCTGCTCCAAGAAACAGTCATTTATGTTGTCTAGAAATCTTATCTCTCCAGCCCATTCTGAGGAGACATGTTCCCAGTCAGTATGGGGAGAGTTGAAATCCCCCAGTATTATTGGGTTTTCTGATTTTGTAGACTCTCTGTTCTCCCTGAGCATTTCAGAATCCCCATCATGATCCTGGTCAGGTGGTTGGTAGGCTATTCCTACTGTTCTACTCTTATTATTCAAGAACAGAGTCTCTATCCGGAGAGATTCTAGGGTACAGTTTGGTTCATTTAAGATTTTTACTATATTTGACTTGATACTTTCCCTCACGTATAGTGCCAATCCCCCACCAGCACGACTCTGTCATTCCTATATATTTTGTAGCCTGATATTGCTGTGTCCCATTGATGGGACACTAGAAGGGGAGGGCTCTGAGTTACTACAGAGAATTCTTTCCCAGGTGTCTGGCTGGTGGGTCTCGCCCTCATACTCAGGGTCTAACTGAACGCCATGTTTAGGGTTGGGAAGGAATTGATTCCAGATCAGATTGGCAGAGACCCTGGGTTTTTTCGCCTTCTTCTGCAGCATGGGTCACCTGCAGGCTTAAGCTAGAGTAAATGGTGGATTCCCTGTAATTTGAAGTCTTTAAATCATGATTTAAGGACTTCAGTAACTCAGCCAGAGGTTAGGGGTCTATTACAGGAGTGGGTGGCTGAGGTGCCGTGGCCTGCGATGTTCAGAAGGTCAGACTAGATGATCATAATGATCCCTTCTGGCCTTAAAGCCTATGAGTCTATGATTATCATCATTCCACCAAGTTTCTGTGATGCCTATTATTTCAATATCCTCCTTTAATACCAGGCACCCAAGTTCACCCATCTTAGTATTCGACTTCTCGCATTTTTATGCAGCACTTATAAAATGTGACAATATTTAGTTGTCTGCCTTCATGTGATGTCATTGAATGGAATGCTTTCATCTGACTGTTTCTCTTCTGCTCCTACCTGTACTTTATCAACTTCTGTCCTCTCCTCTTTACTAGACTATAGAGCAGGGGTAGGCAACCTATGGCACACATGCCGAAGGCGGGGGGGCTCTGCATTTTAATTTAATTTTAAATGAAGCATCTTAAACATTTTAAAAACCTTATTTACTTTACATACAACAATAGTTTAGTTATATATTATAGACTTATAGAAAGAGACCTTCTAAAAACGTTAAAATGTATTACCGGCACGCGAAACCTTAAATTAGAGTGAATAAACGAAGACTCGGCACACCACTTCTGAAAGGTTGCCGACCCCTGCTATAGAGTCTCCCCTTTAATAAATCCTCCCCTAAGGGATGTGTCTGTCTGAAATGAGAGAGAGTATTGGTTAAAAGATCATTATACATACAGACATGAATAAAGTTCTTAGGTCAGTTTCATGGTAGAGGGGGTGAGCTTTAGAGTTGCAAAGAGTTCTTTCAGAATTAGTTCCAGGGGTCATAGTCCAACGTCCAATATCAGGGTGACCCAGTGTGGAGCTGAGGACCACAGTCTTGTGAATCAAACTTCCCCCGACAAAGCTTAAGCAGATCTGAGATAACAGGATCAGGGCCCAAGAGTTCCTTATATAGTTCTCTTGCAGGCTCTTGACAGCATACAGTCCTTGGGTGAACAATAGGTCATCATTGTGGCTTTGAAGTAAGACCTTCTATTTCCTAAGCACCACCAGTAGTAACCTACCATCTCCCACCATTTACAGGTAGTTTACTACAAACTTCAAAGAGAAATAAAGTCAATGATATTACTACATTTACGGTTCATCTAAATGTTAAGATATCCTTTTGATCTCTGAATTAACAGAATACAGCAATAGACACAGGGGCAGCTCTAGCTTTTTTGCCGCCCCAAGCATGGCAGGCAGGTGGCCTTCGGTCCCTGTGGATTTCGTGTACCCACCGCCGAATTGCCGCCGAATCCGTGGGACCGGCAGACCTCCCACAGGCAAGCAGCCAAAGGCTGCCTGACTGCCGCCCTCGCAGGGACTGGCAGGCCACCCTCCGCGGCTTGCCGCCCCAGGCACGTGCTTGGAGCGCTGGTGCCTGGAGCTGCCGCTGAATAGACAGGAACTGTTTGGTTACATTGTCAACCTCCAACAATATATATGTAAACACACACAAACATAATCATTATTTGCTAATATGTCTCTGAAGGTTGAATCTGGGTCAATTAGCCTGCTAGTTGTGTATCCCTTTCTGGCCCTGTGTCAGACCTAGCAGCCTAAATTTTGTCTCCAGGATCTCTCCCACCTATGTCATTGGTACCTACATGTACCACAACCACTGGCGCTCTATACACCACCAGTAAACTAAAAGGCAATGTTCAACACACACCATCCAGATCTAACAGTTACTGAGCTGCAAATGCAATATCACCACAAGCCCACCAAGCAATTATAGAAGAACCCTGTGACAGAGTATGCAGCCTCCCATACCACTTGGCAGGGCTGGAGTCAAACAGGAAATACTCCAGCTGAGCCCCTGTGACATTGCCCAGGGTACAATCTGGATTGATGGACAGCTGTGTCTCCTCAACTTTTCAGCCTGGGGTGCCTTTTACAATGCTTCGCTGTGAGAGCAACCACTCCTGATCTGCCCACATTCAGCCCCCGGCATGTAAATCATGCCCAGCTATACTGTTTGAGTGCTATAACCAGCCAGCCAGCCATGAATTACCTTATAGGGCAACACCAGCAAACTCCCAGTTCCAAACTTGCCCCCAGCCCCAGAAATGTGCCTCTTGTACTGCCCAGCACCCTCCTGGACAACACAAGCTCATATAAAGTCTGTCATTTATTAATGCAAAATGATATGCACAAATTCTGTTATCCCAAATGGAGTTTCCCAAACATTTCAGTCCGAACACACTTTTTAAAATAAAACAAGTTTATTAACGACAAAAAGATTTTAAGTGATTACAAGTAACGAGGCATAAAAGTCAAAATTGGCTACAAAAAAATAAAAGGTAAAAATGCAACTAACATCTAACTTATCAAGTTAAAGTAGGGCTGTCAAATGATTAAAAAAATTGCAATTAATCATAAGATTAAAAAAGTTGTGATTAATCACACTGTTGAACAATAATAGAATACCAATTTACATTTATTGTACATATTTTGGATATTTTTCTACATTTTCAAATATATTGATTTCAATTACAACACAGAATACAAAGAGTACAGTGCCCACTTTGTTTTTTATTACAAATATTTGCACTGTAAAAAAGATAAAAGAAACAGTATTTTTCAATTCACCTCATACAAGTACTGTAGTGCAATCTCTTTATTATGATAGTGCAACTTAAAAATGTAGAATTTTTTTACATTACTTCACTCAAAAACAGAACAATAGAAATCTTTAGAGCTTATAAATTGATGCATGGAGGGTCATATGAATGTTTAGCATATATGGTATGTAAATACCTTGCAACACTGGTTACAACAGTGCCATGCAAACGCCTGTTCTCACTTTCAGGTGCCATTGTAAATAAGAAGCAGGCAGCATTATCTCCTGTAAATGTAAACAAACTTGTTTGTTTTAGTGATTGGTTGAACAAGAAATAGGATTGAGTGGACTTTGTAGGCTCTAAAGTTTGATGCTGTTATGTTTGAGTGCAGTTATTTAAAAACTAATAATAATTATACATTTGTAAATTGCACTTTCACGATAGAGATTGCACTACAGTACTTGTATGAGGTAAATTGAAAAATACCATTTCTTTTATTTATCTTTTTAAAGTGCAAATATTGGTAATAAAAATAAGTGAGCACTGTACACTTTGTATTGTGTTGTAATTGAAATCAATATATATGAAAATGTAGAAAAACATCCCAAAATATGTATAATAAATTTAAATTGGTATTCTATTATTGTTTAACAGTGCGATTTAAAAAATAGTTACTATTAATCACAGTTTTAATCTAGTTTTGCGTTAATCGCATGCATCAACTGCAATTAATTGACAGCCCTAATTCAAAGCAAAGGTTTCTCTCACCACATGCTTTGGCAGTCTTACTGGCTGGATGCCTTTCAGCCAGTACTCCTCTCCCAGTCCAATGCTCCTTTCCTTGTCCTTCAGGTGTTGTGGATGCAATGGGCAGAGAGACAGGGAGGAATATTTTGGAGTGTCTGTTTCCCTTTCTTATAGTTTTCTTTTCCCTTTGAAGATCATCTCCCTTTGAGCAGGGGATTTCCCATTTTTTCCCTTTGAATATCCCTGCTTTGAGCAGGGGATTGGACTAGATGACCTCCTGAGGTCTCTTCCAACCCTAATATTCTATGATCTCCAACTGGGGTTCAGGAGACAGGAGGTCTGTGGGGACGGGAATCTCCAGCTTTTTCTTTGCCAAGATGTAAGTTTTTGCTCACACCCTTTTTCCTGCCAAAGAATGACTGCATTACCAGGTGATAGTCCATTTGATTTTGTTGACACCTAGCTGAGGCATCCTTTTGCCTTTTGTGCATGTTTTTCTAAAACTCCACCATGCCTCAGTAATGTTGTTCAGTAGAATCTTATAACTTTACATACAGTGTTGCCACACATTTTAACAGGACAATAATGATCAGCAAATTGAGTTTTCAGATAATACCCCAAAAAACATACTTTGTACAAAACTTCTTGTGAAAGGAGTGAACATAGGGACATAGACAGTCGCAGTCCCGTTAGAGCTAGAACAAGACTTGCTCTCTCAGACAAGCAGTGTATCATTCAGGGCCCAGATGCTACATCTGTTGTTTGAGTAGTCAATGTATGTTCCCTCTGCGCCCAGCCCTGAAACAGCTCTCAGTTCAAGGGCTGGCTCGGTAGCTAAGCCACAGCCTTCTGCTTGTAGCTCTGATGGTCCCCAGCTTGCTTCCTGGCGTGCTGGCCACGCTGGTGGTCATCACGCCAAGCCTCACTTCTCCTGTTCAGGCTGCATTGCTGGGAGTGGTGATGCAAATTTGTTTGCATCCAGGAAAACAGTTGGGATGCAGCTAAAGGCCGTGAGAGAAAGGGGGGATTAGAATAATAGAATCATAGAATATTCAGGTTGGAAGAGATCTCAGGAGGTCATCTAGTCCAACCCCCTGCTCAAAGCAGGACCAACACTAACTAAATCATCCCAGCCAGGGATTTGTCAAGCCGGGCCTTAAAAACCTCTAAGGATGGAGATTCCACCACTTCCTTAGGTAACCCATTCCAGTGCTTCACCACCCTCCTAGTGAAAGTGTTTCCTAATATCCAACCTAGACCTCCCCCACTGCAATTGAGACCATTGCTTCTTGTTTTGTCATCTGCCACCACTGAGAACAGCCTAGCTCCTAGGCTACTTGGGGGGCCAGAATGGCTGGGGAAAGCCCAGTGTGGCCTCTTAAAGGGGTGACTCTGACCAAGAGAGAGCCTCTCTGCGGGACTCTGCTCTGGCTCTCTCCGCTAGCTCCCTTGCCAGCTAATTGTCACACCTCTCCACTGGCCACCCTGCCAGCCGATCACCGAGATGTCTTCAGGTCCTACCACTTAATACAGCTCTCAGTGATTTCTGCTGTTAGTGGGGGAGCCTCACTGCTGGTGCACAGTGAGCAGTCTCTTGCATCAGAGACTCTGTCCCACAGCAGATCTAATGCTTAGACCTAGATATTAGTGATTTCAGCTCTGTGGTATGTAACAAGACTCTCAATTGAGTCTAAATTAGCTCTTTTATTACACAATGGGGAGAGGATGGGTCAAGTGGTACCTAAGCTCCTTAAGCAGGGCTGTAACACACCAAATACCCTGTCAGCCACCACCACCTGCCTAGCAAGTACCATTTAATTGAGGGTGAGTCCCTCCATATGGATATGCCAAGTACAGTTCTGCTGCCCTCGATTCACACAACAAGGATAACAACCCTTTATTCTCCTGCCCCAATAAAAAGGAGACTGGGGATACAACACCAGCCAAAAGTGATAATTTGGGCAAGCAATCCCATCATGCTGAGCACCTAGGCAGGGTGGGTGTGCCCATGCAAACGAGATCAGCTCCTGAAGTCCTCTTCCACAGCTCATCACTAGATGTCAGCTCATTCAGACTCTGCTTACATTTACAAAGGTCCTTGTAGAATCAGCTACAAGATCTATTGTATGTCTATATGCAGTGCCATTCGGTATCTGTACTGTGCAGCATTTAGGGATTGATTCTTTCTTATATTTCTCTCCATGTAAGTCCCCCTTACACTACTTGAGCAGAGTAAAGAAATCTTAGTGTAAATGAGAATCAGGGCCATAATCACTAGATTATTATAATAAACGCAGAACTACTCTATATTTTATTAACGTGGTGCCTATCACCACAGCATCTACATGCTCATGTACAAAGCTAACCATAAACAAAATACCCAAAGCCATCCCCAGTGGGTAGCACTTAGGGTTTGCTGCCTTCAGAAATGTTAGCTATCCTATTGCCAGGACAAGAGATTAAACCAGAGTACAACAAATAAGAAATAAAAAGCAAACAAAAGCCAAAGCAAATAGATATGCAGCACATCCTGCCCTTAAAGGTCATGCGGCTTGGACTCTGGCAGCTGGCCAGGGGGAGTGAATTTCAAAGCTGGAAGCCCTGTTTTGAGGACATCCTGCTGCTAGACTTGTAGCAGCCAGTCTAGGCCAGAGGATCTGTTAGCTGCAGTAACGGATAGGGTTCAGCTAACCACTCCCTAGACTATTCATCCAGGAGGTGATAGGAAGCTAGTGCTGCACAACTAAGAGCACTGGGGTTAGGAGACAGACAGCTGTGTTCTGCACAACCTGGGCCTGGGGTAGATTATATTAGTCTGTGGGTGACAAAGATGTGAGCTGTCACTGGAAGATCCACGAGAGGCACAGCCTGAGACTCCAGGTGCTGCAATGGACTCTGGAGATCCCTGGAGTTGTAAACTATTCTAGAAAAGGACATGCACCCTTGAGAGGCGGTGCAAACATTGCCTCTGCCCATTCCTTTTACTGATATCCCCTGCCAAAAGCCATCACTTCTGTAAACCGCAGGCAAATTGCTTTGCTGCAGATTTGTCTGGTGCTCAAGCAGCAGGAAAGCCAGGAAGCTGCAGAATGTGAGTGGAATGAAAAGGAGAGGTAGAGGAGAGTACCATCGATGTGTTTGTCTACTCATCTGTCTAGTTAGCCACTTACATCATTCCCATGGCATCTCAGCACCTCTTGGCACCAGGTGGATGATACTGAAGCCAAAAGCATATCATCATCATCCATAGTCACTGGACTTGTTGAACAGGAGGGATGGCCAAATGAACCCTGCTGAACCCACATATATCAGGGCCCTTGGGGGATATGAAATGTCAGGATCCCACAGCCAGAACAGCTATATCACAGACAAAGACTGCTGCTGGTTGATAACATCATGATAGAGCTCTTCTGCCTTATCTGTAGGATCCAGTTATAGCTGGAGTGGCTCCATCACCACCTTCTCCAAAATGTTTGAGGTGAGAGGTATTCATGCCCAAAGATGGTTTCCTGAGCTAGCCGCAGCTGACTTAATTGTGGTTGGCAGCTTGCCCTCCCCACAGAAACACAATCTCTTGTTCATTATCTCCTACAAATGCAGCTTTGCCCAGGCCTTTACCACACATTGACCAGCTTTCTCCTTTGCCTGACTCAGTAGTTATCAAAGGTGATCTGCAATAAAAGTAAAACTATGGGATTCCCACCAGCAGCAAATTCAGAACACTCCCATCCCCCAGGCTTCTGCTGAGAGGCCACTGAATGTGAATAATTAGTCATACTCCAGCTGCTTTCTGACATTCTGATTTGGTAGCATTTTACATTGGCTGTGTGCTGGTGCAAATGGCTGAACAAGGGGCAGGGCCTGGGAGAATCTGCCCCAAAACTAAACATATCTACATGGGTCTCCAGACAGTACTAGCTAAATGCCCACAGTGCTGTCCCCACATGCTCTGGGCTCAGTGTAGAGGTGGGATAAGGAGAGCTTTCCAGGGCATTACAGCAATTCATTTGTCATCTGATGCTGCAAAAGTGTATTGAGATACACAGAACAGGCACGTTGACACCCACACCTTGTGTCATCTTTTCACATTGCACAGGGGCAAAGAGTGATTCAGTAGCGTTTTACACAACTACACAATGTGCAGGGCGATGGAGAGTCTAGCCCACAAAGGCTGTGCTTGATCTTGACCCTGAAAGGAGATCACATTAAAGCAGCAGCACAGTCCTGCAGAGCTCTGGAGGTCTGGACAGAATAGGGAGCAGGGCTTCAGGCATATGTTGGGCTTTTTTGATATGAAGGGCTGGGGCAGTTAAGAGAATCCCTTCCTGGCCAGAGACAAAATAAAAAGCTTCCAGGCAGACACCTATCTCTGCAAAATCTGAATGAGGCCCTGCCATGCTTTGCTCCCATGATCAGATTGTACCAGGCATAGTTCTCCTGCTGCCTATTTACTACAATATATTATGCCCCACTTTGGCAAAGCATTTATCATCTTCCATCCCTCCCTATGCAGGAAAGCGCTTCAGTCCTTTCAGACTGGGGCTTCAACATGGGCTTCAGTGCTTTGCTGGTTTTGGGCTTTGGAGAATAGCCCCCAGAGTGCCTCAAAATACTAATTGTTTCATTATTTCAAGATTGGAGATTCCATTGGGTCTTTTTAAAAACATAATAAAGCTCTTCTAAAGGAGGAATCATTCCTTCTTGAATGCGGAGGGCATTAGTAGCTAATGAACTTGAAGAATCTGGACAATTATTTTTGAAAAGTCACAGAGCCAGGGAGGTACCAGAAAAGCCAGTGCATTATTGATGTCACGCTGTCTGGAGTGGCTCACGACTGTGAGTGCCGACCTCAGGGCAGACTGTCAGTAAGCAGGGCACACACCCCAAGCTGGTGGTGTGTTCTACAACTAGATTTCATCAAGCCAGTAACAGATGTGAACTCCTGGATCACTGTAACAGTCTCACCATGGAGTCACACACAGTCTCCATAGACTCTCCAGCCTATCTTGCCACCCAGACAAATTGGACTTTGTGACAAAAGGTCATTTAAACCAAAAATCACACCACATCAGGGTGCTCCTAGTCCCAAGAGACCAGTCACTTCCCCCAGATCAATTGGTACCCTAGATCCTACACCAAAGATAACGCTGGCAGCCAATTCTATAGTAAACGAACTAAAAGTTTATTAGCTAAGAAAAGGAAATGCAAGTTATTGGGAGGTTAAAACAGGTAAAATATGTGGACAAGTGAGTCACAGTTGTAATTCCAAATGGTGGCAGTGATGTAATAAACTGCCAGTTTCCCAATAGTCTTCTCAGGGTACCCAGATTGTCTCTGGGGCTCCCTGCTTTGCATCTGGTACCCTTCCCTGTAAGAGTCCAAACAGTCCAGAGATGCAGGATCCGTCCTTGAATCCATACTTACAGCTTCTTCTCCCAGAAAACAAGCTGACAGCATCACTCACATGTGGGCTTTGCCTTTGATGACGGTGAGTGAGGAATGCACTTAGAGTCTGTGACCTCCAATCATTACACACACTTGCTTTGAATTTGCCACTTGCATTGAAATTAGCACATTTCTGTTCTTCATTTGCATTCCACAAAGCTTCTTTCATGTTTGATGGGTTATTTAGTTACAGGGGTATGCACAATGTAAATGTTTGTTACCAGCGCTTAATTTGTAATGCAAGATGTGCCAGGGCTCAAGCAATTTTTTTACATTCATAACTGATGTGGCAAACCCAGAGGTGCTGGGGCTACAAACTGCCAAGCCTAGAGGTGCTGGGGCTCAGCCCTGGCAAGCCCTGGCAAAAATTAAGCACTGTTTGTGACTACATTATAAGAGGATACAGATAAGTGAAAACAATGCAAGTAACTTCCCACTAGTTTTCATGAAGTTCAAACACCAAATACACTCATACATTTAACAACCTCTTTGATCTATGCTTATACACAAGAGAATTGGCCTGGGGCTCTGGCATGAGCTGGCACCTGGTCTGCCAGCATCACAATTGAGATCTTTTATTTAGAAAAAATTGGAACTAAGTGTTACCCTGGCAACTACTGTCCTGTCATTCTAACTTCTGCTCTTGTAAAACAATAATGGAAAACATATTGAAAGGAAAAATCTGTAACTACATAGAAGATAACAAAACTATGAGCAACATGGACCTGATTCAGGAAAATCTCTCTGTTCAGGACAGCATCTAGACATGTGCTTAATGTGTTCCTGAATTGGGGCCATAAAGAACAAAGCATGTCAGATGAACTCGGTTGCAAAAGTGGCTGGAGGGAACTGAGTAACTGAAATCTCCCCACTTCCCTGCCTCTTTTCTCGCTCTAATTTCTATGATTCTCCTGTCTTTCATCTATTCCTTTGTTTGCTAGCAACACACGTCCCTGAGTCCTCCAGCAGCTTGCAGAGGCTCCATAAGGGCTGTGCAGAGAGGGCATCTCAGTAACCCAGCATGCAGAGGGAAGGGCCAGGCTAAGTGCGACAAGTGCTAAGGTGAAAATAGCTGTCTCTTGGCCAGCCACAAATGGAAAACAGCACCATGAGCTACCTCTGCTCTGTGCATTTTTGTCAGCAAAGGAGCCAATGGGATGCCATGGCTAAGTGCCGTACTGAAAAAGGGCGAAGATGCAGCGCATGGGGCTGGCCACTCCCCCTGCTGGTCAGTCAGCACAGCCCCTGTTGCGTGCCAGCTCTCAGCCAGCAGGGCCCCGCCCTTCATCCCATTTCCGGCCAGCACTGGCTTCGTGCTGCAGTAGCTGGTGAGTGTGGGCAGACAGTGGCTGGTTACGTGTCGCCTCTGCTGCCCACCCATCAGCCCTTTACATGCTCCCCCTCTCACTGTCCTCTCCCTGCTTTGCCCCTTCACTCCCTCCCACAGCCCCGCTGCTCTTCCATATCCCCCCCAGCAGGGTGCGTCCCACTCTCAGCGCTGTGCGGAGAACGAGCCCCTGGTCAGAGCACTCAGCTCACCAGCAGGGGCGGCAGGTTTGTATAATTTTTGGTGGTGCCCAGAATGGGTCCAAGTCCCCCCCCCCACACACACACCTGCCTTGTAAGCCAATATATATATTTAAAAATAATGTAAAAATGGACTGGAAACAGTAAGCGTTTAACAGTTTCCCTATATTGCACAATATCACTATCGTAAGAAAAATTTATTTAACTAAGTATATCAACTTTATTAATACTCTTGAATATGGAAACAATCAAGCACTCTTGGATCAATAACCCTCAGAAGCAAATACTTTCTAAAATTAAAACAAAATGTAGTCCCTTCTTTTGCGATGTTCTTCAACCAATTATATACTTTTAAGAGTATAAAATAATCAATTGTGCTAAACACGATTATACCCCAAACTGCCTGCCAAATTTAAGTTGCGTGTTTTTTCCCTCAGGCACTCATACAGTATACAGCAGTATTCCCTCTAATTTTTCCCACTCATGTGCAGAATGAATCTTGTTATGTGCACCAATATGGAGGTGATGGGTGGCGCGCGGGGGCAGCAGGAGGGGCCGGGGGAGAGACCCCGAACATTGGTGGAGCTGGGCCCCCAGGCCCTGAATTTCCTGGAGCACGGGCCGCCCCTGCTCACCAGCAGTCTGACTGGCAGGCTCCTTTCTTCCCCCACTGCCTCTGGTGGGGCCAGTGCCCTGGGAAAGCCCAAGACTCTCCAGCCCGGGTTGCTGGCCAGGAGGAGCTGAGCCCTGCATGTGTCAAAGCCCCTCACATCACTGGCATGGGGCAGCCTCTCCACCCCTCAGCTAAGCTCTGGAGTAGGGGGAGGAGTGATTTCCAGCCTGTTCATACCCTGAACCTGCAGGCTCCACAGCAGCCCACCAGACAGGGGCTTAGCACCCTCTTCACCTGCCCCTGTCCTGCCCTAGGTCCTGCCCCCAGGGAGTGCGGGGCTGTTCCATCCCCTAGGCACCCTTCCCTGCTGAGCCACCTCTCTAGTTGGGTTTGCTGAAGCCCCTGCAGTCATGTTTCCTGGGCCCTGGTGCACAATGTACCCTTAGGGCTTAACCCCTTCCTGCCTGTGCTGTAACCAGGGGACAGAGGGTGGCTGGGTTATGTTGGTGGCCAGCAGCAGCCTGGAGGTGTTAGCTGCCTCTCAACACTGTGCAGGCAGGAAGGGACAAGCTACTGGGGTGGAAGGGAAGAGATGATCTCTGCAAAGATTCAGGCCAGGTCATCCTTCCCCCCTGCACCCTCCCCTGCGGCTGGAAGCAGATCCGGTCCCTTCCCCCCTGTACAGTGCCGAAAGGCTGTTGCTGGCTACATTCTGGTGTGAAACCCTGGCAGAAATCTGGGGAGAGGGGGCATGTGACCCTGTGTGCCCCCCACGTGTTGCCTCAGGAAGACCAGGTACCAGGAGACGCGGGTCCATCCCAGGGGCCCAGCCAGTCATGGAGAGCGAAGAGAGCAGGCAGGGAGGGTCAGGTCGGTCGGTCTCACCCCTCCCCTCCCCCCATGTGAGAGAGGTGTACGGGAGTGTGTGTGTGTCCCCTCTCCCCATATGAACCCTAAAGCCTTAAAGATACGAAGATAAATAAAAAGAATCCAACTATGCAGTATTTCTTTTTACCAGGGGCTCAGTCAACTTGATGTTAATTTGAATGTTTGTACTGCATAGTTCTGATTGCCATTGAACTTGCTTGAATACGAGTTATTTTACCAGGTGTCCCGTATTCAGCATAGGGAAATATGGTCACCCTACTCATATCTGCTCTGAGACCTTGGGCAAGTGACAACTCTGTTTTCCCTTCCAGCTCTTTAAGGCAGGCACAGCACCAAGCACAACGAGGCTCTTGTTTTGCCTTGTCTTGATTGGGGTCTTCAGGTGCTACTCTAATACAAATACATACTAATAACCCAGTTTCATTCCTCCAGAATGGGGACAGATGTTCCTGTCATTGTTTTTCTTAACTCTAGAAAATGGCCACATGCCATGGCGATTGCCATGATAAAAGTACCTGAACAGAAGAACAGAACAGAACCAGCCAAGTCATTTGGCTTCTCTGTGCCTCAGTTTCCTCATCTACAGTAATACTTATCTTCCTTTATAAAGTCCTTTGAGACTTATGGATGAAAAGTGCTGGATAAGAGAGATGTGTTCTATTATTCAATGAATGCTGAGAACTGTTTCTCAGAAACCCATTCCATCCAACTCCACCCCTGAATTGCATCAGAACTCCTAGGTAATATTGAACCAAGACAAAAGTGACTCTCTGGGAAAAAGAAGCTTTTCCAACTGATATCCCTGTCAGCATGGTTTACTGATCTATTTTGAGAAGAACGCCTTTGCCTTTATGAGTTGCTAATCCCTCTGTCCTGCTATGCTCCTGGGCACCATGTCTCTGAGAGGAAGAAGCAATGAGAAGAACAATCTTATTCCCTCTAGACTGAAAATGACATTTTCAATCTTCAGTCAGAAGGTTAATAGGGATCCCAGTTTTTCAAAAGACCACGATTACTCACTCAGCTTCTAAAAACTCCCCTCTGTTGCAGAGGGACTGAACTATATAATAAAACTGTTTATCTGTGTATCGCTTCATTCACTGCACCATGACACAGAGTCCATTGTAAGCTAAAGTGAAGCTTTGAGGCTAAGTGGCCACAGGTGCCATAAAGCAGGGAGCAGTAGTGAATCGATTCCCCAGAGTCATGTGAAGAGTCATGGGGAAAGAACGTAAAGGGTCTGGGCGGAGCTGGAGACCTGATCCAATGTCCATCAAAGTCAGTGGAAAGACTCCTATTGATTTCAATGAGCTTTGGTTCGAAAGCATGGTGTAGAAATCCTTTGAACATTTTGGACACCAGTAGGGAAATTTCCCAGGGCCCAGGGAAGGTCACTGGTCCTGTTTCTCAGAGAGAGACAGGAGGCTGGCTGTGGAGACCATGCTCCCTGAACTACAAAGGGTGGGGCTTTAGGAAAAGCACAGAAGGGAATGCAGTCCTCAGCACCAAATGCACAGATTGCATAGGAGGCAGGGTCAAGGTAAAGACAAATTCTGGCGCCTTTCCATTATGAGGTCTCTCTCTCTCTCTCTCTCCCCCATGGCAGCCTCAGCGTTGATGTATGTGACTTTTGGAACCTGAACAGCTATTGGTACAGAAGGAAAGGAACATGGCAAAGGGTGACCTGTCCGTCTGTTGGTGCTGGGCAGTTTTGGTGCGTGGTTTAAACAGGTGGAAATGTGGACACACAGTGTTCTCTGAATAAAATCCTGTGCTCCAGTCCCAGAATTGGGAACTTTTTGAAGTCCATGCTTAAAATAAGCCCCTTGTGGAATATTGAGAGCCAGTCTGAAGTTCCTTATGACTATGAAATGATAAATTCTTATAAAATGATAAGAGGTTTAGAAAACCTGGTCTGTGAGGAAAGGTTAAAAAAACAGGGCATGGTTAGTCTTGAGAAAAAAAGGCTGAGGGGGGGACCTGAGAACAGTCTTCACATATGTGAAGGGCTGTTATAGAGAAGACGGGGATCAGTTGTTTTCCATGTCTATTGAAGGTAGAACAAGCAGTAATGGGCTTAATCTGCAGCAAAGGGAGATTCAGGTTAGATACTAGGGGGAAAACTTTCCAACTCTCAGGGTAGTTAAGCTCTGGAACAAGCTTCCAAGGGAGCTTGTGGAATCCCCATCACTGGAGGTTTTTAAGAACAGGTTGGACAAACACCTGTCAGGGATGGTCTAGGTTTGCTTGGTCCTGCCTCAACGCAAGGGGCTGGACTTGGTGACCTCAAAGTCCCTCCCAGCCCTACCTTTCTGTGATTCTATGAAGTGTGGAATTGGTACAGCAGAGACACATGCATGTCAAACATTCCATTTCATCAGATGTATCCTGACTGGCATGAATGTGACATGCACATCCCTGCTATCAGATTCGTGCCACAGGCATGTCAGCCAATGGCTGACAAAGTGGAGCATATAAAGAAAACCATCCAGGCACTGTTTGATGTCACTACAATGGCTATGGATCTGATTCTCTGTTTCCCGCCACCTCATGTACTCATTTACCACAGCGTGTGGGGGAAGTGCTATGAAGTCAGAGTGGTGGTATATTTTTACAGGTGTAAAGGTGCTGGGCAACAAGGAATCAAGCCCAAGTGGGTGTTGGGGTCTTGGGTTTAACAAAAAAGTACTTGGACTTTAGGAGCTGGACAGCATGGTTGTGCTGAGAACAGGCAACTAATTTCTGTGCATGTGATGCTGTACTGAGGCACCACCATTCACCCTGGTGGGACCCATCCATCCCATGCTGACCCCAGCTGAGGGCTCTCACTTTCTTCCAGATGTTTTCCTAGCCCAATCTGTCCCTTCAGCCAGGGCCGGCTCCAGGGTTTTTGCCACCCCAAGCGGCGGGGAAAAAAAAAAAAAAAAAGCCGCGATCAGGATCGGCGGCCCTTCGTCGGCAGCTCCACCGCGCCGCTTCATTCTTCGGTGGTACTTCGGCGGCAGGTCCTTCCCTCCGAGAGGGACCGAGGGACCCACCGACGAATTGCCGAACGTGCCGTCCCTTCCCCTTGGCCGCCCCAAGCACCAGCTTGCTCCGCTGGTGCCTGGAGCCGGCCCTGCCTTCAGCCCCCCTGCATGAAGGGCAGGTAGCTGAGCTTTTCAGCAAGAAAACCAGAAACTGCAGGCCTGTGTTACCATGACGACTGGCCTTCTGACAAAATGTAGTTAAATTCCAAAATAAGAAGAGTGGAGATGCATATCCTGTGGTTGTTATGGTAACGGGAGAAACAGCCTCGTTATTGAACTTGCAAGTGCTGTGATCCATAAAGATATGGACATTGGCTTAAAGATTTATGGCTTCCCTTCCTTGGTGCCCTGGTTGTATTCTGATGAACAGTGCCAGCTTTCCCCTGTCAAGACACCTCAGACCGCTTCCCTCGGGAACTCCTCATTCCTTGGTGAGAAACTTTCTTTACAGACAGCCCCCTCTGCCTGCTGCTCCACTGGAGTGAGCAGGAGACACTTTGCAGTGTTCTCCCCTGAATCCAACCATCCACTTTTACAGATACTAGGCAGGGAGATGAGGTGAGCCCCTGGTGAGCTGGTGACAAGAAGCCCACCATCCCAGCTGGTATTGCTCAACCTCCAAGCACGCAGTGGAGAAAGAACTGGATGCAATGTTGCACTCCATATGCCTTATGAAAATATGCTTATGAATGTGAATGATGTAACTGGAATATGCTGTATGCAAAAGGTCTCTTGTAAGGTATCATTACAAACCTTATAATCTACTGAGTGTGTTCATCATATTTCTAGCTTCAGATACAAGAATGATCTGAATCTGCATACAAATAGGAAGCATAACACTGAGGTCCTATTGTAATTATGCAAAGTATGGGCCATTAATGGTGGCTTAGAATCTTGATGGCTCCCATTGACTTTTTTAGATTTTTTAGATAAGGGCAATGCGGTGGATCTGATATATCTTGATTTCAGTAAGGCGTTTGATACGGTACCGCATGAAGAATTACTGGTTAAATTGGAAAGGATGGGGATTGAAATGAAATTCCGGAGGTGGATAAAGAACTGGTTAAAGGGGAGACTGCAGAGGGTCGTACTGAAAGGGGAGCTGTCGGGTTGGAAGGAGGTTACCAGTGGAGTTCCTCAGGGTTCGGTTTTGGGTCCGATGTTATTCAATCTATTCGTCGCTGACCTCGGAACCGAAAGTAGGAGTGGGCTGATAAAGTTTGCGGATGACACGAAGTTGGGAGGTATTGCCAATTCGGAGAAGGATAGGGATATCCTCCAGGGGGATTTGGATGACCTGGTAAACTGGAGTATTAGTAATAGGATGAAATTTAATAGTGAGAAGTGTAAGGTTATGCATCTAGGGATGACTAATAAGAATTATAGTTATAGGCTGGGGACGCACCTGTTGGAAGTAACGGACGAGGAGAGGGACCTCGGAGTCCTGGTCGATCGCAAGATGACTATGAGTCGGCAATGTGATGTGGCCGTCAAAAAGGCTAATGCGGTCTTGGGTTGCGTTAGGCGAGGTATTTCTAGTAGAGATAAGGAGGTGCTAGTCCCGTTATACAAGGCGCTGGTGAGACCTCATTTGGAGTACTGTGTGCAGTTCTGGTCTCCCATGTTTAAGAAGGATGAACTTAAACTGGAAAGGGTACAGAGAAGGGCCACTAGGATGATTCGAGGAATGGAAAGCCTGTCGTATGAAAGGCGACTTGAGGAGCTCGGATTGTTTTCCTTAACCAAAAGAAGGTTGAGGGGAGATATGATTGCTCTCTTTAAATATATCAGAGGGATCAATATCGGGGAGGGAGAGGAATTATTTCGGCTCAGTGCTAATGTGGATACGAGAACAAATGGATATAAATTGGCAGTTGGGAAGTTTAGGCTTGAAATTAGGCGAAGGTTTCTGACCGTCAGAGGAGTGAAATACTGGAATGGCCTGCCGAGGGACATAGTGGGGGCGAAAGACCTCTCCGGCTTTAAGACTAAGCTTGATAAGTTTATGGAAGGGATGATCTGATAGGATAACTTGATTTACTCAATAGGTCAATAATGTGCCACCTGGGAGTTAGTACCGATTTTAAATGTTGGGATATTGGGAGTCTTTTCCTAAGTGTCAGGATAGAGAATATTGGCCACATGCTCGGGGTTCAGCTGATCGCCATATTTGGGGTCGGGAAGGAATTTTCCTCCGGGGTAGATTGGCAGAGGCCCTGGAGGTTTTTCGCCTTCCTCCGAGCATGGGGCAGGGGTCGTTTGCTAGAGGATTATCTGCTGCTTGAAGTCGCCAAATCAGGATTTGGGGACTTCAACAGCTGAGTCAAGGGTGAGAGTTATTTCAGGGGTGGGTGGGTCAACTTTTGTGGCCTGCATCATGCAGGAGGTCAGACTAGATGATCATAATGGTCCCTTCTGATCTCAAGTTCTATGATTCTATGATTCTATGACTAGGACAATTGGTTGTGAATGGGTTTATTTACCTGCAAGCCTTCCTGTGTACGTGTGGGCCAGCCCCTGGTAATGAAGAATGAGGTCTCACAGGGACATGTGACCATGTCACCTGATGCTGAAATTCATCTTAAATCTGGTACTTTTCCATTTAGAAAGAGGGGTGGGGACCCAGAGAGACAAAAGATTCCTGCCTTGTGCCAAAGCTATAAAAGGGGGTGGAGCAGAACAAAGAGAGAGCCCCTGTTTTCCACCTAAGATGTCTGCTGGAACTAACAAGGACTGTACCAGGGGAAAGGATTGGGCCCAGATTAGGAAGGAGTCTAGTCTGTGAAAGAAGCTTATTGGAACATCTATGGGGATGAGATATTATCTGTAATCAGTTTCTTAATGTATTAGGCTTAGACTTGCGTGTTTTTGCTTTATTTTGCTTGGTGGCTTACTCTGTTCTGTCTCTGAGTGGCTGTTACTCTGAAATCTGTTCTGTCTGTTATTCCTTGAAACCACTTAATAAAATCACTTTTGTTTATTAATTAACCCAGGGTAAGGGTGATTAATACCTGGGGGAGCAAACAGCTGTGCATATCTCTCTATCAGTGTTACAGAAGATGGACAATTTATGGGTTTACCCTGTATAAGCGTTATACAGAGTAAAATAGATTTATTTGGATCCCATTGGGAGCTAGTTGTCTGGGTGCTGGAGTCAGGTAACCTCCAGAGCTGTTTTCACTTAAAGCAGGGGTAGGCAACCTATGGCATGTGTGCCAAAGGCAGCACACAAGCTGATTTTCAGTGGCATTCACACTGCCTGGGTCCTGGCCACTTGTCTGGGGGAGCTCTGAATTTTAAATCCTAGAATATTAGGGGTGGAAGGGACCTCAAGAGATCATCTAGTCCAACCCCTTGCTCAAAGCAGGACCAATCCCCAGACAGATTTTTGCCCCAAATGCTTAACTGGCCCCCTCAAGGATTGAACTCACCACCCTGGGTTTAGCAGGCCAGTGCTCAAACCACTGAGCTATCCCTCCCCCCTTCTTCTTAAAATGCTTCTTAAACATTTAAAAAACCTTATTTACTTTACATACAACAATAGTTTAGTTATATATTATAGACTTATAGAAAGACACCTTCTAAAAACGTTAACATTATTACTGGCACACGAAACCTTAAATTAGAGTGAATAAATGAAGACTCTGCACACCACTTCTGAAAGGTTGCCGACCCCTGACTTAAAGCCTACAGCTTTGGGGGCATGGCCTGGACCCTGGGTCTGTGTTGCAGCAGGCTAGAGTGTCTGGCTCAACAAGGCAGGGTTCTGGAAGTCCCAAGCTTGCAGAGAAAACGGGCTCAGAGGTAATCTCAGCGCATCAGGTGACAGTCCCAAGGGGGTCTCTGCGACTGAACCCGTCACACTGGAGTTGATTAATTTCTCATTGGAAGGGAAAGGAGGGGCAGAGTCAGGCTATTCTCCTTGGGCTGCTTTTTAAAGCTGGTCAAACAAAGGGAAAACTCTCAATATTTTTCAGACTAATTTTTGTTTTGTTCTTTTTCTGACCGGGATGAATTTTTTTCCCCAAGAAGCTTTTTTTATTGCTATTTTATAAAAAATGTTTAAAAAAATGTAATTTTTTGTTGTTGCTGCTGGTTCAAAAATGGTTTATTTGAAATGACAGGCATCAATCTGGACAGTGGGCAATTTTAAGAATTGAAAAATACTAAATGGAAAATGACAACAAAGCCTAGGTGCCATTTTCATTAAATATGTCATCAAATGGCCCTTTGGGGCAGAACATTTCCAAGGCAGGGAAAAGGTGACGTTCAACTAAACACTTTTTGTTCAAAAATGTCAGCCACCTAGACTGATTTAGTCATGACACCCCTCAAAGCCTGTTTGCCTTGAACTGCGGCAACTGCAACAGTTGAAGCAGCAATGTGGCTTGCCCGTGGAGCCACATAGCAGGGTGGCACAGGTGGGCTGGCTCCAAGTGGGGAAAATGAAGACGGTCTGGTGACCAGTGGGTCATCTGACCTGACCCAATCAGGCCTCTCCCTTACCTCACCGAGAGACCTGGCCCTGGGAAGAAAGAGGAAGTGGTGGAGGACAGGGCCGGCTCTAGGCACCAGCAAACCAAGCAGCTGCTTGGGGCAGCACATTTGCAGGGGGCGGCATTCGGGCCATCCTTGTTTGTTTTTTTAACTCACTTCTTCCCCTCTCACAACGCTGCAGAAGCGGAGCCACGGAGCAGCTGGGGATCCAGCATGGGAGCTGAGAACCCACGGGACCCTGGGAGCTGTAGTTCCTTGGCTAGCTCCCTGCCTAGAGAGCCAGCCCTGGAGCAGGGAAAGAACTACATTTCCCAGCAATCCCTTGGCCGCTATCAACAGGAAAGGGAGGGGGAAGGAGTGACGTAGCTGAGCCATGCTGTAGCTTGCTGTGAGTTGAAAGGGGTGGCCCTGTGAATGGGGAACAAGTGTGCCCAGCCCAAGGGGTAGGCGGCTTTGGTGCAGAGATCCCCTTCAGAAGACTTCCCCAGACTGGATTAGGGATACTGGTGTAACCTCACCTTGCAGCCCCCAAAGAAGGAACTGGGTGGACTAAATGGACAATGTACCTCTGTATCTGAAGCCTAGCAAGGGAGGTACGTGGATCCCACTAGAATTTAAAATGAAAACTGAAAGAGGGGAAGCTCTACTAGAGGACTTGGGCAGCTTTAGATACAGTACCAGGCACGTAGGAGGATTTCCACTTCTGAACCATGGAAGCAGAAATTGGCTTTTCCTTTCTAGATTTAGCTAATATTCAGAAAGGGAATCTAGCACCTGCCCTCCAGATTTGAACACCCTCAAAATTCAGGAGTGCTCACGCTCAATTTGGGCAGCTGTTACTTCATTTCTCCCAAATCAAATATACTGATCCACTGTAACTTGCTGTAGATAAAGTAGGATAAAATTGAGCAAGAAACGCTTCCCAGTGGTTATTAGGACTGGAATTGCTATTTTCAACAGCCATTGCTTTTTTTTTTTTTAGTTTTATTTGTTTAAAAGGAAGACAGTGATATTGCATTGGCAAATTCCCCATAGAAACAAAGAGTGGAGCAAAAGAATAATAAAGGCACCTCAACTGTTCCTCATTTATGTAGGACTGTCTTATAATATGCATCCAGATATCCTCCAATCACACAAGCTGAAAATTGTTTCACTTTACTGCAGTTCTGTAACTATATGGGAACCAATCCTGTCTGTGTTCTGTGCACATCCAAAATTCCTGCTGAATGACCCGCCCTGGGAGCGAGTTACCAGTGACCCAGGGCTGGGACAGCAGGAGGGTGCAGGTTGGGGGGGAGAGCCCAGGGCTGGGGCAGCAGGGGGGTGGGTGGGTAGGTGAGGGGGGAGCCCAGCGCTGGGGCGGCAGGGGGTGTGGGTGGGTAGGTGAGGGGGGAGCCCAGCGCTGGGGCGGCAGGGGGTGTGGGTGGGAGCCCAGGGCTGGGGTGGGGGGCAGCCAAAAATGTTTTTGCTTGGGGCAGCAAAAAACCTAGAGCCGGCCCTGGTGGAGGACACCGCAGAACAGCTGTGTGGAGCCAGTGGAGAGCACAAGGTAGCCTGAGACCTGTGGATGACTCCTGGGAGGGTCTGCTTGGGAAAGAGCAGGAAGCAACCCAAAGAAGGGGCTGAGAGGAAAGATGGAAAGGAGCCCAGGAAGAGCTGAAAGCTGAGCCTAGAGGGTAGGCAGAAGAATTAGAGGAGAGAAGACAAATCCTTGGGAAAGAGGGGCTGGGCCCAGTTTGAGACAGGACAAAGACTTTTTGTTTTGAACTTGGACACAGAAACTCTGTTTCCCTGGAAGGGCTGGACTTTTGTTAAAGACTTCGCCATAGGGCTATTCGCTGCATCAGGTTACGACAGCAAGCCATGGCAGCTGCTGCAGTGGGCTGAGCAGGGGAAATTGAGGCAGGACTGCTGCAGCAGCACCCCGGGCCCCAAGGGGGCATGCTGGAGGAGGTGACTGGTCACACAGGGCACCAACTGAAATTCAGCTCTGAGTTCAGGTTCTCAAGCTAAAAAGATTGCACAAAACAACTGTCCAGACAACGCTGTTCCCGGCCCTAAGCCACAGCCCTTCACCAGAGTCGTTTTTTGTTCCAAATGTATGAAAGCTCATGCACTGGCCAAAGGACCTGGGTGTTGGGCAGGTATTCCCCCTTTGAAACACAAAAGGAAAGCCCCTCTGCTTTCACAATCCCCTGGTTAACACAACAACCCCAGTGTCTGCAGATAACACTGTACCTTTAAGCTATGAGTTTGGTGAGGGGTTTTTTTAACACTTACCCTGGAATCTCCAATATTTTATAGAATCATAGAATCATAAAAGATTAGAGTTGGAATAGACCTCAGGAGGTCATCTAGTCCAACCCCCTGCCTAAAGCAGGACCAACACCAACTAAATCATCCCAGCCAGGGCTTTGTCAAGCCGGGCCTTAAAAACTTCTAAGGATTGAGATTCCACCACTTCCCTAGGTAACACATTCCAGTGCTTCACCACCCTCCTAATGAAATAGTTTTTCCTAATATCCAACCTAGACCTCCCCCACTGCAACTTGAGACCATTGCTCCTTGTTCTGTCATCTGCCACCACTGAGAACAGCCGAGCTCCATCCTCTTTGGAACCCCCCTTCAGGCAGTTGAAGGCTACTATCACATCGCCCCTCACTCTTCTCTTCTGCAGACTAAAGAAGCCCAGTTCCCTCAGCATCTCCACGTAAGTCATGTGCCCCAGCTGCCTGATCATTTTCATTGTCCTCCGCTGGACTCTCTCCAATTTGTCCACATCCTTTCTGTAGTGGGGGGCCCAAAACTGGACACAATACTCCAGATGTGGCCTCACCAGTGCCGAATAGAGGGGAATAATCACTTCCCTTCATCTGCTGGCAACACTCCTACTAATGCAGCCCAATATGCCATTAGCCTTCTTGTCAGCAGTGTGCCCTTGTTGCCTCATATCCAGCTTTTCATCCACTGTAATCCCCAGGTCCTTTTCTGCAGAACTGCTGCTTAGCCAGTCGGTCCCCTGATTAGGGTGACCAGACGTCCTGATTTTATCGGGATCGTCCCGATATTTCGGTGTCTGTCCCGCGTCCTGACTGATCTTCGGTCAGGACGCATTTTGTCCCGATATCCGCCAGAAGCACTGTGGTTTTATTTTTTTTTTCTCAGGCGGGGCAGGACTCGCTTGGCTTTTTTTTTTTTTTTTTTTTCCCCCTCAGCCGGGGCAGGACTTGCTCGGCTTTTTTTTTTCTTCCCTCAGCCGGGGCAGGACTCGCTCGGCTTTTTCTTTTTTCTTTTTTTTTTTTTCCCCCTCAGACTGTTCCTGATCACCTTCCTCTCCTTCAAGTGCTTCAAAATGGTTTCCTTGAGGACCTGCTCCATGATTTTTCCAGGGACTGAGGTGAGGCTGTAGTTCCCCGGGTTCTCCTTCTTCCCCTTTTTAAAGATGGGCACTATATTTGCCTTTTTCCAATCATCAGGGACCTCCCCCAATCGCCACGAGTTTTCAAAGATAATGGCCACTCACTCTGCAATCACATCAGCCAATTCCTTCAGCATCCTTGGATGCATTAGATCTGGACCCATGGACTTGTGCATGTCCAGTTTTTTCTAAATAGTCCTTAACCTGTTCTTTCACCACTGAGGGCTGCTCACCTCCTCCCCATACTGTGTTACCCAGGACGATATTTTATGCCAATAACATTGTTAGTCTTGCATCTTTACCATTTTGATTACAATATTCTTATCCCTCTCTAACATGCTCGGGAAAAGTCCTTTCCCAGTCCAAACTGCTGCATGTCTGTGTCTTAGCCTGATCATGGATTCTGGAGAAGCAGTAGGATTATGATCTAGTAAGAGACTGAAACCTGAGCAGTGGCATAGGGTAAGTAGTTTTATCCAGACTGTTAAAAACACGTTGGTTTCTATTATAGTTAACCACTCAAACTCCTAATATATACACTGCAGAAATGTTTTCTTTTTGAAAGATTAAACAACACCCGTTCAGCTGAAAGCCAAGAAATCAGATCTCTAGGTCTCCAGTCCTCCAAGGAGATCTCCATTTAAAAAACAAGGGAGAAAAAACTTGATATTTCTAAGATAAAAAGCAAGCAGAAAAGAAACCTTTCTTTAAACTCCCCCCCCAAAAAACCCTCTTTTGAGCCTCTGTCCATTATACAGAGAGAAAAAAGTGCACACAGTTTTATTTCCCCTTTGTAGCTCATCTTTAAAAAGTTTAAAAAAACCCCTGCAAATACATTTAAAAACTTGCAGATATTGTTCTAGCAAGCAGAAGGTCCAAGATATGCTGCCTAAAACAGCTGTCAGCTACGATATAGTCTTCTTTGGTCTAAATACTTTCAGATGGCCTGGCTGCTAGGTTTTTTTATTTGAAAACAGGAGCAAAAAAGGCAAGGAAATCTCCTTATGCTGGAGATAAGTCTCTAAAGACTCAAGCCTGATCTCGCTACCATCAGTGTGAGTCAGGAGTAACTCCACATGAGTCAATGGAATCATACCGGGTGTAAGGGAGATTTGAATCAGGCCCATAGCAATTACTGAAGTGGGAAAATCTCTTCCAGAAGTTGATGTTTAAATAAGCAACCCCTGGGAAGCCTGCAAGAGTTAGGATAAAACTTAGCAAAAGCTTGGAAATCGGGAGTTCCTGAGCAGGTGCATTGGGGTGCAGGGGTCACCAGGAAGAGTGCAGTAGTAAGGGAGCTGTTTGAATGACTGGGTAGAGAGCATGCGTGTGGGGGGGTTGCAAACTCAGGAAGGGGCATTGGAGAGGAGTGAAAATGTTGGTAGTCTGAGTTTCTTTAAACCTGTAGCAGGAAGCCAGGTACCGGCTGGCTCTGGCCAGGGGTGCGGCTCTTTGGTTGGGCTGGAGATGAGGGGTTTGGGATACAGGAGGGTGCTCCGGAGTGGGATCGAGGGGTTTGGAGGGTGGGAGGGGGATCAGGGCTGGGGCAGGGAGTTGGGGCGCAGGGTTCTGGGGTGCAGGCTCCCAGCAGTGCTTACTTCAGGCAGCTCCTGGAAGCAGCTGCATGTCCCCACCCTCCACCTCCTATGCGGACGCTGCAGCCAGGCGGTTCTGCACGCTGCCCTATCCACAGGCGTTGCCCCCGCAGCTCACATTGGCTACGGTTCCCAGCCAATAGGAGCTGCAGAGCCAGTGCTTGGGGCGGGCGCAGTGCGCGGAGTCCCCTAGCTGTCCCTATGCATAGGAGCCGGAGGGGGGAGATGCCGCTGCTTCTGGGAGCGACGTGGAGCCACGGCAGGCAGCAAGCCTGCCTTAGCCCTGCTGCACTGCTGAGCGGACTTCTAACGGCCCAGTCAGCAGTGCTGACTGGAGCTGCCAGGGTTCCTTTTTGACCAGGCAGTCCGGTCGACAACCGGACACCTGGCAACCCTATGGGCGCGTGGAGCGGTGGGGCACCAGTCTGGGGCACACGGAGCAGTGTGGCGTGTGGAGCACTGGGGTGCCAGGCTGGTGTGCGTGGAGTGGTGGGGCATCAGGCTGGGGCATGTGGAGCTGGGGGGCACACGGAGCATTGGGGCACCAGGCTGAGACAAGCAGAGCGGTGGGGTGCTGGGCTGGGAGGTGTTGAGATGCAGGGGTCAGGCACTCATTAGAAACCAAGGCTTCAGTCATGGCTCTGAGTTATTCTTTGGCCTTTTTTTGTTGCCAGCGCTGGGGGTTGCAGGTGGGCTTGGCTGTCCAGTACAATACATCCCCGAGTGGCCGCCTTGCCTACATGGTGAATGTGCCCATCACACGAAGCAGGGCTCTGCAGTGGTCACAGTTAGCCAGGCCATGCTGTTCTCTGAGGTGCATCCAGTTATTTGTGTGCATGTTTGCAGGAATGGAGCCTTCACTCGGAAGCAGAACAAACGCAGCCAGTTGCTCAGCATCTCAAAGCAGGGGCAGCAGGTTTGTATAATTTTTGGTAGTGCCCAGAACGGGTCCAAGTCCCCCCTCCACACGCACACACCTGCCTTGTAAGCATCTATCTATCTATCTATCTATCTATCTATCTATCTATCTATCTATCTATCTATAAATAAAATAATGTAAAAATGGACTGGAAACAGTAAGCATTTAACAGTTTCCCTATACTGCACAATGTGTGTGTGTGTGTAGGGATGAGGGCTCTGGCTGGGGGTGCAGGCGCTGGGGTGCGGCTGGGAATGAGGGGTTTGGGCTGTGGGAGGGGCTCAGGGCTAGGGCAGAGGGTTGAGGTGCGGGGGTGAGGGCTCTGGCTGGGGATGTGGGCTCTGGGGTGGGGCGAGGCTGGGGATGAGGACTTTGGGGTGCAGGCAGGTTGCGCCAGGGCTGGGGCCAGAGAGGAGGACTCCACAGTCTTCCCAGCCCTCTCCCCACCGGCAGCAGCAAGCTCCCGGGGAGGGGTCCCCCTCTCCCTCCTGGCAGCACACTCACCCGGCAGTGTCACTGCACATGCTTCTAGGGGCCGGGCCCCTCTCAGGTCCAGGAAGCCCCCTCACCTCCCCTGTGGTTGGTGCCGGGGGGGGAGGGGAGGGGGCTGCCATCACTTGTGGCCTCTTCCCCTGCTGCAGCCTGCTGCCCCTCACCATAGCCTCACAGGGGATGGGGCTGCCCCTTGCCCAGCGTGGGGCAGGAGTGGTGGGTGGTAGTGGGGGGCACGGATCACACAGTTGGACACTCACCCAAGCCCCAGCAGCTGCTCAGGTGAGGTCCAGACTCCGTCTCCCAGAAACCCCCTCAGCGTTGCCTCCCAGTGGGTGCCAGGGGAGGGGAGGGCTGCCAATCATGTGTGCGCCTCCTCCCCTCTGCAGGTGCAGCAGCCGCCTCAGCCTGCCGCTGGCACCGCTCTTGTGTTGTAGGTAGCAGCGGCCAGCGGTGGCGGTGAGGGAACACAGTGTGGAGTGGCAGGGCAGCTGCCTGCTTGAGGCAGGGATGCTCTGGGGCTGAGGGGAGGCACGCGGGGGTGGTATGCAGGACCAGGGGAGAGACCCGGCTCCCAACATTGGTGCCCGGGCCCGGAGCACCATAGGCCCATACAACTCGCTGCCCGTCTCAAAGCATTAATGCAGCACAAAGGCCTTCTGAAACAGCAGCATAGGGCCTGAGCTTCAGCAGTTCCCAGCCTGTTCTGGGCATAGATGAGATGGGTGAGTGTGGAAAGAAGCTGTTTGCACCCCTGATCCCTCTATGGTAGCCAGGTTCCCGGTGTAATTTAGAACAGCCTCAGGGTTTCTCTGAAGTATGCTGACTGCCTGTGGCCTCCAAGGACTCTTCCAGCAGCCAAAATAGTTAGGTCATCAGGATGCTATGGCCCTGGCCCTAGCCCTGCCACACCTCTTTCCCTTTGGGGAACAGCCATCCCCTGCAGTGGGGTCTGGGAGGGGAAGTGGCATAATAGCTGCTGTGGCTGCCCTATACCAACACTGCAGGACCCCTCTATTAGCCTGAAAAACTGGGTTCAGGATCTGCTTTGTGCTGAGCAGACCAACTCAGGTCAGATGCATTGGTTTGATCCATAGACATTCATAGATTCACAGATTCCAAGCCCAGAAGGGACCACTGTGATCAGCTAGTGTGACCTCTGCATAACACAGGCCAGAGACCTGTCCCAAAACAATTCCTAGAGCAGAGCTTTCAGAAAAACATCCAATCTTGACTGAAATGTATTAGAAACATAGACTCACAGGGTTAGAAGGGTCCGCAAGGATCATCTAGTCTAACCCCCTGCCCAGATGCCAGATTTGTTGTGTCTAACCCTCCAAGACAGATGGCTCCAGCCTCCTTTTGAAAACCTCCAGTGAAGGAGCTTCCACGACCTCCCTAGGCATCTGTTCCATTGTCCTACTGTTCTTACAGTTAAGAAGTGTTTCCTGAGATTTAATCTAAATCCACTGTGCTGTAGTTTGACCCCATTGCCTCTTGTCCTGCCCTGTGTACAAGAGAGAACAACCTTTCTCCATCTTTTTTATGGCAGCCTTTCAAATATCTGAAGTCTGCTATCATGTTCCCCCTTCATCTCCTCTTTTCCAAACTGAACATACCTCGTTCCTTCAGCCTTTGCTTGTATGGCTTGCATTCCATCCCTTTGATCATCTTTGTCACTCACCTCTGGATCCTTTCCAGTTTCTCCACATTCTTTCTATATACATTGGTGACCAAAACTGGACACAGTTCTCCAGGTGAGGCCTAACCAGCGCCTAGAGTACTATCAGCTCCCGTGACTTGCATGCTATGCCTCTGCTAATGCAACCTAAAATTGCATTTGCTTTTTTTGCAACAGCATCACATTGGTAACTCATGTTGAGGTTGTGATCCACCACAACTCCCAGATCCTTCTTAGCACTGCTGCTGCCAAGACAGTTATCCCCCATTCTGTATTCGTGCATTTGGTTTTTCTTCCCTAGGTGTAGCACATCAGCGACTTTACTGAATTTCATTTTGTTGTCTATAGCCCAGTTCTCCAGTTTATCAAGATCCCTCTGAATTTTAGCTCTGTCCTCCAAAGTGTTGGGAATGCCCCCAGGTTTGTGTCATCTGCAAATTTGATCAGTATGCTCTCTATTCCTACATCCTGGCCATTAATAAAGAGGTTAAACAACACCAGACCCACCACTTGAGACCTCCCTCCAATCCGACATCATTCCATTAATAGTTACTCTTTGTTTGCAGGTGTTTAACCAATTATGTATCCACTTAATGGTAGTTCTGCAAAGCCTGCATTTCTCCAGCTGTCTTACCAGAATGCTATGTGGGACTGTGTTAAAAGCCTTGCTGAAGTCCAGGTATATTACATCCTACGTGTTCCCCCTATCCATCAAACCAGTTACCCTATCAAAGAAGGAAATCAAGCTGGTTTGGCATGATTTATTCTTAGTAAATCCATGCTGGCTGCTAGTGATCACCCGTTCATTCTCCAGATATTTGCAAATGTTTTATACATTGCTCTAGTAGCTTCCCAGGTATCGAAATCAGGCTGACTAGTCTATAGTTCCCCCGCTCCTCCTTTCCCCCCTTTTAAAGATGGGCACTACGTTAGCCCTTCTCCAGTCTTCCAGGACCTCTTCTGTCATCTATGAGGTTGCAAAAATTATGGCCAGTGACTCCGAGATTTCTTCAGCTAATTCCTTCAGTACCCTGAGATGAATAGCATCAGGCCCCACTGATCTGAATTAATTCAGATTGGTCAGAATATCTCTGATGTGTTCTTTACTTATTCCAATCAGCATCACTTCCCCTTTATTGTCTGTGGTAACTTCACTAGTTGTGCGGTCACATGTTATTTTTTTGAGAAGACTGAAGCAAAGTAGACATTGAGCAGCTCTGCCTTCCTATCCTCTTCTGTTACCAGCTCGTCTTCTCCACTGAGCAGCAGATCCACCTGATCCTTGATCTTTCTTTTTTGTCTGTGATATCTGAAGAACCCCTTCTTGTTGTCTGTAACATTCCTTGCCAGTATTTCATTCTTTGCCTTGGCTTTCCTGATTTTGTCCCTACACGCTAATATTGATTTATTTATATGTGGGTATACTAATGACACACATTGATTGCTCTGAAATAGAAGTCCACATATATCATCTCACCATAAACTTATGTTATATCCTTTTTAGTACCAAACTGTATGTATGACATTACTCTCAAGAAGTATCAGTTCTGCTTCATGGGCAATGTGTGCTCTCAGTTAATAGATATTTGACGTTTCCCAGGATAAAAATATCTTTATTTTGGTATCTAAATAATATTTTAATAAACCTACAATTATGCCTGGGTCACACACTCATCTAATCAAGTGCTATAAAATGGAAACTTACTGCTGGCTTAAAAGAGAGACATTTTTTCATGAAAAATTTATCCCTAGCTTTTTTGTTTAAAAAAAAATTCAAAATTTTCCAACCAGTTTTAAACCCCATCTTCAACCTGGCAGTGTCCAGCAAAGAAGTGCCCTTTGCAGGTAAGAAAGGTGTACACTTTATTTTCAGTGTAGCCACAAGAAGTTGGGGGTGAGGAGGGCTAGTGCATAGGGCACTGGACTGGGATTCAGGACACCTGGTTCTATTCCCAGCTCTGGCCTGCTGGGTGACCTCAGGCAAGCCTCTGTGCTCAGTTTCTCCATCTGTAAAATGGGAATAATGACAGTGCCCTCCTTTCATCTATTGATGAAAAATGCTACATAACAGGTAGGTATTATGTCATAAATTTGCTCCATTGTAACTGCAGCCTTGATTTGAGGGTCCTCTCTTTGTGTATTGGGGCCCTGCACGATGTCTGGGAAGGGAGCAGGACTGGTGCCATGGAGCCACCCAAGTTCCCTTTTCAAGCAGAGGGAAGCAAATGAGATGAAGTGCCTCTGGGGATGCAAGCTGGGCCTGAAGTAGATGCAGTGTCACCAACTCATGATATTTGAAGGTGGGTTTTTTTGCAAATCCTGAACCCCTGAGTCTTGTGGTGATGTGGGAATCTCAACTGTCATTTAAAAATAGTTCCTAAAAGGCTTCACAATAAAATACAAAGGATAAACTCCACCCTGACAGAGGTGTTCTAGCCATCTGAATGCCACTCTTGGAGCTTACTTATTATTTGTATTCCTGTAGCACCTAGGATCTCTAGTCATAGCCCAGGAGGCCATTGTGTAGGTGCTGGACAAACACAGAACAAAAAGCCAGTCCCTGCCCCCCAACAAATGTACAATCTAAGCATAGGACAAGAGAGAAAAGCTGGATACACAAAGACAGGCAGGAGAGTACAAGGAAACAATGAGACACTATTAGTCAGAATAATTTTTTTGTAGGCATCGCGGCAAAGGTCTGGTCTGAGGAAGGATGTGAAGGTGGATAAAAAGGTCATGACATAAGAATGGCCCTACTGGGTCAGACCAAAGGTCCATCTAGCCCAGTATCCTGTCTTCCAACAGTGGCCAGTGCCAGGTGCCCCAGAGGGAATGAACAGAACAGGTAATCATCAAGTGATCCCTCCCCTGTTGCTCATTCCCAGCTTCTGGCAAACAGAGGCTAGGGACACCATTCCTGCCCATCCTGGCTAATAGTCATTGATGGACCTATCCTCCATGAATTTATCTAGTTCTTTTTTGAACCCAGTTATGGTCTTGGACTTCATAACATCCGCTGGCAAGGAGTTCCACAGGTTGACTGTGCGTTGTGTGAATAAATACTTCTTTTTANAGCCGTTCTATGCCCCTAATAATTTTTGTTGCCCTTTTCTGAACCTTTTCCAATTCCAATATATCTTTTTTTTGAGATGGGGCAACCACATCTGCACACAGTATTCAAGATGTGGGTGTACCATGAATTTATATAGAGGCAACATGATATTTTCTGTCCTATTTTCTATCCCCTTCTTAATTATTCCCAGAATTCTGTTCACTTTTTTGACTGCCACTGCACATTGAGTGGATGTTTTCAGAGAACTATCCACAATGACTTCAAGATCTGTTTCTTGAGTGGTAACAGCTAATTTAGACCCCATCATTTTGTATAGTTGGGATTATGCTTTCCAATGTACATTACTTTGCATTTATCAACATTAAATTTCATCTGCCATTTTGTTGCCCAGTCACCCAGTTTTGAGAGATCCTTTTGTAGCTCTTCGCAGTCTGCCTGGGTCTTAGCTATCTTGATTAATTTTGTATCATCTGCAAATTTTGCCACCTCACTGTTTACCCCTTTTTCCAGATCATTTATGAATGTTGAATAGGACTGGTCCCAGAACAGACCCCTGGGGGAAACCACTATTTACATCTCCCCATTCTGAAAATTGGCCTACCCTTTGTTTCCTATCTTTTAACCAGTTACCAATCCATGAGAGCACCTTCCCTCTTATCCCGTGGCAGCTTACTTTGCGTAAGAGCCTTTGGTGAGGGACTTTCTGGTGAGGGTCAAAGGCTTTCTGAAAATCTAAGTACACTATATCCACTGGATCCTCTTGGTCCACATGCTTGTTGACCCCCTCAAACAATTCTAGTAGATTGGTAAGGCATGATTTCCCCTTATTAAAAACATGTTGACTCCTCCTCAACAAATTATGTTAATCTATATGTCTGATAATATTGTTCTTTATTATAGTTTCAACTAGTTTGCCCAGTATTGAAGTCAGGCTTACAGGCCTGTAATTGCTGGGATCACCTCTGGAGCCCTAAATAAGAATGACCTAAATAAGAATGTACAATCAAAGTATGATGGCATCGCGTTCTATTGTCGGGACTGTCTCTTTGTGGGTCACTCACTTCCTAGTTGATGTGCAAATCTAGCCCTACACCCAGTATCTCCGATTGTGTCAAATGGGAGCTGATCTCTGTTGAAAATCCAGCTGCACTTGTGGGTGCTGAGATGTGTTGGAAATCTGGTCTGCAGCCCCTGGCCTTCAAAGCCCATTGGAGTCAATGGGGCAATGCTGATTTATAACAGCTGAGGATCTGCCTCTTGTTTTAAAGCCCTTTGAAACAAAACTAAGACTGATATAAATTTCCAAAGAAACTTGACCCTCCCTTGGAATTTGCATCTGCCAACACTAGGCAACAGAGGCTTGCTCCTAAGCCCAGCAGAGTGAATGGACAGAGGTTCCTGATTTCATTGGGCTGTGGATGAAGCTCCATCGTGGCTTGTTGTTTATGGCACATCTGATCTCTGGAGACTTTGAAAAGCAGATGTGTGTGAAAAACTCAAGCTTTCAAGTAAAAAGACCCAGCCAATATTTGTCATTCCTTGGGTTTTGTGTCTCCCATTCATGTGTCTGTGGAATTGACAGACTGTGTCTATGTCAGGAGGACAGTTCTGCACTCAAGCTGTGCCAGGGATAGGAGAATGAAAGGCTTGGTGGTAAATGCATCTCTTACAAAGGTCTGGCCATGGTGTTTCCTACAGGTATTACAGTGCAAGCTGGTTAATCACAGGCTACCACTGCCTCTTTCACTGGGACTGAGTGAAGGAATGCTGGGAAAGAAGGCTCCTGAGATGTCTGTCTGTGTCTGATTGGAGCAAGTAGGGAGAGATGAGATTGTAATGGGGAGGAGTCCTGTTATAATTATTTTATATTTACAGAACCCAGAGCCTAGGTGCTGTAGGGATGTGATGGGGTATACCAGCCCCACACTGGTGAGGCAAGGGTTAAAGACCTACTCTGGGCCCAGGAGGCCATGCCTCCTTGCCACTGCTGGGCATGCTCCTGGTGGAGGGAGAATTAAAGGGGAGCGACTCAGCTCAGTCTGGGCTGGCCCAGGAGGAGAGCAATCGGGTACAGCAGCCCCCTGCTGGGAAGTTACCAGGGCTCCATGCCGCCAAGATTGAGCCTCAAACCCAAGCCACTGGAAGCCTGTCAACCATGGAAGCTGAAGGTGACGACTTGCTTTTGCCAACGGAGGAGGCAGCTCAGCAGGGTACACAGGAGGGACCCCAATTCTAGCCCAAGATGATAGGGTAGGAAGGGACCCAAGGAGCATGTTTAGGGGTATCAGGCCTCAGGCCCTGTATAAGGGATACTGCTTTGAAGGGCCCGGGGTTGGAACCCATTGGAGTAGGGTAGGCCCAGGTTCCCCTACCCCCGCTCTCGCCAGGGGGGATGCTACCCCAAACTATTGCTGCTAGGCAGGGCAGCCTTGGAACTCTCAGCAGGGATGATGCTACCCCAAGCTGCAACTGTCAGGGGAACCGACCCTTGGACTCTCACTGTTAGGCGTTATGCCCCAGACTATTGCCATTAGGTGGTACTGCTGGTCAGAAGCACACAGCCAGTCTCCCAACAAGGGGTTTATCCTGCCAGGTGCTGAGCACGCTGGGCCTGAGCCAGTAAAACATTGACACAGATGCATAGATGCTGGAACTAGGATTGCGGGGGATGCTGCAGCAGCCCCTGGATTGAAGTGGTTTCCATTATATCCAGGGTTTACAGTTTGGTTAATGGCTCTCAGCACCCCCACTATAAAAATTGTTCCAGAACCCTGTTCAGGTGTTCAGCTTTAAGGGTGTGACCACTGAAGTCCATGACACGATTCATGTGCAGGGCAGGGACAGAATGCTGAGCATCTGGCACAACCAAGTCCTGCCACTGCAGATAAAAAGCCAGGTTCCCTGCCCTGAAGCACTTACTGCTGACCTCTAAACCTGAGTCAGCGCATGGGGTCAGCAGACAGCAGAACAGGGATGGGGTGTGGAATACCAAGGGTTAGCAGTAAGTTCACGTGATTACTGAGTGTGCCATGCACACAGGGTTCAGTTGAAGTTCGGCTCTGCTCTGGAAGGGGATTGTTGAGAGGGCACAGTGAGTTACCATACTGTTGCCCTTTGTGATTTCCAGATGAGATGTTCTCAGTTTCCAAGTAAAACCCGGGTTGGATTTTTAGCTACCAGTCATGCAAACTCAGGTTGGGCTCTGATGACCAGGTCCTCCCAGGCTCCTAACTCCATTGATTTCAGAGGAAGTTAGGAGTCTAAATACATTTGAGCTTCTGGGCCTGAGAGCCAAAATAAACTCTCTCCTTCTCACACACTGTGATGGGTTCCCCTCCACCAGGCTGCCCCTTCGAACTGGGGTACCATTGGGGTACCGTTGAGCCCTCTGACCCACCAGCCTGGGGTCTCTCTCACTGTAGTGAGCGGTCACCCTGCTCCGGCCCTGAAAGGGTTAAAAGCCAGCCCTTGGAGAGGGCTGGGACTGAGAGACAATAAGGGCGGGCTTGAGGCAGCCAATCAGGGCCCGGCTGGGCCAGTATAAGAAGGGCTCCTGCAAGAAGGAAGGGAGTCAGTCTCTCTCTCTCAGGATACTGGGAGCAAGGCAAGGCAAGAGGAGCTCCAGCCTGGCAAATCCCCAGGCTATGGGCCTTGCTAAAGGCCAAAACCGGTACAGGGGTTTTAGAGGGGCAGCCTGGGGTTAGGCAAAGGCAGCAGGTCCAACCCCCCCTTGCCAATGATGAGTGGTCTTTACAGACTGCAGTTTGCCCCAGTGAGAGGGGGCTAGATGATGACTGGCAGTAGCCACTGAGGCAAGGTGGGTGAGAGGGTTGGGGGTTCCCCTGGGAGGAGAGACCCAGTGTGTGGGGGTATTGCAGTGGGCAGAACCCCAGGCTAGAGTAGAACTTTAAAAGCATAAGCCTTATTTCCTACTAGTGGTTCGCTTTGACTCACTTCTCCCAGGCAGCATGGATGAGGTGAATCATTAGAAAGGATGAGAATGAAGAGGAGTTATTGGGTGGATGGGAGTGGTATGGAAGAAGGCACTGAAACAGTGCACACAAAGGTAGGTGGGCATTAGTGATTGGGGGATGTGATATTGACGAGGTCAGAGATTTTGGCAAGGTGGAATTCAAGTAGAGTGTTTGGGCTAAGGGTGAGGCGATGAAACTCGGAGAGGAGGTAGAGAAAGGGGGAGGGATATGAGCAGACCAAGGAAAGTATTGTTTATATCACAGCGGGGCCTAGAGGTCCCATTGCGCTAGTTGCTGTACACATAGTGAGACACAAGTTCTTCAGGGCAGGGCATACAGCCTAAATACACCAGGGAGAAATAGGCCCAGAAAGGGGAAGTTGCTCAAGGTCCCACAACAGGTGGGTGGCAGGGCTGGGAACAGAAGTCCGGTCTTCTGCATCCTAGCCCAGTGCTCCATCCACTGGACCATGCTGCTCCCTGCATACAGGCATTCTTTTAACAACACAGCTATGTGTCTGTGAGGCTATTTCTCCTTTAAGGGCTGGGAGGGGGGGCGAGACCATCCCTGTCTCCCTGGGGGGTTGGGACAGCAGGTGAGATCTGCTGGACTGAGGGTTTTAGGGGATTATGCTGGGGATCCAGCAGGTGCAGCTGTTGCAGGGGATGTGCCTGGGTGGTGTGTGTGTGTGGGGAGGATTTGGGGTGGGGGCTGCTGAGCTGTGGGGGCAGGATTTAGGATGGGGCTGCTGGGCTGTGGGTCCTGGGGGCTGTGGGGCAGGATTTAGGATGAGGGTGTTGTGGGGATCTGCACACGGCTGTGCCTGGGCGGTGTGGTGGAGGGATTTGGAGTAGGGGCTGCTGGGTGGGGGTCTCTGGAGGTTGTGGGGGGCAGGATTTGGGATGGGGGCTGGGGGCTGTGGGTCCCTGGGGAGGCAAGAGTTGGGGTGGGGGCTGCTGGGTTCGGAGTCCCTGGGAGGGGCAGAGCTTGGGGAGGGGCTGTGAGTCCTGGGGGGCTCCACAGAGGGCTGTGCCTGTGCGCTGTGGGGGGGAGCAGGAGTTGGGGGAGGGGGGGCTGCAGGCTGGGGATCCCAGGGGGGCAGGAGTTGGGCGGTGCGGGAGACGGTTGTGGGTGGGGCTGCAGGTCCCTGGGAGGGGCTTTGGAAGGAGGCTGGGGGTCCCGGGGGCGGTGCGGGGGCCAGGGTTTTTGGGGAGGGGCTGTGTGCCTCTAGAGCGCTTCCCCCCCCCCCCCCGTTGCCGCAGTGACGGCCCGGCCCCAGCCGTGATGTCACCCAGCGGCCCCCCGCTCGCGGGCCGGGCGTCCAGCGCAGCCAACCAGCGGCCGAGGGGCAGGGGCGGGGGCGGGCCGTGCACCCCTGAGCCCGGCGCGGCGGCGGCGTAGAGCAGCTCGCGGAGCGCCGGCTGCAGTCTGCCGATGCCTGCGCCGATCGCGGGGAGCCGCTGAGCCGCGGCCGAGGTAAGAGCATCCTCCCGCCCCGGGCCCGGCAGGTGCATCGGGCAGGGGCGGGAGCCCCAGCAGGTGCCGCTGGGATTCGTCACCTCTGGGCAGCAGCCTGGGCAGACCCGTTTGGGTCAGACCCCAGCATTGCGGGGAGAACAATGGAGCAGGTTCGCACGCCCTGCGCTGGAGTTCTACACCCCTAGGGCCACGGACCCTACCCTGTCCCCTGGCTGGGCTGGACCCCCTGCGGGGTTAGGGCAGTGTGGGGAGAGACAAGCCTCATGAGATCCTCCCACCCCACCCAGGTGAAACAAACACTGAGCAAGCCCTCCCTGGGTGCGGGGAACAGGGGTGGATCAGCTGATGTTATGCCCGCTACGACTGGTTTTTTGCCACCCTTGGCGAGAACAGGAGTAGCCGGGGAGATGGGGGTGGGGTGGGGATAATCCTAGGGGATTGGCGAGGCAGGAGTGGAAAACAAGGAAGGTTGGAGATGCAGAGTGTCGGGTGTGGCAGGGGGAGAACGTTGCTTCTCCAGTAAAAAATAAATATTGCTGCTTGCTCATCAGGAACCCATGTAGCTTCCCAGCATCTCCCCTGCTTCTCGGATGCTTCCCCCAGGCCGTGTGTACCTACCTGCCCTATCCAAAGTTCCTGTCCCTGAAGCAGGGGTTTGGGTTGGTGAATTCTGCTGGGATCTGCTCCTAAATAATAGGGATGGCAGTTCCCCATGGCTCTTCTCTGCCAGCCCTTTCTCCTGATCCCCTCTCCCGTCCTGGGCAGAGCCTGTGTGCTCCCTGTTATTTACCACCATAGCTACATTGCTGCATGTATCACAGAAAGAAATCCAGCGAGGAGGGTTAGGAGCCAGCCATGCCTCTGTACTAACCATCACCCCACCCTGTTTGTGGCAGAGTGATGGAGAGAATGCAGAGTCATGGGGCCTGTATCCGGGGCTGCCATCCAGTGGGCGGAAGTCATGGGATCCAGGCTGCCGTGGGATCTAGCAACACCCTGTGCCTGGGTTCGATTCCAAACCGGGCTCCTTGGGAGAAATGGCATTTTCCAGAGAGGCAGAATGGGGCAGGGAGAGTGTAAGCAAAATGTCCATCTCGCTGTCCAGGTCTGTCACTGGGTTTGTTGGTGACTTGTCTCTCTGCCTTCCACATTCAGTTTGCCTTGGGAATGTGGTAGGGGCACTGACCAAAAGGCTTTTTGACGAATAAGCATCTTCAAGGGAAGCTGCGGATGGATGTGCATGTTAGAGCCGCCCTGTATGGTGGAATGCAGAGTGTCCCTAGCAGTGCAGCCGCGGTGGATGCTCTCATCCGATGCACATGGGGGAAGATGTTACTCACCAGGGAGAGGTCTTCATGTCTCCTTTTTCCAAAATCCAAAGGGGCTGGGCAGAGGGTTTGGCTGGGAAGCCATGGCTGGGTGTCGGCCATTTTGCAGGTTTTCGAGGCTGTGCTGCTGTCGTGGTAGGGCTGGCAGCACGTTTGTATTTGTTGGGTGTTAGGAGAAAGAGGGAGGGTGTGTAGTGCTATTCCGCTGTTCGAGCCTGCCCTGCTACCTGAGCTGAAAAGGTCAGATGGCTCACAGCCCACGGTCTGAACGTCCTCATCCTCCTAGACAAAGGGAAGAGGGACATGCCCCAGCTGGGAGCGTGCCCTGTCCTGCCAGAGTCCAGCTTCGAGAATGATCTTGCGCCTCTGGCACCCTGGGTCAGTGGTGGCTGGGAGCGTGTGGGAGGGAATGCTTCCAGACTTGGAGGGTCAGGGTTCAGAGCACACTGTCTGCTTTGTCACTCAAGGCCATCTTGGGAAGAACATGGCTGCCTGTGGACATGGCTGAGCGCACTGAGCACGGCTAGTGCCTGGGCACGCACTGGGGAAGATCTAGTGGGCCACATTCAGGCTCCTCTCTCTTCTGCTGAGGCCAGGCACAGCTCTGCAGTTGCTGTCTGTAGCTGGGGTGAAGGAGAGCACTGGCTCCTAACAAAGTAAGGAGGGGCTGGGAGATGCTATTCCTGCCTGCCCCACTCTGTGAATTTGGGTGTGTCTGCTCACTGGAAGCCCAACAACAACAACCTAGTATCTGACATTCCTACAGCACTTTCACTCCAAAGAAACCCAAAGAATTCCACAGATTCTACTTTATCTACATATCAGAGGGGTAGCCGTGTTAGTCTGTATCCACAAAAATGAGGAGTCCGGTGGCACCTTAAAGACTAACAGTCCACCGGACTCCTCTTTTTTATTTTATCTACAGGTGCCATTTAAATGCAGGTACCTGTAGCTATCAGCTTCAGCCCTGTTGGGAAACAGACTGCTCTAGCACAGTCCAGTCCTATAAGTCTAGCCCTATGGAGAGCAAATACTTGGCAATAGTTCAGGGATCAGATTGCAGTGGGAAAGCAGCAGCAGTCTTAGCAGGCTGCCCCTACAATCACAGAGCAGCTGGGTGTTTCTGCTAAAATGCCCTAGACCTGAAGAAGAGCTCTGTGTAGCTCAAAAGCTTGTCCCTTCCACCAACAGAAGTTGGTTCTGTAAAAGATATCGCCTGCCTACCTTGTCTGTCTCATATCCTGGGACTGATACGGCTACAACAACACTGCAAATAGGATTTAACCTGTCATCATTAGGTTTCATTATCAACCCCAACAGAGATGGATGGGCAAAATGATACACATTGGAGCTAGTGGGTCTGCTTTTCTGCAGACTTTATAAGACAGCCCTTCAGCTCAGCCTTGTCTCCCCTGTCCCTCATATAGCAGTGCTCCCCGGCGTCACTTCTGCGGGGGGTGGATGGGTAAATGGCTCCTGAAATGCCAGGAAAGGTCATGCTGACGCTTTTATTCTTTTGAGGCTTGGCAGTGGTGTCAGTGTAATACCATGTTAATTTGGAGAGCTTTATTTCCCAATCAGAAGGGCTGGGTACTATTTTTCAAATGCTAATAGCAGCAGTGTCAGCACAACGCACAGAGTGCTGGCTCAATTCAGTTCCCCTGGATTAGGACAGCAAATGTTTTTGGTTTTAGTGAAGAGGAGATTTAGGCAGGCAGAACGCAACCTCCAAAATGGGAAGTTTGGTCGAGACATCATGGTGCACATGCGCACACACACATTACACTAGCACCATTCTAACACTTGTATTTAATGACAGAAGACTTCTATTTACCCCAGCAGGTCAGGACCTCAGCCAACTACTTGGGGCCCTCTGCTGCCACTGGCTCAGATGTAGGGGTGTGTGTGTGCATGTGCGGGGGGCGGGGGGAAATGTCTGCTCTTGAATCACCAGTGCCACTTCCGGTGAGCCTTGAATTTTCCGTGGAGTTGTCCATCCAAGTACTGACCGTACATAGCTTGAGAAAGTTGACGAGCACAGGCCCAGGTCCTCTGGCTTGGGGGACAAGTAGAAGGTAGAGAGCAGGAAACTTCAAGTACAGCTGGATACGAAGTTCTTGGTAGGCAGCTGATTGGCTGAATGTTAGGTATAAGAAGGGAGGGTGCCCAAAGATGCTCGCTTGTCAGATTTCAGCCCTAATTATTTTCCTTTGTTTTTCTGGGAGTCCTTCCGCCTAGTTGCCGCCTTTGCTTCTTTTCCCCCCCCCCCCCCCCCATATTCCCTCAGATCCTCACTTCACCAGGACACACAGCACCTGAAGCTTCGGCAGAGCCAAGTAAAGGGCCAAACCTGCAGCCTTTGGCTCCACTGAGTATTGTGTCCCATGAGGTTCCTGGGTGATTAAGTGCTAGCCACCATGAGGGAGGGTTGCAGTGGTGGGCCCCACATACCCATTGATCTATGGAATTTTCAGAGCTGGGCCCGCTGCATATTGAGCAAATCCCCGACGTGTCCAGTACCTGTGCCTAGAACTAGTGCTACCCTCTGTAGGCACCCACAGGGCTTGTTTTCCCCATTGCCCTGCCCCGTGAGCAGCCCTTCACATCCATGCAAAGGGAATAGAACAGTTTACCATTCTGATCTTTGCGTGGGGGTCAGTGACTGCACATGGGCTGGGCAATGGGGACTCAGACCCACAGTGACTTCCTAAACTATTGTAGATACGGTGAAGCGGGGAGCTGGTGACATCTCCCTCAAAGCCTGTCAGTCCTGCTCCATGCATCAGCTGGGGCAGCGACATCCAGTGACTAAATACTGGGGTCATCTTGAACCACCATCCATTTGTCCCCAGCCATAGCTATAGGACTCCATTGGTACCAGTGGGGAATCAGATTCTTGAGACCTCATGTATCAATCATAACTTCTCTTGCCCAACATACACAGGAGGCCTCCTGGCAAGGCTGTTTCTAAACAAGGGGCAAAATATCATCAGCTGAGTGATACCCATCTGTACTGTCTATCTCTTGCGCCACGGACCTTGCGCTTGGTCTGCACTCTGGAGGAGCAGCTTTGTATCAGGGCTGCCTCATCCTCCATTCCAGGAGAACAAAACTTTGCTCCTGGGCAGGGGTCTAGTCTCTCTTCTGGTGTCTAGAGTTAGTGGGCCCAGCCCAGCCCTAGTGTAGGTGGGTGTGACTCCACAACTCCAGCATCCTCCATTTTAATTCACTGAGATGGCAGCTGTCCACACTGGGTATGTGCTGGGTGTCGGGAATCCTGGCATGGCTTTCAGACATAACATTTCCATGGAACCAGCAGAGGCTCCAAGGTATTCTCTCAGCTGCACGGCCAGCACAGGCTGCGCCCCTGCTGATCCAGTTTGGATCTTCCACTGCACCAAATGGCGCTGGCACTGTCTACCCCTTTCAGCAGGGCTGTTGCCAAGCCCAGTGGCTCGTGGTGAACAGTAGGCCCCTCTCCTCCCTCTTCCCCCGCCCCCGGCTTGGGAGCCAGTGACCCCACCCCACCCAGTGTGCGTTCCTTACACTGTCTGCCTACACAGTGACAGACTTCCTGCTGGTGTGCTTGGTTTTGAAAGCCCTGAATACATTTGAATTCTCCACAGTGCTGGGCTGGGCTAACTCCTCATTGAGCGGATAGGTGACTGCACTCACATACACACTCAACCTTCATTGAGGAGGCCCCTCTGGACCTGGCTCCCTCCCCCTTGACACCCATCTTAGCTACCCTTTTGCTGCTTAAGTGGCATTGTTTTGTTTTTCTTTATGGTCACTGTTACTGTTGTTCTAGTCTCATTCGGGGCAGATGCTGCTGAAACACGAACAATTGCTGCCCCAGAGAGCTGACAGTTTAACCAGACAAGGGAGGCAGCGGGCAGGACAGGCACGTGTAAGTGCTTCACCCAATTCACCCAGCAGGCCATTGACCGAGCCAGGATTGGCACCTGTGCCTCCTGTCTGCCAGTCCAGTGCCCTACCCACTAGACCATGCTGCTGCTTTAGTTGCTAGCTGTATTGTGGCAGTTACCAGAGGCTGTAGTCAGGTTCAGGGCCGGACTGTGCTGGGAGTTGTACTGAAATGCAGTCCCTGCCGTGCAGACCTGACAAGCTGGTGACCCCCTATTTATTACCCAAACCTCCCCAGTCCTTCAGTCTCCCCCATCAATTTGTTTAATTATTTTGAATGTTAAGATGGTGTTTTGAATTAACATCTATTCATTATATTTGCACATGTTTGTTTTAAAATTAAATATTTTTTGTTGTATGGAGTAAAACAAAAAAAGCGAACATGACAGAATAAATAGTGCAAAAAGGGGGACTGTATGATAGACTGTGACGGGTTGGATCACAGAAACCCCTGGGGCTGCCAACTGATGTGCCAAGACTACTTCTGCCCCTGCTATCCCTGCCAGCTTGGGACTCCAGCACCCTGTCTAGTTGAGCCAGAC